>OY757543.1:11332537-11382537 GCA_963584105.1 Alviniconcha strummeri
CAATGTAACACTGCTGCATAGCGCTTTCATACAAACGTTTTCAATGACTGCGACAGCACAGAAACGCAAAGGTTTTGCGAAAAGAAAGCCCATTTGGTCCAAATGGCACACGGAAAGCAGCTAGTCTAATGAACACCAATGTTCAATCATGCGAACATATTAACGAAGCTTACTTTTTGTTTCTGAGGGATCCATTTCATCTGCACACACACACACAAAACATTCGCCATGCATCTTCAAAGAAAATTCTGCTTGGATTGTTTTTGTATTCACACGCTTCCTACCCATGACATTATACTGAATAAAGAAGTGGCCTTAAACAATGGTAGGCTAGGACTGAGTCTTGCGGTTTTATTGGTAATACTTCAGTTAAGCTAGTCGAGCGAGGCAGCCTGAAACAATTCACCGCTGACCTCAGTCAACCAGGACCAAACATGGCAGCGTCCGTGCAGTGAGACACGGGTGCGTGAAAAGGTTGTGGACAGTGTCGTTTTCCAGTAACGTTAAACAACACCAACGGAATCCAGCAAATCGTAAACAGACACAGGGGCATGCTGGCAGACACATGAACGCAGAAGCTGATCGTGGAAAAAGACCGGTAGATTGCCGGACAGACGCACGTGTGCGGTACGTACAAAGTGTGCAGTACATACAAACAGACAGACACAGACAGACTGACAGACAGAAGGTCAGGCAGACAGATAGACAGACAGGCAAGCAGGCAAGCACAGGCAGGCATAGGCACACATGCATACACAAGTACGCACGCACATATACACAGATGCACGCGTGGGAACGAGCCCTCACATACACACATAAGCTACACACACAGAGGCAAGCACACATACACACACACACACACACACACACACACACACACACACACACACACACACACACACACACACACACGCACGCGCGCGCGCGCGCGCGCGCGCAAGCTCGTGCGGGGAAAAGGGGTAGGAGAGGGATGAAGAGATAGAGACTAACAAGGATGCAGAACACAACGTAAATTAAGACTTGATTACACACGCACCCACACGTACGTGTACACACAGAGACACTGACGCACACAGACACACACAGACACACACACACACACACACACACACACACACACACACACACACACACACACACACACACACACACACACTCCACGCGCGTGCAGAAAACAATAGGGAAATGATGGATGATGAATAGACGACTGAGACGGAACTACTGACGCGAAATAAATCACCACCTAATCCGTACGCTTTTGCTCACAGAATGGGTATTGAACGTGGGCATCTAGATGCTGAAAAAAATGATCCACTTCTGGGCTTATTAATACTATGTCTCTTATGTATGGGTTCAAAACTAACTTGTCCTCGCTAAGCCTGAGGACTGTGTGTGTGTGTGTGTGTGTGTGTGTGTGTGTGTGTGCGTGCGTGCGTGCGTGCGTGCGTGCGTGCGTGCGTGCGTGCGTGCGTGCGTGCTGCGTGCGTGCGTGCGTGCATACACACGCGTGTGTGTGTATTTGTCGTCTTCTTTGCCCAGCTGGTATTTCCAAGTGTGTCGTCTGCTTAGCCCAGATGGTAGTTCCAACTATGTCTGTCGTCTGCTTTGTCCGATTAGTCGCTTTAACTTAGAACGCTGACTACTCTTCTCACTATACTGTGACTGTGTCAGTCACAGTATAGTGAGAAGAGTAGTCAGCATCATACTATACAATCTTTGTGCAGTTGTGGTCACTGCATTACAAGACATGTGGCCAAAATCTCATCGTGTTTGTTTCAGACCAGTCTTCATGAAAATTAGATTTGGGCAAAGAAGACGACACATTTGGAACTACCATCTGGGCAAAGCAGACGACACACTTGGAACTATTATTTGGGCAAAGCAGACGACACACTTGGAACTACCATTTGGGCAAAGCAGACGACGCATTTGGAACTACCATTTGGGCAAAGCAGACGACACACTTGAAACTACCATCTGGGCAAAGCAGACAACACACTTGGAACTACCATCTGGGCAAAGCAGACGACACACTTGGAACTACTAGCTGGGCAAAGCAGAGGACACAGCTGGAACTACCAGTTGGGCAAAGTAGATGACACACTTGAAACTACCAGCTGGGCAAAGCAGGCGACACAGTTGGGCAAAGCGGACAACACAGTTGGAACTACCATTTGGGCAAAACAGACGACACAGTTGTAACTACTGATTAGGCTAAGCACTGGGACGACACAGTTTGAATGACTGATTTGGTTCTCTTGAACTGCCGAGTTGCCTGGCTCTGACGGCAGCATTCCCGCGATACTATCGAATGCCCGCTAACAGAAATCGATAGTTAACAGTCTGAATGGTGTTTGTGAGCCACTCTGGCCAAGCGATAATTAGGCTACGGGCTGGTAAGCAGGCGGATGTAGCTTCGAGTCTGCTTCGGCCTTTCTCTTTTTTCTTTTTTAAAATATTTTATATATATTATTTTATAGTTTGTTTATTATTTTGGTAATCAAATCAATCTTTATTGTTCATCAGTATACAAAGCATAAAATGAAAAAAATTCTTCGACACGTAGGCTCAAGAAGCTACATTTAAAAATAAATCAAATAAATACGTAAACAAACTGGGCAAATGTCTTGTGATTTTGCCACTCACAATTAATGAAACGTTACAAGGGTCCACACCGATGCCCACCGTAATGCAGAATCATTCTGACGGTGACAGTAGCGTTAGGTATAGTCTCCCGCACCCCCCACCCCGGATCTCGCACCCCCCCTCCCCCTTTCTCCCCCCCCCCCTCCCCCCCCCTCTCCGGAAACAACTCGGCTCTCAGCAAGTGTAACAATACCTGAACGTTGGGCCGTGCGTTTCAAAGTCAGGTCTTTGTACGTAAAACAGACTGCACAATTTGAAAATGTAAAAAAATGATGTTAACCAAACAGCATTCTAAGCGATTCAGGCCGTGAATGGTTTGATATTTGCTGCCAGTTGGCGACGAGCTACTTACGAACGTGAAAACTTACCATTTTAAGAGCTTTTACATTTACGGTAAGAATTTTAACAAATGTAGGGAAGGAAGCTCAATCTGAACATTCAGAGAAA
This sequence comes from Alviniconcha strummeri, assembly GCA_963584105.1. Classification (NCBI taxonomy): domain Eukaryota; kingdom Metazoa; phylum Mollusca; class Gastropoda; family Provannidae; genus Alviniconcha; species Alviniconcha strummeri. Next base: position 11,335,631 of record OY757543.1, read on the forward strand.
ACTTCGGACAACCAGCCCGCCACCACCACCCCGCTCCCCAAACCACGTGGCCTGTAATTCCTTCTTTTCGCTCCACCCCACATCAGAGACAAGTTGGCTTGATCGAACCTGGCAGGCGTCCCCTGTTCTGTTATCGTTCTGTTCCCTTCTCGGCCACGGTTTTCCTGCTCCTTCATCATACGCCTCCCCACTCTGACACCCACCCACCCTCCATCTCTATCATTGTCCCCTCTTCGACAATCGTCCCTGCTCTGTCATCGCCCCCCCCCCCCCCCCCTTCCTTTTCTGTCATTGTCCCCATCTTTGTCATTGTCTCTTTTCTCGGGCATGTTTTCTCTTCTCTGTTATCGTCCCCCTTCTCTGCCATTGCACTCATCTCTGTAAACGTCCACTTTCTCGTCCATCTTCTCCACTCCTCTGCCATTGCACTCATCTCTGTAAACGTCCACTTTCTCGTCCATCTTCTCCCCTTCTCTGTCATTGTCCCCATCTCTGGCTGTCGTCCCCTTTCTCGGGCATATTCCATTCTCTGGCATCGTCCCCCCTGTCGGCCATCGTCTCTCCTCTCGGCCATCGTCCCCTGCTCTAGCATCATCCCCTGCTCTTACATCGTCCCCCTTCTCGGCCATCGACCCCCTCTCGGCCATCGTCCCCCTTCTCGGCGATCGTCCCCCATCTCGGCCTTCGCCCCCCTCCTCTCGCCCCCCCCCCCCCCCTCGGCCATCGTCCCCTGTTCTAACATCGTCCCCCTTCTCGGTCATCGTCCACCCCCCTCGGCCATCGTCCCCTGTTCTAACATCGTCCCCCTTCTCGGTCATCGTACCCATTCTCGGCCATCGTCCTCCTCTCGGCCATCGCCCCCCCCCCCCCTCCCTCTCGGCCATCGTCCCCCCTTTTGGCCATCGTCTCCATTCTCGGCCATCGTCCCCTACCCTAGCGTCCCCCTTCTCGGTCATCGTCTTCATTCTCGGTCATCGTCCTCCTCTCGGCCATCGTCCCCTGCACATGGGCGAAGGATTCCTAGTTGCCCGTTCATCCCCCGGGTCAGTCGCCCAGCCTTGTCTCGTCATTTTCCAGCCCACTCCAACCCGCGGTGGGGTACCGCGGACGCAGAAATTAAGGTATCTTCTGCTGAGCAGATATACGGATATGGAAGGTTTATCCGTATCTCTATTAAGTCTGAGGGGAGGTCAGAACATGTCTTTGCATGCTTCGCTCCTGACAGGATTAAGCCTGCCATTCTCAATGTCTGCCTTACCGGTTCATTCAACTTCATTTATTTGCTGAACTCTCTTCCAACACTGACAAAGTGACGTGCTATGCAAACAGTGAGTGAGACTTTTACTTGTGACGTAATGAGTTTTGTTTCGATTTGGTACAACTTTTTCGACTGACTGGCGTTAAACATCAACTAAAAACATTTGGTCTGGTTTGATGCATAGTTGGAATAAACTGCGTCTGTCTGAGTGTCTTGAAACCCGTCATTGTTTGAGAACGTTATCCTATTATTTCAGCCCCCACCTGTCCCAACCCCACCCTGAATACCACAACCCCCACCTGTCCCAGACCCACCCTGAATGCCACAACCCCACCTGTCCCAGTCCCACCCTGAATACCACAGCCCCCACCTGTCCCAGACCCACCCTGAATACCACAACCCCACCTGTCCCAGACCCACCCTGAATACCACAGCCCCCACCTGTCCCAACCCACCCTGAATACCACAGCCCGCACCTGTCCCAGTCCCACCCTGAATGCCACAGCCCCCACCTGTCCTAGACCCACCCTGAATACCACAGCCCCCACCTGTCCCAGACCCACCCCGAATACAACAGCCCCCACCTGTCCCAGACCCACCCTGAATACCACAGCCCCCACCTGTCCCAGTACCACCCTGAATGCCACAGCCCCACCTGTCCCAGCTCGACCCTGATTCGGCTGATTAAAAAAATAAAATAAATCCAACACTCACACACACACACACACACACACACACACACACACACACACACACACACACACACACACACACACACTCACTCACACACTCACACACACACACACACACACACACACACACACACACACACACACACACACACACACACACACACACACACACACACACACACAGAAACAAGAGAGAAAACAGCCACCCAACAACCAAGAACACACACACAAACAAACAAAAAACCAACACCACCACTAAAACCAACAACAAAAACTTTATTAATCATTATTTTTCTTAACCATCTTCTCCACTGTGGGCATGCAGTGACCCATCTCGACATTCCTACGTCGTCATTCTTTCTAACTCCGTTCACTAACCAACACACTAGCACGCTGAAGCCATGCCAACACAACCGTCAGAAAGCGAGATTTCGCAAGGCGCGCTGTTCTGGCAACGGGCAGTAGGCTAATTGCTTGCAACAGTTACAAGACCTGGAACAACAGAAATGGCAAGCCGTGGCTGCAGTCGTGGGCTTCGATAATCACAGATAATCATAATGGCCGTGCTCTGAGGCGCTGCAGACGCCAAACCGCTGTGCTATGCATGAAGTTAGGGTGCAAATCTGACTCGGAGAGAGAAGCTGGCTATATTTGTAACTAGTCATAATCAACGGAAAGTTGTACTGGTGCTCTTATGGAACAAACTGAAACACACACACACACACACACACACACACACACACACACACACACACACACACACATCCTCGCAAACACACATATCCTTGCAAACACACACACACACACACACACACACACACACACACACACACACACACACGCATGCACGCACGCACGCACACATCTTCGCAAACGCACACATCCTCGCAAACACACACACATGTACCCACACACACATACACACACACAGATGGAATGTAACAAGGGGGGGGGGGGGGGGGGGGGAGACAAAGGAAGAAAACAGAATTTGAAATCACATGTTACGGTGAGTTTATAACTCAGTTTTGAAGGCGTGGGAAGACTGAATAACCTATAAAGGCCTTTGCCAACCCACTGTGCAGTGATGCTTGGATTCGAGTCAATGCAAGAACTGACAAACCGAAAAAGGAATTTATTTAAACCGAAACTGACAAACAAAAAGGGAATTTATTTAAACCGACAATCTTCTTTTTCACTTTAACCCCTCATTTCCTTGGTGTTTATTTTAGGTCAGTTAGGAAGAATCCATGAATACTTTCAACGGCCTGGTTTCACGTGCACCTACGTCACAGAATTGAAAATCAACCGATACCACTGAGTCATCGTGCATCCCAACAGCATTTCCGGATCCACACAGTCCTTTGCAAAACAAGCAGGCATTTTCACACAGCGCTACAGTAGCAGACCATGCGGCACCTGCACGTGCAACTGGATTTCACTGTATTATTACCTACATACAAAATACGAGTTATACTTAAGTACTGCTGTGAATATTAAAACACGAACTAAATAGACATATATATATATTTGTCTATTTAGTTCGTGTTATATACGAACTAAATAGAGAGAAGACAGAGAGAGAGAGAGAGAGAGGGGGGTGGGGGGGGAGACACAGAGAGAAAAATCCAAGTATTCAAATGTGCCGCAAACTGAACAATATCACCTCATCTGTCTCCCCAACGCCCACCGCTCCTCTCTTATTAAATAGTTATTGGCCTTCTTTTCTTCTTCTTCTTGAACATGAACACTACGATGGGACGGCTGTCGAAGGACAGCTATTCAAATCTGCCACAAACTGAACTGCATAACCTCTGCCCCCCCCCCCCCCAATCCCTCCCTTCTTTTGTTAAATAGATTGATTTTTTCCCCCATTTGTGTGTGTGTGTGTGTGTGTGTGTGTGTGTGTGTGTGTGTGTGTGTGTGTGTGTGTGTGTGTGGTGTGTGTGGTGTGATTACACCAAACGTCGTCTTTAATTGGCCCTTCGGAAAACTATACAGATGACGAGCGTTACGCGATGGGGAGGGAGACAAGACGCCACCCAAGTGATAATACTTGGCCGTTTTGTGCAAGCGGGCCTACGTGTCCTCACGCAGTGTTATCTACCCGGAACACCGCGTGGATGTCAGCCAGGGAGATTCACTTGCTGGTGTCAGTCAGAAGATGATGAAGATGGATGAAGCACGTGGTTATCCTCTCGCCTGTCACGGCGGGATTATACCTCACACCGGAGGACCGACTCGGATCCTCAGCCTGTCATTCCCCCTTCCAGGGACGGCTGGCTGTCCGCCTCTACTCGCCTCTCCCAGAACTGTGCCCGCTTCCTCCTCCTTCTGGCAGCAGCCTGGATAGCTATAGTCTATTAGACAATCCGCAGGAAGCCTCTTTCGTGGCTGTCGACTTCTTCAGCCTGCCGACTTCACCCTCCATAATTAGGTTCTCTGTGATGTATTGCTGACAAGGACGTCACATCCCCACCGCCCGGCCTGTGTCAGTTTACAGTACAGGAAGCCGTACGGAATCTGTGTGACCGTCTAATTTGAATAACCAGATTCAGGGAGGTCGTGAAGCTAAATCAGGTCACGCTGAGCAGTCCTGATATACTACTCAAAATATTTAAGGACCACTTTTATGTATCAGCTTATAAAACTGATATTGAGAATAAAAAAATAAAAAATCTCGACCTAAATTTGGACTGGCAATAACAGGTACTGCACATGGTTCTAGTAAGCATCCAGCTCTGTCAGCGTTAATCGTGCTACGGTGGACAGCAAAATAAACGCAACAATTACTGGGGGAAGGGGAAGGGGGGGTGGAGGATAACACCCCGTCTTGAAAGCTTTTATATTAGCAAAGTTTAAACGAAAGAAAATGGTGCGTGAAAGCCGCTTTAGTTCTAAATCACAGTTTAGTGAACTTGGCTAGACTGAGGGAATATTTATTGCCTAATTTCTGGAGATTTTGTAACCATACCTCTGAGACAACAACTCAACGATGTTGACAGAGGGCGAGCGCTGGCGTGGCTAAAATGATGGAGTAGCAGTGCTGGACGTTGCCAGATGTCTTGTGTAGTGAGCCGCGCGGTCAGTCAAAGACTGAGAGATCGATTGCCGACACCGCAAGTGTGGCAGAGAGAAGGCTACACTGGACGGCCCAGGTCCACCACTAGGCAGCAAGACCGATAAAATTGTATTGTCCTGACGTCCCTTGGGAACAGAACAGCCACTGCAAATATACTAAGGGGTGAACTGCAGGCAGCAGGCAACGCCAGCGTCAGCAACCAGACCATCCGCAACCGTCTTCATGAGAGTAGCATCCATTCAAGACGACCAGCATTCCGACCTTCCCCGACCCAGGGCACACCGTGCTGCTCGTCCGGCCTGGTCTTGACGTCATCTTCCCTGGACAAGGCAACAGTGTGCCAGGGTGCGCTTCACTGATGAGTTTCCATTCACCCTGTGCTTCAACGACGGGAGAGTTCGAGTCTAGAGATGCCAAGGAGAGCGCTTCCATGACGCACGTGTGAGGGAGCACGATCGCTATGGCGGCGGGTCACTCATCGGGTGGGGAGGCTTCGGACTGAAAACCACAGAATAGCCCTCCACCGTGTCCAAGGGAATTTGGCCGGCATTGTCTACAGAGTTCAGTTCAGTTCAAGATGGTATCTATGCGCTCAGAAAAGCCTATATGCGTTTCACCACATCTCTCAGAAGTTTCCCCAACGTCGCGTTGAAACGGTTCTGATGTTCGTCTGATTGACAATGGCCCTCTCTCGTCCTTTCAGTGAAGATCGTCTAGCGCTTCCCTTTTCCACGTCTACAGAGATGACAGTCTGCAGCCCCTCGTTCTGCTGGCACTGCAGGTCATGGGTCAGGGCGCTGTCACGCAAGACGACAACGCCCGTCCCCATCCAGCACATGTCGTTAACGACTCCAGTGACAGAAGCGAGTCACCAGGGTGGACTGGCCAGCACGTTCACCTGATCTCAGTCCCATAAAACATCTCTGAGATGTTCTGTGGCAACGAATGTGAGCCAACCACCCACCACCTTATGACCTCAACCAGATGTTCCAGATTTTGCAGCAGGAGTGGCAAGCGATCCCTCACGACACTCTGGGGACGTTGGTCACGTCCATGAAGCAGCATTGCCTTGGACTGCAGCCACGCCAACGGTGAACACTCATACTTCTGACCTTGTTTAATTGTAATGATCACTCTGTTAACACTCAGATAAGCTTTCGTGTTTCCTGTACTTATTTGTTGAGCTTATGATTACGATGAATGAATAACATTTCGTTTAAACCAATGATCGCTCTTCTGACGTTGCAAAACAGGGGGTGTCCATTTAACCGGAAATTTCAACTGTATGGAACTGATTTTTGTTCACGAAATTGTTCGAAATCGATCGACGAATGAATAAAATAAAATTATGATCGACTTACTTTGACATTTTTTGTGTTCTGTTTGCGAGTGTGTGATGTACAAAGCAGCCCTTAAGTTCTTTTGAGTAGTATAGTAGCCTACATCAGTACATGATGAAGCGTGTCGAGCAACTCGTCGTCATTGTGAAGGTGAAGATAAGGGCGAAAAACACCTGCGCAGCGTTGAAAACATCCGAGTGGTTGAACATTCCCCCGCGAGAGCCAACCGGCTTTCACAGACCGAAGTGCCGACTGCTTCCATGCGTAATAGCAATTTATCGGACAGTCGATCAAATGAGCTTGATTCTTTTCCACGCTCATTCTTATCGTTGATTTACGTGCAGAAAGGCATCACTGACTAAGATGTACAAATTAAGTGTGTCATATGCAGTAGAACGAAAAAACAAAAGCAGAAGAGAGAGAGAGAGAGAGAGAGAGAGGAGAGAGGGAGAGAGAGAGAGAGAGAGAGAGAGAGAGAGAGAGAGAGAGAGAGAGAGAGAGAGAGAGAGAGAGAGAGAGAGAGAGAGAGAGAATGAATGAATGAATGAATGAATAAACTTTATTTTACGAGGGTAGTGGAGAAGACTCGAGGTCTTTTTACATCCAGCCCTCGCCCATGAGGGAAACTACTATTAACTATGTACATACAGGGAGAGAGGGGGGAAGCGGGACGGGAAGCGAGAAAGATATGGAGGAAAGAGAGAGAGGGTAGGAACCATGCGAGAGAGAGAGAGAGAGAGAGAGAGAGAGAGAGAGAGAGAGAGAGAGAGAGAAGAGAGAGAGAGAGAGAGAGAGAGAAGAAGAAGAAGAAGAAGAACTTCTTCTTTTTTATCGACAAAACAAAACAAAAAGTAAGCAGGTCCTAGTCTTCTCGCATCGGCACACCTGAAAATGTAAAGTGAATTTAGAGCAGTCGCCTAATGCTAATACGCTAATACCATAGCGTAATAGCATCACCGCACTAAAGTGACGTCATATTTAGCCTGTTCTGTGTTCAATCCACAGTCTTTTTCGCTTTTAGATTCACATAGTCTTTCTAATTTTTTTGAACGACTGGCTGGGATTTTCCGTCAGTTGTCTACCACCACTCCCTATCTATTCCCCAAGAGAAGAGCGTGGAAGTTTAAAAAGTTATATATAGGAGTCACAGACCATAATTGTACTAACCTCAAGAAGAAGGAGTTGGATAGCGTACGTGTATCTTATATGCATCTTTTTTTTCCTCTTTTTCTTTTTGTCTGAGGGGGCTCAGACAAAAAAGAAAAGAGGAAAAAAAAAAAAAGATGCATATAAGATACACGTACGCTATCTAGAGAGCTGAACAAACCTGATTGAAAAAACAAGAGCATCGGTTGTTGGAACGACAGCACGCTCGCACGAGAAGAAGCTTGCATTAGTTGTGAGATATAAGTTGTGAGATATAACAGCCTACGTTATGAAGGCGTTGTCCGGAGCATGTCAATGTCGTTTTGTGTCGACAAAACTTGGACAGTTATGAATCAAGCGCGTCTGTGAAAGTTGGTGCCAACGTACACAAAACCAAGTGCAAGACACTAAGGGTTGTTTTATTCCACATTTTGTTGTTGTTGTTGTTCATGCTGGTAAAAATATTAAAAAAAAAAAAAAAATGTGGACATGTGGACAAGGCGGTGGAGAACGAAGCGGGACAGAGGTTTGGATTGGGATTGACAAGTTCACTTTGCCGCTCGTCAGTATGGCAGACACTGATCGGTATTACAACTGATGACCGTCCAGTGTCATCGCACGCACTGTCACAGAGAGAGAGAGAGAGAGAGAGAGAGAGAGAGAGAGAGAGAGAGAGAGAGAGAGAGAGAGAGAGAGAGAGAGAGAGAGAGAGAGGTGGGGGGGGTCATAGAGCGGGAAACAGAGAGATGGGGAATGAGAAATTTGTATACAGGGAGAGAGGGGGTGGGGGGGGGGGGTGCGGGGCGGGAAGCGAGAAAGATATGGAGAGAGAGAGGGGGTAGGAGCCATGCGAGTGAGAGAGATACAGAGAGATAGACTGGGAGAGACTGAGGACAGCAAGAGAGAGGGGGGGGGGGGGGGGGACAGAAGACGGGAGAGAAAAAAGAGAGGGAGTGATAGGGCGTGAGAGAGGTAGCGGGGGGAGGGGAGAGAGAGAGGGGGTTGGAGGGCTGGGGGGGGGGGGGGGGGGGGAGGGGGGGAGTCGTCAGCTGAGTCGGCATTGCTCCAAGTCAATACCTTGCTAGCACAACATGGGGCCGAGGCTGGTACTGAAGTGCCCCGAGCTGATCCTCCCCACACCTTATCACGATTAAAATCACCCTCCCTCCTCTTGTTCGCGTCTGGCTCGTCTAGCTGAGAGCAATCAGGAAATAATCTACTGGAATAACGTTAAACAAACAGACGAAATGCTTTAGTAGGTTTAACGTGAATTCAAAGAGGAGAAGAAAAAAAAGAAATAGAGGAAAAAACAAAACCTAACGTTTCCTCCTTCACGCTTCACGGCGAAATCCGTAACACTGGCGTTTGTCCGATGCTGTTTAAGCGAGGCTGAGCTCCGAAAGATGATGACCTCTTGTTAATTTTGCACACTGTCACCGGTGACTGGTCAGTTTGCAATGTCACGGGAGAGTTCGCTTTGAGTGCGAGTTGACCGAGAGTCGGCTCCGCTTGTTTTTACGTAAAGTATTAATCGAGTAGATGAAAACTTTCAACGAAATCTTTTGTATTCATTTAGTTTCGATTTTCCAAGGCCACCGATACTGGTACGAAAGAATGAAGTTTAAGACACCGTATCATCTTGATGGAAAGTTTAAAAACTCTCGTCTGTATAAATCTACAGTTTTGGAGAAAAAGTTAACGATCCCCGCCCACCCCACCCCTTTCCACCACCCCGACGGACTCGAGAAAAGGAACCTTTTACACGGACCTACCTGTGTGTGTGTGTGTGTGCTTTCTCCAGTGCCACGCTACTAATCTGTACATAATTTTGCCCTGGTAAAGTTTGAAAAAAAAAAGAAGGCTTACCGATACTGTATGTAGATGATCATGAGTCCATTTCCTTCCTTTTGACTTACTATTGATTCTGCCCAATCATATCTTTTTCACCAATCACAAGCACTGTCTTGTGTGTGTCCGAGTCATTTTTAACGACCCCCCCCCCCCCCCCCCCCCCCATTCAAATCTTTTTTAATGCGCTAATTCGTGAAAGGCTAGAATCGAACGGTTAAACCCGTACCCAATTACAGCTACAGAACAAGCTGTGCAGCACCCGCGTCCTCTCCGCGGACAGAATCCGTTTCGTCTGATGGACCCAATTGTGACGCAGCGCGTATGAAGAAAATCGTTTGTCCAATTTGTCGCGGCCGTGTCGTCTGCTCGTTATTTTCTGCAGGCCAATTACAGAGGCCGGGCCTGGCCGGTAATACACCTGCTGGGGGCCAGCGGAGAGCATCACTTGTTGCCGGCCGGGTTCTGGTGTGGCTATCAGGAGGCATGGTCTCTGCTATGCCGTCGCCGGGGACTATATCTACGCCGGTCTCGCCTTCGATCCACGCGTCATCTCCATACGCCAGGTTGGCCGGCTGAGATGTCGTCGCCGACTGGAGTGAGTGTGCAGCAGTAGTTTGTGTTGGAGCAGCTGATGTCACTTATAAGCTGAAGCCCGCAGCCCACCACCTTCATACATGCATGCACGTTTTATTCAGCTGAATGGGCATAAACGCAAAACATTTTACTTGTTGCTAACCCCCACCCCCAACACACACTCCTCTTTTTTTCTTGCAAGACACTGTAGGTGCAAAAATAACAATTACTGTTATTGCTACTATTCCCCCCCACCCACCCCCGGTTTTGTTGTTGTTGGTGCCCACTGTTCAAATGGACTGACACCTATGGAAGATGGTGCCCACTGTACAAATGGACTGGTATCTGTGGAAGATGGTGCCCACTGTAGAAATGGAAAGAGAAAGCACACAGCTGTGCAAGAGAAAGTCCACTCCAGCATGCCTGCAAATCACACAACAATATGATCATAAGTTGGTCATTTTATTTTCATTTGCACGTCATAACCTGTTACTTCATGCACCATTCAATCTGTGTGCAAAATTCACATTAGTCTTCAGACTCACTCATATGTGCCATGCCACATTGTGCAATCTATCATGCATACACTGCTGAGTCTATGTTGATCAATCATATATATCTTTAGACTCACCCATCCGTGCCACATTGTATCAGGCATACTGATTTCATGTTAAAACAGTGTTTACAGCAAGTACACATCAAAAATATATATCTAAACAATACCCGTTATTGTTTTGTTGTTTTGTCTTTTGCAATTGTATAATATTAATAATTAATGAACAGGTCAATGACAGAACGCCAACATATAACTTTGCTCATTTACACAAAGGTCAGGTCAGTGTTAACCACTGCCACTTATCATAGAGTCTGTGTTAACACAGTTTAATGGCATTCAAGTTAACAACAACAAAGCATTTATTTAAGTTAATATCAACAAAGCTCCCATTTAACATCAACAAAGCATCTGGAGGGTGGGGTGGAGTGTTATAGGCTTTCCTGAGTGCACTTGGTCACACACCAATGCCACTGATTATGGTCATAGTAATGATAATCATGTCTGAATCACAACCAGACCCTTAGACACAGTTCTGAATCTGGGTGTGTGTGTGCAACTGATGTTTAACTTTTTTGCAGCATTTATGTGTGTGTACCATTTACCCAGACTTGTCAAATAACTGCTGGGGACCTAATGAACACCAGCTCTGTTGACACAGATATGTTTGATATAAAATGGAGTCAAGCGCTGGCGATGTAATGTTGACAGGGCTCTGAATGTGTGCTTGCATCTCCTTTGATCAGCCTCTTTACCGCAACATTTTCAGCAGTACGACGCTGATGTTGGCTGGCTGCTACAGCAGTTTAAAAACGAAGTTCTGCCTGGCCTAAATTTACTCAACAGCAAAAACAGTTATTGTCCTTGACGGTGATTGGTGACCAAAGCACCTGCTTAAACCGGCTGTGCAATTCTACAAAGTGAGACCTCTTATAAAGCCCTGTAAAAACACTAGCTAAACTTCTGTAGAGTTAGCCTCAAAGTCTGATGCTGCAAACCATTCACCACTACCTTTTAGTCGAGTGTGTAACTGAAAAACCAAAAGTTGCACTGTTCTGAACTCAGGTATTTTAGATCATTGTTATGTATCATTGTTCAGATCTGCATCATTAGAATCAATACGGTTAGTCCAGTTCCCCATGTTTCTGAATCAATGCAGTTAGTCCAGTTCCCCATGTTTCTGGACCTCCAGAGCCTCCCTTGTGTTACAAAATTGACAAGTGGGTGGTGAGGACAATGAATGCAGGCAATGGGAGTGGCATTTAACACAAAGACAACTAATATGTGACATACCACTAATACAATTACCAGTTGGTTTTCAAGTTGATCAACAAGTGTCCTTTGCATGCTGATGCCTCATATACAACATAATACAATTCAAAAGACAAGGTAAGTGAGAGAGTGAGAAGAAAGCAACTACAAGCAAGACTATTTAAAAAGACGGCCAGTTAAAATCTGGATCCAAGAATACTGTCATCCAATGCTGAAATAATTTGGCAGGTAGATGAGAAAATGCCCACAGTTCTTTCTATCCCAGCCTCAAGGAGAAATAGATGCTGATGGCCAGGGCCAGATAGATGACTAATGATCCATCAATCAGTGCTGGACAGATTACTGGATATTTCAGGGTGGCGATATCACATGGATCTGCAAATTTTTACATATGGGTCAAAAAAGGGGTGTCTACCAAAAAATGCCCCCTTTCCCCTAAACCAAACCTTCAATGAATTGTGCTTTACAATACTGTTTCATGCACAGTGGTATCTCCATTCACGGTGTGTTTGATTAAAACCACGCACAAGCACTGAATAATCACACAACTAAATCCATTTCCACTCCTTTCCCCTGAACAACTTTCAATTTGTGCACACTGCTGTGAACATTGTGGTTTGGGTATTCAGTGCAAAGACAAACAACTAAAACAAAAAGATCAAGAAACAAAGAGACAGTGTTACCCCCCAAAATGGAAAATATGCCATGAACACATGTTTCTTCACTGTATATGTACAGTCAAAAGCAAATGAACTGTGGCCCCACCACACAGCTCCTTTTTACACAAAATTCATTTGAAGCTCAGTCCTTTCACCCTGGCCGTGACAGAATGCCCGTAAGTTTACACTCCATAATAACAACAGGGATTATATAGCACATTACAAGGTAATTGTTTTAAGGTATGGAACACATAAATGCTTTTCACAAAAATCAATGGCACAATTGTACATTCATAAATATACCTCTTTAGGCAAAGCATAAGAAAACATGGACACATACTGTGATGGTCATAGGATCACGTGCAGACATGCGCACACACACACACACACACACACACACACACACACACACACACACACACACACACACACACACTACTAAAACTAGTAAAAGGGACACTGAAAAGAAGCTATTGCTGATCAAAATACTGCTTGAAGAGGTGAATTAAAGATGTTTTGAAGGCAGGGAGGGAAGGGCTGTGAGTGAGGGGAGAGAATCTTACATTTGGGCAGCTGACAAGCTGAAGGCACCGACAAACAAACACACTCATAACAATGGTATACCTGAAAAAGATCAAAGGCTAACCAACTTGTACTCAAAACAGGAGAAAAAATAACCCTTGTTTTTCCATTTCAGACTCCATTAACCTTAAAATGGGTTAAGGTCACCAACATTAGTATGAGTATGCACAGGTCTTTGGAGGTTACTGTCATGTACAGTTTCAAACATCTAACTTAAACAGCATGTGGGAAAAGCCAACATTAAGTTTGTGAAGGCAGAAATACATAAATTTTCTTCCTCTAATATAAGTTAACGCTACTTTAAATGATTATGATGATAACCATATCCATACCTTGCAACAATCATATAAACTTTCAGCTCAATGAAATAAGAACTTAAAAAATAAATTAATCACTTTCATCTCTCTCATACTGCCATGTCCTTGGAATCTAATCAAGGCCACCCATACCAGCATGGATGTGTAAAGCTCAGTGGATACTTTCATCAGAAAATATTTCACAGACTCCACGTATATTGTCTCTGAAAAAGCCAATATCAAAAAACAAGATTAACTCCAAAATTGCACTCATCTGTGCATGAACTAGTCACTGGACATGACGAACCAAAGTCTGAATTTGACTGGATAACCTTACTGAGAAATACAACTCGGTTTTACCTTTCTAATGGTCTGGTAACTTGGAATTAGGTTGGTTTAAACAAAATTTATTTCATATATATAACAATATATTGCCTGATGTGGAATTAGGTTAAGGTCACTGGAACTGATATGAAAGTGTGTGGTCAAGGTCACTGGAACTGATATGGAAAGGTCAAGCCCAATTTGAGGCTATCATTAGGCAAAGTTTGTATGATTTCATTTATCTCATCAGTACCACAGACAGCTGAACAAACATTCATCACACAGACACACAATTATTTTCTCATGCATGTCAACAAAATATGGTCTTGAAGATCTGTTTTTTGTATGTACACATCCTTATATATCACTGAACCCTTTTCCATAATAATGGTATCACATTATGCTGAGTAAGTATTGGTCAGGTTCTTTAAGACAAGTAACATGCTTGGGTGGGTGGGGGTGGGTGTTTAGCGGTGTACGCCAAGCTGCAGTAACACATTGTGAAAACAAAAGAATACACCCCCTCCCCCCAAAAAAACCCCACCACCAACTGCTTTTAGATGAATGGTATTTTAAATAACAGATACAAGTGTCAAGGTACATGTTGCAACAGAGCAACTGTTCCCCAGTAAACTGGCAATCCTTTTTTAACTTCACCTACAGTTGTTTTTGGTCTATAATGCTTCCTTCCAATTTTTGCCTATAACACACTGGGTCTGTTTTGGTGAGTACTGTGGCAAGAGCAGATGACTCATGAAGGAAGCTTTATCTATTTGGTGAGAAAGGATCATTGTTAAACTGTGTGAATTAAATAAAAAATGTTTTATTTATTTTTCACAGCTAACTCCTCAAAATCTGGGTAAATGTCTTTTCAGGAATCCAGCAGCTTTCAAACCTAAAACAGAAATTAAATAAGACCCAAGATAAAACAGCATAATAAAAAATAATAAAAATTATATTCAAAAGTCAAGAAGACAGCCTCCAGTGCAGCTATTGTGACTAGCATTCTGTGCATGTGATGTCACCATGAACAAGGTTGGTATGTGTAGCCGAAGAGAGAACCTTACTATGCTCTTCACTGGTAGAGAGCAAATCAACATGGCTGTGCTCAAGTTTGATGCACACAAAAAAAAGTACTTCTGTTGCATAAAATCTGATAGAACCACCATATGTAGCCTGTGAATGGAAACATTTGCATGTTTTGTACATTGTCAGGCCAACTTGTAATCTCATTAGTCTCAAGCTGATGCTTTGGGACTTCTCTTTTTGCAGGACGGCAGCACTGGTCTCATCAGTGGCCAAAGACAAGGCAAGGTTGGCTGCCATCATGTCTTGACATGCAGTGAAGCCAAACACCAAACCAGCACCCGGAAATGCAAGTAACGACTGGAACACCCCAAAACAAGTTTGTTCCAGAGGAGCTCAGTGGCACACAGATTCAAAGCTCCAAATGTCTTTTTGGCAACTCACTCAGCTGTGGTCAGCTGCAGTGGTTTGAGTCTCTCCTGAAATATGCTGATGTTTCAGAACTGAGCTCCCTCTGAATGCTGTGAAGATGGCCCATGTTCCTCACTAAAGTCCAAGAGCACATCCAGAGCCTGGATGTTTCAAGCTGACAAATCCAACCTGGACTCCCATCACCAACATGGCCAGCAGCTGTGCACTGTGTACATCCCTCAGCCAAGAAGCCCCTATCCAAGCCCACTTCCCACTTCCAAGTCTGTTGAAGAAGCTGTAAAAAACAGCAGACCATGGAGCTGTCAAACCCAGCAGAGCATGAAGCGTTCTAAGCTGCTAGTCTCAAAGGTCCAAAGCGGTCTTGCAGACACATATCACAGTACTTATGACCATTTGGATAAGCCGATAAATGGCTGGTCAGCAGCAGCACCATGCGTAAAATGGGTGACCCTCTGTGATGGTGGTGCCAGTGTCATGTTAACAGTCGCACGGTGTCGTCCTTGGTTCCATACAGCAGGATGTGTGGCTTCCTGTCGCAAACAGGCGCAGAGTCAGAGGAAGGATTAACAAGAGTTTAGAACTGCTGACACTTACATGAAAGTCTGACCACAATATGACACTTATTTAGCATGAAAGAACAAACAAAACAAGTCCTGAACCATCTGAATAGCAGTCAGCATTCTTGTCCTTATGGACAAAGCACAGCAAAAGCTTTTTACCATGTGGGTGTGTGCAACTCAGTTTTAAAAAAGATGCTTTTTCTCCCTCAAATCTGTACTGCTATTTGCAGCCAAAAATTGAGCAACACAAACTTGCTGTAAGCTACAACTTTACCCCTAGGACTTGAAAACTAAATCTGGTATCTACATTTTAAAAAGAGAGGCTACTTCCTGCCCCTGCAGTAGCATACACCCTCTCCTTTTAAGCAACCTACCTTTGAAGATAACCAAGCCACATCTTCAAGAGGTTGCGTCCCTCTCCCAGAAAACTATCAAATTTATCCCAACACCAAGGAAAAATATCTCTAAGAAACATCACTGACCAGTACAGTCACTGTGGTGTTTTCATCTGTAAAAAACAGAAAGAGCACACACACACTTACATACACAGGGATATGTTCATTTCATCACACACACACACGTTCTTTCACTCTCTCACACATGCACACACTACACACACACACAAACACCCATGAAACCTGCATGCTCAGCTACAAAACAACAAAAAACAAGCGGACATACTTTTTGTCAAACCTGATCTCCCTTATTGGCTCAGTGACACTGGGCAAAGACTTTCGGTGGCGTGCAAGCCTAGAAAGAGAAAAAAGTGTGAATGAGTCAGCAAGCGACAGAATGCATGTAAGCACTCAGTCAAATCTTTCTGCACAGTGTACGTGAGCACAAAATGGGAGTAAAACCCGATAGTACCGTGCCAGAACTATCTCCTTAGAAGGAAAGATGGGCGATAGTTTTGGCAGGTAACCACTGAATATTGATGCAAATCACACTGAATGTACAGTTCACATGATGAGTATAAAATAGGAGCCAGCACTCAAGCAAATCATGTTGAGAACAGTTTAGAGTGTCTAAAAACTTACAAACACTCGCATTGTTCAAAATCAAGATTAATTGTTTTCACAATAATGAGAGTGTGTATGAAAACTATTTCATTTCAATTTCAGTCACTGACGGACTTGATTGTAGACGACAGCAAGATCTTCCCATGGTTGCCATACATCGCACCATTTGATATCAGGTCGGTCTCTGTGACAACAACTGTTTTTTGTTTGTTTTTTCACAAACATTTTCACCCTGGCAAGAAATGTTTACCATTACAGAAAGAACAGTAGAAGTCACATATCATTACATGAAAAATAATTAATTCTACCTTCATAAGCAACACATTAATTAATTAAATGGCACTTACATATCATGAATATCCTCTATGCTCTTGTCAAAATCTGATTCCTCCTTGTTCAGCTGCAATGACACCAGAGATGACAAGTGATACTTGTACACATGTGTAAAACATTACAAGAAAGCAAGACAGAGATTACCGCATATAACAGTTGTGACTAAGCATGAAGTAATGCAGTCTCCCCCCACCCACCCACCTCCAAATAACAGTCACAACAAAAACACTATTTTTTTCATCCCCAGCAATAAAGCGATGAACTCCATCAGTCCAAGTTCATGCAAGGCCCTGTAGTTTGCATTCAACTTAACAGGTTTATTGTTTCTTCTGAGCTATCCCCCCCCCCCCACCCCCCCATCCCTTTGAGACAGTGCAACACAACCCAGCTGTAACTAGATCAAGGTCGCTGAAACTCCCGTGGACAGGTCAAAGCTCATTATATAGTGTACCCTGTATAAAATACCACAGTACACGGTGTACAGCTGTACAAATACACAATACCACAGGACAAACTCTGACAGAAAAAAACAACCACACACACAATAACTGCCAATAATTAAATCTGAAAACAGCCAGCCAAACAGTGATATACTCCCACAGACTAACATTTTCTCCTGTATATCTGTGATAATAATAACAACACCTATGATGACTATTATGATACATGTGTAAGACTGGTGTACCTCAATGAAGCCCTGTATGGTTTTGATGGCATGATCCGGGAGTTCTGACATCACCACCTCTACCTCACCCGTCAGCCATTTGGGTGCTTTGTTGCACACCTGTCAAAAAGAAAGAAAAAAGGTTTTAAAAAAAAGAAGTATGATTTTATGATTTTTATTTCTGTCCCCACCCCCTCTCTCCCTCCTCCCTCTCTTGCACACTTGAAACCCCAAATACACACACACACACACACACAAAAAAAGTCAGCAATGTTCATTTTGTTGACTGGACATTTTAGAAGAAGACAACAGAACCTTTTTGAAATACAAACACAAATTCCATACACTAACACAGCATCGTGCAAACCTCTCTGTGGCCTGCCTATTAGACCTATTCCGTCCTGTTGCTGAGCCTGACTCGACATCTGCAGAACTGCTGTGTCTGGATGCATGCATGAACATCTTCCATTTAACCAGTCTGCCCTAAGCCTGCCCATGAGGATACGCAACTCACAGCTTGTGACATACAGACAGAACAACAGGTAAATAGGTAAGTAATATGCCCAATCAACCAGTGTGGTTATATTAGGTTATATCAGGGCAATCAGAACAACAGGAGTTCAGTCTCCGTAAGTACCGTGATACAAAATGCTTCCATTTACAGAATACAGAATCTTTATTGTCTATGAATAACACTGAAAAATGCCTTATGACTGCATAAAAGATACCAGTAAAATAACACAGTATAATACGTGCACATAAGTACATATAAAACACAGGGTACTTTATCTTATAGTCTGGAGGGCACACAGGTACTTTATCTTATAGTCTGGAGGGCACACATACATATCTGAAACGGTCAACCCTACCAGTTACACGCATCAACACATGCACTCACTGGTCAGGCATTCTCGACAAATAAGAAAAGTATAACTCGTCAGATTCAACCCAAACGTTTTTTAACACCTTGTTTACAATTTACGTGCACCAACTTGTGCATCTCACCAAGGCCTCACTGCGACGCTTGGCTTTCTGAGACAGCTGGCAGGTATATGTGAAGCTGAAGGTGGGGCTGTTGGACGACTTCAGAGTGCTGGCTCGCTCTCGATCACGTTCGCTGCTTCGACTGGTGCCACTGCTGCTGCCGCCACCACCACCGGCAGTGCAGGACTCCTGCACCTCCTTGTCTCTGCGGGCAGAGGATCAAATGACACTGAATGCACTCTGAGGCATATAATAATAATGATAGACACTTTTCTACAGCACTACTCTCTGGCGTACACAAACTGTGTTTTGATCAAAATGACACTGAATGCACTTTGAAACATAGTATAAAAATAATAGATAACTTTTCTGCAGCACTGGTCTTAAACTCATTGCGCTTTTGATCAAAAATGACACTGAATGCACTTTGACGCATATAATAGATAAGAAAGTAATATATATGACAGCTAACAATATATATACACAAGAAAAATAATGTACATGTATCATATGGGAAGCAGCAATATACAAGAAAGAAAATCAGTCGGAAAAGCTTGGCAGAGGAGATGCATTTTTAGTTTAGCTTTGTAAGTTTGGAGGGTGGGTGAAGCTCTCATCCTGTTTACTCAGCCACACCCCCAATCCCCATGTACAATTCAGCCCATCAACATATAAACTTCAGGTGTGAGAATGTGAAACAGTGCAAAATCTGCTAAACTCTGGAACACACCATGGCCGGCTTTTTTGCAGGCTTTCACACTCTCCCCAACAGAAGATTTTGTACAGGTAACTTTTGGTGGTTTTCTGAATGTATCTAATAAAGCACTTTTGACCTAGCCTTTTCACAACATAGGAGAGACAATCTACTACTAAGTACTAAACAAAGAGCTGAGTCAAACCATCTCAAG
Organism: Alviniconcha strummeri; assembly: GCA_963584105.1. Lineage (NCBI taxonomy): Eukaryota > Metazoa > Mollusca > Gastropoda > Provannidae > Alviniconcha > Alviniconcha strummeri. Next base: position 11,355,182 of record OY757543.1, read on the forward strand.
ATCAACACCTTTTTGGAGCAATCTGAACATGACACATTTAAATGACATCCACATGCACTGACAAATACACAAACTCACGTCTTGTTGGAGGCAAGTTTCTGTTGGATGAACTCCACTAGTTCATTGCTGTTCACCCTTTTTTCTGTGCCCGCACCTTTGACATCCAGGGTCTTTACCTGCAGCAGTGAAGTCCCAGACACACTGCAGTATACTGATTATCACATGAAAACAATGCACAATGCTCAGTTTCCTGTGCCTGCACCTTTCACATCCAGGGTTTTTACCTACAGCAGTGAAGCCCCAGACACTCTGCAGTATACTGATTATCGCATGAAAACAATGCACAATACTCTTTTTTTTCTGTGCCTGCACCTTTGACATCCAGGGTCACGCTTCGAGCATTGCTTTCCGGCACCTTTCTCCAAACTCTGCCAGAACTGGTTATGCCACTGAAGGGGCACTCTTATCTCCACGCAGCTGTCCACAGATGCAGTCAGAGCCCTCCAAAAGAGTTGGGTACTAATAAGACTGTGGAAACATAGCGCCCAAGCACCCACTTAAACACGAGATGCATTTGTCCAGGGTAAAAAAGAAAGAAAAAAGTTCCGTGTTGGTTCAAACGATTTTGGTCTTATCTGAGCTGGCGTAAGCAACATGGTCAGATATAAAAGAAACATGTGATATAATTTGAGTTGTCTGTTACAAATATACTGCCATATGAGCGACATCCAAAAACTGTTCATTAGCTGACATTTTTTGGGGACCTGCGGCGTAATCAACAACGGCTGTGGTTGGAGGAAGGATGTCGTAAACCAGTGCTTGGAGTTTGATTCAGGGTCTTCACCTGTGGCAGTGAAGTCCCAGACACTCCGCGGTTTACTGCTTATCACACGTAAACAATGCACAATGCTCTTTTTTCTGTGCCTGCACCTTTGACATCCAGGGTTTTCACCTGTGGCAATGAAGTCCCAGACACTCCACAGTTTACTGATTATCACATGTAAACAATATACAATGCTCTTTTTTCTGTGCCTGCACCTTTGACATCCAGGGTCTTCTTCACCTGTAGCAATGAAGCCCCAGATACACTGCAGTTTACTGACTATCACATGAAAACAATGCAGAATGCCTCTCTAGCCCATCGCCAAGGGTCCCTGTCCACAACGCTGTAAGCCAGCTGGTCAAGTTGGGCATGCTTCACTTTGCCCCTTTGTTCCAAAGCATCTCTAAGGCAAGAGAGCTTGCACAGGTCTGTGTGGTTGCCACCAAGGCTTTTACCCCTTCTCTAAGGCAACAGAGCTTGCACAGGTCTGCGTGGTTGCCACCAAGGCTTTTACCCTCTCTAAAAAATTTTTTAACCATAGTGAGAAACCCTGCAGAAGACCAGGGATACCACAGCAGAATAAACCCCTCAGTAACTGACTTCACATACAATACAAATTAATATAACTGTATTGTGGGGAACATCGATTTGGCAGCAGTAAAAAAACACAGCAAAATGTGACATAACAATTATCATAGATTATTAAGGACATCACAATTATGCAGAAAAAAAGCACCAGAATGTTCTTTAAAAGTCAGAAGCACTTGAAATGTCACTGATAACTATTTGTTTGATTTCTTATCATGTTGCCTAACACCGGGGTTGGGGGGGGGGGGGGGGGGTAGCAAAAAAGAGTGGTGCCTGATAACCTGTTTCCTGATGTGAGGGTCACTAGTGAAAGAGTGTACTAGTGAAAGAGTGTGACTAGTGAAAGAGTGTGACGCCAACCTTGACACAGTTTGCATCTCCCTCCTTGTCCTTCAGAATAACCAGGAATGGTATCCCGGAGGAGCGGCACTTGTCCTGCAGTTCCTCAATGTCCTGTCAACACCATGCAATGGAATGAACAGATGCGTGATGTAGTCCCCTTGGGGTAACATTTATTCACCACTTCTGGATTACATCCACCCAGTAACACACATAATAATCAATTTGGAAATGTCCCATTTGCTGGCTGCTGCTATCCCTTGTTGGAACGGGCGTTGAGATAGACAGTCCCATTTGCTGGCTGCAGCCAAGTTGGACGGGCAACGGAGTGTGTCATGGCAGATTCCATGTTAATGCTCGGCTCAGTGTCCAACCTGATACAGTAAGCTACAGAGAGTGTAGCCTTTATCAACTGTATGAAATGAGCAAATGTTATGTGTCCATACTTGACACCAGAATTTGTATAAAGGTTTTCCTTTAAAAAAAAAAAAAGCAAGCTATCTAGGCATAAACTATTGTGTATAAAAAAGAAAGAAAGAAAGAAAAAAAAGATGGAACAGTCCTGTAAGTGCATACCTCCAGTGGCTCGTATTGGACCTCTGTACGTATGCCGGCATCCAGCAGGTTCTTGGTGATGTCCAGCCGCTCCTTCTTCATAGGGTTGTGGCCCACCGTGCACACCATCACATCACAGGGACTGGGGACCTGCAACTGCACAGCTACAAACGGTCACACTGGGGTTGTGTGAGGCCAAGGGTATCCTGATGGTGCCTCACCTCTTTTGTATGTCAGAGTAGGCAGCACAATATCAAAGGTCTCATCTCTTTTTCATGCATCACAGTATGCAGCATGATATGAAAGGTCTCACTTCTGTTTCAATATTGTCAGAGTATGCAACATGATATGAAAGGTCTCACCTCTTTTTCGTGCGTCAGTGCATGCAGCACAATATCAAAGGTCTCACCTCTTTTTCGTGTGTCAGAGCACACAGCACAATATCAAAGGCCTCACCTCTTTTTCGTGTGTCAGAGTATGCAGCACAATATCAAAGGTCTCATCTCTTTTTCGTGTGTCAGAGCACACAGCACAATATCAAAGGCCTCACCTCTTTTTCGTGTCAGAGCGTGCAGCACAATATCAAAGGTCTCATCTCTTTTTCGTGTGTCAGATGGTACAGCACAATATCAAAGGTCTCACCTCTTTTTCATGTGTCAGAGCGTGCAGCATGATATCAAAGGCCTCACCTCTTTTTCGTGCGTCAGAGCATGCAGCACGATATCAAAGGCAATGCTGACTCCCACTGCTCCCTGTTCCAATGGGCCCCCTCTGCTGGAAAACTCGGACACCTGCCCAACAACAGCCAGTGGATTGAAACACTAGTGTTCATTTCAAAGTTTTATCATCAGACACATTGTATACAAAATAATAAACATAAGAAAAAAGTGCACTAATGCTGACTTTATGCATTTGTTTGGTGCAGCTCAGTGAATAAAGGGGTATGGTTAAGATTTAAAAGCGAACTCTCCCAGACCTGACCTAAAAAAATACCTCTATGAATAAAAAACAACAAATCAACATCATCAACAGTCAGTCATTTCCAGTGATTTCATGAGGAGCAAAACTGATACAAAATCATGCCCATGATGGACAGAAGAAAAATGATACATTTCAGTTTAGACTGTTGTGTATGCAAAAGCAGTAAGGTTACTACCCACCAGTTTGTCATATCTTCCTCCAGAGGCAATGACCTCTGAAAACTCTCGTGTCTTCTGCTTCTTGTGGTGTTTCTTGTAGTACACCTGGAAAATGAGTCCGGAGTGCTGTCGGAGGTTGTACACCAGACCCAGGCCTACGTTGATCTGAAACAATGTATCAGTCCACATGCACACCACATACCAGCCAATGGCAAGAGGAGAGAACCACCTAAGCCTAACTGTAAACTAGACACAGGTGTACAATGATCTCACATATCAGTCACACTGTGAACACAGAGGTGTACAGTGATCTCACACTTCAGTCAAGCTGTGAACAAGATACAGGTGTATAGTGTTCTCACACATCAGTCATGCTGTGATCTCATATGTCAGTCATGCTGTGAACAAGGCACAGGTGTACAGTGATCTCAAACACCCCCTTTGGACAGAGACACTACTACAGGTGAACTCAGATACAACAATATTGTACCACAGATCATACATACCTCAACTAACTCATCACGGCAATAGTCTGACATAATTTTTTCTAATGTGCAAAGATGTTTTGGATGGAAGAAGCCTAGTTCAGATCATACAGCAATAAGGATCAGAAATACATAGTCATTCGGATCTAAGTCCAAAAGACCCCCCCCCCTACACACACACACACTCATTCTCAATGAAAGAAAGAAAAAGATCACACACACACACACACACGCAATTCTAATTTGAATTTGTGCACTTGTATCCATCTAGCTGCTAACAAGTGTATTTTGTTCTGAATCCACTAACACTTTTTATCAGAAATAAAGTAATCACACTGTCAGTGTAAAACATACCCACATTCACATGAGATGTTTATTTGTTTTAGAGCCTTTATGTGAAATAGCCCAACAATAAAAACAAAATTAAAAAAATGCCCAGTACAGAATTACTAAATGCCCAGTACAGAATTACTAAAACCACAAGCACTGACCTTCATTTTCAATCCGAGAGCTCTGGCTGTGGACTGGATGTTTTCTAGTTCATGCAGTCCCATTTTGGCTGCATAGCCGATGTTGTTGCTCTGCTTCGTGAGTGGTCTCAGCTTGCTAGACACCACACTGTACTCTGCCTCCGTCTCCAGGTACGTCTTCAGCTGCGACTCTGCTGTGGCCGACAAGCTGACGTTGTGCTGCTTCATCGTCACGCGGATTGTGTCTTCTGTTGTCTGGCAAACAGCAAGCCCAACGGCAATATATCACACAATGTGAGGCGTAACAAATGACAGAAGTATCTGTGTAACAGTGTTTGGGAATACGCACAGGTCATGTCATATAAGGGGGTAGGTACACTACACACACACACACACGCATGCACGCACAAGCATGCATGCACACCACACATACATACCCACCACATGCATGCACAAAGAGGCGTTCCACAAGTGTTCATATAAAATAAACAAACAGCCAGAGAGTGAAGCATTAGGGGTCCTGCCCAAAACCATCAATGGTGCACACACACACACACACACACACACACACAGCAACTAACAGAATACCTGATGTGCAACAAGTGTCTCCATGATGGCCGACAGCTTGTCCTCTGGAACGCCAGCATTCAGCAACACGGCTTCAATCAGCTTCGTGTGGTTCATGCACAGCATGTAAGGACGATGCTGAAAAGACAGTGACATTTGCATAATTAAACAGTCTCATGCACATTTTTTATAACACATTTTATAGTACCATGGCCTGAAGATCTTGTGACTCACTCAACTACTTGCACTGCCCATGGCCCAATGATCTTGGGATTCTGTTCTACAAACTCACCCTGAATATTCTGCTTTGTCTGTGCCTGGTAAGGGATACAACTACCGTTTCTGCTATTGTCAAATGTGTGTTTAAAGCTGTGAAAAGGTAATGGCAAACTGACAACATTTCAGTGCTTCCAAAGTGATAAATGATTGTAATCTCAATTTTTATGCCAAATCAAAGAAAAATGTGGTCTTAGTCAAGTGAGTGAGGCAAGTGACAAAATTTCTTTGTGCATCACTCAGACTGGTTCACTGAATAATATAAGACATAAGTGCAGGTACATTTCAAGGTGCAAGTAGTGTCCTTCATAATATTTGTTCCTAGAGGTCATGTGCTGGTCTGACACGGGGCAGAGACCCATTTCACAGCCTGCCAAAGCCCACCTGCAGCACAGGAAACTGGTTGATGACCTGCTCCACCACCGTCAGCAGCTCAGCGTCGGGGACCACCGAGTTCCTGGCAGTGGTGACGATGTCAAAGGCACATTCAATGACCTCACGCGGGTGCAGGCTCTGCGCCCTCAGCTGACGGTACACCCGCTCAATGCTGTAGCGCTTCAGGTTCAGGACGCAGTTGTGAGCCACGTAGCGAGCAAAAGGCAGCTGGAAGAGAAGCAGAGAGGTGACAGAGTACAGGGCTGACAGCACTTTACCACTATAGGGCAGAGCAGCCCAAAACAGTAACATAAAGCTGATCAACATGGAACCTTCCAGGGTCAGGACAGGTTATGAGCCACATAGTTAGCAAAAAGGCAGCTGGAACACAAAGCAGGGTGGGGACGGGTCAGAGGGCCGGCAGCTCACCACTACTAAAGTGCAGAGCAGCCAAAAGCAATAACACAAATCTGATCAACATGGAACCTTCCACAGTTGGGACACAGTTGTAAGTCACGTTGTGAGCAAAAGGCAGCTGGAACACAAGCAGGGAGGGGACGGGTCACAGGGCTGGCAGCTCACCACCACTAGGGTGCAGAGCAGCCAAAAGCAATAACACAAAGCTGATCAACATGGCACCTGTAAAAGTTAGGACAAAGTATGTGAATGCATAATCTGTACTTTTATCTGGTCAATATATAATGTGAAAAGCATCTGCTGAGGGATACTTTGATACTTATACAAAGGCACTGAGGCCGAATCAAACCCACAGCAATTTCTGTTGATGTTTCAGCAACAACAACAATGAAAGAGGTGCGGGTGGTTAAGCAACCCTTTTCCTGCTGCAGCCAAAACCCACAGAGAAAATAACTGGGCAAATAAAGTAAGGACATGTATCCAACTGTACAGACGTTCACTGAACCTCAAGGTCACACAGCCTGTCGGTGAATTACCCTCAGGTCAAAGGGCAGATTGACCACAGCTCCACTTTTGTCCAGAAAGCAGGGCAGCAGCTGCTCAATGGCGGCGTACTGCGGTGGGCGGGGCATCAGCAGAGGGGTGTTGAACTGCACAGCGCCGTGACACTTGAAGACGTGCTCAACTCGCTCCCTGGCCACGTCCCGCAGCAGCATGGACTTCAGCGGGTTACTCAACTGTCAACATCCCCGCCATCATCAATCGCTGTCATTCACTCTCTCACAGAAAGAAGACGCAAGCAGGTCCCACCCTTTTAGCCCCCAAAAGAAAGTGAATGCTCGTCTTCTTTAATGCTGTAATTGCCAAGCCTGGGGGGCATTGCTGGTGCCCGTTTCTCCCTAAACACAAAATATACACCATTTTTTTCCTGACTCCCCCACCCCAAATACAGAGCATACAGATTTACCCCCACCCCCCACCAAAATACAAAACACACACAGTAAAAAAAATATTTTTACACATTTAACCCCACCCCCAAATACAAAACAACCCCCACCCCCCTCTCCTCTTGATAATCCCTCTCACAAGATGTAGGTAGCACTTGCAAATATCAGGCTTTATTTTTCCTCATCCCCACCCCCACCCCCTTTTCTTTGTATCTTCATCACAACCCCCTCAAACATCAATGCTGGTTCACAAAAACGCCCGCTCCAAAAGCCTCACATTTTTGGCCTTGGTCTGGTCCATGTTGTAGGTCTCATCCATGGCACGCGAGTACTTCTGGCTGAAGAGATGGGTCAGGACGCGGCGGTAGATCTGACCCTCCGGGTTGCTGAGCGCCTCCTCCATCCTCCGGTTGAATTCCGCCTCCGCCTGCTGCACGGCGGGCAGGTGGGGGGAGGCCAGCACGTCCCTGGAGCTGGGTCTCTGGCTGGGGTCGTGGTTCAGCATCTGGCGCAGCAAGGCCGCCTGGCTCTCCAGGTCGCCGTGCTCGTCAAAGTCTCTGGGGAAAATGATGTCGGGTTTTCGGAGGTTGGTCAGCACGTGGATCCGCTCCATCAGCGTGGGCAGCCTCTTGTAGACCATCTCAAAGAAGATGATACCCAAGCTGTATATGTCCACTTTCTGGAAAGGTTACGTAAAAATACATAAACTGTGATTGTTGTTCTTTGGATAATATGGTCATCTTCCATGAGGAGAGTCATCTGAGACCGTACGAAGGTGCAGTTCATTCATACCCAACAAAACAGTCCATACAGAAAGAGAAACTTGCTTGCTTTGTGCTGAAAATGAACTCAAAGTGCAAAAAGCAATGACAAAACAGTATATATACTCATCAAACTTCTGATTTTAAGATGTTTGTAAGCATTCAATTGTGATCCCTCAGATGCAGCCATCAACAAATTACTACCTCCAAGAAAAATATCTTGCATCATGTTTGCCTGGGTACTGTGGTTCATATGGGTGTAAGCATATTACCTAATACACACACACACACACACACACACACACACACACACACACACAAAGACTCCCTCTCTCTCTCACATGCATTCCCTCACATGCATGCACGCACAAACACATGGACACACACACTCACACACACACCAGACACTCAGACAAAGCCAGAGGGTCACAAGACTGACCTGGTCATAGCGCAGCTTTGATCCACCTTTCATCATCTCTGGGCTGACATAGAGGGCAGTGCCCACCTCTCCTGTCAGGTCTCCGTCCCCGCTGCCGGACCGCGAGGAGCTCAGGGGGTCCAGGTGAGACGACGCAGTCATGCTGCTGTCAGCCAGGCCAGTCTTTTGCTGCCAGCAAATTGCCACCCACCTCATTTTACTACAGTGGCGCATGGCCCAGTGCACTTTGCCACAAAACAGCATCTCCAGCACATTCACTACCATGCTGGCACTGGCGCATGGTCCAGTGCACTTTGCCACAAAACAGCATATACAGCACATGCAGGAGCTGGGTAAACATTGCACACTCCATCCTGCTTCTTGGAAGTTTCATGAATACTGAAAGTTTGTGGGTTCATTTACAAACTGTGCATCAGATTCGCAGGAGTTTTCATCTTGCTAGAATGATGGAAAGGCAGATCCAAAACACACCCATGTTTTTCTGAGACAATAAGTGTGGTTTAGTCCTCCGTTCCTTTTTGAATGAGCTTACTAGTTGCTCTGAAACTCCGGCAGCACAAACCTGTCACTTAACACATTACTGTACTCTAAAAACTGAAAATAAGACTCTTCCTGGCTCTGGATTCTGACCTGCGTTACAATGCAGAATGAAAAAATCCTACATGTCAAAAGTGTGGCTGCTCAGATCAAACGCACTCCATGTCAAAGAGGCTTGTAGAAATTCCACCTGAGTGCCTGTTTATCAAAGAGCTGATGCATATTCTTGTTTTTTACCTTCACAACATCAGTGGTTGCCAGGCCAAAGTCCCCGATCTTGACCAGGTCGTTGGAGTCGAGGAAAATGTTGACAGGCTTGAGGTCCCGGTGAATCATGTTCTGTTACACAACAGAAGCACAACTGTCTAGAGACTATATTCTTTCATGTTTGAAACCCAAAAAACGAAAGAAGAGCAAATTTCACCTTCATTATTTTGATATACTGGGCGGTTCAGTGAAGCTGGTTTGCACAAGTGAATGCCCTTTGTAATCTTTCGTGCAAGAAGTTGTGAGACTTCACAGCGTCACTTCCTGATTTCTAAGTAGGCGTTGCTTCATGCTATGGATAACAGTGGACGTTGAATCTAGAATTGTGAAGCAATACAAACGCCACCGCTGTTGCAGTAGCAAAAATAACCGGGGAAAAGGGATGGAGGGTGGAAAAAAAGTGTCTTTGCATACATTTTAAATAAATGAATGAAATTTAAACGGTCAGTTTGTAACTGGGCTTTAATGTCCTGTCAACTGCACAGGGTTACCGCAGGATGAGGAATTTAAAGGGACAATCTGTTTACAGTCAACTAGCATAAAAACCACACCTGTACTTACCTGCTCATGTATGTAGAGGAGGCCCTCTGTGATCCCCCTGAAGTAGCGCCACACACGCTCCATGTTTTCTGACAGACCCATGTCTATTGCACGCCGTAATGTGCTGTTCTCACAATACTGCATCTGATGAGATCAACTCACATATTCAGTGAACACTGGCATTTTGCTGCAGTCCAATATCTGCAAGGCCACTGCTGAAGAAACTTCTCAGACAGGGGGGAGGGGTGGGGGCACACTCTGAGCATCGCTTTCTGGCACCTTCCTCCAAACTCTGCCAGATTTAGTTACGCCACTGAAGGGGCACTCTTTATCTCCGTGCAGCTGTCCAGCGACGCGGTCAGCGGCCTCCAAAAGGTTTCAGTACTGATAAGACTGTGGAAGCAACCTAGCGCCCAAGCACACACGTAAACATTAGGCCCATCCACCCCGGGTAGAAAAAGACTTCCGTCTCGATTCAAACAATAGTGGTTTTATTTGAGCCGGCGTAAGCAACATGGTCAGTTATAAAACAAACATCTGATATAATTTGAGTTGTCTGTAACAAACTTACTACTGTTTGAGCACCAACAAAAAACTGCTCATTAGCTGAGTTTTCTGGACCCTATGGCATAACTAAATACAGCAGTGGTTGAAGGAAGGATGTCGTAAACCAGTGCTTGGAGTCTGGGGTGGGGGAGAGTGCGTATGGGCTTTTTTGAGCACATAGATACCATCATGAACTGAACTGCACTGCAGGACTAAAACCCAACGCATGTGTGTGCACAAGTTCTGATTCCACTTTTGTGTTTCTATGCCAAACTCACAAAGTTCACATTACAACATTTGTTTTAACACACCAAGCACATAATTACACACAGGCCTGAAGGAGGATGATCCCACACTAACACAAAAAGGAAATGTTCCAGCTGGTGCTGCAATCTGGAGTGAAAGCCTAATGAGCTGACTCTCTGTCTTGTTGTTAGGATCTTTCTCGGCCAAGATAATTTCAAGCTTGTTGTTGGTGTCTTTCTCAGTCAGCATAATCTACACCCAAAGACAGGACTCTCAGCCTTGTTGTTGGTGTCTGTCTCAGTCAAGATAATCTACACCCAAAGACAGGACTCTCAGTGTTGTTGGTGGTGTCTGTCTCAGTCAACATAATCTACACCCAAAGACAGGACTCTCAGCCTTGTTGTTGGTGTCTGTCTCAGTCAAGATAATCTACACCCAAAGACAGGACTCTCAGTGTTGTTGGTGGTGTCTGTCTCAGTCAACATAATCTACACCCAAAGACAGGACTCTCAGCCTTGTTGTTGGTGTCTGTCTCAGTCAAGATAATCTACACCCAAAGACAGGACTCTCAGCCTTGTTGTTGGTGTCTGTCTCAGTCAAGATAATCTACACCCAAAGACAGGACTCTCAGTGTTGTTGTCAGGATCTTTCTCAGTCAAGATAATCTACACCCAAAGACAGGACTCTCAGCCTTGTTGTTGGTGTCTGTCTCAGTCAAGATAATCTACACCCAAAGACAGGACTCTCAGTCTTGTTGTCAGGATCTTTGTCAGTCAAGATTAGCTGCCACTTCAGGGCAGGACTCACAGCCTTTGTCACCATTTCATTCAAGATTATCTGCCACCCAAAGTGAAAACTCTCAGCCTTGTTGTTAAGACCTTTGTCAATTAAGATTATCTACCACCCAAAGAGAGAGCTATCAGCCTTGTTGTTAAGATCTTTGTCAGTTAAGTTTATCTACCACCCAAAGAGAGAACTCTCAGCCTTGTTAAGACCTGTCAGCCAAGGTTATCTCCCACCCAAAGAGAGAACTCTCAGCCTTGTCAAGACATTTGTCAGTTAAGATTATCTACACCCAAACAACTGGCCAGTGCTGAGCTCCACTGGTATGAACAAGCCCTGTGTCCAGGGAAAGCCGAGCTGACAGACAGCTGCGTACCTGTATGTAGAGATACCTCAGCTTGGGCGGTTCCTCCTCCTGCAGAGGCTGGGAAGTCCACAGCACCGAACTGCCCTCGGACTCAGATTTTTTGGGCGTTTCCGTCTGTAACACAGGCTGTAGATGTACATCAGTAACAACAGGAAAACTGTCTGCATGTCAGATACTGACTGCTATTAGTACACTGAACATCATTACTGAGAAGGGAGAAAAGAAAAAGATACTGACCGCTATTAGTACACTGAACATCATTAGTGAGAAGGGAGAAAAGAAAAAGAAAAACAATCTTCAAACCAGATGCACAGTAACTGTACCTAACTCAAACTAGCCTAGACTTTTTCTCTCCTAGCTTGTGCATCCCTGAATTAATAACCCAAGTAAAGAAGGGTTGAAACAATTAATCACAGGTTGGCTTAATTCAATTTTCAGCACCATCACTACCTTAACTATTATTTCTAGTGTTTAACATTTTAATACAACAATTTGAAGATTACAGCTAATGCAATCAGAGGGAAAAGAAACGACGATTTTATCAGCAGAATCTGATATATACATTCAACCTCACCACCGACAAGTTTATGGTCACCATATGCTGTACTCAATAAAGCTAGCTGAAAACCAGTCAAGAGAAAGCAACCCAGAACGCTGCTCACCTTCCTTCTCCCAATCTGACCTCAGTTATCTCACCTTTTGCACAGGCATACTAGAAGACCCTGTGTGGACTACTTCCACCATTCTATTCCACCTTTACCAACCTGCGACTCTGAGTCTGTGGCTTGTTGGTTTTCATCACTGGGACTCCCGTCCTCATTCTGGAAGTTGACACTGTCTGACAGGTCATGCCAACGTCTGCAAATATCAACTGCAGTTTTTAAAGGATGAAAATTGCACCCCAAATAGATAAAAACATGTTTGGAGAAATTACCAATGTCAGTTTTACCTTTTGACAATGTTGTGTCCTCAAAATAAGGCCAGGGTTAATGAAACTAATGCAAAACAGGAAGCACATGTTCTATCACCACTGCTTGTACAGTGTCCAAGCAAATGTCAACGCTGAGGTATGTGTCACTGTTGGAAGCTGTCTAAAGTATTCCCTTAAATAAGTATCAGTTGTAAAAGTCTTGTGTGCTATATATGCACGTGTATTTGCCAAAAACGCTTCATTTTGCATCAATTAGAGAAGAAGAACCCTTTATGAGATCAAGTGATTCAAGTTCTGTTTCCCCCACTGTAACAAAACTCGCATGAACATTTATCTCATGCAACATTTCAAAGACCTTTCCTGAATGGTGTATGAGAAATGTCCAGCCCTTAAGGGTATGATATGCAGGGCTGCGCTAACAGCCATAACGCCAAAGGCTCACAATTTCATGCAACTAACAACTGCCAATTACTGAACTGCAACACCTACAACAGATCATAATAGAAAAACAACTAAATAAAAGCATTCTACATACAGAAATGAAGCCCCAATGCCCCAGTGCCCCTCATCATCGTCATCTTCGTCAGAGGAGTCATCAACATCCTCTAAACCATGACTGGTGGCTCCCAGGGATCGACTGACGCTCCAGTCCACACTGTCCCCCGCCATCTGGGGGGCAAGCTGCTCAACATCCTCAAAAGCCTCCAGACTGTTCCTGTGCATCACCACGTGAGTCTCTGGCGGCTGTCTGGAGCTTGAGGAGCCGGTCTGGGGGGAGGGTCTGGAGGAGAAGGAACTGGAGGACGTTTCTGACACCGCCGGGTCGTCGGTGTATTCCATCCATGCACCGCAGTATCTGCAGGGTTTGCCGTACAAAAGTGCGTTAACCTTCAGCAGCATTACATGCAGAATCAATGATGCAGGCACCACAGCACCTATAGTTGTATGCTGTCGCAAAAGCACATCAAATTTTATACAATCAACATGTACTATGCAAAATCAGTGCTAGTTCAGACCATAACCAGTCCAGTTACTTCATTTTAGCTAGTTGCATACTCAGCTAATGATCTTATCTCAATGGTGTCACTGTGTCTCATCAAAAGTCAGTTTGGTGGTAGAAATGTTGAGGCAGGGGGAGGAGTGAGGAGGGGGCAAAGGCGAAAGGTACACTTACTCAACTTGATTTAGCCTGTCATTTTAAACTACGCTATTTCCAGAAGTGGTACTGGATTTTCAGGTAAATCAGACAGCCCATACCTGACAATGTTTTCGTGGTGAAGTTTGGACAGCAGGCTGACCTCTCTGGTGATTTTCCTCTCAGAGAAATGCTTGCTGAAGGGGTTGAGCAAGATTCGTTTGATGGCGTACAGCTGTCCATCCAGTTTGTTCTTCACCTGTTACAGTGCCAAGCAAACAGACACGGCATACAGCCGTCCATCTGGATTGTTCTTCACCTGTTACAGTGCCAAGCAAACAGACACGGCATACAGCCGTCCATCTGGATTGTTCTTCACCTGTTACAGTGCCAAGCAAACAGACACGGCATACAGCCGTCCATCTGGATTGTTCTTCACCTGTTACAGTGCCAAGCAAACAGACACGGCATACAGCCGTCCATCTGGATTGTTCTTCACCTGTTACAGTGCCAAGCAAACAGACACGGCATACAGCCGTCCATCTGGATTTTTCTTCACCTGTTACAGTGCCAACCAGTCTTGGACTACAGCTGTCCATCCAGCTTGTTCTTTACTTCATGTGTTACACTGCCAATCAAACAGTCATGGACTACAGCTATCCATCTAGATTATTCTTCACCTGCTACATTGCCAACCAAACAGTCATGGAATACGGCTGTCCATCCAGCTTGTTCTTCACTTCACCTGTTACAGTACCAACCAATCAGGACACAAACAGTCCCATCTACCTTTATAACATCCCTTGGACAACAAAGAGAAAAAAAGAAGAGAATGATGTATTTCCACTGCACATCCTACATGAATACAGCCAACCAGGTCTGCCAGCCAATGTTCAAACATGTGCACAGGCACTCATATTAATAACAGACCCAAAACACTCACAAACACAGAAGCTTATCCATGTGCTGATTGTATTGACCTTACTCAGGTCTACCCACCTTCAGGACATCTCCAAAGCCACCCTTACCCAGTGTACAGACACACAGACCAGTACAGGTCTACCCACCTTCGGGACATCCCCAAAGCCACCCTTACCCAGTGTACACACAGACCTGTACAGGTCTACCCACCTTCAGGACATCACCAAAACCACCCTTGCCCAGTGTATATACACACAGACCTGTACAGGTCTACCCATCTTCAGGACATCACCAAAACCACCCTTGCCCAGTGTACATACACACAGACCTGTACAGGTCTACCCACCTTCAGCACATTGCCAAAGCCACCCTTGCCCAGCATCCATACAGACCAGTACAGGTCTACCCACCTTTGGGACATCCCCAAAACCGCCCTTGCCCGATGTACATACACACAGACCTGTACAGGTCTACCCACCTTCAGCACATAGCCAAAGCCACCCTTGCCCAGCATGCATAAAGACCAGTACAGGTCTACCCACCTTCAGGACATCCCCAAAGCCACCCTTGCCCAGCGTGCACACAACATGGAACTCCTGGGTCAGCCGGGACTTGCCGTTCCTCTCAATGGATGTCCTGTACTCAATCAGGTCCTTGTCGTCATCACTGCCAACCTCGTTGTTATGGTCCCCTGGGCACAGACAACAAAGGAAAGCATGATCAGGGCTTGGGCAGCAGCAATGCTTTGTTGTACTTTTCACACAGAACTGAGCTTCTGAGAATTATTTCAGTTTTTTTTTGTGGACCAACTGATGACCTGCTCTTGCAACCACTGTCCTACAATTTTTTGCACAACATGCCTGTTCTTTTGCAAATAGCACAAAAATGTCAATTTTACACCTGTGCTTTGTTTCCTGGGGCACTTTGAAAGACTCAACTCAGTGTCAACATGTACAATGGGATCTCATAAATCCAGGTAACTTGGTCCCCCAGAGAATATGTTTGTATTTATGAATCTTCAGACAAAAATCATGCAGAGTTTTCACCACAGCCAAATGGCCAGACAAACTCTGATAATTAACGCTGACATTTTTCACGTGGATAGAAAAATATCAAAACATCTCTACACATCACACACACCGAAGTTCCTTCTCACACAGCTTTTAAAGGGACTGGATATCTGCGGTGTGTGTGAAGTGCTGCCATCACAAAGTGCTTACCTTGTCCACCACTGAAGCCCTCTTTGGGAGAGGGGGGAAGGGGGTCCTTCACAAAGGGGTGCTCCAACAGCTGGGTGGCTGACCATCTCTGACGGTCATCCCTCATCAGACATCTGAGGAAAATGGGTGATCTTGCATTACAGAAAACCACCAGGACTGATCAGCACAACCTTACTTTTCTTACAGTCCACGTGACAGGTTCCAATCATCTCTGTCAGTATCTCTCTCTCTCTCTCTTTTTTAAAGAGAAAGGCAGCTAGCAGTCACACTGCCCAGTTGCAACACATGCCATAAACTGGGTGGAAACGTAAGGCTACATTTGTGTGGGTAGAAAACATTCGCTATGTTTGTGTGGGTAGAAAATATTCTCCAATTTCTGCTTTTGACTGCTATGGAATCCTTAACCTGTACAAACCTGGAACACACCACACCTTGATTTTTCCAGTTTATCAACAGCACTGGACCAAAGCCCACATAACCTTCATGCAAGAGAGGGGGTGCTAAATGGCCTCATTTTAAACTCCTCCTTTAGGTGGCCATTTTTCTGCTTACTTGGGTAGCACAGATCTCTGGCAGTGAGAGAGTGGACAACTGAGGTCACTCAAAAGGAGAAGAGGACATTGTGTGGGTATGCTCTCACTTGCTGAGAAAGTCAGCCAGCGGTGGTGGCAGGTTAGCAGGGATTTGTGGAACTGTGTCAGTGATGTAGTCCCCCACGGTCAACGCCAGCACCGTCACACCCTGCAACACATTTGTCACCACTGTTCAAATTTTCACAACCAAAGCTGATGTCAGTGGTGTTCCTTCTCACTTGTTTCCACTCAAACACCAACATAAATAATTACTGATATTTTTAGCTAAAAGCCTTAGTCAATGGTCATTTTCATTTCTAACCACTGACCTGCAGTTCTCTCTCCCTCTCATCTCAAGGCCTCCATTCACACTCTTGCTCCTAACCACCACCTACGCTGTGCCAAGGCCTCTATTCACAATCTTGCTCCTAACCACCACCTACTCTGCGTAAAGGCCTCTATTCACAATCTTGTTCCTAACCACCACCTACTCTGTGCCAAGGCCTCTATTCACAATCTTGCTCCTAACCACCACCTACGCTGTATCAAGGCCTCTATTCACAATCCTGCTCCGAACTAACACCTACTCTGTGTCCTTTATCCTCAAAGAAAAACTATAAGCTGCACATGCACCATATTTTCTTTCTCTGACTGGCTTCAGAGAAATAGTGTGAGAGAGAGAGACAGACAGACAGCCAGACACAGAGAGAGAGAGAGAGAGAATGTGTGCACCTCTTAAAATATAGTACTATTGTAATACACAGAACACACTCATTCATTCCTTTAAAACAACATACAATTGCATACAAATACTTTTCTGCCCCCCCCCCCCCCCACCCACCCCCCACCCTTTTTTTTCTTTCTCACCAACTGATAGATGTCTCCCTTTTTGCTGCTGCGACCAAAGGTGGGTGGCATCCTGTCAGTGGAGTCTTCAAACATCACCTTGCTGCTGGCTGTGTCAATCTCACGGTACAACTCCCTTAACCTGCACACACAACACACAGAATACTTTATTCATCCCATTATAGGAAATTACAGCGTGAAGTCATACATAAAAGCAGTAACAAACGAAACAGACAAACAACCAAGAACAGATGTTATCAATGTGTAAAATTATACAGCATCAATCAATATACATAACACGGGGTGAAACTCAGGGCATTAGCTGAAGCACATTAATAAACAAGTTCAGTGCACCAATGTGGAAGAATCTGTCACTGCAGACCATTCTACAGTACTATGAAAGAAGGCATGGTGACTGCTTCTCTCAAGAAAAAAAGAAAGAAAATCAAGGAAGTGCACTTGCATTGCATGCATATACTGGTCCATGTACGCAGATGTATACAAGCACCTGTGCACATACACACACACACACAGATAAGCCTGCACACAAACACACACACACACATGCATACAAACACAGACTTGTACAAACCTCTTGTCAATAGCGTAGTCAGCGAGGCGTGTTTTACCCTGGTTGTCCACAAACACGCAAGAGGCCTGAAAAAATAAGCAAATGACATAAGAGATCAAATGTTCACTCTTGTTTTCACACAGAAAACGATGAAAATCAGCAACAGCTTATCCAGCTTACAATCACATTACTGTAGCACTCATGCAAACACTACTACTAATAATGACATAAACTCAGTAGCACAGACAGGTCTTTAGATTCCAGTTACAGTGCTTCTTTAGTATCACATTGCTCACCCTAAACTATTCATGCATGCAATTTCTTGCTCTTTTTGTCTTAAATTTTAAAAGCAGTATTTCAATCAATTTTGGCACTTCGGTTTTAGACTTTAGTGTCTTTACAGAATTATCTACTTATTCATTTATCAGTGCTGCAAAGGAACGTACCATGCTCATTAATGAACTATTCTTTACTGCATGCTATGCTCTAGCTACCCAGACCCAGAATCATTCAGAAAATAGCTGCCTGCCTACCCTGAAAAGCTTGTGCACAACGGTGTGGTCATGCAAGTAGTGCAGGGCGTTTAACATTCCGCCAGTGTGATGGCGCAGTGTTTCCAAGGGCAGCGACTTGCCACTGCGCAGGTGCACACCCAAGTTGCTTCCCCCACAAAATTCTGTCAACACCTGAAACAAGCTACTGATTCTTAGTAGATTTTTTTAATTGTTTTTAATGCATCAGAGATGTGGCCCTAATAACAAAACCAATGGTTAAGTGACCATTTTCAAAGCATTATCAACAGTTAAGTGAAAAATGTGGCTCTAAAATGCTGCTGCTCAATAACTGAAGAAACAAGATATAAAAAACAACAACAGAGATCATGTTTACATTCCTAACAAAACTGCATGCCACAGTATAAGGGGGTTCATATGTAGGCTTGAGTTTGAAAACTGAAGTACTGATGCTTGAACCATGCACAGTAAACTGAACACTCTTACTGGTGGTAATGGACTCACATGCACTGTAATTTTTCCTGGTTCACGCTGGTATCTGAACGCCATGTATCTGATGATGTTTGGGTGAGAAAGATTCATAAGTGATGATGCTTCTTGTTCTATGCTCTGAACCTGAAACACAATAGTCAGTCAGCACTTTAGTGGCTCACATCATCTGCTAGAAAAAATAGCTATTGCAAACTGAGTTTTTTAACGAAACAAACAAACACCCCTCCCAAAAAGAAAAAGAACAGGACACTCTAAACTTTCAAAAAGACATGTTTAATATTCACACTCACAAGCAGTTTAAGCATAATGTGGAGCTGAAAAGCACATCATTCCAAATAAGAGAAGGCAAATTTTTACTGGTGATGCTGGTAACTTCACCATCCTCAGCAGCTTACTTAATCATACATAACCATGCATCTTTTTTATAGTTTACATGGAGCAGTGTTGATTCTGCTGGGACCAAGGCAGAAAGAACACATCAAGAGGAGACAACAATGAGCCTCCCACCTCCACCCCCCTAGCCTCCCTCTCCACCCCCTAGCCTCCCACCTCCACCCCTCTAGCCTCCCACCTCCACCCACCCCATGCTGCCTAACACATGCATAGCAATAGATTATACCAATACAAACAGCAACATAGACTCAAACCAAAACAGCACACCAAACCTGTTTGAGGTAGGCCTTCCCCTCCTTATCCTCGTCCAAGTCTGCTGCCTTGAAGTGGGCTTTTTTCGCGATGGTGCGCCACTTGAACACCCACTCTGTGATAGCTACGTTTTCCCCCGTTCTCTGGTCCATCCCACAGTACACAGTGCTGCCCCCGCCACCCTGACCTGCCATGCCACACACACACATGAATGCACAGACACACACACACACATACACAGTCACACACACACACACACACACACATACATGCACACACACACACACACATGTGCGCACACACACACACACATGCACAGACACACACACACGCACCTTTTACATTACCATCCGAAGAAAATCAATGTACTTCAAACAAAGCATCAGTTATAACCAGATCTGGTTGTTAGACAGGCAAAAACTATTCTGCACTGAACTTGGGTTAGGAAGTACATGATGTATCATCAAGCTGTGCTGAACAGCTAGTGGGACCCTCTTAAAATAAAGTAGCTGGGTCCATTAACCTTTTCCCCACATTTACTTTCCATAAACAAAACTGCAAGGTCACAGTAGAAGTAATACTTGAATCACTTTGTCCTAAGCAGAATTTCATTTCAAGAGTTCAGCTTAAGAGAGTTTCTCTGTATTTAAAAACCATCACAAAACCAAACACTTTGATAATTATCTCTACTTCTCAGCATTCAGGAACTGTCGGCATCACTCCAGCATCATGACAGGATTTGCTCCAGCACATCACTACGCTAGCTAAATGTTATTTCTGTGCTGCTTTTTCTGCACATATTATTTTCTTTAATCACAAAACTGTTCTGCTCCCCACTATAGCTTTGTCAGAATAATCAGAAATCATATAATCCCACAGTTACATTTTTCCTTCTTTTTATCTACGCAGAAAAATCAGATTTTTTTGTTGGTAATACTGGACAGTCACACTCTGAGATACACTTACTCTGTTGAGGTTTGCCACGCTGAACATGCCACTCATTCTGTGCTTTCTTGAAAATCAAGGTACAGACAGCAGCACCCTTGGTTTTCCCGTCCTGTTCATCCATCTCTGATTCCGACCCTCTGCGAGGCGTGCTGGTGCGTCTGCCATAGCAAGCAGCCATTGTAAAGGTCATACTGCATAACTATGTATGCAAGGGACATGTGACATATTTCCTGACTTTCTGCCCAAACCCATATGGTGATGCTTCATGGGCTTTGTCTGCAAGATGGAAATCTCAGCTGAGCTTTACCCATATGATTATTTTCCCCAATACTATAGACCTGCCATGGTTTCCATTCCATGCCGCTGTCTTCATCAGTCTGAAGTCTCTGTTAGCTGCCCATTTTTAACTTGTGTCAATCAAGTTTTATACAGTCACAATGCTCGTGTGTGCAGTTGCCTGTGTGTGTGTGTGTGTGTGTGTGTGTGTGTGTGTGTGTGTGTGTGTGTGTGTGTGTGTGTGTGTGTGTGTGTGTGTGTGTGTGTGTGTGTGCAAGCATATATGCACTTAAAATAGTCTCTACAGAGAAGATTTGGCGCTTTATAAATACTTTTATTATTATTATTATAGTTATCCTCCATGTCTGTGCAAGACCTCATATTGGCTTCCATAAGCTCTGCTGAGTACATCTTACAGCCCTGCATCCACCATTAAGACAATTATCCTCCATTCACAAGTATGCAAAATACCATTACAGAAATACCCACACATCATGGTGTGTTTGTTGTACTGAAATCATAGTCTTGCTATGCTCATGAAAATGTCCGTCATTGTAAATGTTGTATGTAGCACTGTTCCATGAGCACTGTTTTCATCATGCATCTGTCTCTGTGAAGGTAGCCACAGCATCAAGTTCATGGTGTGCTTTTCTGGGAAATTAGAAAGATCCATCTGTTTTAGAGTGTCACGAAACAGAAACCATGGCAGGTTGATAGCATTGGGGAAAATAATAATACCGGTAACCTGTACTAACCTGGTTTAGCAAGCGTGTTGAGCTTGTTCAGCAGGGAATAGTGCTATACAAATTGTATTATTATTATTATTACCTCTCAGGCAGCCCTGCAACCTTGAAATTGGGTAGCAACTGAAACAGGTACGGGACTTTACTCAAACCCTATGAGTGGCTGTCAATATGGAAAATCAAACCAATCTTGAAAAACGAAACAAATTATCGTCAAAGTTATTGGCAAGGACAGCCTCAAGCTGCACTGATATTGTTATTACACAGACACTCATGACTTTTGGAGTAAAGCATAAAACAAAGAAAAATCGCTTTGTAAGCTAGTCATAATAACACAAATTCACCTTTGTCTTCGTGCCGCTGTGGCCACAGGACAGACAGGTGTTGTGGAAATTGTGGACGGCACTGTGCCGGACTGCGGGGAGGCAGGAATTGGGCTGAGTACAGACAGCGACGTTAAGCGTGGCGAACCCAACACACCTTCTTCATCAGTCTGTTGATAAAGCACATCACTCACACTGTCATGTGAGCTTCAGACCAATGCTTTTCCCATGTCCAAACGGAAATAAAACAGGTAACATACACAGACACCCCTTTATTCTTTATTCTGTTTTAAGAACATCCCCCTCCTTTGTCAAATTATTATCCCATTCTAATATGGTAACTAATTCTGTAGCACTGGCCCTTAAGGTCTTTTCTTGTCTAAAGATGGACAAGGATCTTTAATGCATGACATGATTTCAGAGACAAACACTGACACATGTACACAAGGGCCGACTTGACAGCAGTGAACCAAAGAAAAAGTCCCAAACCTTACGCACTCACCAGTCCATTGCATACCTGAGCTCTCTCTCAGCTGTACTGGAATGACTTGATCTTTCAAGAGTTTGAAAACCAAGTCCAACAAGTAGTATTCAATCTATAAAATAATAAGTCAATATTCAGTTAAAAGATGTGGTGAACACTTGCTATACCACTTCTTCCATGATCCACGCCTTCTTCTGTCTTTCGCCCCCTGAAATTACAAACTAGATTTATGCTAACACCCCCCCTCCCCCTCCCCATCCAAAATACACACATGGATAACCTCATTCCATCTGCCCACCAACTCTGGTCTAATGATGACTCAATTTCATCTGCCCTCCAACTTTGGTCTGTGGACAACTTTGTTCCATGTTCTTCCAACTTTGGTGCTGCAGAAGTTTGCAAATTCTTGCCAGGTCTTGCTATATATAGTGTTCATAAACAGTTAAGTGATTACCACACTACTAACCTGTGTCAAATTATTCTGTGTTCAGAGAAGGCTGTGACCTCGGTGGATGCTAACTCTGTATTTACTCATATGCCAGGTGGTAGTTACTGTAGACAATTCACGTCCCCATGGGTGTGCCCCTTGTCATATGTGCAACATCAATGGACTATAACTGTTAAGTCCCTGTGATTGTCAATTGTGTGTTTTGAGATAGAAGGAGAAGTGGAAACAGATGGGAGTATTTTTGTTTTGTCCACTGACCACTCACCTTTCCAGTGCCCCCTTTCCTGGACCGAGATTCGTTGCGCTCTTCGTTCAGTTCCTGTAGGCGCTTCCGTTTCATATCCTCTATCTGACGCATCTAGTAAACCACCAACACAAAGGCACATTCAGTCACAACTGACAGACTCAAAAAATAAATGATGACGTTACTTTTTATCCAAGCCACAAAGTCTAGTCTCACAAAGCTAGTGCTAATAGCACCAGTTTTATTTGTGTAAAATGCATGAGATCTATTCTCCTTCTGAAAATGACACCAGTGTGACCAGTGTTCACCAGAACTTCTACTTCTTCTGCTAATGACCATCAGTCAAAGATTTGACCATTACTGTATTTTTTGGGAACTGCACAGCAAGAGAGGAGGAACAAACAAACAAAAAAAGGGTTGGGGGAGGGGGGGTTACTAATTTAAAGCCAAATGAACTAGTGAGTAAGCTTACTTCTTCTTCTGTTAATGAGTATCACTATCAGTCAAAGAACACAAATAAAATTACACTTATTCAGTTATTGTTTCTTCCTGCTGATCATCTTCTTCAAGCATGCTTCCTAGTGGAAGAACATTTAACTGGGAAACACCAACACACTAATAAATACAAACTAAAAATAACCTTGCACTCATTTAAGAAACTTTGGTACTGTACACGTCAAATGCCACCCATATCATCAGATTCATCATTTGTGTGTTTCTACCTCCTCTTCCCTCCTTCGTCTTTCCATCTCCTGCTGCCTCTGAGCCCGTTCTTTCTCTGCTCTCCTCTGTTTGTCAATCATCTGCTCGTGAAAGGACTTGGCAGGCGGTTTGTTGTAGCTGTGTAGGAATTCCCTAACCTTCTCTGCCAGCTCCATGATCATTACCTGCACAACAGTTCCTCACACGATAAGTAAACATGCCATTAGGAAGAAAGAGTAATACATCTAATCCCCAATTCCCTTGAATTGGTGAAAGCATGGAGAAGGAAAGCTATGTTCTCAAGGGCAACTGGCATCGCTCTTTGCCTTGTGCATAACCAAGCAGGAAAATTACAATAACATGCTATGTTCTGAGGGTGTGAAACTTTAGTATCAACCAAGCAGCTGAACAGACATTTCTGTTCCAGTTAAAATTATGAGTTCGTTTCACATGTACTGACAGGTCTCTGAAAATGAAAAATAAAAACTTCAGCTCAAGGATTCTGTTTTAATAGCCTACTTGCTTTAATTTGAAATTAGAACATGACTCAGTTCTTCCTTTGGGCTCTACAAGCAAAATCAGTAACATTATTTTGGGTAAAAAGACATGCCTAGATAGATCATGGAAAATATTAATTTAGTACTAAACCAATATGTGGGACTGACAAAATACCCTGTGATGACACAGCCAAGGACACCAGGTCGTGTTTCTGTCTGGCATTCTTTTCTTTTCTCAGTATTATTATACACTCAGTTTATGTCATACCCCAGTTTTTCTGTATCACAGATGGTAAAAATTAAAATACCATCATAATCATTCCCACTTTTAGCTTGTAAAGTGAACATAAAATCAGCAATGCCTTGAATCCACCCCATGAACACATCTCTGTATTCATTAATCAAGACAAAGGACACTGCCTTCTCCAATTTTGTTTGAGGTGTGTATCTCAAAAACAAAATGAACTGGCAGCTTTTACAGCTGCTAGACCACTACTCCACTGCAGCAGCAAACTGGAGAAGGAAAAAAAAATTCAACATAGCTTACAGTTACATCCTACGGTAAGAATGAACTATGATCTTTGAAGGTCTGGTTGAGCACACAACAATTAGAAAAACACACTGGTCACGACACATACTTCACCCAGCAACTGCTTTGCCAGCTCGTTTAGCTCCATCTTAAGCTCGTTCATTTTCTTCTCTGGCACATTTTTGGAGTTGAGCAGTTCTATTGTAGGCACACTGAAATTCAACATACAGGTAAAAAGCTTAAACACAACCCTCTGCAACTTCTGGACGAAGAAACAAATTAACATGCCTGCATCTGATGAACTGAACAGATTGTATCATGACTGGAGATTGGTGAAAGCATGGAGAAAGTAAAATATGAATGGTGAAGTCATCACGGTCTGGTAAATAGGATTTTTGTTAAAGGGTTGGCAGCAGGCCAGGAAATTTTAAACAAATTCTCTTCAAAACATGACATGGTCACATTGCTGCTGGTTTATCACAAACATCTGGAAATCAGACCATCGCTTAAATGTATGACACTTGGCACAGACAAAAAAAATTCATTCTCATCTTTCTAGCTGCTACATCATTGTTGATAAAAGTGAATTTTGTCTTATTTCAAGACTCGAAAGCTTTGAAGCGAAGACAATTTGAATACAAATGGGTGGGGCTTATCTAGTGACATGGACAGTGCTGTGCTTTCTGTTTCACACACATCGGTCACTTCAACATTCCAAGGCTAGCTGTTATTTTCAACCAGTTGCTTTCTGTTCACGATTTATGCCCTCAAAGCCCCAGAACTCAAACCCACAGCCTCTCATCCCCAGGTTCGTTACCATCATCACAAAACCTCCTGTCACCTGTACATGTGGAAAATGCCCCCCCCCCCCCCCCCCCCACAAATAAAACTACACTTAGTGACTTACTGTTTCTTCCTGCTTGTCATTTTCTTCACCCCCCCCCCCCCCCCCACATTTTTTTTTTTAAATGGGGAAAAATCCCACCCCTAGGACTGAGAAACAAACAGTTACAGGCAGAAGTACTCACTCATCAGGGTATCTTGAAGAGCAAGTAACGACCATTTGAACTTGAGCAAATATTTGACTCTGAGGGCCTTGCGATTCCTGTGGATACAGCGTCAGTTTGGTTTTTGTTGGCTGCCAAGCCTGCAACACCAGCAAACCATTTGCACAATTACTGAGCTCATACTGAAAAACTTCACACAAAAAGTCACCTTGAACAACAGACTGATCATCCTCACAGTCACAGTCTTATAATACATGATCAGAGTGGTTTGTCTTTGCACTGGCACCAAAGCATGGTATGGTGGTTAGTGTAAAAAAACTGTACTGCATATAAAGAAAAACTTTGTTATTTAACATTATATAACAAGTCAGATTATAAGTGATCACTGACATTTTCTGTGATGATCTCTTTATTGCCATGCTTTGGTGTCCAGTAAGAACAACATAACAAAAACAGCTCAGCCAAAAGCAGATCTACATCTAATTTTTCATCATTAAACTGTTGTTTAAAAGTGCCGTTATATAGCTTGAAAAAGGAGCTTACCCTGAAAATTCACATTTTATCACAATATTAATAAACAGCGTTCTTTTTAACCTTTTATGTGCTATGAATCTTTGAGGATGAGTCAAGCTATCTCACAGACATGAGATGTCACAGATGATAGAGATCTTGTTCACAAAGAAATCACAAAATCTCTACAGAAAAAGTGAAGATGGAAATTTGAATGAAATGCAAGACAGCAGAGATGAGACTTGCCCTGCAGGGTTATCTTCATCTTGATGGTTATGTTGACTTGGGCAATGTCCTGGCATAAATGCTGATGGAAAAAGTGTGTTTGTGATGTTGAATAGCTGTTTACATGAAGTGCATTAAAGGATCTTGGTTTTGAAAAAAATTGATTGTGCTTGTTGCATCAATGCATGATTTTGTCAAAGAGTTTACGCGCTGAATCAGTGAATGGAAATTGAAATTAATAATCTGCTTGTGCACATCTAGACCTGACTTCAAGTTCAAACACTGTCTCCCTGTGCATTCTTCTCCGGTCACTGGGACTGTTGGGTCAAACGGCAGGGTAGCAACGCCTTTGTGTCTAATAAATGATATGGATAGTGGAGAAGAAAAAAAAAATGAAAAAGGTCTACCTCTGAACTTGAAGCTAGTTCGCTTACCCATGCAGCAGTACACACTGTGCCAGCATCATAAAAATTCATGTCTAGTCTTTACAACCAAGCTGAAAATCATAACTTGTTTTTCAGTGACAGACGATTTAAAATTGCGAAAAAGTCTGGCACATCACTGTTAGCATTCCCTGACTCTTTCTTTAACAGAAACTCACATTCCATGCCGCTTTTGTTCTCAGGTCTTCCACATCACCGCCATAAATTGACTGCAGGACCTGCAGTTCCTCTTCTTGCCGCTCTTCATACGATCCCACGTCTAGTGCCATTTCTACTGTTCACGAACGCAGTGTTGATCATGGGACAAGTTTCAGATGTCTGCAACAACTGCCATTCAAATGTCGGATGTTTTGAAGTCTACATGTTGAATAATTTGTTGTTTTCGCGTACGAGGGGAGGCAAGCTCCACGCACGCAAAACTTCCGAACTATCAACAACACACTTTCCGGTTTCCCGTAATCCGCGCGCCGAAGCAAGGACAGCATTTAGATTGGTTAAAAATACGACGCGACACCGCGTTGATTCAGTGGATGAAAGGAGTAGTCTAGGTCTACGCCGGTACAGTCTCTGTGCTAATTTGTTGGCTGTAGCTTTTACTGGAAGACCATTGGTCAACCATCGTTTTCATCTGGAGTAGCCGGCGCAGTGTAATAATTGACAAACAC
>OY757543.1:11392031-11405858 GCA_963584105.1 Alviniconcha strummeri
ACGTATGCTGGTGTCTCAATCAGCCCATGATGTGATGTGTAGGTGAACTTGCGAACAGGGCTTGCAAGTGACACTGGACATATTGGATTACCGCCAAGAGAGGATTACATTGGACTGGCCGCTTCAGTCACTGACCTCATTCACGTCGAGCGCCGTTTCACGAGGGCTTGTTAGGGTAAGTTAACATTGGTCTTTATTTAAGTCTTAACAGAATTGTTTGTTCGAGTTTGATTTAATAACGGAATCCGGAATCGATTTTTGTTTGATTTTGTTACTTGTTTACTTCGGTAATAACTGTGACAGCACTGACACATGGTTTGAGCGATTCGACCGTGGAGCCGAAAATTCGTCCAATAGGTGGGAACAGATTTGCGGTTTGGAGGGTGAGTTGCAGAAAAAGAGTGGCCGGGAATGGGGTTTGCGGGTGTTGTGGATGGAAATGAAACTAGGACTATGCGAGCGATGTGGAACTTTGGTTGAAGGGACGTGGAAATGAGGATAGCTGAGAGCCAACTGGCACTGTAGAGTACGCCGTGTGTGTATGTGTGTGCTGGGCTGCGTCTTACTGTTCTAAAGACAAGCTGGCGGGTTTTCGGTCCACTTAACTCTCATTTGTCGGCTGCGTGTGTATGTGTGTCGTTGTTGTTGTTGTTGTTGTTGCGTTTTCTTTTTTTCTTCTTTCTTCTCCGGCACTCGTTTCGTTTGTGTCGGTGGGGGCTGGGGGCATTGTGCCGCTGAAGTGTAAAACTACCAGCCGGCCGAGTCGACAGACGGAGGAGAAGGCAGCGCAGTACTGATCTGTTGCCAGAGTGGCGAACATTCATGTCAGCGTTCGGTTAATGGTGGCTGGTGACACACGCACACACACAATTTATGCCTCCCCTTTTACGACATGCGACCTTTGCTTCGTACTCCAGTTCATTCATTGAGGCTGTGTGGTGTTTTACAGCGTTACTTCACAGATCTTGAGCCTGTGCCAGCTAGCATTCATTCACGGTTCCCGCTGCTGGCTGCCGCGTCGCGTAGTGTGTGCTGTGTGTTTTGTGAATTTTTCTGACGGACAAGTCAGTCAGGGCGAGTTTCATACTCGGGTCAGACCTCTAGCTTAGAACATAGTTGTCGGTGGATCATACCCCTAGCTCCCTTTGCATTCAGACACGGAGGGTCTGACGTAGAACTACACTGCAGTTGGTGTGCCTGCTTACAAGTGTGTGTGTGTGTGTGTGTGGCTGCCAGTGTGTTGAGCCAGGTTGCGTAGACTGCGTGTACACCTACCATCGAGAGGGCCCGTGTCACGAGACACAGCTACACGTGTTGTCGTTCTGCTTGTGTCGGCGTGTACACCGACCATCGAGAGGGCTCGTGTCACCGAGACACAGCTACACGTGTTGTCGTTCGGCTTGTGTCCGGATATATGTATACCGAAAGCTGCCTGAGTTGATGAATGAAAAGTGAATCGAAGTCTGCATCATTGTCAGTACGAGACACAGACATCTCACGTTTCCAAGAATGTGCTGCCATTGATACTGTCACAGTATCAGTCTGAGTCAGGTCTGCACAGCAGCACGATGGTTTAGACAAAAGACAAAACATGGCTGGTTTGAACTCGGATCCTGTATGTGTTATGACGAGGTGTGAACCTGAAAAAATAAAAATAAAATAAATAAAGTGGTTGCCGACATAGTCTCTCAGATAACAGAGGTTTCTAAATCTGCCACGTCGTCACACTGACATTTGCAACATCAGTTTCAAAATCCAGATCACGTTCTATTTTGCGGAATCAGGCTTCTTTTCACTTAAAAGGTAGGGCAATCTGTCAGTTACTGTGTCAACCGAAAGGTAAGTTAAATAATGCTATCAGTATAATATGCTCTTGGCGCTTTATTGTGAACCTAAGATGAGTTACTCTGGAACTAAGTGGAAGACCGAAGAGCAAAAGGGTCTCATTCCTAGACAAAGACCCACGAACAGTTGTGCGATCAGCGGTAAGATTCATTTTTCTCTGTTTGGTGTTGCTTTTCCTTGTTCAAGTTGCTGCTCCGTTCGCGAGGAATATACTCTTTACAAAATTTCCCAAGCCGTGTACAATTCTAAGTATATATAATATATATCTCAAACAGCATGAGGTGTCGTCCAGGATTCGTTAGTTTCGGCTGCCTTTAAAATCCTCTGCTTTAACTCGAAGGTAAACACAGAGCCGGCGGGCATCTGCACGCCGACTTCAGGTCGGGTTTGATCTTGCCACGTCACTCACTAGTTGGCTGGTTGAATGTTGCTTTACGTCCACAGAAACCGTAGGCTTATTAGGGACGGGAGCCCAGGACGGCCACCTTGACTTTCACACGGCTCTTGAACTCTGACGCACACTAGTTGTACAAAAAATACAGTGACGTTTTTATCAGCGTAACCCTGACGTAGGGGAAGTAATCTGCAAGACTTGCAGCTCAAGCCACCAGCCCTGAACTACTGTCTCTTCTTCAGGACGTGTAGCGAGTGCTAATAGCTTCGCCTTGGGCTGACCGACGTTCGTCTTACAAGCAAACACCACACACACACACACACACACACACACTACAGTTACACACACACACACACACACACACACACACACACACACACACACACACACACACACACACACACACACACTTTCTAACACACACACACACACACACACACACACACACACACACACACACACACACACACAAACTTTGATGCAGACTGTATACGGAGGTGTCGGTGTTTTCGCTGGTTGACTTCTTTCTTTTTCTTCTTGCCCAACAAACTTCACGGCTGCCGATGTAGTGGCAGAGGCCAGAGCATGTACGCCTCCACGCCCCCTAAGCAAATACGTGGTTGGTAGAATCACACCTTCCGTCAACCCATCAGTCTCTCTTCCCACACAGTCTTTTCAGCAGCCCCATACCCACCCCGATCCTGAGTTATTCCACCCAGTCTTTCTGTGTTGTTCAGAAACAAATTCTGACATCAGATGTGTCCGTGTGGGAACTAGGATGCAGACCAGTGTAAACACACTCACACACACACACACACACACACACACACACACACACACACACACACACACACACACACACACACACACACACACACACACGTCCCGTTCCGCCCACGCTTTCTCGTTGTTGAATTAAACCAGAGGATTCTTGCGTCCACATGGGTTATATCGAGCAAGGTGCGGCCTCTTATCTTCTTAATTCTTTGCTAGTGGATCCTGGGAATGAGTATTTTTCAGCTGACACTCGTGTTCGACGAAAACCCCGAACTAGGTTCGCGAAGCAAATGTTCGCCCAATAAGAACAGGCTTAACCGTCCGGCTGGCGTCAGTTTGTTTTAGTGTAATGTGATACTGATTTAGTTATTATGTCGCAGTTGTAGGGACAAATAGGATATGTGTGTGTGTGTGTGTGTGTTTCTTTAAAGCATGATGAAAACAGTTTCGTTGTTGCGTGTACATCCACGAATTGGATATCATACATGATGTTTAAGACTATAGTAAGAGGAAAGAAATCTCTTTCTCTCTCTCTCTCTCTTAATTTTTTTTTTATATAGCTATTTATGTACAGATTTATCAGAATTATAGCTAATTTTTCACACCAGACTTTCAGGAAAGCTGTCTTATTAATAATTTGTTAATTTCAGCTTGATGTAGTAGAACCTCTCTTTTGAGATAACCGTAGAAATCAGGCACAAATGAACTTTGAAGGAGACTTGCTAAAATGGAAGTTAGTTCTTGGATTTTGACTTTTAAAAAAATAAATGATTTTGACATCCCGTCAACCGCACAGGGTCACCCAGGACGAGCTTAAAATGGTAGGTTTAAAAAAGCAACAACAACAGAGTGGCAACGAAACTGGGAGTGCTCTTGGTCAGGGGGCCTATTCACACAAAAACATGTGAGCGTTGGGAAAGGTGGTTTCAAACAGAGTGGTTTGAAAAGAGGGCTGGTCTCTCCCTTTGATTAGCACTATGGGGGCTTTTTCCGCTGTCGATACGACACTCTTGTGCAGCCAGCCCCAAGCCCCAGACACGATCCGCTATTAATGCGCATGATGAGCTCGATACTGTACTTTATCAAACTGCTGTTGTGTTGCTTAATGTCCTCGGATGTCGGTTGACATATTAGGGTCAAGCTGAGACCAGTGTGTGAACACGGTTCAGTATTGTTTTACGTCCACGGAAACCATAAGGCTCGTTAGGACGGACAGCCCAGGACGGCCATCTCGACTCTCATACAGTTCCTAAACTCTGACTTTAGCAAACCTTTCGTATGAGCTAATAATTTTGTTACCCCCTCCCCTCCCTTCCCCTCCCTTGAAATCCGCAGCCCCCAACCAGGCTGTTCACTGCCCTACCTCCATCCATCCAGGTTCGGTTTCCACCCAGTCAGGTGGTGGAGGAGGAGGACTGTCAGGTGGCAGGCGAGCTGTGGGCTTACCGCGATTTTGAAATAGTCCGAAACAGGAGGGAGGGGACCATCTGGAGGGCGCCAGTGCTTATGTAAATTCTGAAAGAGAGATGGGGAGGGGGAAGAGATCAGGAGCTGTGTGAAAGTCGAGGCGGCCGTTCTACTAGGCTCCCCGTACCTAATAGTCGGCAGGTTTTTTTGTGGACGGAAAGCAACATTGAACTGGGGAGGGTTGGCGTGGTGCGGGGGGAATAAACAAAGGAAAGAGCGAGAGAGGTGGGGGTTGGGACGAGGTGGGGGGGGGGGGGGGGGAGGTGCAGAGAGCTGAAGGATAGAAACAAAGGAGTGAGAGAGGGGAGGGAGAAGAGGAGGAGGAGGCAGGGGAGGGAGGAGTGAGACGAAGCGAACTTTATTTTTTACGAGTAAAACTATCGAAACTTAAAAAACATGGTCGGAGGTGTGTGTGTGTGTGAGAGAGAGAGAGAGAGAGAGAGTAACTTGATGTTTTATGCCCTGTCAACCAGTGCGGTTATATCAGGGCGATGAGAGAGAGAGAGAGAGAGAGAGAGAGAGAGAGAGAGAGAGAGAGAGAGAGAGAGAGAGAGAGAGAACTCCAAACTTTATTACACAAGGAATAAGATTGTAGGCAACTGCCAAATCTTACAATCAGTCCTTGATAATCTACATTTTTGCCAATAGGCAGTGCACATAAAAAAATAACAACAATACCTACCATACTAATGATGATAAAATTGAGAGAGAGAGAGAGCCCTTTGTACCCAGTGTCGAACACCGGCCGTAGGTCTGCCTACTAGGTGTTAGTATCATACACCGATAGGTCTGCCTACTACTAGTACTAAGTGTTGGTATCGTACACCGCTAGGTTTGCCTACAACAGTACAAGGTTTTGGTATCGTACACCGCTAGGTCTGCCTACAAGGTTTTGGTATCGTACACCGGTAGGTCTGCCTACAAGGTTTTGGTATCGTACACTGGTAGGTCTGCCTACTAGGTGTTGGTATTCAGGTTACCCATCAGATTAAGAGCACGTGTCCTGAAGTTCGATTGTAACACAATCAACTTGTAGCTAGACTACTCAGTGAAACATTAGACACATACATAGTTTACAAGCCGGATGGGGCAGCATTTCCAGGTTGGTTAGACTTTAAATTGTTGAATACCAAGTTGTCTCAGGAGAGGTGCTGGCGGGGAC
The DNA here is from genome assembly GCA_963584105.1 of Alviniconcha strummeri. NCBI lineage: Eukaryota > Metazoa > Mollusca > Gastropoda > Provannidae > Alviniconcha > Alviniconcha strummeri. Next base: position 11,397,677 of record OY757543.1, read on the forward strand.
AGAAATCGCAGATGAGGGTAAGTTGGGGGGGAGGGGGGGGGGGGACTGACTCTGTGTGTGTGTGTGTAAATGACATAAATTACTAGTTTGTTTATTGTGTAGCTTATAAAATAAGCGGTATTGTATACTGTGATGTGGTTAATAATGTTCAGTCACGTTTTAATTTCTCCTAATGAGATAATAAAGTAATCTTGAATGCCTAACGCTAACACTGCCACCACCAAAATGATCGTGCGTTAAGATGGGACAGTTTTGATGTTTCATTAACTGAGAGGGGAAAAGAAAAGTCACTAGACTGTTTCCACAAACCACAACTTTTGAAGAGAAAGGAACAGACGTGGCGGGGAATCGAACCTATGTTGTCCGCACTCCTTACCGCTAAGCCATCCGGCTCACGAAGACATTTCAGTCGTTTGTTCAATATTGTTTTACGTGCACAGAGACCGTAGGGACGGAGGGAGCCCAGGATGGCCACTTCGACTTTCACACAGCTCCCGAGTTTCGATTTTCAGTCGTTTTGTCAAAGACAGTTTATAGCGCTGACGTTGGAGGCAGAGCGTCGGACGTCGATGACGCAAAGTTTACCAGTCCCGTGACGTAAGAGTTGAGTCTATTTTCGCCACGTGGAAGTACAAGGAACATTGTTGTTGTTGGTTCATTCATTTTGAACACCACACCCTTACAAATTAATAACAAAAACACTTTGTTTTTATTTATCCATTTTAGACAAAAAATAGTTTTTCGAGTGACGACAAGCGGGGTCGGGTGTAGAAAAACACCACCAAATATTACAGCTGAAGGCAACCGCGGCCTCCTCGATGACACTTCTTCTCAGGTGTAGCGCACGTTTCATGCCGCACACCAAAGAGTCCGCGGCAGGTGAGCTGGGATACCAGACGGTGTTTTGTACATCAAGCCCCGCTCCCCGTCACTCACAAATCTCCTCAGTTTTTAAATTCAAATTAAAGTCAACGGGGAATATCCAAATTTTAAAACCAGATCGTTGAGTTGAAGTTTTTTGTTTGTTGTTGTTATGAATCTCTTCTGCGATCCGTACTGATGTGACCCAGCGCGGTTGATGGGACGTTAAAATCCAAGAACTAACTAACCTATTGGGCAGAACACGTGTTTGAGAAAGGGAGTCCATTTAATGTTGAAATCTCTTCCAGCAGCCATTCGTGATAGTACCTCCACCCCAAGCACTCAACGCCGCTGCCACCCCCCAAAAAAATAAAAATAAAAATAATAAAGTATGGGGGTGGGGGGGGGGGGGGGCCGTCCTCCTTCCCCATCTCTGTTATCGGCCCGTCTCTTCACTTAGATCGTCTGTTGTCGCGTTCTTTGTTCTGACGTTGAGAAATCAATCCAGAGACAAAGAGTCTCCGCTGTTTGCACGTGATATGAATCAATAGATTGACAAATACGCCGGTTCAGGCATTGGCCGCGGCTCAAGTGCCGCATGTTTTTCTAGCGTAGCACTAGCAGACAACGGGGACGTCACACAAAGCGCCCCACGGCTCACGACTGGTATCGGTCCACAGACATGGCGGCGGTGGTGGTGTTGGTGTTGGTGGTGAAGTGTTGACAGCTCTGTAGGATTTACAACTCTCTCCAGTGTTGTGATTTTTTTTTTTTTTCTCCCTTTCTCTCCAATGTTTTGGGTTGTATCCTTTCTCTCCAGTATCAGCACACAAGGGAGTTAATTAGCGCTCCGTAGACGTCACACAAGCACAACAGCAAAGACCTGTGTCGCTTACAGTAGCTCTCACCAGGGCGTGCGTGTAAACACAAGGTTCATAAACTCCACCAGAGTTTCTCTCCAGTGTTTTTGATTTGTCTCTTCTTCTTTTTTTCGTATGGGAAATTAGAGGTCGCGGGGGCGACCCCCTCCCTTCCCCACCCCCACTCCTCTCCGTCGAGGTAAGCTGGATGCCACAGGGTTGCCCCACGCAGCGTAGTTAATGGCCTCCTGTTCCTATTTATATACATGTGACTTTTTATCAGCTTACCACCGCGAAGCTTTCTGTCCTGTATAATGTTATATATGTGTCAGCCCCACATCTGAGGACATTAAGCACATAATCATCACCGTGATGCTTTCAGAGGTCAGGAGCTGTGTGAAAGTCGAGGTGGACGTCCTGGGCTCCCGTCCCTAATAAACCTATGGTTTCTGTGGACGTAAAGCAACACTTCATCATCATCATCATCATCATCATCATCTACGAGCGTAATGTTGAAATGGAGTTCGTTGCACACAGAATAATACTATGTACTCAGATGTAGATTTGCTGGTGACTGGAGCGATGCCGGGTTTCCTCTGACACTCCCTGATTGTCTAGAGAGATGGTTTCCTCTGACATTCCCCTGATTGCCTGGAGAGATGGTTTCCTCTGACACTCCCCTGATTGCCTAGAGAGATGGTTTCCTCTGATGTTCCCTTGATTGTCTAGAGATAGGGTTTCCTCTGACACTCCCCTGATTGCCTAGAGAGATGGTTTCCTCTGACACTCCCCTGATTGTCTAGAGAGACGCTTTCCTCTGACACTCCCCTGATTGTCTAGAGAGATGGTTTCCTCTGACACTCCCCTGATTGTCTAGAGAGATGGTTTCCTCCGACACTCCCCTGATTGTCTAGAGAGATGGTTTCCTCTGACACTCCCCTGATTGTCTAGAGAGGTGCTTTCCTCTGATACTCCCCAGATTGTCTAGAGAGACGCTTTCCTCTGACACTCCCCTGATTGTCTAGAGAGACGCTTTCCTCTGATGCTCCTCGCGATAGGGGAGCAAACTCACAACACAATAACAACAAGGTACATCAGCCGCGATGGTTGCAGAGAAAGACGAGACGAATCGGAATGGAATCCAGACCCGTGTCTTCAGATTACGAGCCGAACGCCTTCACGATACTTACGGCCAAGAACCGTCTCTACGGGATAACTGTCATTGATCCTGGCTCTTAGGAGCTTACGACAGATTTTATTTTATATTTTTTATTTTATTGTAAGCTCTTTGTTTACACTTTCATGTGCCAGTGTCTGTGACCTTGACCTATTTAAATGTCGCCGGGGCGTCGGATGGAGAGATAAAACGGCGGCATATTTTGTCGGTCCTGCTTTTGTTTTGCATCCGATGACGTGAAAACTTTGTGAGGCTGTTACGTACCCCCACGGACAGAATCCTTTCCGCTTCTTTGGCGTTAGTGATCATTGAAATAAGGAGGTATCTGACCTGACGCCTATCCGGAAATGCGGAACAACCGATCTGCAGTCGAAATTTTCGACTTGATGAGAACAAAATATATCGGTTAAAGGGTTCTTTTTGCTTTATTATTAAAAAGAAATAGTGATTACTTTTATCAAAGTAAAAACAAAACAAAGAACCCATACAACTTTTATGTTTTAGGTGTAATAAAGTTGATAGAACAGCCAAATGAAGCAGCCTGATAACAATAAGTAGTCCCACATTTACTACGTTTCCAGGGCAACTTGCTTCTTGGGTGCGATTTCCCCTTTAAAGCCAGGCAGACAACAGCAGGCAGACAGAGAATTCAGGAGCTGTGTGAAAGTCGAGGTGGCCGTCCTGGGCTTTCCATCCTACTGAGTCTTACGGTTTCTGTGGACGTAAAGCAACATTGAACCATGCACACGCATTGGTCACAATTTGTCCCTAATTTAGGCTAATATGTCAACATAGAGACACTAAGCGTCACCTGAAGGATTTATCAGTAGTCGGAGTTCAGGAGCTGTGTGTGAGAGTCGAGGTGGCCGTCCTGGGCTGTCCGTCCTAATGAGCCTTACGGTTTCTGTGGACGTAAAGCTATACTGAACCATGCTTAACACTGGTCACAGTTTGTCCCTAATTTGTCAACAGACATCCGAGGACATGAAGCTGTACATCATCACCATCATCAAGCAGGCCGGCGAGGCGGACGGAGGCCATGTTAGTACTTGCAGAAGTAAACATGGCGCTTAACGTCCACAGAAAACATAAGGCTTATTAGGGACGGGTAGAAGGCGGGGGAAGGGGGCGTGGAGGTATGGGAGAGGGAGTTTATATATATATATCGCCTCCGTCTCCGTCAGCACCTGATTGACTCCTGCATTAAGATGGGCAGCGATGAGAGCCATTTTAATGTTTTATAATTGTGAGGGACAAAGTCACAAGACAGTGTCCACAGACCACAACTTTTGAAGAGAGAGGCGAGCCGAAGCGGATTCGAACCGAACTAAGTCCCTCCTCAGCTTACCAGCCTAACGCCTTACCGCTAGGCCAAACCGGCTTACCCTAGTACTTGCGGAGCGGGGTTTTTTTGGTTTGTTTTTTAAATATAAATTTTATTCACTGTGAGTGTCAGCCGGTGCCCAGTGGTATTTGTTGGGGCGCTGACTCCACTGAGAGGAGAACTATTATAGCCGGGATCTCAGTCAAACTTGCTGCGTCACGACTCGAGGTGAGGCGCAGAGGGAAAAAATGCAAACCTGTAACTCGAGTCACTTGTTCAGGAACACCCGCCACTCCGGGTCAGGTGTCCACCCCTTTGTCACATGCTGTGCTGGCCAACTCGACGCTGCCACTAGTGGGGGGGGGGGGGGGGGGGGGTGAAGGTGGGGAAGGGGTGTCTACCCCTTTGTCAGTAGTTGCGTGCCGGTCAACTTTACGCTGCCACCGGTGGGGGTCTACCCCTTTGTCAGTTCTCTGCCGGTCAGCTTGACGTTGCTACTAGTTGGGAGGTGTGTGTGTTGTGGGGGGGGGGGGGGGGGAGTGGGTCTACCCCTTTGTCAGTTCTCTGCCGGTCAGCTTGACGTTTCTACTAGTTGAGGTGTGTGTGTGGGGGGGGGGGGGGGGGGTCTACCCGTTTTGTCAGTTCTGTGCCGGCCAACTTGACGCTGCCACTCAGTGGACGGGTGGGGGGGTCTACCCCTTTATCAATTCTGTGCGTGTCGACTTTTACGCTGCCACTAGTCTGCGTGTGTGTGTGTGGGTCTACCCCTTTGTCACTTCTGTGCCGGTCAGCTTTACGCTGCCACTGGTGGGGTGTCTACCCTTTGTCACTTCTGTGCGGTCAGCTTTAACGCTGCCACTGGTGGGTGTCTACCCCTTTGTCACTTCTGTGCCGGTCAGCTTTAACGCTGCCACTGGTGGGTGTCTACCCGTTTGTCACTTCCGTGCCGGCCAAGTTGACGCTGCCAGTAGTGGGCGGGGGTCTACCCCTTTGTCAGTAGTTATGTGCCGGTCAACTTGACGCTTGACGCTTCCACTAGTTGGAGTGGGGGGGGGGGGGGGGGGAGGGGGTGTCCATCCCTTTGTGTTGTGGGGGGTGGGGGGTCTACCCCTTTGTCAGTTCTGTGCCGGGCCACCTCGACGCTGCCACTAGTTGGGGTGTGGGTAGGGTGGGGGGGTTGTCAACCCCTTTGTCAGTAGTTCTGTGCCGGTCAACTTTACGTTGCCGCTAGTGGGGGGTGGGGGGTGGGGGTCACCCTTTGGTCAGTTGTGGATGGCCCGCTTGACACTGCCGTGCCACAAGTGGCGGGGGTGTCGCCCCTTTGCGGTGTACTTGCCAGTTCAGCTGATTTTGCTGAATGTCCTTAGATGCTAAAGGGCATATTAGGGACAGTTTGTAGAATGATCTTGTCTTGAATATATATATATATGAAATAGCTAAAACCAAATGGGGCTGGGGGAGGGGGCATAGGAGACGAGATGAACTTGGTCCACTTGCGGATCTATACTGTACTTGCCAGCTTGACTGCCATCATATATGGGGGAGGGTGTGTGTGTGTGTGTGGGGGGGGTGTCCACTCCGTTTATCATCTCTGTATCTGCTAATCTGGCACTGCCAACACCTGTAGGATGCGTGGGGGGGAGGGGGGGGGGCACAGAGATTCATTCCCCCTCCCCCTTTGTGAATTATGGGGGAAATCAACAAACAAGGTTGGCAACACTCGAGAGGCGTCACACGGAGACAACAAAGACCCGACGCACACTCCGAGCATCGCTTTCCGGCACCCTCCTCCAAACTCTGCCCGATTTAGTTACGCCACTGAAGGGGAACTCTTTATCTCCGCGCAGCTGTCCAGCGACGTGGTCAGCGCCCTCCGAATATGACTGTAGAAGCAACCTAGCGCCCAAGCACGCACGTAAACATGAGACGCATCCATCCCTGGTAAGAAAAAATCCATCTCGATTCCAACGATTGTGGTTTTATTTGTGCAGGCTATAAATGACATGCCTTGTTTTATTTGAGTGTTTGTAACAAGCTCACTACTGTTTGAGCACCAACAAAAAAACTGCTCGTTAGCTAACAGTTTTCTGGACCCTGTGGCGTAACTAAATACGGCAGTGGTTGAAGGAAGGATGTCGTAAATCAGTGCTTGGAGTTTGGACCCGACGGAGTCACTCACCCGGCGTGCAAGTAAATTTCTGTGTACTTGAAAGGTACATAAACTACACTGAATGTACGTCATCAACAGACTATGACAATACTATAGAATAATCTAGATAACACACACACGCAAATTCTAGTCCTCCCCCCCCCCCCCCCCCGCCCCTCCCCCCACCTTCCGAACTCCGAGAGAGCCCCACAGCGACAACAGCAAGCGAACAAAACAAAGAGCTAACCCCTAGCTAGCAGCTTCCTACAAACAGCGAGCTAGCGAAGCAGCCCGTTTATCTGTGCCACTGACGCAGGTGGGACGGACGGTCAAATTCATGATTCACCTCTCAAGGCCACAGGTGTCAGATGGCACGGCTTCGTTACAAAACATTGCCATGTAGGGACCGTATTGTGACATATTCCCCTGGTGGTGATGGTGGTGCTGTTGTTGTTGTTGTTCGGCTTGTACCTACTGCACGTTTCCGACTGGCGGTGAGTGTTTGTGTGTGTGTGTGTGTGTGTGTGTGTGTGTGTGTGTGTGTGTGTGTGTGTGTGTGTGTGTGTGTGTGTGTGTGTGTGTGTGTGCCAACATGTGTGTGTGTGTGAGTGTGTGTGTGTGTGTGTGTGTGTGTGCCAACGTGAGTGTGTAAACTTTGCGAGTCGCGTAAACTGAATCCAGGATTCCAGAAGAAAGGAAGGAGTGTTTATGTACTTTGCTTTTGTTGTTGCTGGTGCTGCAGTGTCAGCACTTGGCTCACTGTCAAAGTTTTGTTGCACTGATCTCTCTCTCTCTCTAACAGTCAAGGTTGGGACAGGCTTCATTGACAAGTTTTAATAAGAGAGACTATATGATTAAAGGCTGTCGTAGTTGTTTCCACCTTACACAATCAGATTGACAGACGCACCCGAGCATATGTAACTGAGAGAGAAGGGGGACGGAGAGAGAGAGAGAGAGAGAGAGAAGGAGAGAGAGAGATGAGAGAGAGAGAGAGAGAGAGAGAGAGAGAGAACAAACAACAACAAAAAACTCGAAAACTTTATTTTTACAAGGATTGTAGTTTAGGTTCAGTAAAAAACCTAACAACTAGTCCTTGCTAAGCTACTGATGAGGAAGGAGGGAGAGAGAGAGAGAGAGAGAGAGAGAGAGAGAGAGAGAGAGAGAGATGAGCCACTGGACTTTGGTTTTCGCAAAATGACCCAGCGGCGCAAAGCTTGCAGCGTTTCATTCATCGTTGTCTACTACTACAGCAGGTCTCTTCACATTCAGTCGGGCCGCTTGCAGCCACTACACACAGCCCTGCATAGATGTAGCTTTTTGCGCTGTGAAATTATGCCGAGAATGTTTTCCATTGTGTAGGGCGAGGGAAGAGAATGCACCGCTTTGTGCCGTGCCCAATGAAGGGGACGATTGTTCTCACGGTCGCGAGGTGAGAGCCCAAACCGCAGGCTTCCCGTATCGTTTTTTGTTGTTGTTGTTGTTTTGTGTTTTTTTAATACAGCGATGGCTGACAATGTGTGAATTTGCGGCTTAACCGAGGGAGTTAGTGATTGGCACGCTTTAAACCGCAACTCTGCCGGTGTGTTTGTAACCGATACAGTGGGGCCGTTGGCAAACGACGACCACCCTGTGTGACTGGGAGACAACTTAACTGGCTCTCTCGTCATCTCTGAATTGATTCCCTGTTTCACACGTGTGCTGTCTTTCCGCCTTTTCCCCAGGTTATGTTTATTACCACTGTACATACACACTAACAGACACTAACGCACACAGAAATGCACTCACCAGCGCATACGCGCGCGCACACGCAC
>OY757543.1:11406058-11435948 GCA_963584105.1 Alviniconcha strummeri
GACAATATTTTCTTAAAAGAGCTACTGAGTCTTTGTCCATCTGTCCATCCATCGACAGATGTGTGTGTGTGTGTGTGTGTGTGTGTGTGTGTGTGTGTGTGTGTGTGTGTGTGTGTGTGTTTTGTTTGTTTCTGGATTTTGTCCAGACTATATTTTCTTAAAAGAGCTACTGAGTCTTTGTCCATCTGTCCATCCATCGACAGATGTGTGTGTGTGTGTGTGTGTGTGTGTGTGTGTGTGTGTGTGTGTGTGTGTTTCTGGATTTTGTCCAGACAATATTTTCTTAAAAGAGCTACTGAGTCTTTGTCCATCTGTCCATCCATCGACAGATGTGTGTGTGTGTGTGTGTGTGTGTGTGTGTGTGTGTGTGTGTGTGTGTGTGTGTGTGTGTGTGTGTGTGTTTGTTTCTGGATTTTGTCCAGACAATATTTTCCGAACTGCTCAAACTTTTGTAACCTAACAGATTTGATTGCTGTGTTCATAGTCAAGGCCCCAACGAAAGTTTAAATCTGCATTGAACATTAATTTTGTAAATAAGTTTTCAAAATTCTGTGCTGAAATTCTGGTAAATGTGCCAGTGCTGGAAGGAAAAGCTGCAGATGCTTAATGTGCACACTCGCGCGTGTTCGCACGCACACACGCACACACACACACACACACACACACACACACACACACACACACACACACACACACACACACACACACACACACACACACACACACACGCGCGCACACACACGCACGCACCGTAGCACACAGTCAGGCCACACACATACAAACCATACAAAGAAGAAAGGAAACCTTGATGTTGCTAGAGTTGAAGCATTATAAGCATAAGCATTATAAAGGGAGCGACGGTGGGATTCCATAGACATTGTAGAGCGTGTGTGTTTCGTTTCAGTTTAGCTCCGTATTTTCATGCATTCCGAACCCGTTTCCGAACCCCGGTTGTCCCGGGCCGCTTGGCGGATTAACGCTGATCGGTGAGGAGCGGTTTTTGCTTTGGAGTGTCAACGGGAACTTGTTCCCGGGGACCTGGCATCCACCGCTAACCCCACGTTTACAACCCTCGCTTCAATCGAGGCGAAAAGACTGAACGGAAATTTGAGCTAGGCCTAACCGCTGGAAAAAACCGAGGGAAGGGAGACTAGACGTTTGAAATTGCGGATCCCGAGTTTGCGTCAGGTCACTAGGCTTTTATCCGGTTTTTGTGACAGTATTACCAAAAGCAGTTTATCAACGCTTAGACCGCTTAGGAAAACTTCATAGACCAGGTACTAAGAAAAAAAGGGATTGACCTTTTTCGCACAGGGATTTTATTTTTTAAATCGGCCAAGCACCCACCCCTCATAGGTTGTAGGCTAGCTCACTTGCGAATCCGCGGCGAAGAAAGATTCGTTCTGAATAATGAAAAAACAAAGTCTGAGTTTTAAAGGAAACAAGTACCCAACAGTTAGAAGATATGAACAAACAAACAACAACAACAACAACAACAATAAAAAACACCCTTAAATGAAGGATGTTGCTTTAAATGCTTCGCTTTTACATTCAATTTCTGATCGCGCTCAAAGACCATTTTTACTTGGCTACCCAGTTAGTTGGTCCACGTAAATTTTTTAAAAATAAACATAAATCCTTCAGCACTGATTCTGCTCGCACTAAAAGACCGTAACTGCTTTGTATACTGATCAATAATACAGATGATTTGATTTGATTAGGCCTGTTTACCCGTCTGTCTTTCTTGGCCAGAATGAATGCGAAAACGGTGGTGATGGTGACAGTTACACGGACTGTATGCATACCTCCCCCCCTCCCACCTCGCCCCCCCCCCCCCCCCCCCCCCCGCCAGAAAAGCCGAAGCCGTGTGGGTGGTGTGAGACGCGGGGGTGGGGAGTGTTGGCAGTGGCGAGGTGGTACGGTTGTGTGCACGCCCGCTACTCCCACTCCCCGACACTGCCGCCTCCTCCTCGCACCCGTTGACCTCCGTGTGTCGGCGTAGGTCCGCACCGGCCCTCCCGATCCCTTTGCCTCTCCCGTTCTCTGATCGCTCGACAGGTCGCTTGCACTGCAGTCCGACAAAGTCAAAGGCACAAGCTTCGAACGTGTTCCGTCTGTCTGTCTCTGACTCTCCCGAACGAATAAAAAATTCGTTCGTTCGTTCGTTCGTTCGATCTCTCTCTCTCTCTCTCTCTCTCTCTCTCTCTCTCTCTCTCTCTCTCTCTCTCTCTCTCTCTCTCTCCCTCTCAGCATGTATAATTACATATACAGTAGTCCCTTGTTTGGGCGAGGGCTGGATGTAAAAGAAGCATACATGCTTATAAATCTATTGTCCTCGTAAATTCTACCCCCACCCCTCTCTCTCTCTCTCTCTCTCTCTCAGCATGTATAATTAGAGTAGTCCCTTGTTTGGGCGAGGGCTGGATGTTATTATTTTTTTTTTTTTAAAGCATGCATGCTTATCTATTACCATCGTAAATTATATTCTCTCTCTCTCTCTCTCTCTCTCTCTCTCTCTCTCTCTCTCTCTCTCTCTCTCTCTCTCTCTCTCTCTCTCTCTCTCTCTCTCTCTCTCTCTCTCTCTCAGCATATATAATTAGATCTAGAGTAGTCCCTTGTCTGAGCGAGGGCTGGCTGTAAAAAAGCATACATGCTTATCTATTACCCTCGTAAATGTTCTCTTTCTGTCTGTCTCTGTCTCTGTCTCTGTCTCGGTCTCTCCCTCATGCCAGTCGTCCGCTGTGCGGTTGACATGATGTTAAAATCCATTTACACCTTTGCCAGCGTGTGGGGGCACCGCCGGACCAGAACTTATTGTAGCTTCTGTTCTGAGAGCCAGAAATATCAGCAATTTGAGACCCCCCCCCCCCCCCCCCCCCCCCGCCCCACGTCAGAACTCTAGGCCTATACATAACTTGTGCTACGCTAATGACAGGAATTTCTGCCTGTCCAATTTTGGGCTTCTACAGTTCTAGGTCCTCCCAACAGACAGATAATAATAGAATAATGATGTCCGTGGGTCCTCCCCCGTGCCTTCTTTTTCATTTGATTTGATGTGGAGCATGTCATGAGGTTCACTTGTGTCATCTGTAAGAGGTTCACTTGTGACCTGATGAAGTTTGTTTAGCCCGTCGTGGCTGGATGGGCGTGAAGCCTGTGTGTGTGTGTGTGTGTGTGTGTGTGTGTGTGTGTGTGTGTGTGTGTGTGTGTGTGTGTGTGTATGTGTGTGTTTGCGAGAGAGAGACAGAGAGTGCGCGCGCGCGCGCGCGTGTGTGTGTGTGTGCGAGAGAAAGAGAGAGTGCGAGTGCGTGGGTGGTTTGTGTGTGTATGCGTGTGTGTATGTGTGTGTACATGCGTGCGTGCGTGCGTGTAGGCCTGCGTGCTTCCTTGCTTGATTCACACACACACACACACACACACACACACACACACACACACACACACACACACACACACACACACACACACACACACACACACACAGGTTAACCCAGATCCACAATTCACAAGAGTGCATACAACTTCGCAACGGTCGGTCCCCGACATACCACTGGTATCACACTGACCCCAGGCACTGTGCGTGTGTTGCAGGTGAGGTGAGGTGAGGTGAGGTGAGAGCGATGTCGGACAGCCAGGCTTCCCCGCAACAGGCCGGATCCGCCGACTCTCCTCCCTCGGACAGCCCCCCGGAGGACGGGGAGGAGGTGTGGATCCACTGGAAGGACGACTACTGGAAGGACTACCACGACGAGGCCACGCCCCGCCCGGACACCGCCCACAACACCACGTGGCCGGGGGGCGGGGCCAACGCGACGCGGGAGGGCCTGCTGAGGGCCAACCGGGACCTGGCCATGCACTTCGTCCCCATCCTGGTCGTCCTGGCCGTGCTCCTGCTGTTTACCGTGCTGGGCAACGCCCTCGTCTGCCTAGTCTACCGCACCCGCTTCCGTCGCAACACCGCCAACCTCTTCGTGGTCTTCCTGGCCGCGCTGGAGATGGTGACTATGTTCCTGGCGGTGCCCATGGAGATGGCGGTGCTGGCCCTGCCGCTCCTCTTCGACTCCCACGTCGCCTGCAAACTCGTGCGCTACGTGGAGACCGCCTCCGTGTGCGTGGTGCTGTTGACCTTAACGGCCATAGCGGCCGACCGCTACTGCAAGCTGACGCGCCCCACCAACTTCCTGCCGCTGAGGTGGGCCAAGGGGCTGTGCATCGGGGCCGTGCTGCTGGGCCTCTGCCTCGCCTTCCCGGCTCTCATCCTCTTCGGGACCAAGGCGGTGGCGCCCGCCACGGGCCTTCCGGCGCCCGGGGTGACGGGCGTGGCGTGCGGCCTGGACGAGGACATGCGGTCCGGCCCCGTGCGCATCCTCTACATCGTTCTCCTCTTAGTCGTCTTCGTCTTCGCCGTCATGACCATGTCGGTGCTCTACGTCCTCATGTTCGTTCGGATCTGCCGGAGAAAATCCGCCGCCCGCGGGGAGCGGGTCAGCCCGGCGCGGCGAGAGTACCCGCGGAAGCACCGCTTCGTGACGGAGGACTCCACGAGCTCCTGCGGGGCCGAAGAGACCCGTAAGTTCCCCACGTCCAGCTCCGGCAGCGGCGGCAGCAGCGGGCTCGGCGGGGCCGCTGGCTCCTCCGCCGCCGCCGCCGCCTCCCGCTCCGGCCGGACGTCCCCCGGGGTGGACCCCGCCCGGGTGCCCCTCAAGTCCGGCGTGAAGGAGAGCGCCCGGATCGGGCAGGGCGCCAGCACGACGGTGGACGTGCAGAGCACGCGGATGACCTGGATCTTCTTCATCGTGTCCGCGGTGGGCGTGGTGAGCGTCGTGCCCTTCATCGCGCTGCGCACCCTGCAGGCCCTGACGGACTTGGTGGAGAGCGTGCAGCCGCTGGGCCTGGAGATCCTCTGCCAGGTGTGCGTCCGCCTCTACCTGCTGCACCCGCCCACCGTGCCCCTCATCTACCTCGTGTGCAACCACAACTTCCGCAGAGAGGCCAAGCACCTGCTGCAGAAGGTGGGCCGCTCCTGCAAAAAGCGACCTCCGCCCCCAGCCACGCGGAACGGCCGGTAATGACGGAGGACCCGTGCTGTGCGCATGTTAGTTTCCTCTCTGTTTTTAAAACTACCTCCTGCAAAGAACAGTAGTAGCCTGTGTTGGGGGGGTGTAGACTTGTATTCTGTGTGCTGTCAAAAAGCAGTAGTCTGTTTTAGGGGATGGAGAGGTACACTTTGTGTAGAGTGCGGTAGTCTGTCTGTCTGCGCTGGGGTGTTAGATACCCCGTGGCAAGTACTCAGCGCCGACCGCTGTCTGAACGAAGTAATCAAGACTGTGTCGAGGACTAGATCAGTAGATGTAAAGTACGACAACACTTCCCAGTGGAGTAACTAGTACTATGTAGTCTTTGTCAGCCCAGACTAAATACTGTGAAGCACTGAGATCATGTCGACCACCCATACCGGTCACGAAATTATTCAAACTCTGTATCAGGGATTGATAGTGTAAAAAATAAAATAAAAAGATCACTATGATGACCATGGTCAGAGATTTACTTGAACAGGTAGATGTCTTCCAGGAGTAAGGGTACTGTAGCAGATTCATTACAATGTCCACCATTCTGGTTACAGAACAAATGTCACTAGACAGTGGCAGTCTGTGTCCAGGAATAAAATTAATGCTGTAAAAAAGCTGAATACCATGTTCACTGTCCTGGTCACGGAATTGCTGGCAGGCTGCCTCAGGTGCTGCTAGAGACTCTGCCCTGTTCCCAGCCTCTGCAAGCTTTAGGCTCTGCCCTGTTCCCAGCTTCTGCAAGCCATAGGCTGTGCCCTTTTCCTGGCCTGTGCAAGCTGTAGGCTGTCTCCCTTTCCTGGCCTCTGCAAGCCTTAGGCTCTGCCCTTTTCCTGGCCTCTGCAAGCCATGGCTCCGCCCCATTCCCAGCCTCTGCAAGCCATAGGCTCTGTCTCTTTCCCAGCCTCTGCAAGCCATAGGCTCTGCCTCTTTCCCAGCCTCTGTAAGCCGTAGGCTCTGCCTCTTTCCCAGCCTCTGTAAGCCGTAGGCTCTGCCTCTTTCCCAGCCTCTGCAAACCATAAGCTCTGCCACATTTCCAGCTTCTGCAAGTCATAGGCTCTGCCCCATTTCTCTGCAGCCTTAGGCTCTGCACTAAGCCGTAGGCTCTGCCTCTTTCCCAGCCTCTGCAAACCATAAGCTCTGCCACATTTCCAGCCACTGCAAGCCTTAGGCTCTGCCCTTTTCCCAGCCTGCGCAAGCCTTAGGCTCTGCCCATTTCCCAGCCTCTGCAAGCCTTAGGCTCTGCCCTGTTCCCAGCCTCTGCAAGCCTTAGGCTCTGCCCTGTTCCCAGCCTCTGCAAGCCTTAGGCTCTGCCCTGTTCCCAGCCTCTGCAAGCCTTAGGCTCTGTCCCTTTCCCAGCCTCTGGCAAGGTTCACTCACAGGATGCTTTTGAACATGGCTGGTAAGTGGTATTGTTCATTCAGCATGCTTCCAGAGCTGAACCTGACAGGTAGTCTGTGTTTCTGTTAGGGATTGCTAGAGACCAGGAGCTAAATACCACACTGACCACCCTTGTCACATAATTACAGATGTCTGTGTCAGGGACTGCTAGAGACTTAGAAAGTTCCATACAGTATTGACCACCCTGATTATGAAATTACAAGTAGTCTGTGTCAGGGTGAAATGTCATGTTGACTGCCCTGGTCAGATTGATTGGTAATCTGCCAGGGGACCAGATACTTAGAAACCAACAACAATGAAACCCAAACAACTAAATGCTATTTTGACCATGCTGGTCACAAAATTACTGGTACAGTGGTAGTGTGTGTCAGCAGCTGCTTGGAAGAACACATTGTCACATTGATCACTGCAGTCATGGACATTATTCTGGGCAAGGGACTGCAGCCGCATGCTTGTGACAGCATGTGGTTATGGTTGATCTTAAGAAGGACTGCAGTAGTCCACCCAAACACTTAGTGTTGCTTAGCTGTGTTGTTGTTCGACAGGATGGCCGACGGTCAATCCAACGCCGGGATGTTTTTTAATTTTTAGTATTTCTGCTTTGTTCGTTAAGACAGTGGACATCTCTGAGGGGCTGGAATTACACGATTACTTTCTCACAAAATTCGTGTTCTTCAGAGAAGTGCACCTCTACACAACAGACGCTGGGTTCTGTGGATAGGTCATGACTGTGCAGCGTCCTCCGGAACACCAGGATGACTGCAGCAAAGATTTCATGCTGAAATGTTTACTTCCACATCATTTGCCAGACTGGTCTTTTTTCTGTGTGGGTTGTTGCAACTGGCACACTGATTACAGTACACAAAGGAGTTGTGAGCTTGGATTTGGAAGCTTTGTCAGTTTGTGTTGTCAAGGAAGAGGTAAGCAACAGAAGGACTCACAAGCTGTAATTTTAACTGGTGTTGGCTGAAAAAGAAGAAGAAAAAAGGTAGGGCTGAAATTTGAGTCCAGTGTTTGCAGCTGCATAATTCAGTATTGGTGTGTGTATAATATATATATATCCCATATATATATATGTCAGAAAGAGAGTTACAGAAATGTGATGATTCACGCGTTTCTGCCCACTTTGCGATGTGTCACTGTCAGTGCCTCCCTTGTCTGTGAAACCTGCTCAGCCAATTAATTTTAAGTGCAGGACAAAGCCAGACACATGAAAAGACCAAGTCTTAATTGGCAGCATTCTTTTGACAAGAGTGTGGCTTCACTTGTGGATGGAATATGCATTGTGCAGATTCAATGCCACGTTGAAGCTGATTGCCAGAGCAAGAGCACTCCAAACCGCCGTCAGTTCTAAATGAGTTCAAGTGACTTGCCTCCTCTGCAGGGGCTTTGCTTGCTGCCTTTTTGTAGCAGACTTATTGCTATCTCTGCTGATGTAATAATGCCTGTGACATCATCACCTTTTATCCCATCAGAGTAGCTGTGACATCATGTAGAATATGAACTGTGAAAGGGGTAGTTCCCTCAGTGTCCTTGGAGTCCAACAGTACTTCTATACTAGATACTGATTTATGTAATATCTCCCTACATCACTACTTCAACCTTGTTGCCAGACAAAAACAATTTGTTGTACATAAATATTCTGCTTTTGCTTGCTTTGAAATTTGCAAAAATCAAGTGACAGGTGATGAAGCATTTTTGAATTGGTGGATTTGGAAGAGCTAACAGACAAAATGTTCTAGCTTTGTCAGCATATCACATATGATCTGCAAGTAAACGTGATCCCATGAATTGAAGAAAAAACCCTCCTCAGCTCCTGACTGAAAAATAGTTTCCACTGGCCTTATTTTTTGTTTTGTTATTTATTTCTTATAGCAAAGGGTAATTAAAGATTAAAAATTTCCCTTGCGTTGCATATATATTATATATTGTATCCCTCACATCCTTCAGTGCAGAAGCTTTGAGCCTGCAACTGTTAAGGGCAGGGGAAAATTGCTATTCTGTGCTTTAAAAAAAACTTTTTTGGAGTTGGAATAGAGTCCATCTGCTGCGCACTCCTGGTGCCAGAGCGGAAGCGACCTGCGTGCAGTCTGTCATGATCCATGGGTCGGATTACAAATGCAGTCTAATGCTTTGCAGGGCGCAGTGTATATGAGAACATCACCTCTCTGTCTGTGTGTGTCTCTCTTAGATTCTTTGCCAGGATGGTCACAGGCAGATTCTAGAATTGTTCATCAAGTCCTTTAACCTCCCCCAACCCTGTCAGAGATGGAAAAGTTTCAGCTAAAGGAGCGGTTGAGTTTATGTGCCCTCCATCTAGTTCCGCTTTGGATTTTTTGGGGACAAAGTTGAACTCTGTTATCACAACTGCTTTGTTAATGAATTATATATGTATATTTATAACAGAATATTTCCCCCCAGTGACTCAGACTGTCAGAGTGTTCAGGGATTTGCGCCTGATGGTGCAGGTGCATGCAACTTCAATATTTCGCTTTCACCACTTAAAGTTTTGTACCAAAATATCTGCTTCACTTCAGTGTCTTGAAGTTTTGTTTAAATCATAAAAATGTGAATTTAGTTTGTAATTCTTTTACAGGATGAATGGAAATTCAACTCTTTTTTCTTTTTCTTTCTTCTTTACACTTAAAATTACAGTCAACTTCAAACAATGTGTGGAATTCATTTTATGGTATATGAATAGTCAGTACAGTAACAAGAGACCACAGTCATGAGTAATTGGCACAGTGACGATGTGTCCATAATTAATGTACATAATGAACCATTCCGTAGCCCTGGACCACTCACAGTTTGGAGAATGATAACATTGACCACTGCACTCCTTTTCTTGTTCTTTTTGTTAAAAATAAATAAATTCATGTGTCTTTGTTGAGGCGAGGGAGAGAGAGAGAGAATGTGTGTGCATGTATGTGTGTGTATGTGTGTTTTATGTTTGTGTGTATGTCTGAGAGAGAGAGAGAGGGCCTGGGGTGGGTGAGCACTTTTATTTGTTCTACTTTTAGGCAATGGTGTAGTCATACCATTCAGCTACATAACCCAAACAGGAAAACTGAGCATATAAACACTACATCCATAACACAGAAAATTATAAGAGTGGGGTGTGTGTGGAGGTGTTACATCAAAGGGAATGGAGTTGGGGGGTGGGGGTGGAAAGTAATTTCCAGCCATGATGTAATGGTGCTTGCTGTTCACCAAACTTCAGAACAGAGAGAGAGAAGGGAGAGAGAGAGAGAGAGAATGGGGCGAGAGAGAATGTCAGTTTGCAGGTGCATAAAAAATCTTCCACATTCACAGAAAGTGCTGATGACACTGGGAAAGGAGTAGAAAAGCAAACTTACAACTGTCCAAGAGTGTAACTATGTGTTTTATATACATGAAGGTGATCAAAAAGAGAGAGAGAGAGTGTGTGGGTGTGGAGAAAAGGGTGTGTGTTTGTGGGGGGGGGGGGGGGGGGGGGGGGAGGTAGACTTTCAAATCTCAAAGAAGAATAGATTAGTATATCACTACAGTATATATATTAGCATGCATGGCATAAAACAAAACTTTTCAGAGTTGAGTATAAACAGAATTGTTACAGGTGGATGATTATGAGTATATTATTACACAGTATAACTAGAATGTGTATATGACACAGTATGATGTGCTGGTTGTACCTGCACTTCTTTCTTTCCCTTCTTGTACATAGGAGAGTTTAAAAATGAAGATGGCATGCATTTTTAAAAATTTATTTTTAATATTGAGAATAGATTACATGTGGTAATACTAACAGTAATAGTGGGTGCTTTCATGGGTGCAGAAGGGAAAAACATGCAGAAACATCTGTGATATTATTTTTGTGCTTAATTTATTGCCCAGAACCTGAACCAAGCATATAAAATTATTATTTTGTATGCAGGAGGTGTAATTCGTGTATCTGATGTGTGCATGTCTGTTCATGAACAATTTTGTGCCCTTAAATTAATATGCTATGCTGTGCTAAATAGCCGACGATTGCTTTTTTGAACATTTTTTTAAACGAAAGGGTGTGTACTATATCTTTTTTCCCATTACACACTTCTGAAATTGTGTGTCTGGAGGTGTGTCACAAGCAGTGTGGATGTAAATGTGTATTTGGAGACAGATCACAAGTTGTGTGGATGTGTCAAGTGTGTACCTGGTGACAAGTCTCTGTGTGGATGTAAATGTGCATTTGGAAACGAACCAGCAAAATGATTTAAGTGTCCAGCAAAAGGATTTAAGCATGTGTCTGAAGACAAGTCACAAAGCAGTGTGGATGCAATCACGTGTACCAGGAAACAAATCACAAGGCGTGTGTGGATGTCATGTGTATAATGGAGACAAATCACAAGCAGTGCAGATGCAACTGTGCATCTGGAAACAAATCACAAGCGGTGTGGATACTTGTGAACTTGTGCATTTGGAGACAAGTCACAAGCTGTGTGGATCTAAATGTGGATCTGGAAACAGCTCACAAGCTCTGTGGATGTTAATGTGTATGTGGAAACAAGTCACAAGCTTTGTGGAAGTAAATGTACAATGGAGACAAATTGCAAGCGGTGTCAGTGTGTGGGTGTAAATGAGTGCATGGAGACAAGTCACACAACACACTGAGTGGATGGAAATGTGTATCTGGAGAGAAGTCACACACTGTGCCAGTGTGTGGATGTAAGCAGGTGTACATGTACATGATAGCCTTTTCTGACATTTATGTGTCTGTTTTTCTATTCAAACCCACTGGTGGGGTTGGAGACTTGATCAATTTGAGAATAAATTTCATTCCAGGTTTTTGCTTTGTATCTGGTTGCATGTGCATTTGTGTGTGTGTGTGTGTGTGTGTGTGTGTGTGTGTGTGTGTGTGTGTGTGTGTGTGTGTGTGTGTGTGTGTGTGAGTGAGTGAGAGAGAGAGAGAGAGTGTGAGTGGATGTGTATGTGTCTGGTTATACATACACACATGTACATGTGCACATTTTCAGTTTGGTTATACATACACACATGTACATGTGCACATTTTCAGTTAACAGTTTTCAACCTACACAGCCTGACATGCAGCAGCAGTGCTGTGAACACCATTCTTGATGTCGGGCGAGACAAATAAGCTATGCATAGAGGGAAGGCCCAGTGCCAATTATTCCTAAGGATTTACACAAATGGCAGCTGTCACTGCTTCTCTAATTAGCTATTGCATATCTAACACACCAGGCTCGTGTGATCATCTTTCACAACCACACGCATGTGCATTCACTGCAATCTGTTTCAAAGCACACCACTGAGAATGAAAGTGTGCTAATTAATAACTAATGTAACTGGGAAGATGGGGAGAAACTTCCTTCTGCCAGAAATAATTCTTCTGTTTCAATATTAATCATCAAAACAGGAATAAATACTAAGCTGACCCTGTGAGCTGGTAAACACAGGCCTAAATAAAAAATCAATAAAAAATCATGCTCCCGGGACAATTTAAGAATGGACTAAGGTCATAATCTGATACAGCCGATGTACAACTCAATGGAGGTCATCACCATGCAGAGTTTTAAAGATCTCACTTAAACAGTGTCTGAGTAAATGTCACTGTAAAGTTTGTTTAGTCCATTTTGGGTCTGTCCCATCATCCGTGCTGACTTCAGACACATTGCTCGTTCAGCATCCCTTCCCTCAGCCACAACCAAGGTTCATTTTATTCCCTATCAGTGCCATTTCTGCCACAGTAACACAGGAGCAGACGTCAGATTGTTGGTAGGCTACCTTCAGGAGGAGACGCAGTGCTGCTGCCAAGTCACGTTGGTGGTGTACAGTTACAGCTGTTCTGATTTAAGGCATGCAGGAAACCACCTACATTGTTCCCCTGCTGATGACAATGTTAAATACATCACTGGGCCAGACAGTTCTGATTTAACACATGCAGGAAACCACCTACACTGTCCCCCTGCTGATGACAACGTTAAACACATCACCGGGCCAGACAGTTCTGATTTAACACATGCAGGAAACCACCTACAGTCCCCCTACTGATGACAGTGTTAAATACATCACTGGGTCAGACTGAGCAAGAACCTCCCCACCCATCCCACCTCCCCATGACTAGACCCCCACTATGTCCCTCCATCACCCCCCCCCCCCCACCCCCACCCCCCCCCCCCCCCCCACCATGAGGGTACTCTGACATTTAACTAAAAGGTTGATCGGAACTGCCTCTGGCAAGGAAGGAGGCAGGAACACGGAGACCGAGGTGACCACAATAGCATGGCATGAAGGGCCACAGAGACAGACAATTTAATGAGGATGATTCATACAAGGATGATGAAACAGCCTTAGACCACGCTTACAGGTATAATTACCCCAGAGTTAACAGGCCTGGGAACTGTGACATCTGTGGTGTTGGACAAATAATCAGAGTAACACCCTTGGATACTTCCATGATGCAGAGGGCAGAAAAATCCCACCTCACCCTGATGGGGTTCAAACCCATGGCCTTCCAACACACATTCAAATGTGCTAACTGCCACAACACTAAGGGGGTTGATCACTTTACCAAAGTTTTTGCAAAGTCCACACAAGCATCAGCTGTCTCCCTTATTAAGTAAATGCCAAAGTGACAAAAAGTATTTTATACAGGGCCATGCCCATGTACGTAACGTGCCTACAAAGTTTGAGCTCCACTGGATCAGACTGACCCCCCAAAATACAACTTCCATTTACATCGCTCCAACATCACCATGGTCTCAAAATTAGGTCAAGCAAAAGACAAACGTAAAACAAAAATTTTAAGGAGTTAGTCCCTTCTATACTGCCCCTGATTAAATTAAAACAAAAATAAAAAACAGCCTCAACAAACAAAGGCATACAAGGCCAAGCCATGCTGATAGTAGCAGTAGTTATTGGATTTTAACGTCCTGTCAACCACACAGGGTCACCCCAGGACAGTCAAACTCAGGTCATAAGCAAATATACATTTCTAAACTCTTCTCACATATATATATCAACCCTCTGTCAAGTCAATCTACAAAACCAATCACTTCGCAAACACAAAACATACACAAACATCCGACACAAATTTTCGAAGAGTTAGTCCCTTCAATACTACCCCTGTTAAAAGAGCACATAAGGCTAGGACATGCCGGTATCACCGACCATTCTGTCTGTTGTTGATCTTTTGTGTGATATATTGCAAAAAAGAAGAAGAAATGAACAGGAAATAATGAAAGATTAAAAATATTCTATAAACTACATGGTGGAAAATAGTCGTGCCATACAGCAGCAAGCTGCACATACGTCCTACCAACTATTACCTATTAGCTGCTCAACTCAAGCCATACCAAGAAGCCTATCTCCTAACAACCTTTTGATTAAATTACAGAATTTTCAGCAGAAAGGTCAGGAGTATGGGCCATTAGCAGAAAAAGGGCAAGGCAGAAAGAGCAACAGGACTAGGCAGAAGAACAAAGAGGACAGAAAAATGTAACCAAGTGAAATAAAATTACACACGTTACACATACACATTATCTGCAACTAGCAAACCACACGCGCATGACAGAAGAAATCACTCAGAAATCAGTTTGCACAAACATCTGTATTTGTCAATAAAAACCAGTGAAAGTACAGTTTCATATCAGCTCTCTCTTTTTTCACACACAGACAACTGCACATGGTTATCATATCAAATGTGTCATACCATTCAAACCAAAACCACTTATTCTGTACACGCTACCAGTACCACTTCAATCATTCACTAACAGTCACAAACAAACACACACATACACACACACACACACGCAGGGGCATGCACATATAGTTACATTTACATCATTAGTCTAAACGTTACAGATCAAAATAGTGTAACCACTACAAGGTGCTACCTGTACACAAAACACAGCAGGTATATATATATGTACATAGTATCAAAGCCTCTGTACCAGCAGCTTCAGTACTACTAACTATATTGAAAGACTATCAGGGGCTTTGGTACTACCACATGTACTAGAAGACTTTCAATGTTCAGTTCAGTTCAGTCCAATGCTGCTTTACGTCCGCAGAGACCAAGTGACCATGCAGACAATTTGGATGGGGAGCCCTGGACAGCCACCTTGACCTTCACACAGCTCCTGAGTTCTGCTTTAAAGGGCTTCAATACTACTACTTGTACTTAAAAAAGACTTTCCAGGGCTTTAGAGTTCAGTACTGTAGCTGTACTACTGTCATTACAGACTGTAAACAGCTTCAGTACTGCTACCTGTCATAAAAGACTATAGACTATTATAATGGGCTTCAATACTACTAGTTGTACTAAAAGACTAGTCAGGGCTTCAGAGTTCAGTACTATGACCTGTACTAAAAGACTATTCAGGGCTTCAGAGTTCAGTACTATGACCTGTACTAAAAGACTATTCAGGGCTTCAGAGTTCAGTACTATGACCTGTACTAAAAGACTATCAAGTAGCTGTCAGTGCAGGAGACCTTGAAGCCGTTCTAGTGGACTGTGCAGTTAAACAGGGGACGGTCACTCAGCCAGATAATCTGATCCGCCATCAACTGCTTCCACCACAATAAAAAGCAATGAATAAAGTTAACCAGCTAATTTCAAAGTTAGTAACGATAGGCTTTTCTACTGCTCCGGCAGGATGAAAAATTAGGACATTCTGTACTTATTCCAAAAAATACTCACCAAGGCTATGTATGTATACTGCTTATTTAAAACTGTCAGCTTTCAGGTGCTTGTGCTCTTCTGGGCCAACGATGAACCAACTGAAAGTCACTAACTGATTTTATTTATTTCATCGGAATAACCGCCACTGAGTGATTTCATTTCTTTCCTAGTTTGTTTGCGGATTAACTGCCTGTTTGTTGCCTGAAGAAGGAGTCCACGCTGAACATTTTGCACATGCTTTGTATTGTTCCATTAAAATAAAGTGCATTTAAAAAAAATCAATCTTATTGTGTGTTTAATTTATCAACGGTGACATAAATCACGCAACCTCCCCCAAACCAGGCATGGCTTTTCTCACCAAAAGGGAAATTTGCTGATGTAAAAAGAGTGTTGTTATTCCCCAATGTTAACAGCATCAAAATAAGCCACAGGGCTTTAACACTGGTTGCTCAGCCACTGGCCAGAGGTCTTTCTTGTGGACCAGTGCTCACCACTATTGTTGCCCCACACTGACACTAACGGCATCAACAGAGATGCTGGACACGACTCTTAATTAGGATGACCATTGTCCAGAGCTTTTCTGTGGAACAATGCTGTTCTGTTAGGGCATGCTCTGTACAAAAACAACTGGAGTATGTACAGAAAAAAGTAGTCAACAACAGCTCCTTAACTCTTCAGTGCAAGTCCAGGCCTCACTTATGCCTGTTCTTCAAAAGTTCCCATGGGCGAATTTCTGTGTACATAAAGCAAAGCTTAGAATATACTGTCACTTGGGTGTTTGTGACACTCATTCAGTTCTACCAAAAAGAGGCTGTAAAGCAAAAACAAACAAATAAACAACCAAAACATTCAAGGACGTTCATCCAACTGCAAGTCTACAAACTGCCACAGAAAGATAGATAACTCGTCAACAACACTGTCGACCACAAACTGCCACAGAAAGACAGATAACTGGTCAACACATTGTCAACCACAAACTGCAACATAAAGATAGATAACTTGTCAACAACATGGTCAACCACAAACTGCAACAGAAAGATAGATAACTGATCAACACACTGTTGACCACAAACTGCCACAGAAAGATAGATAACTGGTCAACACATTGTCAACCACAAACTGCAACATAAAGATAGATAACTTGTCAACAACATGGTCAACCACAAACTGCCACAGAAAGATAGATAACTGGTCAACACATTGTCAACCACAAACTGCAACATAAAAATAGATAACTTGTCAACAACATGGTCAACCAACCACAAACTGCAACGGAAAGACAGATAACTCGTCGACACAATGTCAACCACAAACTGCAGCAGAAAGATAGCTGGTCAACATACTGCTGACCACAAACGGCCACAGAAAACTTGCAACATTTCTCGATGAAGTATGTCTACTGATGCCTGGCCCCCTCACCCCAGCCCTTCCTAGGATGCAGGAGAGCCATGCTGCAAGAGCTGGAGATGGCTGCGCTGAGACAGACATCTTCAGGATCACACCGAGGTCTGGCGGTAGTTCTTTGTCTCAATGATCTTCTTGCCACACATTGCGCAGATGCCCTTCTTGTATGCACAGCCTGGAAAGCAAAGCACAAACAACAAAAACCACACTTTTTAGGCATCCGCTATCTTTGTGATCTTTTGCATGCAGTTAAAGCAGCCATCCCTTATTGGACACATTTTGGTGAACTCCACATTTTAATATATGAAACATGAAGTCCAAACAATATCGATACCATCATACCCCTTGCTGACCTTCCCTCAGGTAAGAATGTGGCTGTCTGAAAGGCATAGTATTTGACATGTGTACTCCTGAATTGTAATTATGCAGAAAAATCTCACTGGACACTGGGAAAGACAGTGAAACTATAAAAAAAGGAAAAAAAGATCAAAAGCAGCAACAACTACAGACTGCTGACCTCAGGAATTCACAGGGAAATCTGAACCCACCACCCACCCCCGTCATATATGGTACTGTGTGCTCTATGTTCAGGGGTACAAAAATGATGAGGGTCAAATTTCACAAACTTTTGCAATGCCAATGAACATGTGTAATGCAACTAAAACAGAATACTAAGCCAGTGGAGCAACCCAAGGGAGACAACCACATCAGCACTAATGACGACTTCACACTCAGCACAGACAGATGATGCCTGGTCATTTCAAGTCATTGTAGATACACAAAGGCTGTCTGAATCATACAGAAACTGTCCACAACAAAATACAAAAAATGTGTGTGTGTGTGTGAGAGAGAGAGAGAGAGAGAGACAAGAGGCACACAGAGAGAGACAGAGAACTCCTGTGCATGTCTGCTCGTCCACTCATCCAGCTATATTTGTGTGTGCATGTAATCAGCTGTTGTGTCATACTACCACACTTGCAATCACTCACCATGTTAAATTACCAAGCTCCTTAATTCATGCACTAATGATATACCACAGATGGTCCGGGAAGCTGACATACGGCCTACCTATGCAGGTATATTTCAGCTTTAGCTCAGTAAATTTTCAAAAGAGGTGTTAAAGTTTGTCAGACTTTTTATGAGGAAGTTCATGAAAAGCCACGACACACAATCAATGAATGATCAATCAGCCAAAGAAAATTTCTGGAATAGTCGATACGTTCAAGAAGAAAAATGGGCAAGAAGAAAAATCAATAACTTTTTATCTCTCTACTCCAACAGAAGGACTGACTCTCCACCTGTAAATGAAACCCAAATCATTTCCAAAGCAGACCCGCTGTACTGAGAAAACAGCCAGAACATTCTCTGGAAATGAGAAATGACTGTCTCAGACAGCACGGTTGACAACTACCACTTCGGTCCCTACTGGTAGCTAGTTAAACAGATCACAGTGGGGAAAATATTGTTCTGTCACTACAGGCAATATGCAGAAAGTTGGCTGCATGCATGAAGAAATTTGAGGCCCTGAAAAAAAGCTACAACTTTTTTATTATTTTATTTTAATTTTTAAAGGTGACTATTCTATAAAGGGCATAAGAATGAAGGGCATAAAATGGTATGAAATCCCATTAAACATAAATCTTGAACACCACAGTCACAGGATCTACAGGCCTCCGCATTTTCAAAACAGTCTAATTTCTGACAGTTCCTGAAAATGTCACACCTATGATGATGCGGGGCTTCATGTCCTCGGATGCCGGGTTGACATATTAGGGACAAATATCACACCTACTAAATTCAAGTGCAGAAGATGACACTGTAACTGTGGAAGGGAAATAACAGTGGGCAGACTCTGATTACTGCCCCTACATCCTCAACTCTCTTGACGGTCATCATTCCGTGACCACTGTCAATTCAAAGTTCAGGGGCCCGTGATCTGGCGTCTTGTTCATAGAAACCATTTAAAAAAAAGACAGTTTATTGCTTGTTCACTATTTCACTTTTATTCCCCAGAAAAGTAAACTGCAAGTTGCAAACTATTTTTCTCCTTGAAAAAAAAAGAAGAAGCAAAAAATCAAAGAAGATAAAATACATCTGCTGTGGAGCACAATCAAACAAGCTTCCACTAATCCTGTCCCTTTGACTTCATTGCACATTCTGGGACAGAGCAAAGCACAGAGATGGAGTGGTCAGTGACGAGCTGTCAGAAAAAAGAAAAAAAAAACTAGCTGAGGGTTACCTTGGCAGTAGTGTGACCCTGGCTGGTGGACAGAGGACTTGCAGATACGGCATTTGTCAAACGCCCCTGAAGAGTACGGATTGTACCTAGGATGTTATCAGTAAAGGATTAGATAATGAGACGTAACACAATTTATGCAAAAAACTAATTCCCTTTAATTTATGGGAAGAGCGAGAGAAAGAGACAGACAGACTGTGAAATAACTTTTACAAATTCATGAATGCTAATTTAACCCCCAAAGACATTAATATTTTACTAGCAGAGCATTTTCTTTTTATTACACAGAACCTCATCTTCAGGTTGTTCAGTCAACGACAAAGCACAATAAAATTTACCAGTGAGTTCAATTCTTCTGACTACTCAGTGCTTAATGTTAAAATCACAGACTGTACATTGCCAAGGGCAAGGTACATCAAACATAAAGCTTTACTTACCGATTTTTCCTGGTGGTCAGTGCTTTGTTTTCACCTATCGCACGGCCGCCTCCCTCTGTGCAAAAACAACAAGATGTAAAAATGAGAGCGTAAGAGAGTTTATGTCGCCCGACAGTCTGAGAGAATGCCTGAATGAATCTGATTTTAACTAACTTAAGTTTGCAACCCACTGAACCAGTATGCCAGGCAAGTGCCATCCCACTCCAAGTAACAACTCCTTTGCCTGGCGCTTACCTCAATTACCACTGAAAAACATCATCAGCTAATACTGTGATGGTCAATGTACAGCAAAGTGTATAAACTGTGAGGATTATATTATGTATATGATATATATATATATCAACAGCAGGTCTAGTATATACATCAGGTCTGGTATAAACATGTACGCTGCATGGATTTGACAGAGCTCTCCAAGCTGCCAACAGCTCTTTTGGCACCATTTGTACCAGCAGACTATAACTGCAGTCTCCTACCACTGTGCAAATTATGCCTGCAATTCAAATTAGTGCATGCATACAATAATACAATGACAAAATATTAGGTCCATTCACAGATACAGTGCACCTACTACAAAGTCCTGTTCACAGATACACTATATTACAGTGTGTACCATCATCATTCCTGCGATTTTGCCCACAATCCACATACTTTTCAAAAGCTAAACCTTTTTTCTTTTTTTTTAAAGTCACCCTCACATCACACTTGCACCTGTAGGCTTGGCTAATGCTATCCCTTATACAGCCACTACTTTTCTACTGTCCCTTCACCTCTGCTAGGCTCAAAAACTGACAGGCGATGGTCCATTCCACATCAGTGCACGACAACTGACGCTCTGAGTCTGACTCTGAGTCTGGCAAGAAGGGGAATTGGGAGTGGGACTGACTAGGAATATAAATAACTGTGGTAAGCATACGTGCAGGCTTGTATTAGCAGTAGTAGCTGTTTAAAATGTGAGACTAATGTTTCATTCTTTAACTAAATCAAGACTTGAAAGGCAAATTTTGTATCTCAATTCAAAATTACAATGTAGCTACCTGTGGTATTCCGAGCACCAGTCTTCCATGGATCAGGAGTGATCACCTTGCCAAGCTTCTTCTGACCTAAATGGACAAATCACACACACACACACACACACACACACACACACACACACACACACACACACACACACACACACTCTTAAAAAAGATAGATGTGCATATTCATTGTCTCAAAGCTGAAAATGTGCATACTAATATTTTACAATTATAAGGTGCATGTGACAATGTGTGTATACATGTATGCAGTCTGAAGGTGTGTGTGTGTGTGTGTGTGTGTGTGTGTGTGTGTGTGTGTGTGTGTGTGTGTGCGCGCGCACGCATACATGTGTGTGTGTGTGTGTGTGTGTGTGTGTGTGTGTGTGTGTGTGTGTGTACATCAGAAAAACAAAACAAACAACAATTGAGAGCTTTGTGCTTTTTGAGACTCCAGCTATTCCCATTGCACATATCTGAGCACTGGGGTCATGCTGCAGCTGTTGCGTCTGTTGGTCAGGTATCACTACACGTAGCTTCCACCCTTTTCCCACAGCAGAAGAGGCCACTGAAAGCAAGTCCCCCTAACCCTTCAGACTGTCTGTTGATTCCAGGCTGGGGAAGAGGGGTAAGGTGGGGGGGGGGGGGGGGGCAACCAGGCTCACTGACCCCACTCCCTCCCTCCCAATCATACTGGTCTTCAGTTGGTAATAAATCTTTTGTTTTATCATACCATATCGATGTTATGGCTCAGAGGCATTTTTGCCTTTTGCCTGCTAAGTTGTATTTTGGGGTATACTATGGTCAACATTGTCCTTTTTAAAAGTGCTGTGTGTGTTGACATGGCTTGCTTTCATCAGTTACCTTGTGCTAAATATTTTCTGTTCCCAATGCTTATTTTATACAGAAGGTTTCTGATGGAGCTTAGTGTTCCTGTTCCTCTATAGTCTATCCCATTCTCTCCCATATCACTGCCCAATCCCCCACCCCTCCCTGAGCTCAGCCTCAGAGCCACATTGTGTGGCTCCGGAACAGTGGAAGTGTCACTGTCAGACAGTTCCTTTGCCTGGCAGGGGAATAGAATGTTAAATCAAGCAATCATTTCACACCCTTACATAACAAATAATCCTTTTCAGTGATGACATTTGTTTGTCAGTTAACTCCTAGGGCAATGGTGAAAAATCAGCGTGATACTGCATTCACATAAACATGTATATTTCATTTATTTGTATGACTAGTAAAATATAAAATTAAAATAAAGCTGCACTGCCACATGACACAAAAGCAGCGACTCCACAACAGACTGCAAATGTTTACTACGTGGAAAACTAAAGGAAACTCCCACAGAAAACATCGATGGTTTGATGACGTGTTTTGGGGTGAATGAGAATCTGGTTTGGTAATCACTATTACGCAACAATCCGCATGAAAACTAATTTTGGATTTTACACCACTGTCCTAGGATTTCGCCTGTCTGTCCACTTTACTCTATGTCATGCCGCAGAAGCGCACCACCAGCTGCAGACATTTTCCCTCAGTATGAAAAACAGAACAGTAGGATGATGTTGGGAAGTATCTAATGTTCGCCCTTCAAATTCCGATTCAAACTAACACTAGTGACTAGATAATTTGAAAAAAATGGTTTGTACACCATCAAAATAACTTACGGTGAATAATCGATTACACTAGTTACAGTAAACACTGATAACACCTTTCAATAGTAATAAACTTCAATACTTACACTTTTCACACACCATCTTTGCAGATTATTTTTGTTGTTACCGGAAGTCCTCCAACTACTTTTTAGTAGTCAACTATGTCGCAAACACGCGTGTTCGAATACATTTCATTACTTTGGATCTGGCTTAATTCTAGATCATGTTTCCATAAAGTTGAATTGAAGTACTTTATACCAATGTGGCTACGTGTTTTAACAGTATAAAATAGTTATCTGCCAATCACGACATTCTCACCTGACGTCAGACGGTGGCCTGCTGCCTGTTGCACCGGCCCACATATGCACTCAAGGCGGAGGGCTGGGTGTAACAGGCTACACACCGCGGGCCACCCACCCTCTCTGATACTCTCGGCATCTGCTCAAGGCAGTCATGTCATAAAGTATCAATCGTCTTTTACTCATACGCCGGGTCAAAAATAACGCGTCCTGATCTCAAAGAACGTAAATATGGACAGTAGCGAAAGCCTGTATATTAAACTTGATTTAGCGGATGATTTAGGTGTAGCCACTAACTGGCTACCGTGCCACTAACTGGCTACCGTGCCACTAACTGGCTGCATCCGAGACTGCCTAGGCCGTACCTCAGGTGGTATAGCGGCCTAAGCCGACCGCGACTAAGACGGAATGCATGGTAGCTTACAACTAGTCAGTCCAAGCACTAAGGCTGAGTTTCAAATGAATGCCGCCGCCGGACTTGAAAACTGTGAAACGTATTGAGTTACCGCAACGCTAATAATTTTGTTTGAATGAAAAAGAACATTTGCAAAGCGCCAATTACTAACCGTGAACTTGCCGAAGCACACATACGGTGGCAACACTCTCGTGACTAACACGGTCAGTCGACAAAAGTCACTACGCTGAGAATAAGAAGTGACACGGGAAACCAGACCAATTATATAAAAACTACGGTACAGGTTAAACTGAGCTGATACTAGTGATAGGCTTCATTCAAAGGCCTTCTCATCACTTCAGTCAGTCCAAGATCACACACATTCACTCACCAGGCTCACCACGATCAGCGGTACTCGGCACACACACAGTGACACACACACACACACACACACACACACACACACACACTGACACACACACACACACACACACACACACACTGACACACACACACACACACACACCACACACACACACACACACACACACACACACACACACACACACACACACACACACACATACACGTGATACACTGAGGGTAAACCATGACTATCGTTAGTGCTACTCAGTCAGTGCTCAGCCGAGGGGAAATAGGGCCGACTTGAGAGCAGACTTCTCCTGTGGAAGAACTTGACGGAGTGTCGTGGAAAGCTGGTACTTGATGGAAGGCACGTTGACCAGAAAACTTGAAAACTATGAACAACTGAGACGGAAGATGAAGGAGCCGAGCTGGTTATTCTAAAATTCGGCCGGAAACTCCGCGTAGTAAATATTTCTCCCAGGCTACTGACATTATTGTCTGTTCGCAGCCATCCTTATGAACGAGACAACTTAGTGAAATTTGGAAACGTACTGGAAGCCTTCGATAATCGAGGCCTTTAGGGCACGTCCCAGAAGTGACTATCTGTACTGCGGGAAGTCAGAGATGGTCAGTTTGGGCATGGCCATATAATCCCCGGGTACCATTGTGATTGCAACTGTATTTTCTTCTTACTGTTTATTTACTTGATTTTATTAAGTTTTTATTCTAATTAAGTGAGTGAAACTGTATAGTATTCACTTACTAATGTAACAGTAGTAGTAGTAGTAATGATAACAATAATAATAGTAATAATGAGGATTTCTAGAGCGCCCATCTACCGCACAAGGTACTTTTTACTATTCGTCATAGACATACAACTGAATTTCCTTTTAAAGGATTAATAAAGTATTATTCTATTGCATTGATACGTATTTAATACTGACTGAAATTTTACGTCCCATAATCTCTCTCTCTATAATGCATCCGTTTCTGTAGTATGCACCAATAATTCTTCTTCATTATTATTGTAACATCCAGCAATCCATGCCTGCTCCTAATCCACAAACCAGGTCATCCACAATAATATATTCCGTTTGTGTTATTAAGAAGAAAAGTGTGTGTGTGTAAAGTGTGGCATATTCCCATGGTTTTTTGCTTGTTGTGTTTTTGTCATAATAACTGAATAGCGTTCTTTTGTTGTTGTTCTTTTTTAACCTTTCCCATGCTCAATTCGCTGAGTCGCCAACACCCAGTTCTGTGAACTACGACGTGTTCGATATCAAAGTCTGGCATTTAGGACGAATGAAAAGCCGATCTGTGTAAAATAGCAGCGACTCAGTCGAAATGCCGTTGGGTGGTAACAGCTTGGCCCACGATTGACTGACTGACATACCGCTTTGGGACCAGTGGGACCAGTTGACCTCTGCCATGGTAAGTGGTTCCTACGAACAGAAACTTGGCGCAAAAAGAGGTTTGGATCTTCTCGTGCCTTCCTCGCCATGACGTGATTGCAAAAGTAAAACCCAGCGGTAATTTGTGTTGAAATCTATTCACAGGAACGCTTACCCAGATGTTTGGCGTCGCAGAACAAAGGGCCGTAGCTAATTGTCAGTTTATAACAACTGTTGATACATTGGGTTTCTCTGCCAAGAATACCCCGTGGGGTGCCACAGCCCTGCAAATTAAAACTACGGTCCCCTCTGCTGCTGAGAATCCGGAGCTATGCTTATTTGTTTGTTGGGGCTTAAACGCCCACATAGACCACATACGGTCTATTAGGGACGGGGGAGAGGGTGGGGGGTGGGTCTGGTACCTATGAATAGTTCGTCCCAAACGCTCCAATCCCCAGAGCTCAGAGCTGTGTGAAAGTCGAGGTGGTCGTCCTGGGCTTTCCGTCCCTTAATAGTCCTTAGGGTCTCTGTGGACGTAAAGCAACACTGAACTTGAACATGTGCCGTCAATAGTCATGGTCTCTGTGGACGTAAAGCAACATAGAACTTGAACATGTGCCGTCAGTAGTCCTTATGGTCTCTGTGGACGTAAAGCAACATTGAACTTGAAGCTCCAGCCCGCAAAGACAAGAGAGACCATCAGCCACCACCAGAACAAGTTGTTGGTCTAAGCAAAGTTTATTTACATGCATAAAAACATGGAAAATCAAAATCATTGCATGAGTATTAAACAAGCTAGGCTTATAGTAAATGCTCACAAGCATAATTTACTAAATTCATTTTGCAATAACGGGTATGTATGTTTATATCAAACAACATGAAAACAACAACAAAAATCAATCAAACATCAAGAGAGAGAGAGAGAGAGAGAGAGAGAGAGAGAGAGAGAGAGAGAGAGAGAGAGAGAGAGAGAGAGAGAGAGAGAGAGAGAGAGAGAGAGAGAGAGAGAGAGAGAGAGAGAGAGTGCTCTTATGCCAGTAACTGTTTAACTGAGTTTGTCATTCCATGGCAAAACGACCGGACTGCACAATGAAGTCTTGGACAGCTTTAAATATGAATGAGTTCACATTGTTGGTTTAAGCAAAGTTTATTTACTAGTCATGAAAATATGGACAATCAAACTCATTGCATGAGCATTAAACAAGCTAAACTTTAAGGTGGTGGTGACCTAGCCAGTGTCGCGAAGCAGTTCGTGCACTCCGTAACTTGCCCTTTGAACAGTTGTGCAGAACACAGTCACAAAGACAGCGCCCGGAACAACTAGAGGGGTGGGAGAGGACAGAGGGTATTGGGAGATAGATGAAATGGGGATATAGAAGAGCGGGGAGGTAGAGGAAATGGGGAGGTAGAGGAATGGGGATATAGAAGAGCGGGAGATAGAGGGAATGGGGAGGTAGAGGAATGGAGATACAGAAGAGCGGGGAGGTAGAGGGTATGGGGAGGTAGAGGGAATGGGATATAGAAGAGGGGGGAGATAGAGGGAACGGGGAGGGTAGAGGGAATGGAGATACAGAAGAGCGGGGAGGTAGAGGGTATGGGAGGTAGATGGAATGGGGATACAGAAGAGCGGGGAGGTAGAGGAAGGGGAGGTAGAGGGAATGGAGATACAGAAGAGCGGGGAGGTAGAGGGAATGGGGAGGTAGATTGAATGGGGATTTAGAAAAGCGGGGAGGTAGAGGGAATGGGAGGTAGAGGACTGGGGATATAGAAGAGCGGGGAGGTAGAGGGAATGGGGAGGTAGAGGGAATGGAGATACAGAGAGCGGGGAGGTAGAGGGTATGGGGAGGTAGATGGAATGGAGATATAGAAGAGCGGGGTGGTAGAGGGTATGGGAAGGTAGATGAAATGGTGGATATAGACGGAGCGGGGAGGTAGAGGGAATGGGGAGGTAGAGGAATGGGGATACAGAAGAGCGGGGAGGTAGATGAATGCAGAGTAGAGGTGGTAGGGCCGAAAAACCAGCTGTTTGAAACCTGAAGCAAAGGACTGTCCAGTCCACTACGAGAGCCCAGCTCCACCTTCCCGTTCAGATCACTTCTGGGCTCTGTCCGGAGCTACTTCTTCTTCAGTGTTGCTTTACGTCCACAGAGGTCATAAGGACTATTAAGGGACGGGGAGCCAAGGACGTCCACCTCAGCTTTCACAGTTCCTGAGCTCTGAAATATGAAACATTATTCTTCAAATGTTGCTTTTACGTCCACAGAAACCATAATGACTATTAAGGCCCAGGATGTCCACCTCGACTTTCACACAGCTCCTGAGCTTTGAAATATGAAGCATTCTTCTTCAAATGTTGCTTTACATCTACAGAGATCATAAGGACTATTAAGGACGGGGATCCCAGAACGTCCACCTCGACTTTCACACAGCTCCTGAGCTGTGAAATATGAAACATTTCTTCTTCAAATGTTGCTTTATGTCCACAGAAACCACAATGACTATTAAGGCCCGGGACGTCCACCTCGACTTTCACACAGCTCCTGAGCTGTGAAATATGTAACATTCTTCTTCAAATGTTGTTTTACGTCCACAGAGACCATCAGGATTGTTAGGGACGGGGAGCCCTGGACGTCCTCCTCGACTTCCACACAGCTTCTGAGCTTTGAAATATGAAACAGTTTTCTTCAATTGTTGCTTTACGTTCACGGGCAGCCCAGGACGTCCACCTCAACATTTACACAGATGCTGAGCTCTGGTGTCTGGAGCTATCAAAGGTTCTTTCTTTTAAGACGGCGGTAGGTTGGGGAGCGGCGGGGGATAGCTCAGTGGTAGAGCGCTGAACTCGTGATCGGAAGGTCGTGGGTTCGATTCCTGGCAGGAGCGGCGGGATTAAAAAAACAAACAAACAAACAAAAAACAATTCATCTACGGGGTTAATTTTCTGTGGTGACCCTTATTCGGAATCCGTTCTACCCCCGTGTTAGTAAGTAAGTAAACATAATAAACCACACCCGTGTTACCACAGTGCACGTAAAAGATACCAGAACATTCAGTCCAAAGTGCAGGTGGCAGGTCACAGTTAAAATACAACATGCACCCTGCGTATGTGGCTTCCAATAAAATGACGCTATAATCTGGTGCATGGTTGTATAGTGCGCGGACAGCAGTTTCAAGGGAAACCAGCCGTGATATTCAAACAAACAAACGAAACGTGCTGTGTAAATCTAGTCATCTATTCAGAGTCGCTTACGATTAAAGCGCAGTGGGTATGCGGATAATAGTGCGCTGTACTTAGTCACCACTTGTGAAGCGTTAAGGGTCTCTTCCCGGGATGAGGTGCTCGACAAGTGGTCATATAAATAAACCAATCAATAGGTCCGATTGTAATGCGGGCCGGTTCGACCAAGAGCGGTAAGGCGTTAGGCTGGTAAATAGAAGAACCTCGGTTCGATACCGCTTCGTCTCTCCTTTCTCTTCAAAAAAGGTTGTGGTTGTGGACACTGCCCTGTGACTTTGTCCTTCACAATTAACAAAACATTAAAATGGCTCTCATCGCTGCCCATCTTAATGCTAGGAGTCATTCCGGTGGTGACAGTATAGCGATAGGTATA
Source organism: Alviniconcha strummeri (assembly GCA_963584105.1). Classification (NCBI taxonomy): domain Eukaryota; kingdom Metazoa; phylum Mollusca; class Gastropoda; family Provannidae; genus Alviniconcha; species Alviniconcha strummeri. Next base: position 11,433,991 of record OY757543.1, read on the forward strand.
CAATCTCCCTCTTCCCCCCCTCCATACCCCCTTTCCCCCTTCTCCTTCGCCCTAATAACCGTAATAGTTGACTGGGCGTAAAACACCAAATACTTACTTACCACCTTCTCCCCGTACCGAATAAGCCTTATGGTTTCTATGGACGTTAAGCACAATGTTTGCTTTACTTTGTCCCCGATTGTAAGCGTAGCCTTTTGCACGCTTGGCTTGAGGCTAGGAATCCAGTGTTTTTACTGCCTGCCTTCTGGAATAGCCTAATTCATCTTTATGTCCCTAGTTCCCTCCAAGCGTAAAGTGGTCACATTTTGTGTCAAAAACAGTGATTCAGTGGTTAGAGTGTGTGTGTGTGTGTGTGTGTGTGTGTGTGTGTGTGTGTGTGTGTGTGTGTGTGTGTGTGTGTGTGTGAAAACAGTGATTCAGAGGTTACAGTGTGTGCTGAAACAGTGATTCAGAGGTTACAAGGGGGAGGTAGAGCGAATGAGGATATAGAAGGGGGGGTGGGGTTACAAGGAATGCGGGATGGAGGTAGTAGAGGAAGTGGGGAGACAGAGGAGCAGGGAAATAGAGAAAGTGGAGAGACAAAGGAGCGGGGAGATAGAGGAAGTGGGGAGACAGAGGAGCGGGGAGATAGAGGAAGTGGGGAGACAGAGGAGCGGGGAGATAAAGGAAGTGGGGAGGGGAGACAGAGGGGTGGGGAGATAGAGGAAGTGGGGGAGACAGAGGGGTGGGGAGATAGATGAAGTGGGGAGACAGAGGAGCAGGGAGACAGAGAAGATGGTGAGACAGAGGAATGTGGAAACAGAGGAAGTGGGGAGAGGGAGGAGCGGGGAGAGAGAGGAAATGGAAGACAGAGGAATGTGGAAACAGAGGAAATGGGGAGACAGAGGAGCGGGGAGAGACAGGAAATGGAGAGACAGAGTGAGTGCAGAGACAGAGGAGCGGGGAGATAGAGTAAGTGGGGAGACAGAGGGGTGGGGAGATAGAGGAAGTGGGGAGACAGAGGGGTGGGGAAATAAAGAAAGTGGAGAGACAGAGGAGCGGGGAGATAGAGAAAGTGGGGAGACATAGGGGTGGGGAGTCAGAGAAAGTGGGCAGACAGAGGGGTGGGGAGATAGAGAAAGTGGGGAGACAGAGGGGTGGGGAGTCAGAGGAAGTGGGGAGACAGAGGAGCGGGGAGACAGAAAATATGGTGAAACAGAAGAATGTGGAAATAGAGGAAGGTGGGGAGACAGAGGAGCGGGGAGAGAGAGGAAATGGAAAGACAGAGGAATGTGGAAACAGAGGAAGTTGGGAGACAGAGGAGCTGGTAGACTGATGAAATGGAGAGACAGAGTGAGTGCAGAGACAGAGGAGCGGGGAGATATAGGAAGTGGGGAGACAGAGGGGTGGGGAGTCAGAGGAGTGGGGAGACAGAGGAGCAGGGAGACAGAGGAAGTGGGGAGACAGAGGAATGTGGAAATAGAGGAAGTGGAGAGACAGAGGACGGGGAGATAGAGGAAGTGGGAGGACAGAGGGGTGGGGAGTCAGAGGAAGTGGGAGACAGAGGAGTGGGGAGACAGAGAATATGGTGAGACAGAGGAATGTGGAAATAGAGGAAGTGGGGAGACAGAGGAGCGGGAGTTAGAGGAAGTGGGGAGACAGAGGAGCAGGGAGTTACAGGAAGTGGGGAAACAGAGGAGCGGGGAGTTACAGGAAGTGGGGAGACAGAGGAGCGGGGAGATAGAGGAAGTGGGGAGACAGAGGAGCGGGGAGATAGAGGAATTGGGGAGACAGAGGAGTGGGGAGATAGAGGAAGTGGAGAGACAGAGGAGCGGGAAAGAGGAAGTGGGGAGACAGAGAAGATGGTGAGACAGAGGAATGGGGAGACAGAGCAAATGGGGAGACAGAGGAACGGGGAGACAGACGAATGGGGAGGACAGAGGAATGAGGAGGCAGCGAATAGGGGAGACAGAGGAAGG
>OY757543.1:11436148-11524640 GCA_963584105.1 Alviniconcha strummeri
ATTAAAAAAAGACAAACTACGACAAAATGTAACTGCACAATGGAAAATACCTCATAACTTACACGCGGGCGAGCGGCTTTTTGCAGACGTCTCCTCGCCGACAAGGGACACATTCCGATTCCCTAAGTATCTAAACAAGGTCGGCGCTAGTAATCGCCTTTCAGCAGCGCCGGCCGCGTTCGTGTTGATTCAGCAGGTGCTGGTGTAGCCGGTGATCATGGTTGCATCCGAGAGGGAAGTTGCTTGGTTGGTTAAACTCGTTTAACGCCGAGCTGTCTCCTAAGAGGTTCCGGAGGGGACCGAGATTCCAGTAGGTGGGGGAAAAGGGAGAGTATACCTAGTCTCTGCGTTGTCCTCAGAGCTCAGGAATTGTGAAAGTCCAGGTGGCCGTCCTGGGCTCCCCGTCCATAATAGTCCTTACGGTTTCTGTGGACGTAAAGCAACATTGAACCATGCACACGCATTGGTCACAGTTTGTCCCAAGTATGTCAACCCGACATCCGAGGACATTATGCTCCACATCATCATCATCGTCACCTCAGAGGTCAGGAGCTGTGTGAAAGTCGAGGTGGCCGTCCTGGGCCCCCCGTCCCTAACAGTCCTTATGGTCTCTGTGGACGTAAAGCAAAACTGAGCTTGAACGCTACACTTTCACCAGCAGAACGATTTCTGCATTGAGATGGGATGATTTCTGCATTCAGATTGGCAGCGACGAGAGCCGTTTTAATACGTGTGAGGGGCAGACACAAAACCAGTGTCCGCAAATGACTATTTTATGAAGAGAGAGGAGAACCGAAGCGGAATCGAACCGAGGTCCTTCTGCTTACCAGCTCTGACTAACGCCTCACCGCTGGGCCACACCGGCACACCCGACAAAGATGAGGCGGGCGTTAGGTCCTTATCAGCCCTGAGTAATGTTAGCTATCCCCTGTTCTGCGGGTTTACCGCGCAGCTAAGTACACGAGTCGTCCATCGATTTTCGTTTAGTCTTGTCACCGCCTTCCTGGTCCCTCAGTCCAGTGATTAACCGGACTCCGGAAAAGCAGTCAGCCACTGGCTGCGTCAGTGCATGGGTGTCTTATTATGCATGCCGTGCAAAAGCCCTGTAGTCCGTGATTATATCAATGTGCTTTATTCGTTTGAGTTAGGAGCATATATCTGATTCACGGGATGTATTCCTGCAAACGTGTGGAGCGAGCTGTAACAGTGTAGTGTTATGAGAGAGAGAGAGAGAGAGAGAGAGAGAGAGAGAGAGAGAGAGAGAGAGAGAGAGAGAGAGAGAGGAGAGAACGTCGAACAACAGTACAAACATGTCCTGCTTCTATAAAAACTTTTATTCCAAATTTTCGCCCATGAGGTCTTTGTCAAGGCCTGCTCGATTCCTACCACACACACACACACACACACACACACACACACACACACACACACACACACACATATATATATATTGCTTCTTTGTACTGTCTTTGGTATGGAACGTTGGGGCCACTTACTTCCGTGGTTATAAATGCACTTTATTCGTTAGAGTTGGGAGAATATCTTATTTACGGGATGTATTCCCGCAAACGTGTGGGTCAAGCTGTAACAGTGTAGGGATTTAAAAAAATGTTTGTTATGGTACAAGTTCCAGAAGATAATTACTCAGTTCTTTATGCTGTCTTTGGTATGAAAAGTTGGGGCCACTTGCTTGAATGATAAATAGGGCCAAAGTCAGATATGTATTGAAGTCGAGATCCAAACACATAAACGGTTCAAAAGAACGCTATTTATTAGGACAAAAACACAATATGCAAATTTTCGGGGCAATCTCCTTTGGACAGGTTAGTTAGTTAGTAACTTGGTGTTTTACGCCCTGTCAACCAGTGCGGTTATATCAGGGCAATATAACCTTTAGACAGGAAAACAACGTAGCTCGGCCAAAAACAGATAAGTGATTTAGCTTTTTGACTAATTTTTTGCGATCGTTTTTGACCGTTTAAGTGTTAAGTGTTGTTTTGTAGCTAGACAAAGGGGATTACGCCGAAAATTTGCAGGTTTGTGTTTTTGTCCCAGTAAATAGCGTTCTTTTGAACCTTTCATGTGTTTGGATCTTGTTTTAGAACGCTAGCAGTTATTGTTGTTTCAGATTTGTGTATTGAAGTCGGTTTCCATGTGTGTGTGTGTGTGTGTGTGTGTGTGTGTGTGTGTTTGTGTTGGCCATATTGACTTTAAACTGGTTTAACTGGTAAGGATAATATACACCTAGCGGTCTAGTAGTTTTATTTCTATATTGACGGTAGGACAAGAAGCAAAGTTCCAAACCGCTGACATCTGGGAAGAAACGTCATAAAAATGTCTGCATCTAAAAGAAACGAATCATTAAGCTTTTGGTTTACCGTTTAAACAGTTTTTCCCAAATAGTGGAAGTTTTGCTCCTCAAAATGTCTTCCGATTTCTCTTCGCGCCCTTTGTCAGAATACCGGCATTGCCAATTTGGCCTGTGTATGTCTTAGTAAACAGAAAGGATGATTCAATTTGGCCTGTGTATGTCTGTTTAGTAAACAAAAAGGATGATTTTGTTAAGAATACCTGTTATAAAAATAAAAAAAAGGGAAGAAAAACAAAGAAACAGAACAGTTCTAGGGAAATGTACTAACCAATACAACTACACACAAGGAAACAATAATATACGAGCTTTTAAGACGAAAATTGTCGAAACAAACAAACAGTTAATTACTCCGTGCCCACAGTTTAGAGCCAGCTTATTTGCATTTTTTGCACACATAGTTCAGGAGCTGTGTGAGAGTCGAGGTGGCCGTCCTGGGCTGTCCGTCCTAACGAGCCTTCTGGTTCCGTAGACATAAAGCTATATTGAACCATGCTTCGGCATTGGTTTCAGCTTGTCCCTAATATGTCAGCTGACATCTGAGGACATTAAGCAGCACTACCTACATTTTTTTTGCTCTGGCGACGGCGAACCGCAGGAGATCGGTGACTATAACACCGATTGACTAGTGGGTGGGTGGTCGTTACGTTCTCGGCTTTGCGCCTGCCCCGAGTTTTCTCTGGAATCAAATTCTGAGAAAACTCTTTACTGAAAGTCCTTCGTAATGAGACTGTAAATAACCGAGGTCCCCTGTGTGCCAACACATGCAAGAAGATCAAACACGCACCTTAAAGATCCTGTATATAGTCCATGTCAGAGTAAGGTGGATTGTGTAAAAAATTAATACCTAGCATGCCCCCCCCCCCCCAACACACACACACACACACACAACAACAAACACCCAGCAACAACAACCAAACACACACACACACACACACACACACACACACACACACACACACACACACACACACACACACACACACGAATGCACGCACGCATGATGCTACGTTTTTAAGTTAAAAAAAAAGAAGTTATTTTATAGAATAAGTAACTTTTTTTCTTCTTCTTTTTTTAGGCCCAGTCAACCAGTACGGTGATACCAGAGCGAACTGTTTTTGTTGTTGTTTTTAGAACCGGCCAAGCAAAATAACAGTCTGACCGATTGCTGATTTTGTTTCCGGTATATATATGCTTACAGCTTATCTTGTCCGATAAAATACCGGAAATTGCCGGTTTAACGCGAACCCTGTGTTGAGGGTCCATTGTAGATAGCTGAGGGTGCAACATGTGTAATATTGACATTTGCGGTGTTCAAGAAATCCGGTTACGCCGGTTGAAGAAGTCTCTGTCTCTCTCTTCCTGTGGTAACAGTGTACGACTGACAGGATGTGAAGTTCGAATTATTAATGAACTTTCTTCTCTCTGTCTTACACACGCACGCACACACGCACACGCGCCCACGCACGGACACACACACACACGCACGGACACACGCACGCACACACACGCACGCACACGCACGCACGGACACACACACATACGCACGCACACACGGACACGCACACGTACGCACGCACGCACGCACGCACGGACACACACACACACACACACACACACACACACACACACACACACACACACACACACACACACACTCTCTCTCTCTCTCTCACGCACGGACACGCATACACTGAGACTCATCTAATCCAGCGGCAATGGCGGCACTGGCCTGACGGGGTAATAACGATAACACTAGACCAGAGAGTCAATAAACGTCTTTGATGCGCAGTACAGTTAGCGGCCGAAATGGCCCTCCAAACCCTAACAACGAGTATGAGAGTGAATTAAGTAGTGAACGAGAGCAAGGGTCTGGTAACGGATGGGAGATGGAGACAGTAGCAAGGCCGTGGTTTTGAAGCTGCTCGAAAGAACGCCCAGCAGAACTGGTTTTTAATGCAGCGCAGTCGGCCGTTGAAAATTCTGCTCAGTCATGTTTTTGTTTGTTTGTATTTTTTAACAAAGAAGAATGGGGCTTAGTTCCCTCACACTAATCAAAATCAAGTCTCTCTCTCTCTCGCTCTCTCCCTTTTACACACGCACGCACGCACGCACGCAGATTTGTTCATAAAACTGCATGTTAACGGCTGATTTTCTTCTTCTTCTCTGAACATACATGCACATCCGGACATGACCGAAAAGTAACATTATCTAAAACCATTTTATCTAGTATCATGAACATAGCCGAGTAGAGTGTTTCTTTAACTGCCTGTCACAGCAACAAACGAGTGAACTCTCTGCGGCATAGCACTTCCGACAACGGAACCACTCGGCAAACGACCGGAAATGTTGCATGATGCAACACTTAAAGAAGAAAAAAAGGAGTGTTTAATTCGTTTTGTCAGCTGGAGCAGCTCCACTTTGCCCCCCCCCTCCCCCCCAAAAAAAAAAGGGTGGGGTGGGTGGGGGTGGGGTGGGGGGAGAACTAAAAAGGAAAAAAAAAAAAAAAAAAAAGAGGAAAGAAGTAAGATGTGTTTGTTACAGACACACAGGGGAAGGAAGTCGCGGCACCGAGACTAAGAAACGTGTGGACGGATATACACGCTTTCAAGGCTCCGTTCTATTGCTGTACTACCGGACGTTCTGGCGGCTAACACCGACCGAGAGTGGCTCTGTCTGTGCGCGGTCCTGGTCAATGAACTCTCTTGCAGCTTCCCCGTGTCGCACCGCTACCTCGATCCTCTCCTCTGCGTCAGTCAGTGTGCGTGTGTCTGCCGCATCTCGCCCGCAGATGGGATCAATGAGTAGCGACTGCTGGAGCGGTGGCGGGGTGGGGAAATATTGGACTAGGACTAGGAATGGAGGCTGAATACCGGGGATCGGGACCCGGCTGACAGAGAGAGGGCCGTTTGTGCCGTACGAGTGGTACGTGCGGCCACCATAGAGGTGGCAGGTCGGCTGCACGAGTTTCGCGAAGCCCGGTAGCGCGAAACCCAGTTGCCCGAAAATAGCACAGTCACGTAATATACAGCCTGAAACCCAAAGCTCAAAGCCAGTACAGTCACGTAATAGCCTAAAACCCAGTTGCATGAAGCTAGTACAGAAACACAGTAGCACCAAGCTAGTACAGTAGTAGCCTGAAACCCAGTTGCTCGAAGCTAGTACAGCAGTAGCCAGAAACCCAGGTGCTCAAACTCAAAGCCAGTACAGTAGTAGCCAGAAACTCAGTTGCTCAAAGCCAGTACAGTAGTAGCCTGAAACCCAGTTGCATGAAGCTAGTACAGTGGTAGCCAGAAACCGAGTTGCTCAGCCTCAAAGCCAGTACAGTTGTAGCCTGAAAACCAGTTGCTCAAAGCCAGTAGAGTTGTAGCCTGAAGCCCAGTTGCTCAAAGCCAGTACAGTTGTAGCCTGAAGCCCAGTTCCTCGAAGCTAGTGCAGTAGTAGCCTGAAGCCCAGTTCCTCGAAGCTAGTATAGTAGCAGCCTGAAGCCCAGTTGCTCAAAGCCAGTACAGTAGTAGCCAGAAGCCCAGTTGCTCAGTCATTACATTAGTAGCCTGAAGCCCAGTTGCCTGAAGCCCTGTTGCTCAAAGCCAGTAACTTGAAGCCCAGCTGCTTGAAGCTAGTACAGTAGTAGCCTGAAGCCCATTTGCTCGAAGCTAGTACAGTAGCAGCCTGAAGCCCACTTGCTCAAAGCCAGTACAGTAGTAGCCTGAAGCCCAGTTGCTCAAAGCCAGTACAGTAGTAGCCTGAAGCCCAATTGCTCATACAGTATCAGCCTGAAGCCCAGTTGCTCAAAGCCAGTACAGTAGCAGCCTGAAGCCCAGTTGCTCAAAGCTAGTACAGTAGCCCAGTTGCTCAAAGTTATTACAATAGTAGCCCAAAGCCCAGTTGCATGAAGGCCCAACAGCACAAAAATAAACTTTGTGTGTCATCTCATTGTTTTGTGTCGGCCAGCGGTTTAGGGGTGATGTTCACAAGGAAATTAATTGAGTCATTTGATTGTATGTGATCAGCTGTTACTGCCGATTATTGCTCTCTCTCTCTCTCTCTCTGTGCCCTGCTCTCTCAGAGTCTCTGTCTGTCTCTCTCTCTCTGTCTCTCTCTGTCTCTTCTCTCTGTGTTGTGAAGCTCAGCGAAGTGAGGATCAGGGATGATCTCTCTCCCCCCTCATCTCTCTCTCTCTCTCTCTCTCTCTCTCTCTCTCTCTCTCACACACACACACACACACACACACCTTATGCACACAATACACACACACACACACACACACACACACACACACACACACACACACACACACACACACTCTCTCTCTCTCTCTCTCTCTCCCCCTCGATACATGAAAAACACAAAATATATCAGAATTGATTCTAATATGTTTAATGACTGATGGCAAACACAAAACAGGATTGTGCAAATTCTGTTTTTTTTTGCTGTTGGACCATTGTACTATTTTACTTTGCCCCGTTGGGTTTGTGCAGCTGTGTTTTGCACTCTAGGATTCACGCTACTAACACAAAACTACACAATCTCCCCACCCTCACACCCACACCCACACCCACACACCACACCCGTTTGTTTGAAGAGGACAGGCTGAATGAACCAAGATAAAGGAAAAGCAATAATTATTCCAGCCTGCGCCAAGCTTAATAAAAAAGAGAAACATTCAAATTTAGCACAGCCCTTGGGTTCTCAGCAGAGGAGGCCTTAATTTCTTAATTGGCAGTACCCCTTTGCGGGATGAAAGGTGTACATTATTGTGCCTTGACACTTGCCCCTGTGTGCTTGCAGGCTACTACCCCAGTGGACCATACTACCAACCAGCCCCCAGCGCCTTGTTGCCGCAGCCGTTGCCAGAGCCGTGCATGGTGCCGCACCACCTGTCCATCAAAGTGCCCCACCCGCAGGTCAAGGTGCTCATTCACAACCCGGACACACCGCAAGATCTGGCTGCCTTCTCAGAGCACCGCTCTGCAGACAAGGGCGACCTGGAGGGTGTCAGTGTCATGGGCAAGATCACGAATGACAACAACAACAACAACAATGGCAGCATACGCAACAATGTGTCCAAGTCGAACAGTGCCCTCAACCATTCCTCTCAGACTGGTAACGGCAGCAAACGTGCATCAGAAAAAACGGCGGAGAAATCCAGCGCCAAGAATGAGGGCTCTAGAAAGAAAGAGGCCGGTGAAAACAAAAAGAAAGAAGCCGAGAGCAGAAAGAAAGACGCTAACGACGGGAAGAAGCGAGAGAATGAGAGCGCCAAGAAGAGAGACGGTGACAGCAATAAGAACGGCAAAAACAGCGAAAGCAATCACAAGAAAGGCGGAGAGAACCGGAACAAAAAGAAGGAGGGGGAGGGGGTGAAGAAGAAGAACAGCCACGTGGTGTTGAAGACCAAGGACAGCAAGTTGCCCAAAGGGGCAGGGCCCAAACAGCAGCAGCAGCAGCCCAAGAAGAAGAACGACAAAAAGAAAAAGCCCAGTGAAAAGGCGGAGGCTGCTGTACAGAGGGAGGAGACATCAGAGGCGAAAGAGGAGAGCATTCCGGAGCATGGCTGGGTCTGGGTCGGAGAGCCTGAGACCAAGAAGGTCGTCAGTGTGGTAAGTAGGATGTGATGAATATCATCAGTTGAACAGTTGTTGGTTTGGTCAGTTTGCGTCGTCTGGGTCAAAGAGCCTGAGACCAAGAAGGTCGTCAGTGTGGTAAGTAGGATGTGATGAATATCATCAGTTGAACAGTTGTTGGTTTGGTCAGTTTGCATCGTCTGGGTCAGAGAGCCTGAGACCAAGAAGGTCGTCACTGTGGTAATTAGGATGTGATGAATATCATCAGTTGAACAGTTGTTGGTTTGGTCAGTTTGCATCGTCTGGGTCAAAGAGCCTGAGACCAAGAAGGTCGTCAGTGTGGTAAGTAGGATGTGATGAATATCATCAGTTGAACAGTTGTTGGTTTGGTCAGTTTGCATCGTCTGGGTCAGAGAGCCTGAGACCAAGAAGGTCGTCACTGTGGTAAGTAGGATTTGATGAATATCATCAGTTGAACAGTTGTTGGTTTGGTCAGTTTGCATCGTCTGGGTCAGAGAGCCTGAGACCAAGAAGGTCGTCACTGTGGTAAGTAGGACGTGATGAATATCATCAGTTGAACAGTTGTTGGTTTGGTCAGTTTGCATCATCAGGGTTAGAGAGCCAGAGACCAAGAAGGCTGTCAGTGTGGTAAGCAGGATGTGATGAACATCAGTCAGTCGGTCAGTCAGTCAAATAGTTGTCATTTTTGTGAGCTTGTGTTGTGCATCAAGTTTATTTTGTTATGTATCAAGGAGTATTAGGACTTATTTCAGTTCATGGTACTGTGGAACCCCTGATGACCTTCCCCCCTATCCATGACAGACCCCCCCTCCCTTTTAAGACCACTTTTTCACAAACCTTTTCTTTATGTTTTCCTGTAACTGCATCCAGGCCTCTTTTCATTTAAGACCACTTTTTCACAAACCCTTTCTTCATGTATTCCTGTAACTGCATCCAGGCCTCTTTTCATTTAAGACCACTTTTTCACAAACCCATCCTTCATGTTTTCATGTAACTGCATCCATCCCTTTTTTATTTTAAGACCACTTTTTCACAAACCCATCCTTCATGTTTCCATGTAACTGCATCCACCCCTTTTTTTTATTTTAAGACCACCTTTTCACAAACCCATCCTTCATGTTTTCATGTAACTGCATCCATCCCTTTTTTATTTTAAGACCACTTTTTCACAAACCCATCCTTCATGTTTTCATGTAACTGCATCCATCCCTTTTTTTATTTTAAGACCACTTTTTCACAAACCCATCCTTCATGTTTCCATGTAACTGCATCCACCCCTCTTTTAAAATGACTTTTTCAAAAACCCATCCTTCATGTTTGTGTGTGACTGCATGTACCCTTTACCAGTGATGACCCTCTTTTAAGACCACTTTTTTCAGAAACTGATCCTGAACTGATCCTTCTGATATTTCTGTGTGACTGCATGTACCCCTTACCGGTGATCCTTTTGGACCACTTTTGCTTGATGTTTGGCGTGGTCTAAAACAAAGGGTTCCACTGTACTGCATTTAAATATAAGTACTGTTCCTAGATTCATAAGGAATCATTTATTCTCTATTTTCTTTAATTTTTCATTTTTAATCTTAGTTCAAAGCATCACAGTGGAGAGGGGTCTTGATCATGTGAAGCCGGCAGCCAGTTGCTTGTGCTTACTGTGCAGAGTGGAGGTGCTTTTGTGGAAACCTGCTAACGTGGATGACAAGCCCATCAGTAACAGTGATGTGCTTAGGAATCAAAGCCCTCCTCCCACTGTCTACACCCCCCTCCCTATCCCCAACATAACACATGCACTGCGCCCCCCCCCCTCCCCCAATTGCTCTGATATAACTGTCCTGGTTGACTGGGCGTAAAACACCAAGTTACTTACTCCCCCCGCTCCCCCCCCCCCCAGCCCCATCCCATGCATACACACTATTAGTATCACAGTATTCCTCTGACACCCGCATGCTGAAAATCCAGCAATACAAACACACTGCTCAACTCTGTCGCCTTTTAAAGCCAAACTAAAAACCTTGCTCTTCTCACACTATTTCTGCCCCAACTGGTATCAATACCCTGTTTCTGCTACGGTCAGTGTGTGTGTGTGTGTGTGTGTGTGTGTGTGTGTGTGTGTGTGTGTGTGTGTGTGTGTGTGTGTGCATGCGTGCGTACATGTGTGTTGCCATATAATACCTTATGTAAATTGTTTTGGTAGGACTGTGCTCTTCTCACACTATTTCTGCCCCAACTAGTATCAATACCCTGTTTCTGCTACGGTCAGTGTGTGTGTGAGTGTGTGTGTGTGTGTGTGTGTGTGTGCATGCGTGCGTACATGTGTGTTGCCATATAATACCTTATGTAAATTGTTTTGGTAGGACTGTGCCCTTCTCAAACTATTTCTGCCCCAACTAGTATCAGTACCCTGTTTCTGTTACGGTCAGTGTGTGTGTGAGTGTGAGTGTGTGTGTGTGTGTGTGTGTGCGTGTGTGTATGTGTGTGGGTGTGTGTGTGTGTGCATGCATGCGTGCATGTGTGTTTCCATATAATACCTTATGTAAATTGTTTTGGTAGGACTGTGCTCTACATGTGTATAGAATGTTGTATTTAGGTTAACACGTATTGCGTGAGTACTCAGGGCATTGACGGGTGCATGATAAATGTACATTATTATTATTCCACAGCATAGCTGTTTTTTAACACAGTTTACCTGTGCGTACAGTCTTCTGAGAACTCAGTAGAAGCATAAAATGTCTGCTATTATTATAACACTTGCATTCGTGTTTCTTTCTAGCACATGGACATGCCCTCAGAGGAGCGCCAGTGCTACAGTGCCATCAGGCACTCCACGCACGGTGACGTCATCCACGTCCGTGACTGCGTGCTGCTGCGCTCTGGCTGCTGCAAGTCTGACGTACCCTACGTTGCTAAAGTGGGGGCCTTCTGGGAACACCCCAAGACAAGTGAGACTTTGGCAGGATCCAGATTGCCTTTTCTTCTTCCTCTTTTCTCATCCACAACAAATGGATTAATAATCAATGATACAGAAGTCCACCTATATATCATCAGATTCACTCTGTTAATTTTGTTTTTAACCATTTCTCAGGCTGGTCATGAGGCCGTCTACTTTTGGGGGAAAGACATTTCCACATGAAAGTCAGATTTTTTAGACCAGAAGATGGTACAATCAGTAAACATTGCATCATGATGACCTTTGTTAAGCTCTCCCTGTTCCTGCTTGTTTTTGTGTGTGACTAGAATGCAGCTTTGAACTCGTGCTGTTGACTCAGTTTTTGAAATGAAGTTCCCCTCTGTGGAGAACCTGGCAGTGTCAGAGGTTCCCACCTTTACATGTAGAGAAGGTCAGAATATTACTTAGCACACGCACTTGAATCAGAGGAGAAAAAAAAATGTGTGTGTGTGTGGGGGGGGTGGGGTGGGGGGGGAGGGATATCTCTCCAGTTCATTTGACTTCATTTTCCCCCAATCCTCTTCACACATAAAAAGTTATATTTGTCAACCCTGAACAGTGCATCAGACGTTGAATTGTAATTTGATGGATTGTGTGTCACCCTGATATGACCTTGATGGTTGACTTCAGCGGTATGCAAGTTTAACTTTCCATATAATATATATAAACCGGTGCTACTATCAGTCTATCTGCTTCACTGCTTAATATCAAAATTTAGCTGTCCACTGGCCGATCCATTTGTCAATCTGTCTACTTAGATCTGTTGAGCTTGCAAGTTAGCTACATAGCTATCCATCAGTCTGTATCTACCTACCCACCTAACTACCTCACTGACGCCCTGTAATTTTATTTTTATTGGCTAGTAGTTTAGCAAGGACTAGTTGTTAGACAGGTTTTTGACTGAACCTAAACTGCAATCATTGTAAAATAAAGTTTTTGAGCTTGAGTTCAAGTTCTGTCAGTCTGTCAGTCTACCTACCTTCCTACCTACATATCTCTCTCACTGTCTACCTGTCTCTCTACCTACCAACCTACCTACCTTTGTGTGTGCATGTTATGTGTTTGCAGAGGAGATGATGATGAGTCTGCTGTGGTACTACCAGCCGGAACACACTGAGGCTGGACGGAAGCCAAACCACATGGAGAATGAGGTGTTTGCATCACGTCACCGTGATGAGAACAGTGTAGCATGTATAGACGACAAGTGTTACGTTCTCACCTATGACCAGTACTGTCGGTGAGTTCAAAACACTGTGATTATGAAAGAAATGTGTACGTATCTAGAAGTGTGTCTGTTGTGTGCATGCAATATAATATTATGTGAATGCAGGCATGCATAAGTACACGTTGTATGTGTTTTTTGAATGAATAAATGATCTTGATAATATATAACGTGCATAAAACAAAAAAAACAGCTTAGGCAAGAATATGCATCTTCACAGTGCAGGGGTCAGGAAAAAGAAAGCAACAAACAAAATACAACAACCTCATAGTCATACACTTTTACACATGCACATTGTAAGAAGCACAATGAGTTAAGCCCCCCCCCCCCCTTCCCCCCACAGTGAGAGAGAGAGAGAGAGAGAGAGAGAGAGAGAGAGATGTATGCGTAAGTGACAACGAGTATTGTGCAGTTACCTTTAATATGCACTGTTCGTTGGTTTCATCTTTATGCGTACTTGTGGTCAATTGTTCCATTTTTTTCTTTTGACACACATGCTGTAAACTTTGGGTGAATTCTTGCTGTTCACATGGACTGTAGGTGAATTTTCACCTTTGACTTATACTAGTCTACTGGTGACTTCATGCTTTTAACATGCACTGTTGATGACTTCTTACCTTTGATCTGTATTGCTGATGAGTACTTGCTTTTGATGTACAGGGTTGAATCCTGCTTTTAGGACCTTTTAACAAACCAACGAACCAGTTTCACGAAGACAGTGTCATAACAACTTTTGGCTTTTTCAGCATATGAACTCATACCCCAGGATTTTAAAAAAGGGGTGTTCTGCTCTGGCATTTAGCATGCACTTAATGGCCTCTGGGGTTGGTGTGTGTGTTGACAGTTACCAAGCTGAGATGCGTCGCCTTGACCACAATGCTTCTCCTCGCACCCGCATCGTCCCTGACCTTGACTGGTCAGACCCGGAAGTCACCCTTCTGCAGAGGGAGCTGCCCGGTGAAGATGTTGACCCAGCCAACATTTTCTGCTGTCGCAAAGTCTATGACTTTCGCATGAAGCGGATCCTCAAAAATCCTTCATAACACACTTGTGTAGAGAATATGTGGATATGTGTATGGGAGAGATTTTAGTGTGTCTAGAAGGAGAGTCAGTGATTGTGTGTGTGTGTGTGTGTGTGTGTGTGTGTGTGTGTGTGTGTGTGTGTGTGTGTAGCTGGTATGAATAAAAACAGCAACAATACAATTTGTTTAGATTCAGGCAATGACCAATGACAAATACGTGGACTGTTTTTACTTTGTAATCTGGAGCAATAATGGGAGATTACCCTTAAAAATGAAGAGAAAAGTGTGTGTGGGATCATTTGCAGCAAGAAAGTCTGATGAAGCATATGTTGAAAAGGACTACAGCTATGGATGGAGGGGAGAATCTTCTATTCAGAATATTCCTCAACATGTGGAGATTCTGTATATGTGTGTGTATGTCTACATGGACAAACATCATGGAAGATTAAAACAAACAAAAAAGTTAACTTATTGCAGAGAGTGTGAGAGAAATATACCCTCTTGAGTGATGTATTATGTTTGTCCATTGTTGGCCTCCTGGTGAACTGTGTACCACTCATAGTGTGTCACCATTGTGTATATACACACTTATTGTATGTCTTCTAAGGACAAGTATAAGCAGCGTACATTAGTATGCATCACTGATTGCATGATGACTTTCCCCTGCAATTTGTGTGTGTGTGTGTGTGTGTGTGTGTGTGTGTGTAGTGTGTTTATGCGTGTATGTATGTGTGCATGTGTGTGTGTCTGTGTATACACTGCAATGACATTGTGTGCCTGTGATATCACTGATGCATATCAGTAACATCACGCATGTAATATCACTATGTGACAGGCATATTGCAGCAGTGCCGAATGCACGTGATATTTCTGTGTGACAGATGTGTTACAGTGACACTGTAAACATGTAATATCACTGTGTGGCATGTATTGCAATGGTGCTGTATTCATGTGATATTACTGTGTGCCACATGTATTGCAGTGACACTGTAATGTCTTTAAGTGACATGTATTGCAGTGTCGTTGTAATATCGTAATGTCACATGCATTGCAGTGGCACTGTATGCGTCTGTGTTTGTGACACTTGCATTGCATATCACTGTGCAACATATATATTGCATGCATACATGGTGCTGTATGCATCTGGTATCACAGAATGGCACATACATTACAATGGCGCTGTATACATGTGTGTAATACCACTGTGTGACATGTAGTGACACTGTTTGCATGTAATATCCCTGTGTGACACGTGTATTGCAGTGTCACTGCATACATGTGATATTAGTGTGATATACATATATGTGTATTATTGCAGTGGTGTTGTATGCATGTGACATCATTTTGTAACACACACACACACACAATCATGCACACATGCATGCATACACGCAGAGACACACATATACATGTGTGTGTATGTGTGTGTGTGTGTGTGTGTGTGTGTGTGTGTGTGTGTGTGTGTGTGAGACATGTATTGCAGTGGCTGTGCATGAATCTGACATCAATGCATAGCACATATTCCTACAGTGCTGCATACATGTGATATCACTGTGGGACAGATGTGGCAATAGTCTTGTATGCATGTTACATTAAATAATGCGTGACCTGTATTGTGATGGCACTACATACACGTGGTATTGGTGTGTGACCTGCATTATGATGGCGCTGAGTGCAGGTGATGGCACTGAATGCAGGTGCGTTGATTTTTCGGTGGGACACATGCGTTGCTACAATGCTGCATACACGTGACATGTATTGTAACTTTGCAAAAATTACTGCGGATAGGCGAATATCCTTCGGGAGGTCTTATTTTGCCCTAACCTTGTTACGAGGGTGTGCTTCTTTTCTGCACTGACCTCTCTGTGCGTGGTGTAAAGAAGGAATGTTGGACACGGCTACGTTAGCAACGCCGCAAATGGAAGGTTCTTGTAAGAGATTCACTTGTACTGAATACCTTTGACCCTTGTGATAACAGGCTGTGTGAATGAGGAGGAGGTGGTACACAGAGAGAAGCATAAATTGGTGATTTCTGCAGCAACACTCCAAGAGCTTGGAGAGTACCCTTGTTGATGAACTGTGTGACGTAAGATTGGGGTTGTACCACTAACCCATTGACCAGCTGCTGTCGGTGCGTAATCATGTGCAGCCAGCTCAAGGGCTGTATCTTTGTGTTGAGGGACCGACAGATTGTCATGCTGTAGTGGTTCGCAATACAGTTTTGACCTGCAAGAGAGGGGGTGGGGTTAACCCTTGCGCCAGTTGCTGTCGGTGTGCATTCGTGTGCAGTCAACTCTAGGGCTGTGTCTCTGAGATAATGTGTTAAAGGACCGACGCAGATTGTCATGCTGTTGTGGTTCGCAAAACAGCTTTGACTTACAAGAGAGTGGGGCGGGGTTAGCCAGCTGCTGTCCATGCATCTGTATTCACATACAGCTCTCTGTGTGGCTCATTTGTCTTTGGGATGATGTTATTAAAGGATGGACAGATTGTCATGCTGGACAGTGCAGTTGTCACTTTCAAATTGCACCTTTTAGTGAGACTGTTATCTCATCAGTCAGGCTTTGTGGTATGTTTCCTTAGATTTGTCAAAGGCCTGATGATCCATGCTTTTAGTGCTGGAGCGAGAGAGCCCATGCATTTTGCCAGTGCCCTCATTCAGTGTTGCAGATGAATTAACTGTGTTTGTTGTTGTTTTTCTCTCTCTCTCTCTCTTGTTTTTTTACCCACTGTAATGAAGTTGTGTGTGTGTTGGGGGGCTGTGTGTGTGTGTTTGGGGGGGGCGGGGGGGGGGGGGGGGGGGGGACAGGGTATATTGGAATTGCTGTGTCTGTCTTTGTGTCCATGTTTTTGGATTTTGTTCAGACAGTATCTTCTGAACCACTCCGCCTTTCGTAACCAAACTTAATATGATGGTGCATTACCATGAGGCAGATAGATCATCAGGCTTTAAGATCAGTTTGCTATCTTCAAGATAAAGGCCGCAGTGAGGGCTCATATGACTAAAACATGACTATTTCTGCTTTATCTTCTGAACCTGTCTCTTGCGAAAACATTTTATTGCTGCGTTCATGGTCATTGTGACAGCAAAGGTTTAGATTGTCAGTGACTCTTCATCCAGATGCTAATTATCTTGCGAACCGCCCAGCCTTTTGTAACCAAACATGGTATGGTGATGCATTATCATGACATGAGACAGAATTTCATGGGAAAAGATTGGGTTGCTATTTTCATGGTCAAGGTAACAACAATGAGAACTCATGTAGCCAAAATATGACTGTCTGCTGTATCTTCTGAACTGCTGATCCTTTTGCAACCAAACTTACTTTGATGGTACAGTGTTATCATTATGTGCCTAGCTGTCTTTGCGAAAAGATTGCATTGTTGTGTTGAAGGTGAATGTCAAAAAAGATTCAAAATTGTAATCAATGTTTGTCTGGACAATATCTTCTGAACCGCTGAAACTTTCATAACCAAATTTGGTATGGTTATTAGTCATGACCTTAGGCCAGAATGTCAGGCGAAAAGAATGGTTTTCTGTCTTCGGGCAAAATCTAGGGTACAGTGAGGGCTCATATAATCAAACTATGAATTTATACCATATCTGCTACTGAACTGCTGATGCTTTTCCAACCAAACTTTATATGATGGTACAGTCATCATAAACTGGGATGTCTTGTGGACAGACTGGATTGCTGTATCAAGGTTAAGGTCACAGTGAAGGTTCATAACTTCACAGAAAATTTGTCAGTCCTATGTTTTTTGTGCTACTGGTCTGTTTGCAAGCAAACTAGATGCGGTTAATGCAGTATTATAATAACCAGACCAAGTACAAAGTGGCCATATACTGACTGCCACACTACGACCTACAACATGAGGCACATCATGGGCTTTTGTTGTTATTTATAGTTTAATGTGACATTTTCAAAAGGTCTGTTACAGATGTATTTCTTCTCGTTCTGGTTTTACCGTTGATGATATGTAGAGATGTGTACAAACAGAAAAAGGTCAGTCTAGCAAAAGAAGAAAGAAAAAAGAAGAAGAAGAAGATTGACGAAGCACATCTGCCACCTGACTGTAGCTGATGATGCAGGGTGGTTGTGAAAGGATTAACCAGAAACTCAAAGGCAGCAAGATATGCATTGACCACATCAGTGGTGTGGGTTCTGTTGGGAAAAATTGTTGCTCTTGCCTTTTATATTAAACACCCGGTCTTTGGAACTTGAGTGACTGTGAAACTGGTATGGCCGTACCTGTACATGAGGCGACAAAGCAAACAGTTCAGGGGAATTTTTGCGTATGTACTTTGATATTTTTTTCTTTCTTAGACTTCGTGATCACAGGCCGCAGTAAGGGCTCATATGACTAAAACATGGCAGTCCAGACTGTAAACTGGACTGCTGATTTCCACACAATCAGAGAGTTACAGAAACTCAGTAGTAGACTGTGAGGTACATATGCTGCACTCTTGATTGATTTATGGATGTGTCAGATGGGGAAAGTGATTGTCTGAGTATTTTTTACATAACAATCCATATTCAAATTTAATTTTGCAATTTGAATACCATTATACGATTGTATTAGGCAGCCATTTTAATGTGTGGGTCCTTTCTGATTACAGGGAAACTAAAGTAATTGTGTGCTTGTGTGTGAAAACTTGCCATCTTTCCCTCTCCCCCCTTCTCCTTTGATTTTGTCTAAGTTTTCTTCAAATTGTCTTTTTTAGTCCAAGGAAGGAACAGTATTGTACACAACTGTTAAAATATTGCATTTGTTCAGTGCAGGTGAAAGGTTCATTTTGCATTCTAAACCCAGCAGTCTGCTGCACGTAGCTGAACGCTTACAAGTTACAGTTTGATCTTCCAGTGAATACCATTGTGTGTAGCATCTGCCAAGACAAACCAAGTCTAGTGTTGTCTCTGTTCATTGTTCATGACACTCATTACCCCATGCACCCTCAGTCCACGGAGTACCTTGGCATGGTGAGTGGTGGTTAATGCACTGAGAAGGTTTTGAGCACTTTGCACTTCATCCTATTCATTCAGCTGCAGTGGTGTTTTATTTATCTGTGCATGGCTCAAATGACTTTGATAGCTTCAAAACTCAAGAAAGAAAAGGATGAAAACAATTGCCCAAACATAATCTAATTTTGTTTGTATATAATATTACATTGGACAGATCCTTTAAGTGATCAGTGCTCAGCTTTTTGAATAAACTCTTCAGCAGGTAATGATTTTTACCACATGTGGAAAGAGCATCAAACAGCACCTTTAAGTCATCAGGGGTCAACATTTTGAATGAACTCTTCAGGCAGGTAATGATTTTTACCACATGTGGAAAGAGCATCAAACAGCACCTTTAAGTCATCAGGGGTCAACTTTTTGAATGAACTCTTCAGGCAGGTAATGATTTTTACCACATGTGGAAAGAGCATCAAACAGCACCTTTAAGTCATCAGGGGTCAACTTTTTGAATGAACTCTTCAGGCAGGTAATGATTTTTACCACATGTGGAAAGAGCATCAAACAGCACCTTTAAGTCATCAGTAAACATTTTGAATGAACTCTTCAGGCAGGTAATGATTTTTACCACATGTGGAAACAGTTCTTGTTTTTGTATTCCTTCCCCAACCCCCTCGCACCCCCGCTGTATTTTGTGTGTATTTAGTTTTTCTCTGCGAATTTGGGTATATTGCATGGGCTTTTTGTCACATATGGAGTAATTATGTCTGCATTGGCAATGGAATGGATGTTTCATAATTTACTTTTCAAGTTGTGTTCATGTTTAGATTTACAGCCATATCAAATCATAGATCGATGTAATTATGTGCAACTTGAATTTGAGACGGAAATTGTTGTGGTGATGTATTCTTTCCAGTACACTTTTTTCCTTTCATTTTGAATCATGTGTGCGAGTTCCACCACAACATGAGACTTTGTCACTCGGTCAGATATTTTTGTGTTGTTAGCAAAGAAAATGTTTTGACTACGCAAACTTTAAATCAAAGTGAAACTTTGGTCTGTGTTTTCCTTTTCATGAGGGTTTTGATTTATATGCAGGTTCATATGTGAGTTGATGTAATGATCAGTGCTTATTTGGCACTGTGGTAATGGGGCTTTGAGGAAATAATGAGCATCATGTCAATTTTACAAGGACGTTGAAAAGGCAAGTTCTTAGCCACTCAGTAATGTTAAAAACTGTGCATGGTTGTTACACACAGACTGATACGCAAAATGTTTCTTGTGACTGGCGTTTCTCGACATGTTTCCAGACTTGGCAAAAATGTAAATGCTGGTGTGTTTTTCTCCCAGAGTCTGTGAAAGTGAGACCTTTCTTGCATGGTGTTAACTACATTATGGCTTAGACTTGCAAACCAGTTTTGTTGACTGTAATCACACTTTGTAGGGTTAGAAAGATGAAACTAAAAATATATTTTTCTTAACTGCCAATTGAGACTTTCTTATGGGCACATATATGGATATATGATCATGTGGTTTCTGTTTTACGCAATTTTTCAGCATGTATGTTAAGGTGGTAATTGAGGCATTTCCTGTCTCTGCAAACCCTTTACCCTTTTGTTCCCTTTATAACAAGGTAGTGTTTTAAGCAGTATCTTAAAACACTGTAAGATAACAACCTTGACTGAGGTTTACACATTCCTACTAGTTTCTACGACTGTGAACTGTTTTCATTGGAACATGAAAGTTTGAACTGGAATAAAATAATCACCATCTCATTTTTCTGTATGGAATGTGAGTTGACTGAGTGGTTGCTTTTCTTGTTTTATTTTGGGGTACCATAATTTTGTGCAAGTCTGCACATTTTTGTTTTGTTTTGAAAGAAACGTGTGGAATTTATTTTCTTCGACTGTCTTTGCTTTTATGAAGATTGGTACCTACCTATGTTTGCATGGCAGCAGAATTCCTCTGAAGTTTCTTACAAAGTATCACAATTTTTATATATTTTTTAGGTGTTTTATTTCCTTGTGCTGTTGTAATGTGGCCCTTTTTCTTCTTCTTTTTTCTTTCTTTTGTACAGGTTTTTACAATTATAAAATTATTTGTCTGATTTTTTTGATTTTTTTAAAGTAAAGATTAAAACATAATTCAACACAATTGTTTCATTTAATACCTCAGATGACTATTTTTGCGAGACAGTAATCTTGGTGCATTGAACATCAGGCAACTGCGTATCAACCACATTAAAAAAAAGAGAAAAAAAGTGATGAAAACATCAGTTGGTGTATTTGTTTAATTTCTGTTGTTATGGATTGAATAACTTTAATGTCCAGGAATGTATCCTCTGTATTAACATTTGTGATTCATTTTTTTGATGAATTTCAAGCTTTTTATGCAGGTTAATTATGCACATTGCTATTCCCCTTTGTTTGGTTATGAAACATGAACAGTACATGTATTTTTAAAGATAACAAGAAAGCTAAATCGGTTCAGTCAGTTATGATTCAGATTTGGACTATTATTCCATCTCGGAGAAGAAGAAAAAACTTGTTTCAGTTTTTGAGTAAACGAATCTACTCAGTTTCGTGAAAGCTCAACTTGGATTTGGTAAGTTGTGTTTTGAGATTATGACAAACTAATTGCTGGATGTTAAGAAGCTCATGATTTGCAAGTTTCCTTTTTTCCCTATGAAATTTTGTGTAAAGATTTATTATAGTTTAGATCAAACCTTTTTTCTTCTTCTTTTTTGTTAATGAGTTATTATTTTGTATGGAAACAGTAGTTTTGCAAACTCAAGCTTGTGGTGTGCTGTTGCAAAGTTCTAGATCTAAAGGCTTATTTGTTTTGATGTAAAACAGACTTGTGTATGCTGCTGCTATTTATTTGCAGGCAGTTTGGTCAAAGATTGTTTTTATTATTTCAGGCTTCTGGGCCAAAGCTTAGTCTGACAGTGGCCAAGCTGATTTAGGAATTAGTGATTCTCACATCTGGTGAAGTTTTAAGAAACCTGTGACCAACATTTTCAAATCCAAGTCCCCCTTTTTGCCCCGCCCCCCATAGCTTGATTTTAAACTCATGTGAAGTCAAATTACTGTTGAGTTATTCGGAAGTAAGCATAATAATGACAAACTGAATCACCTTTCATTTTATAGTGGATTGCACAGAAACGGCTTGAATACAAAAACATGTAAGGGGCAGATTTGTTCTGTATGTTGCTGAAGACAGTTTTTGGTTTTGTTAAAAAGTGGGATTGTAGGATGTATGCATGTACCAAGACTTTCATGTATGCGAAAACACATTTCTTGATGCTCATCTCTCACACGGCAAATCTTTTTATTTTATTATTTTATGATGAACATTGACATTCTGGTTTGGCCTAGCGGTAAGGTGTTAGGCTGGTAAGCGGACAATGTTGGTTTGACTCTCCGCTTTGTCTCTCCCTTTTGGAAGTTGTGGATCACAGACACTGTGTTGTGACTTTGCCCCTCACAATAAATGAAACGTTAAAATTGCTTTCATCACTGCCCATGTCAGTGCAGAATCATTCTGGTGATGACAGTGTAGCATCAGGTGTAATTCTTCCTTTCCCACCTCCTGGGATCTCGGTCCCTGCCGGTACCTCTCTAGAGACAGCTTGGCAGTAAACGAGTCTTAATGAACAAGATGAACATCGTGTTTTTAACAACGTGTTTTCATGTCTACATCCATTAGTGACAGAGCTGTAGATGTGTTGGTGTCATGACAGACTGTGCTGTAGATTTGGTGTTACATTTTTGTTCATTTTTATATGTGATGATACCATCACTTTCTGTGTATGATTCCATTTTATTTTGTCACTGTTGGTGTCTTTCCTCTGCCTCACATTACGATTGAGTAAAATGTATCCTTCATATGCCAGCACTTGTAAGATATATGGTAGAACTGTGTGATATGATACTTGTATTGTGTATATGTCACTTGTAATGGACATTTATTGCATATTATGCATTTCCCCCAAATCTTGCGGTGTCAGTTACCCTGACAATAAATATGTCTAAATTTGCTCAGTGTTATTACTCTGTGTGTGTGTGTAAGGCATGCATGTGTGCATGTGTGCGTGTGTGTGTGAGAGAGAGAGAGGTGTATATGTCTGTTAGTGTGTATTATTCTCTCTCTCTCTCTCTCTCTCTCTCTCTCTCTCTCTCTCTCTCTCTCTCTGTGTGTGTGTGTGTGTGTAAAATACATAGATTAGCTCTTTTCAGGAATAGCCATCTCAAATTGCATTTTGTCCAATGCCCAAATAAACTGTGTGATTTATATATATATTTTTTTAAGGGCTATGTTTATTTGAAAACAAATTTGCAAGCTTGATCCATGCAGGATGATTTGCTTGGAATTGGATCCATTAAAACTTCTTCCCCAAATGTTGCATCATAATTTGTGTACAACACCAAGTGTCACAGATGGGGTAATGCATACCAGCTGTTTTACTTGTCTCTGCACACAACATGTGTAAATGTTTTGTCAGGTAATTCACCACATAAGAAGAACTTTTGTTGTTGTTGTAAAACATGAACAGTAATATATATACTTCCTGTTCAGCAAAACCCATTTCAGGATGGCTAGTTTCTTTAATTGTGGACATGTTGTCATGAAAGAAGTACTAGTACATTATTATTAAACTCTGAGCTTTTTTAACGATTTCAATAGAAGCGGTTGACATGCCCATCCTGATGTGTCACATAAAGAAAACCTGTACTGACGCACTCACATCCATACGCATGCACGCACACAGTCAATTCCACTGCGGCATGTAGGTAGGTAGGTAGTGTTGCTTAATGTCCTCAGATGTCGGTTGACATATTAGGGACAAGCTGAGACCAATGCCGAAGCATGGTTCAGTATAGCTTTACGTCCACGAAAACCAGAAGGCTCGTTAGGACGGACAGCCCGGGACGGCCACCTCGACTCTCACACAGCTCTTAAACTATGACGACATTTAGGGAGTAATAATGCACTACATTAATACATCATCTTCTTCTTTTCTTCTTTCGAATAGTGTCCAACTTCAGCTCTTTGAAGACTCTGAATCTTTTGGTACAGGCGGAGTTATTTGAATGATTCCATAATCCACTGAACTCTAACATGGACTATGCACAGGATCAGTTACGCGCGTATGTAATCTTTTTGCATAATGCATGTTACATACGGGAGGACCTAGGTTTATAGTCTCATCCAAAATACTTTCGTAGAGTCTGCACAGAATTTGACTCTGGAGAAATCCAGCTCGGGGCGGGTACAAAGCCTAGCTCGAGTGTCAACAACATGCTGGAAGCGATGGGCTAGCCTACGCTGGAGCAACGACGCCAGACTTGTAGACTGCTGATGCGTTACAAAATCCAAAGTGGCCTTGCACATTGCCCCACCCTGAAAGCCAAACTGGTCCCCCTCCCGTCATGGAAACGACGCACCCATGACAAACAGCTCACTCTGCTGACCACCAGAACCCAGTATAGAGGCTTCGCCTTCCTCCCAAAAAACATCAGGGACTGGAACTCATTACCCATAAAAGTAGTGGAGGCCCCCACCCTTGACGCTTTTGGGTCAAGGGTATCAAACTGAAAAAACTACCTATAGTATCCCCCCCCCCCCCCCCACTTCACCCCTTCCTCACTCCTCCCCCATTCTGATTCCTTTTATGCCGGACCAGTACTACTTTGTTTTCATGTTGCTTTACGTCCACGGAGGCGAGATGGCCTATTAGGGACGGGGACAGAGTGGGAAGGGGACGAGAAAGTGAAGACTCGACCGCGGAAACCGTCCGAAAAACACCGGAGAGACCGTAGACTGCCGCCAGAACAATGGAAGTGTTAAGGCGGTGTCCCCTCGCCATTGCCCAGCGACTTGTGCACTGCGCAGTTGTTGTTTCGGCAACTGCTGTGCTGGACAGAGTCACTAAGACAGTGTCCGTTGCACTGCTGTTGACGAACAACTTGGACAACTCGAAGCAAAAGACGTCCAGCTTGCTCAGCCCAGCTCCACCTCCATACTCATGATCTCTTCTGGGCAAACTGAATTGAGGGTCCAGCTGAGTCCCGGCCACCTCCCTCCTCTTGAAGATCTCTTGATCTTTTGATCTCGCCTGCCGGAACCTTGACCGCAGTACCCAGTTATGGGCACCAGAATAATCGACATGTTGATTGTGGGCCCTTAGATGAAAGAAGAAGACGTGACGGTCACCCCGGAGGCATCCATGTCTGTGACGATGACGTGACGAGCACGCTCTGTACATCAGTGCAGGCTTTCGAGATTTTCTTTTCTTTTCCACTGAGTCCGATTTCCGATAACGAGAAAGCTCTGTGAACTGTCAATAACAAAGTCGCCACAACCTGAAATGACTTTCTTTCTTTTTCGTATCTACGCGCCTGAGGCACTGTAACTTGAAGTGAATCTCGGGCAGTCCGTGGCCATTTTACAGTCTAGCTAATATCAGCGACCACGTCCGTAATCTGGTTATTCAGTCGAATATTATGAAGCGACAGCTGCCTGGGCCCCATCCATTTTGTTATTACTATCACACGGTTATTGTGTCAGGAGTTGTTTTTTTTAAAACGCATACACACACGCTGGAAAGTGGGTGCGACCTGCACTGTCAGTGTTAGACAACTCTCCCTGGCTTTACAATTTTGAGTCAGAGTTACGCATCCTGCTTCAATATGGTGAGCTAGACCTAAATTTAGCCTGATGGTCTGCGATGGAAATAGCGGTATTTAAAAAGTTGTAGGTGTGACCATTGCGCTTTCTGCGTGTATGTAGCGTGATGTAGTTTACTGCTTTCTACAACCTGTTGGCCATGGCTGGCGAAATCGTCCACCTGAACGTTGGAGGAACGCGGTAAGTGAACTGGAAACTAGGATTTGTATAATTCGCTCAGATGCTGTCTGCATTAAATTTAAAATCTTGTTTACACAAGTACTCGGGTCGAAATTGGTGATGATAAATAATGTCGCTAACACCGTAACAGTGATGTTGTCCGCAGGTGTGCAAGACCCCGTTTCTTTCGGGCGGAACATGTTTATGTATTGAGGAAAGTAGGGAGGCGGAGGTGGTGGTGGAGGCATTTTTTTAATAAAATACTCACAGTCACATCTGCAGCTGAATTTCAAACAGAGAATAGCTACACTGAAAGAGAGAAAAATGCAAGCTTAATTTTTTTTCAAATTATTGTTAATTTTAGACAGAAGGATTTTGTTTTAAAATGCCCTATTGAGTTTGTGTCAGGTGAATGAGTGGAATTCCATGAGTCAGGTTTAAGTACTTTAAGTTTAACAGGTTGTGATACATGAAACACACTAAATTGTTAGTGCCATACTCATACTACTTACTAGCCCAGTTCATTTATTTGTTATAAATTATATGACAGCTTTTTTTTTAATGCCCTGTCTTATTGATGTTTGTTTCTTTTTAAGGTCCACATTAATTAGCAAGAACATGTTCAAGAGTAGGAATCTCAATCATTGAAATTTTGGAAGGACTTGTAGTCTTATTTAGTATTATTTGCTCTTTTGTCTTTTTGTCAAGAAGATACTTGACATGAAACTAAAGTGTTTAATCTGCACATGTTTAACATTTTCCATCAAGTTGTTCAAGTTGGTTATTGAATGAGAATTTCTTAATGTTAGTGGGGCAATTAGATGGTGAAAATTGTGTCTGTTAGTGTTACTCTGTACAGATTTGTGTCTTGTAATACACTTTATACAGTCATGGTTAGTCAGGTTGAAGATATCTGTAATGTCAACATCATCAATAACTTACCTGTCAGATAGCATGGATTTGGTGTCAAGCTGTGTGAGTGCAGGCATCACACAAGTGACATTGCAGAGTCTGTTGAGAAGAGAGCTAATTTTCAAAAGTCATCATGATTATTGATAAAGTCAGAGGGTCTTTTAAGCCTTATCAAATCATGTTTTGCCCCAAATAACTGACCTTTTTCCAACAATTAAAAAGACATTATATAATATCAAAATAAAAACTTGAAAGTAAGGATATTCTTTTAAGAAGCTCTGTTGATTTTAAATTATTTACAATCATCTTGAGTCAATGGTGGCTAGTGGGACTCAACTGTAGAAAACACTATCAAATATAACTGCTGGCCTAATGTCTAAGTTTGATGTCCTGTCAACCATATTGGGTCATCTCAGGACAAAATAAAAATAAAAATCATTATTTTAAGTCATGTGACAAATCCAAAAAAAAGTGTATGAGGGCAAATCAAGTGTGTGTGTGTGTGTGTGTGTGTGTGTGTGTGTGTGTGTGTGTGTGTGTGTGTGTGTGTGTGATTATGAACAATAAAGACTGATTTGATTTTATAAAAGGTCATCAAATTACAGGTCCACCCCCTCACAACTATATGGAGACAAATGCATAATCAGCTTGGACCAGACCCAGGATTTGTTTTTGTTTTGAACATTGCTATGAGCCCCACACAAGTGTTTTTTTTGGGGGGGTGGGTGGGGTGGGGGTGGGGGGTTAATATAGTTTGGTTGTTGTTATGCACGTTACAGTGTTAGTGTTGTTTTTTATTGATTGGTTCCTAACTACGCACTTATTTTGCGAGTTGCAGATTTTCAACCTCTCGGCAAACTCTCATCTGGATTCCAGACTCTTTTTTCACCAGGTATAGTATACTAATACATGACTGTGTTGGTTAGGCACTGCACCAGGACCAGGCGTGTGTTGAGGGCTGTAATCAAATCTCAGGGGAACAGCTAGATACGGTACTTCCACAGGGATCAGAGGCTTCTTGACTCCCAAGACTGTGAACTACTTACTAAAAGTGGGAGGTATGAGTGGTATTAAAACTTGATGACACCTGGTCAATGACAGCTTTTTGAAGGCATGTGAGAAAATGCTATGCCATCAGAATCGTGTGTACATCATTACATAATAATATAATAATAACGGACATTTCTATGGCGCATCATCCTTAGCAAGATCTAGGGCACAATGCCCCATACAAAAAGCTGCAGAAAAATGTATAAACACATACACTGGACAAGATATAAAATTAAAATAAAGGTTTCAGGCTATACGCCCGCCAACCACGCACAAATTTACATACAGGAATTTCAGTAAATAAACCAAAGTTGCCAGTAACCAAACATGACCAAACTCTGATTTTAGCACACATGTATGATACAAGTAGATATATACTGCAAATACAAAAATGTACAGCGGCATATTGCACACACACACACAAACATACACACACTCACTCACTCACTCACTCACTCACACACACACACACACACACACACACACACAGAGGTGGGGCAAGGGGGGGGGGGGGGGAGGGGTTATTAATTATATGCAGATTTGCAGATTTGAAGAGATAAGTTTTTAAGGCTTGCTTGAAAGAAGATGTTGATACTGAGTGATGAACATCATACGGTAACGAGTTCCACTCTGTCGGGCCCGTGAAAGAAAAAGCTCGTTGTCCAAAGGTCTTTGTTAGTTTGTGAACTGTATCCTGTTTATGGTGGATGATGCACTGTACAAGTCTCCTGTATTATTATTATTTTCACTTGGGACAGGCACTGTTGTATTCAGCATAACTGTGTTTTTATTCTTATAATATAATATCTCTTATCTTGCAGTTTGCTGAGTGGTCGTATTTCTTCACTGAAAGATGAAACTGGAGCGGTGAGTAAGCCATGCTGAATGGCAGATCTGTGTAATCTGAAATGCACTAGTTGCTGTGTATGAGTCACTATGACTCATTTTATAACTAAACAAATCATATGGGTGCTTGAGCCAGACATATAGAGATACCTATCAGTCATAAAGGCATGATATGATCAGCATTTAGCCTCAGTTTGTTCGCTTATGAAAGCCTCCATAAATGTGTTTTAAGTGAAAGCAAAATTCTCTTTGGCATCTGCTCACGTTTTTGGAAAACCTTTGCACTTCAGTTCTGATTTGATTTTGAAATTATTCTTTAGTGAATTAGGTTGCATTTGTCTTTCACAGTGGATCTATCTGTATCAGTGTATTTTGTAACTCAGTATGGGAAATCAAACCAAACAAGCCACAGACTCTGCCCATGCCCCCCCCCTCGCACCCCCACAACCTACAAAAAAGAAAAGAAAAAGAGAAAAAAGAGAACAATATAATAATATATTATTTATGGCACCCCATCTCGTAAGAGCCCAGCGCATTTACAAAGACATAAGGATACACTCATTTCACCACACACACACACACCTAGAGGCCAGATGCACGTGTGCACGCCCAGACACACACACACACACACACACACACACACACACACACACACACACACACACACACACACACACACACACACAACACACACACACACACACACACACACACACACACACACACACACACACACACACACACACTCACTCACACTCACACTCACACACACACACACAACACACACACACACAACACACACACACACTCAACACACACACACACACACACACACACACACACACACACACACACACACACAACACACACACACACACACACACACACACACACACACACACACACACACACACACCACACACACACACACATCCCCCCCACCCCCCCACCCACCCCCACACACACACCAAATAATGCATTACTGGTGATGGATTGGTAAAATGACAGATCAGTATGCAGTGGAGAAGAGATGGGTTTTCAGTTTTGACTTAAGAGAGTGAAGACAAATGCCTGACAAAGAGAGGAAGGGAAGTGAAGAAGATAAGAAGATACATGATAAAAGTGTCATTTATATATATATAATACTATCTGAACTTGAACTCTTTGTTCTCAAAATCATTCTTTGCTGTCTGGGATTTGTTTCGCAGATTTTCATTGACAGAGACCCAAAGCTCTTCTCGCAGGTTCTCAGCTTTCTGCGTACCAAGGAAGTTCTGCTTAAGTAAGTGGAGGGCAACATTGTGTGTTGCCCTGTGCGTGCGTGTGTGTGTGTGTGTGTGTGTGTGTGTGTGTGTGTGTG
This sequence comes from Alviniconcha strummeri, assembly GCA_963584105.1. Lineage (NCBI taxonomy): Eukaryota > Metazoa > Mollusca > Gastropoda > Provannidae > Alviniconcha > Alviniconcha strummeri. The sequence goes on from OY757543.1 coordinate 11,465,274, forward strand.
TGTGTGTGTGTGCTATGTCTGTGTTTGTGTGCTATGTTTGTGTGTGTGTGTGCATGTGTGTGTGTTGTGTGTGATGTTTGTATGTGTGGGGGTGTGTGTGTGTGCATGTGTGTGTGCGTGTTCTGGAAAGAAAAAAAATCAACATTGCATGGGAGCTTGAATAGTCCTATGCAAAGAGAAAGAAAAAAAGACTAGGTACTTGGAAGAGACTAACATGATATTGCTTTGATTTCAGGGATATTGATCTGCCAGCTTTGCGGCATGAAGCAGAATTCTATGGCATCACTCCTCTAGGTGGGTATCTTGCCTCCCCCACCCCACCCCCTCTTTCTGATATTGCCTTTTAGAATGTGGACCATAAAGTCATCAACTGGAGTGTGGTGAAAACTGCTACAACATTGCACGTGGAACAGATGAACATGCTCCTGAGGGACAAGCATACAAATTGCAGACCAGGCCAGAACTGAACCAGGGGCCCACCCTGTGTGAAACTAGCTGATGACTGTCCAAGATGTGAACCTCCTTGACCACTTGCCAGTGGGTCACTTGTGGAGAGAGTGAGGGGTCTCTGAAGTAGTTTGATGTATTTTGTATCCAAGTATTTGGGAATGTTTGAGTGCTGTTGGACACACACACACACACACAGATACCCTCCCCCCCATTCCCCCCCCCTCCCCCCCCACACAAGGTAGTACTTGTCCATTTTATTAAGTTTTATGAGGTTTCTTTAGCATGATACAGTGCCATGAGTTTGTAATGTTTTTTCGTGGTGTATAGCATGATATAAGTTAGTTTTATAATTATTTCTGGTGCATCTCCCTGGTGATGGTGAGATTCTCCTCCATGTATGATCTGTGATTGTGATTGTGATGGTTGGTCGTTTCTGTCCCCAGTACGACGTTTGGCGCTGTGCGAAGATCTGGATGTTGCTTCATGTGGCGATGTTCTCTTCCATGGGTACTTTCATCCACCAGGTAGTGATCATGTGATAACTGTGAAGATGGTTTTTGTGTCTGCTGAATGAATGGCTGGTAGAATTTCAAAGGCAACATGGGGAAACTTCTGAGAGGCAGGGGTGGAATGCCTGTGGGCGTTTCCGAGTACATAGCTACCATCCTGAACTGACGTGAACTGAACTGAACTGCTGGTATATTAGCGACTCATACACAATAGAGCAAGAACCTGAGACCCCTACACACCTTCCCCAAACAGGCAAACAAACATGCAAACACCACCCAAGAGTTGGTTGGTAACTGACTAAAGATTTTGGAGACAGTGTAGCAGAGAATGTTGGAATGTAAAATGGCAGATGGACAGAGAACAGGACTCGGCAGGGGGAGTAAAAGGAAAGACTGCAGCAGAGAATGTTGGGATGTAAAAGGAAAGATGGACAGAGAACGGGACTCAGCAGGGAGAGTGAAAGGAAGGACTACAGCAGGTTAGCAGAGGACAGAGTAAAAACAGCGCTGTTTAAAATGTGCTGATCTTCTGTCATTTTCTCTGTCCTCTTAAGCCCCACCCATCCCAGCGGTGCCGGAGAAACGCCATTCAGCGGTCAGTTTGGAAATGGCTGCCAGGAGTGCTTATGAAGGAGTGAGGTAATCGGGTAAATTTTTGTGGCATCTTTTTACCCCTACTGCTACCAGTCAGACATGCCCGGCTTTATCAGATTTTGTGTGTGCAACCATCATTTCCTACATTCAGGCGTGGTTCCTTGTGCCGTTTAGGCGGCTGCATTGTACCTCCAAGGGTGCTGATTCACATCTGAGGCCAGGACAGCCTCAAGCGACCTTGCCCAAGTTTTGGACAGCGAGTCAATACTGGGCTGCTGAACTGGCTGCTTCAGGAAGAGAGTTTAATGCGGAAGATTGGGCCGTGGACTTTTTTCAACACTTTCACAGGGCCTTTGGAAGCACACTCAGTAAAGTTTAGGACTACCTTGTCAATAATAATAATAATAAATAGCTTTTGTAAAGTGCTTTTCTCTGGTATACACAAACTCACTACACTTTACAACATTCTCCAACATTTTCTAAGAGATTTTTTGTTTTTTTTTATGATAATTTTTTTTTTTATGATAATTTTTTTGTATAGTGTGATTGTCTGGTGTGCACAAATTCACTGTGCTTAAAATCACTCATTTTTTGTTGTTGCAGACAGTAGGATGATTTTCACCACACAGCTAACAACCGTCTTGTATAACGAGGGTCTGTTTGCATTTCAGAGGGCCTTCAGAACCAAGGGTAGGTCACTCCAGGCAAGGTTCAATGGATGCTCGCTCTCGCAGTCACTCTCGTAACTCTTCCCTTGACCTCCGACACAGCCAGCAGGTGCCCCTTGACCCCGCAAAGATGTTGGCCAGTAAACAGGAGGCTGCTGTTAGCCAGGGTAAGCAATCGCATTGTAAGGACACTTGCTGCGTTTATGTATCAGTGGCGCTTTGTTGTGTTACTTGTTACTGAATTGTGCTGCCTTGACTAAATTGAATGTAGAGTTGAAGACTGTTTTTGTTTGCCGTTAGCACTGTAGTTTGATGTTGGTATGACTCAGAGTGACATGGTTGATTAAGTTCCGGTTTATTTCCTTCTGTGCTTCTTTTTTTCCTTCTTTTTGGGGGGTTGGTGGATTGAAAAAACAATTTTGCAGTCCATTTTATTTGCTCATTTTCTTCTTCTTCTTCAGTGAAATTAAAAAACAAAAAAACAACAAATCTGAATGATTTCACTAGTCTTGCTACATGAAAGCCACTTATAAAAAGAAGAAGTTTGAAAGCATCCTAGTGTGCATGTAACTAAGAAAAATTAAAAGTACATGTATAGACCAGACCATTTCTCTGGATGTAGAACACATTATCAGTGTCAATGATGCTCTGTATGTTGTCACAGCTCTCCATGCAGAACCACTGCGTTTGACGATGGTGAAGGGGCACCACAACTGGATCTGTGCCGCCTACCCACACTTTGTCTGCTGCTACAGGTCAGAAATGCTAGCACAATGTGCACAGCTTCTGCTGACTTCAGCTTGGAGCTTTGTGGCCCAGTTGTTGCTTCTTTTTTCCTGTTATACTTTTCTGCTGGAAAAAAATATTTAAAAAGCACAGAAAATCTTTTCTCTTCCTTTTTTGTTGGTAAAATATATTTAAAAAACAGAAAATGTTCTCACCTCTGAGTGCAGCGAACATGGTAGCACAACGTGAACAACTTCCGCTAACTTCAGCTTGAAGCTTTTTGGCCTTGTTGTTGCTGCTGCTTTTTGCTTGTTAGCCTTTTCTGTTGGGGAAAAAAAAGAAGGTGGGGGGGGGGGGGGGGGGGGGGAGCCTATAAAATGTTCTCACCTCTGCGAGTGCAGTGAGCATGGTGTCACAGCCAGGGCACATTTGTGTTGTGCAAGTCAGTATCCTCATCACAGCCTTTCCCAGTCTTGTTGCAGAAGCAGGACAGCAAAAAGTTGGGTGTCATTTCTAGCTGTTTGTTGCTACCTGTTCTTTTAGTTGTTGTTTGTTACCCAAGTTGAAGACCACGAGAGGGGCATGCTTTGGCCATATTATTTATTAGCGCCCCAAATCAACCCCTCTTAGAAGATGGCCCTCCAGATCCAGGAACAGGGACGTCAAAGAGGGGTCCTTTTCTCCCCCATTATGTAGAGGTTCGTTTGCATGAAATTAAGCAGTGAGTTTCCATGGGCATTCAGTGCATGTATTTTTCAGAGAGTGGTCGTGTTTCGGGTTTCATTTGATTTGGCTTTCGTGTGTGATGCTTCAGGTGTTTATGCACCGGTTCTCTTCTGCCTGTGGGAACATGGATGAGTGGTGTGATACATCCTAAAGGTGGTCAGTGGCCCTGATGTGTTGTCTTTGATGTCTGTGCCCAGGATGAAGGACTCGACAGGGTGGCACCTGATCTGGACGAGCGAGTACCTGAGCAGCGTGGTGGAACGCGTCGCCATCAACGCCAAGGTGGTCAGCTCGCTGCAGGACAACACCCAGAAGATGGTGGCTGCGGCTGCTGCCTGCATTGTCCGCCTCTGGTCCATTGCTGATGATGGTGACAGCAGAGAAATTGGTTAGGGGCTGGGTTTTTTCTTCCCTTTGATGTATCTTGTTCAGTTCTTCCCAGAATGAAATTGGTGTGTGTAAGAGAGAGAGGGAGAGAGAGAGTGTGTGTGTGTGTACATGTGTGTGTGTTACTCTGTGTGTGTGTGACTGTGATTCTGTGTGTGTGTGTGTGGGTGGGTGGGGGGGGGGGCATGTATGTGTGTGCGGAAAGAAGGTGAGAGAGTTACCATGCTGAAGGTTTGCATGCATGTGTATACATGTACACATGTTGGTGTGTTGATTGTGCTGATACAGTTTGATGCTTTCTTGCTTCAGCAGATTTTCCACATTTTACCTCATCTGTGATGCAATCACATTGTTCTTTTACAGGTGTGTTCAACATGAACGTGTCAGTGGACTCGCTTTTCTTCATTGGCAGTCAGCTGGTGGCACTGAGTCACACGGGCAAAGTGGGCGTCTGGCATTCCATGACACAGCACTGGCAGGTAGGCTGGCAACAACAAGAGATGGGTGGGGCTTTGCCTGGCTCCAGTCACCTGCTGTTTATGATTAGCTTCATTACATGAGGATGTTTGTGGTGGTCAGTCTTCATGATCAACAAATTTAAGCTTTGTATAGCAACCAAGCAACCAAGCAAGCAAACAGCACAGGAGGGAGATTGCTTATCAACAGCTTTCAGTGGCTGTATGCATTAGGAAGTTGTCCGCCGTGTTGAAGAAAAAATCTCTGCTGACCTGGTGTGTCATATGCACAATAATGGGATGGCCTGGCATGACTGGCCAGTGAGAAAACTACTTTCCCATTCTGATTGCGACCACAAGGAAGGGCTGCAAAGTTTGTTTTGCCTTGTGATTTGCGGTATGTGAGGAAAAAACAAATTCCATGAGCACACACAGAAAACAGAACGTGAATATATGTGCCAGTTGAGGCAGTGCATTAGCCGGGCGGTTCTGGTGGAGTTGAACAAATTAATAGCAACAGCTTCACCAAGAGTTCCTGTCAGTGTATGACTGGCTGGGTGCTTACAGGTTGTTTGGTTGGTTGGTAGCATTCCTCAGCTAACACTCTAATACTCACCCAGTACTGAATGAGAAAGCAGCATGTGTGTGTTCATTTCCCACACACCTGTACATTCTGTTGCGCTTACAAGTGCAGTGTTACCTGCCACTCTGGCAGTGGCACTCTGACTTCAGGGATTTCAGTCATGGAGTTTGTCATGTCATGAAGGTAACACAGCTGAAAGTGATCCCGACATGGGGGAATTCTGAATGTTCTGATGAGAGGCAATAAAATCCTCTGACTTCAGGGAGTTCAGTAATGGAGTTTGTCATGCCATGAAGGTCACTACAGCTGAAAGCAATCCTGACATGGGGGGAACTCTTAACACAACAAACTGTTTGCTTTAGCCCCAACACTCTGACGAGAGGCAATAAGATGCTGACAGTGACAAGATCAGTAGTCTCTGATCGGGGTCTGGACACTTAGATGACCATCATCATTGTCTTCACAGATCCAGGATGTGGTGCCGGTGACAAGTTACGACACAGCCGGTTCCTTTCTGCTCTTGGGCTGCAGTAATGGCTCCATCTACTATATAGGTACGTGTCTCAGGTGATCCCAGTCTGCTCTCATCAAGACTGCAGATTTTCTGTGTTTTGAGAGTGGAAAAAATATTTTGCTTCCACTTATTCTGCTTCCACTTTACAACCCTTTAAAAGGGAGTAGGTATGGGTATGAGAGAAATATCTTGGGCTGAACATTTGTTTATTTTTTTAGTCTGGGTTGTATTTTTCGCCGTTCTTCCCATGATTTGTTGCTTTCTGTCGCTGCATTCTTAAAAATGGAGGTGGCTTCAATAACTTGTGTTGGTTTTCCTGTAGACATGCAGAAGTTCCCTCTGCGTATGAAGGACAATGACCTGCTTGTGACGGAGCTGTACAAAGACCCGGCCAACGACATGGTCACAGCCCTCAGCGTCTACCTCACACCCAAAACTAGTAAGTCACTCCTCTCTCGGGCTGCCTTTCCCAGTTTTGGGTAGTGCTGCTGTGCCAGCTTGCTTTCTCTTGGGGCAGTGACCGTGCTGCCAGAGTTGCTCTCTCACCAGGGGCAGTTGACATGCACGTCTGCCTGCCTGCCCGCACACATGCACACACACACTACACATGCACTCATGCATGCCTGCACACACACACACACACACACACACACACACACACACACACACACACACACACATGCATGCATGTACACACATGATCATGCACACACACACAAACACACATACACACCAACACACATGTGCACACATGCACATGCATACACACATACATGTGCATGCAACACACATTCACACACATGCCCATGCACACACACACACACACACACACACACACACACACACACACACACACACGCCCACAGACACCTGCACACACACACACATACACACACACACACACGCACACACGCACACAAACACATATCCATACACCCACATTTACTTGGCTAGCTGAGTGCAGTCCCCAATCCATTCTTCTGCTTGTGATGCTAGTGTCTTCTACTGGGTTGAGCGGCAACTGGATTGAGATCGCCTATGGCACGAGCTCGGGCACTGTGCGGGTCATTGTCCAGCATCCAGAGACGGTGGGACACGGGCCGCAGCTCTTCCAGACTTTTACTGTGCACCGCAGCCCCGTCACCAAGGTCATGCTGTCGGAGAAACACCTCGTCTCTGGTGAGTCCACAAAAACTTTGTTACGCAAGACACCTTGTCCTGAAATGGCTAGACTGGTGAATCCCTGACAGCTTCTTCGCACAAGACACCTTGTCATGAAATGGCTAGACTGGTGAATCCATGACAGCTTCTTTGCACAAGACACCTTGTCATGAAATGGCTAGACTGGTGAATCCCTGACAGCTTCTTTGCACAAGACACCTTGTCATGAAATGGCTAGACTGGTGAATCCATGACAGCTTCTTTGCACAAGACACCTTGTCCTGAAATGGCTAGACTGGTGAATCCATGACAGCTTCTTTGCACAAGACACCTTGTCCTGAAATGGCTAGACTGGTGAATCCATGACAGCTTCTTTGCACAAGACACCTTGTCACAAAACACATTGTCTCCAGCAAGTCCTTGAAAACTTTGTGACACAAGATGCCTTGTCACAAAATGCCTTGACTGGTCAATTCATGACAACTTTGCACAAGACACCTTGTCACAGAACAGCTTGTCTCTGGTGAGTCCGTTAAAACTTCCATGTATATGTTAAGCACCTCATCTTTGGTGAATTCGTGACGGCTTCATTACATTGTACACTCATTTCTTGTGAGTCCATGAAAACTTCATTGCATTAAACACCTCATCTGTTATAACTGAAAATTCCATGACATTAAACACGCACCTCATTGCTGGTGAGTCTGTAAAAACTTCATTATTCAAAATATCTTGTCACAGAACACATTCACCTGAAATGCCTTGTCACAAAACGCTGTTTCTCCAATCAGTTGATGAAGATGTCTTGACATAGGATGCAGGACACAGGTACCTGGAGCATGATGTGGTTCAGAGGTGTGGTTGGATACCACAGACTAAACAACATCGTGGCATAATGTGTGGCTTTGTGTGCAGTGTGTTCTGAGTACAACCATGTGCGCACATGGAGCGTGACGCGGTTCAGGGGTATGATCTCCACCCAGCCTGGCTCCACCCCATTGGCATCCTTCAAGATCATGTCGCTGGAGGACATGGACCCCCACATCTCCTACATGGCTGGCAATGACTTTGGTGGGTGGGACAGGTTTTTTCTTCTGTGTGTGTGTGTGTGTGTGTGCATGCATGCATGTGTGAGTGCATGAGCGCATGTGCGTGTGTGTGTATCTGTGAAGAGATTAAACAAGATCATGTCACTGGAGGACATGGACCCCCACATCTCCTACATGGCTGGCAATGACTTTGGTGGGTGGGACAGGTTGTGTGTGTGTGTGTGTGTGGTATGTTAGTGTGTGTGTGTGTGTGTGTGTGAAGAGATTAACATTCATGTGATTGAGCATGTGTGTAAATCAGTTACTGTAATTAATTTTTACACAGAAATGTGCAAGAATCAGACTGATACCAGGGCACATGTATTTTATTAGCTACCTTGTTATACACTTAAACCCTGTCCTTTGTTATGCTTTTATGTTTTCTTCGTGGTGGTTGAGATCCAAAGAGGGTTCTGAATACATGTGCTTATTTGTTTTTGTTCCTAACAACAATAATAATCAAACAGGCTTTTCAAGCATCCCATCTTGCAGGAAACTCGATGTGCTTTGCAAAAGCACAGCTTTAAAAACAAGTGAGACTTAAAGAAAAACAAAAAAACAAAAAAGGTGCATAGATACAATGAAAAGGTCACATTCCTCAGTGTGTGTGCATGTGCATGTGTGTGCATGACGCAGAGGATCAGTGGAATCAGACAGAACAGTGATACCTGATGGGGCAGAGTAGCGGACTCGACACAGAATGATGCAATGAATGTGTATGCCTTGTACTAAAGAAGATGGCCGACAGAAGCCATTTGCTGCTGTGACCATGACTGTGTGAAAACCAGGGTGCCCACTGTCCATGTTGTTGCAGGTCCCTTTGGGGAGCAGGATGACCTGCAGGTGTTCATACAGAAAGTGGTGCCGGAGACTGACCGCCTCTTTGTCCGACTGTCCTCTTCAGGGCAGAGGTGTGTATATAGGCCAGCTGGGAGGGGATGAGTGACTGACCAAAGGAGAGGGTCAGATGTTTTTGTTGGCTAGAGCACAGCCCCTTGCTGGCCCATTGGTGGGACAATTGATTGGGGAGACAGACAGACAGACACAGAGAGAGAGAAAGAGAGAGAGAGACAGACAGACAGACAGAGAGAGGGACAGACAGACAGAGAAACAGGGAGAAACAGGGAGAGAGATGGACAGACAGACAGACAGAGGGGGAGGGGGAGTGTGTTTACACTTTTTTTTTTTTAATGAAAGAAGGAAAGAATTTAGGTGCATTTTTCATCCTCTGAAAACTGATTCTTCAGACACCCCTACAATTTGTTTAATTTTAAGGCCATATTTGGGAGAGCATGGTTTATATGCTTGTGGGGAGCAGTCTCTTTGGGGAAGTGATCGTAATGGATTTGTGCCCTTGTATTGCCAGCATACCTGGTCAGAGATGTTGGCATGCCAGAGGAGTGCTGTTAATGAATTTATTGCTTATAATTATCGATTCAGTTTGTTGAAGCAAAAAATGGTTACATTGCCACAATCTGAGGGTTGACTGCCACACAACTACATATCTTTATTGGAAGTAAGACAGTAATCACTTAGTTCTGGCAGTCAACCCTGATTATAATTAGATACTTTCATCACATTTGTTTACTTTTCAGCTGTGCTTAGAAGAAACATTTTGTTCTGTTTGGTACACAGAGTGTGTGTGATCAAGTCAGTTGACTGCAGTACCATCAGTGCATTTTGCGTGCACGAATGTGAAGGATCGAATCGCATGGGCTCACGACCAAGGCGCTATCTTTTTACTGGGCACGCAAATGGCAGTATTCAGGTGAGGGCTGACTTTCTTTGCCTTGTAGTTAGTTTCTTTTGGGAATTCTTGATTGTATGAAATCCTCATTAATGGTTTATGGATTTCTCTTGCAGATACTAAAATTTAAAAACCAATTGCATGGTTAGTTTTTTTTCTGAGAGCTCCATTTGCCTGTACCTTTGAAATGGGAAACTTTTTGTTCTTGATAAAACACCAAGTTACTTACTATGACTGAAGGATAATGCAGTATAATTACCTGCCCCGTAGAAGTAAATGATATGGTGGTCATGACCATACTTCCATGAGCATCTTACTCTGTGGCTCCTGAGGCTCATTCCATGATGAGGTATTTCAAATATTCATTATTGCTGTTGTTTCAGATGTGGGATCTCACAACAGCTCTGGACTTCATGAACAAAACCACCGAAAAAGGTAATGTCTCATTGTTCGTGCTATTCAAACGTTGCTTTTTGCATTCATACGGTACAGATTTGATGTTCCAGTGAAATTTGGCTGTCAGCACTTTTGCTTCTGAAACCACAGTGCTACTAAGAACTCACCACACAGTGTACTAATCGAAACTTCCCACCACCACTCCCTTCCCCATTATGATAAAAGATTTATGTGATCTGGGTTTTAACACCCAGCGGAGGATGGTGCACCAGATGGGCTGGAACGTCTGAGACTGTTGGACAGGTGTCATCACTAGGACTGTGCACCCCCTGTTTGGTTCTTCAGTGGTGGATGATACACCAAATGGGCTGGAACTGCTTGAGACTGTTGGACAGGTGTCATCACTGCATCACTATGCACGGCCCTATCTGGGGGGTTTCAGTGGAGGATGGTGCACCAGGCAGGCTGGAATGGTTGGACAGGTGTCATCACTGCATCGCTATGCACGGCCCTATCTGGGGGTTTTCAGTGGAGGATGGTGCACCAGGCAGGCTGGAATGGTTGGACAGGTGTCATCACTGCATCGCTATGCAACACCCTGTTTTTTTCAGTGGAGGATGGTGCACCAGATGGGCTGGAACTGTTGGACAGGTGTCATCACTGCATCGCGATGCAACACCCTGTTTTTTTCAGTGGAGGATGGTGCACCAGATGGGCTGGAACTGTTGGACAGGTGTCATCACTGCATCGCTATGCAACACCCTGTTTTTTTCAGTGGAGGATGGTGCACCAGATGGGCTGGAACTGTTGGACAGGTGTCATCACTGCATCGCTATGCAACACCCTGTTGTTGTTTTTAGAGGCGGATGGTGTACCAGGCAGGCTGGAACTGCTGAGGCTGTTGGATCAATGTGACCTGAGCACATCATAATGCTCCACTCCCTGCATAAGCCCCTCCACGTCTCTGCTGATTGGCCCAGGCTTGTGTATTTATTGGAAGTTGTCATACCTGTTTTTTTCCAGTGGAGGATGGTGGACGGAGCAGGCTGAGACTGCTGAGACTGTTGGATCAATGTGACCTGAGCGCATCACAATGATCCACCCCCTGTAGAAGCCCCTCCCCCCTCTGCCGATTGACCCTGGCTTGAGTGTTTATCACAAAGCCAACATAGCTGTGTGATTGTTTTGGTGGAGGATGGTGGATGGAGCAGGATGGAACTGCTGAGACTGTAGCACCGGTTGCCCCTCCCCGCTCTCTGCTGATTGGTCCTAGCTAGTGTGTTTATCGCAAAGCCCACATGTCTGTTGTTGTTTTTCGATGGAGAATGGTGGACAGGGCAGGCTGGAACTGCTGAGGCTGTTGGACCTATTGCCCTTTGCCCTGTCTCTGCTGATTGGTCCAGGCTAGTGTGTGTATCGCAAAGCCCACCAGTGTTTATTTTTCGGTGGAGGATGGTGGACTAAGCATACTGGAACTGCTGAGACTGTAGCACCTGTTGCCCCTCCCCCTGTCTCTGCTGACTGGTCCAGGCTAGAGTGTTTATCGCAAAGCCCACATACCTGGGGGGGGGGGGGGGGGGGGTTCAGTGGAGGATGGTGGACTAAGCATACTGGAACTGCTGAGACTGTAGCGCCTGTTGCCCCACCCCCTGTCTCTGCTGACTGGTCCAGGCTAGAGTGTTTATCGCAAAGCCCACGTGCCTGTTGTTTTCAGTGGAGGACGGTGGACCGAGCGGGCTGGAACTGCTGAGGCTGTTGGACCAGTGCGACCTGAGCGCGTCGCGATGCTCCACCCCCTGCATCAGCCCCTCCCCCTCTCTGCTGATCGGCCCGGGCGTGCTGCCCTTGACAGCGCGGCTCAAGCTGGGTCCCCTGCAGTCGTCCATGCACAGCAACGCCTCCAGCTCCAGCGGTCCAGGCGATGCGCAGGCTGAACAGGATGCTGAGGTAATTGTCTGTGTGAGGTTTTGAAGAGTCGAGGACATGGATGTACAAGTGGTAGAGTGACAGGCAAACACGAAGAGGGTATGGGTGTCCTGGTGGTAGAGTGATGGGCAAACACAAAGAGGGCATGCAGGTGTACTGGCAGTAGAGTGATGGACAAACACAAAGAGGGCACAGATGTACTGGCAGTAGGGTGATGGGCTAATGCAAAGAGGGCACAGATGTACTGGCAGTAGGGTGATGGGCTAATGCAAAGAGGGCACAGATGTACTGGCAGTAGGGTGATGGGCTAATGCAAAGAGGGCACAGATGTACTGGCAGTAGAGTGATGGGCTGATGCAAAGAGGGCACAGATGTGCTGGCAGTAGAGTGATGGGCTGATGCAAAGAGGGCACAGATGTGCTGGCAGTAGAGTGATGGGCTGATGCAAAGAGGGCACAGATGTGCTGGCAGTAGAGTGATGGGCTGATGCAAAGAGGGCACAGATGTGCTGGCAGTAGAGTGACAGGTAAAGACAAAGAGGGTATGGATGTACTGGCGGGAGAGTGATGGGCAGACACAAAGAGGGCATGGATGTACTGGTGGTAGAGTGACGGGCAAACACAAAGAGGGCACAGCTGTACTGGTGGTAGAGTGACAGGTAAACACAAAGAGGGCACAGATGAACTGGTGGTAGAGTGACTGGCAAACACAAAGTGGGCACGGATGTACTGGCAGTAGAGTGACAAACAACACAAAGCTGATCCAAGTCCGACAGTGGCTCCCTGTACAGGTAGCTGTTGGATTGACAGCAGTTTGTTGCCTCTTTTGCTCACACATTGGACTGTAAAGCCAGTGGCTGGGGTTTGATTCTTAGATGTGGCAGGATTAGCAACTTGTTCAGTTCTGATAACGGGGGCCCAGAACACCTGTGCAGAGTCAACAAACAAGTGAGCTAATTAGTGCAAAGACTCAGGTCTTTGTTGTTTTGTGTGATGTCTTTTAAGTACTAATTAACTCATGTTTTTGTTCAGTTCCGAGTCAACACTTATGGAGACTCGTCAGTGCTTGTCTGGCCTTTGTATGTACAGCATGCCCGAAGATTGTTGTGCGTGTTAGATCCCAGATCCACCTTTCAATACAAGGTCTGATGGCCAGTGGCATCGCACACAGAATAGTAGCTAATAGTAACAGAATACTCAATATGTTATGGCTGCTCCATGCAGAAAATCTTGGGCGAAATCCTCTTGGCCCTCATCTGCAATGCTCTGCTCAGCTGTAAGGTTTAAGTGTTCTAGGGCGGAAGGTGGAATGCACAAACCAGGTATCTGGGGGACTGTGTGGAGACATTTTCATAAGTGAAATTCTCAGTGCGAACGCATTGGTCTTAGTGTAGCGGCTGTGTTGAAGACCTCTCCTACAGCCAGCATGATTTGCTTCATGCCGATCGACTTGGTTTGCTTCATGCTGATCGACTTGGTTTGCTTCATGCCGATCGACTTGGTTTGCTTCAGATCTGTGTTTCTTTAGCTTGTTTTCTAGGATTTATTTGGTGTCATCTATATAGCCATTGTTGTTTTCATTTAACTTTGTTTCTGGTGCAGGTGGAGATTGAGGACTTTGACACAGAATCTCTTCCCATGGCAGAGGAAGATGGGGAGGCTCTGGCATCTGTAGCCAACAGCGCCGACAACAGCCATGACAACAACAGCGCCGCTGCAGGAGTGGAGGGAGGTGGTGGTGGTGGAAGAGGGGGTAGCAAAAAGGGAGACAAGAACAGCTACTGGGTGTGAGAAAGAAGAACAAAAAAATCCCAAATCCACGGGGACCCTTTTCACTCAGGTATTGCAGAGAAAGGCCCAGGGAGAAAATGAGAATTGCAGAGAAAGGCCCAGGGAGAAAATGAGTCGATCACGGCTGTGACCAATTGATTGCTGGCAGTGATGCCATCCACGTGGTGCTGGGCGACCTCTTGCTTCCAAAATTGTCTGCTGGTCTGTCAGTGCAACTGATTTCATGGCGGAAACTCCTGAGTGAAACATTGTGTTACAACTTGCTCTTGCTTTTGTAAAGGCAAATGAGCAATGAACTGTTATCATCACACTGAAGCCCAGTCAGATTGTGCTGGCAAATACATGCAATTATGCAAACACTGTGAAAGAAAAATAATCCTGATTGCCAAGACTTGATGAGTAGCATGATTCATCATTCATCATACCAAGTCTACTTGAAATATCTATGGAATGTTCAGAAGTTCATTGTAACAGTTTTTGACCTATCTTTTTATTTTTTTATTTTTTATAGTTACCATTACTCAGTTGTGATTTAAACTGAAAACAAGCATTATTTCATTTAAACTTAAAACAATCCATTATCTCAGTCTCCTTTTTCTAGCATAAAATGTCATTTTTTTCCCACACTGATGTCCACATAAGGCACAAGCAGCCCTAACCTCTGACGTAAATTTAGGGTGCGCATTGGTTCTGTGTGCGATGGTTCTAGTTGTGCATGCTATATAAATCTCCAGCTTTGTTCCGTTGGTTGTTGAAGATGCTGACCACACGCTGCAGCTGCGGCAGACGCTCAGTATTATGTACAGCGGGGCTGGGGGGACTTTGGGCAACGTTCCGAGTTGTGAAGGGGATGCTGTGCTGGCGTGTGTTCGCACACACCCGCTGCATCCCGTGCTGGATGAACAGAGGAGTGTCACTGTTCTGTGATAGGAAGGACACCTGCACTGAGGGCGTGTGGATACATTGTTGCACTGTGTTTTAAACAGCGTGAAAATGGGCGTGTATGGGATAGCGTGTCCTTCCCTGCTGCTGGGATTTTGTCCGCTAGCATTCTGTCCATTGCTGTTTTGTTTGCTGGGATTTTGTCCGCTAGCATTCTGTCCATTGCTGTTTTGATTGCTGGGATTTTGTCCGCTAGCATTCTGTCCATTGCTGTTTTGATTGCTGGGATTTTGTCCACTAGCATTCTGTCCATTGCCATTTTGTTTGCTGGGATTTTGTCAGACCTACAACCTGCTCGGATGGCACTGCTGCGTGATGCAGGTTTACAGGCAAGGGAAATTGAGTGAGCTTGTTCTGCTGTTTTACAGGCATAACAGCTTTAAGCTGAGGTCCCTGTTTTTCTGCGATTTAGTTTTTTAAGTATCTTGAACTTGCGAGACTTTTTGTTTCATTTTCACCCCCCACCCACCTCACACGCACACACTTTTCCTGTGACAATCTTCGTGAATGGGAGTGAAACCTCTGATTTTTGAAAGTGGAAAATATGTCTGTGCATGAAATACTGTGTTTGTTCATCTTTCTACTGATCTTTTGCAGTGGTGAAAAGCTTACATACATCTTTTGCTGTGAAGATTTGCTTTCCTGTTTGTTACCCAAACAAGAGAAAAGTGAGTGCTAAGGACCGTACAATAACTGTAGAACCTGTAACACCAGTGACTGAAAAGGTCGACAAAACTCTGATCTATTGCTCAGAAATGATGTGGTTTGCTGGCATGAAATCCAAATTCAAACACCAAAGCAAACAATTGCCAAAATACTAGGAGCATTCACGACATCTGTATCAAACGTTATGTGATAATTTCAGCTAGTTTTGATGGCAGTTTTTATTGTGACAGCCACATGTATCTGACTGAATACTTTCTGTGAAAGTTTGCTTTTTCAAGCAAAGGCTGTGCATGTTTGTTTTTTGAAACTCCTCAGAGATGGTGGCCAGGAACATTACAATGACTTATTCCTGATGAATGATTGTTGGAAGAAAGAGTATGGTATAGGTATTTAATTTTGTCTAAAAAGCACAGTTGTATCCGTGAAAAGCTTGCACTGTATGTGCTGGAAAAGCTGTGTATGCAACAGAGTACGGTATGGGTATTTAATCAGCTTCATCTAAAAGCATGGTTGTCTCCATGAGAAAGTTTCACTGTATGTGCTGGAAAAGCCGTGTATGCAACAGAGTACGGTATGGGTATTTAATCAACTTCGTCTAAAAGTACGGTTGTATTTGTGAGAAGGTTTCACTGTATGTGCTGGAAAAGCCATGTATGCAACAGAGTATAGTATGGGTGTTTAGTCAACTTCGTCTAAAAGCATGGTTGTATTCGTGGTTCAACCATGCTTTTAGACGAAGTTGACTGTATTTGCTGGAAAAGCCGTGTATGAAAAACAGAGTATGGTATGGGTATTTAATCAGCTCTGTCTAAAAGCATGGTTGTATCTGTGAGACGGTTCCACTGTATGTGCTGGAAAAGCCGTGTATGCAACACCCTACGCTGCTGCTGCAGGTAAACCTTCAGGTTAAAGCCCAGGTGTATTAGACTTGCGGCGTATGCCTGTCATTGTATTTATCAACTGCATGGGCATTTTGGTTATGGCTTCCCCCCCAACAAAGCCACTGCAGTGCTAATGCAGGCAGGTGTCTGTTTCTGTTTGTCTGGGTGTTTAAGCTTTAGTCCTCCACTGACACATGTAGTTATTCAGGGGAGACAGCCCCCCCTCCCAGAACCCCCACCCCCCATAACGAGAGAGGTCCTGTGTACTAGAAGTCTTGGTAGTCCACAGTTTTTCATGCTGATGCCAAAGCTGCACATCTTTTCTCTTGTGACCCTTGACATGTCCAGTTTGTGGATTTCCGTAGTATGTATGGGTTAAAGATCCCATGGCAGTGGAAGAACAGTCCTGACAAACATGTGTACAGAGTCCACCAGCTGTAAATATCAAATCTGTAGGATGGATGGCACAACTATCCCATTTGGCTTTCTGTGGGGAAGCGACCTGAATTTTTCCTGACGGGGAAAATGTCAAATGGCAGTGGAGAAACATTGCCTGGACAAAAGAAATTGTACAAAGTCCAGCATCTGTAAGTATTGTAATTAGTTAGTTGGATGGTATATGTGTCCAAAGTCCAGCAACTGTAAGTAGTGAATTAATAGGCTGGATGGCATATGTGTCCAAAGTCCAGCAACTGTAAGTAATGAATTAGTAGGCTGGATGGTGTATGTGTCCAAAGTCTAGTGACTGTAAATAATGAATTAGTAGGCTGGTTGGCATAACTCGTCTGGCTTTCTCTTGGGGGGGGGGGGGGGGGGGGAGTGACCTGAATTTCCTGTGATGGGGAAATCCTAAATGGCAGTGCTAGTGGAAAAGCATGGCCTGGGCCAAAATGTGTACCAAGTCCACCAACTGCAAGTAAGGGATAGACTGGCTAACGGGAATGCTGCTGGGTTTGGTTTTCTCTTTGGGGAGGTGACCTGAATTTCTTGTGGTGGGGAAATCGCAAGCAGCAGTGGGAAACCATTGCCTGTACAAAGTTCACCAGCTGTAAATAATGAAGAAGTGGCCAGGGTGGCCTGACTGCCATGGCTGTTTATCCCCGGGAAAAGTGACCCAGTTTTTCATGAGGAAACCTCAAACTGAACAAACGAGTATTAGAAGCTCTAAGGTAAACAATCAGAAGCCTCAAACTGAACAAACAAGTATCAGAAGCTCTTAGGTAAACAATGAGAAGTCCACACCACCCCCCTCCCCCCACCACTGCCCCCATATCCATCCTTGCTGGAGTGAGACAAGCCAGTTACTACTATGCCAAAACATTTTCCCCATGACCTACTTAATTAATGAGCATTTTCATGACCTACTTAATGAACATTTTCCCTGTGACGTAATTGATCAGTGGACATTTTGACAGCACTAACTGCTCTGTGTTAAAGTGTATTGTAAACTTAAGTCTTGGGGAAAAAAGAATATCCCTCTGTGGCCCATTTAACATGGTAGGCATGCAGTCCTTAGTTAGTGTGTCCCCATTTACCCTGAAACCCCTCAATTTTTTTGGACAGTGCTGTGGAACCTCTTTTATGACCACATTACAAATCCAGCAAGAAAAAGGTGGTCCTTGGTCCATTTACACCTAACATGAAATACAAAGGCAAGGTTTCAGGAAAAGCGGTCTTAGAAGAGGGCTGGTCCTTGGCCCCTCTACACCTAATATTGAAATGTGAAGGGAAGGTTTCAGGAAAAGCAGTCTTAGAAGAGGGCTGGTCCTCGGTCTGTTTACATTTAACATGAAATACGAAGGGAAGGTTTCAGAAAAAATGGTCTTAGAAGAGGGCTGGTCCTTGGTCCCTTTATATCTAACATGAAATGCGAAGGGAATGTTTCAGGAAAAGCAGTCTTAGAAGAGGGCTGGTCTCACATCAGGGTGGTCTTACCACAGGTTCCAGTTATTCACTGAACTTTTGTTTCAATGCAAGTGCAATGTACTTGCGCCAACTTCTTCAGAGCACTTCATTTTCACACTCCCGCATGCTTCTTTGTTATTTTGAAGCCACTTATGCACAATTTGTGATTTTTCACTAACTTTAACTTGTAGATTTATATAGGTACTTGTTGGTAAACATTTCTAAGAGAAAAGAATTGTTGGATTGTTGTTCATGTCAATCAATAATAAATTTTCTTGCCCTGTTGCCGTTCACTAAAAGAAAAATGTTGGCTGTTTTGTTTGTCTTTATTGTTTATTGCTGTGTATAATGTTAAATCCATCCACTGCAGACACTGATCAACCCTATGCTCAGTAACATCAACCAACCTGCAAATGCAAAATGTAACCCAGAAACAAATAAGTCTACTCTCTAAACCAGCCAACCAATCAACATCCTTGTCAAACTTAAAACAACACCACCACCACCCACACCCATCCCAGACAAAACTGGAAAAAAGAAAAGAAAAAACACCACCACCATTTAACAGACCTTAAACCCAACCATTTAACACATCAAACTATATATATATTTTTTTAAATACACACAAAAAACAACATGCGTTCAACGTTCAACATGCCAACCAAATTAAAAATCAGCCAAAAATCAGCCAATCACACTAATAACCAACCACTCAACACACCAGTCAAACTAATAACCAACCACTCAACACATCAAACTAATAACCAACCACTCAACACATCAGTCAAACTAATAACCAACCACTCAACACATCAGTCAAACTAATAACCAACCATTCAATACACCAAACTAAAAACCAACCAACCAACAATGCACCAAGGTAGTCCCAAGCTTCACAGTAAAGGGCCATGAACAAATTGTACATCATAAAAACGAAACAACACATCACATGCTGTTACAAAAACATCCTTCCATGCAACTTGACCCAGTGCGCAATTTTCTCTCTCTCATTTTCGATTTCAACCCTGATGCAACGTCACTGTTTTTCTTTCAGAGCACCCATGAACTGAGAAAGTGTACCATGGCTACATCTTTTAATAAAACTGAACAAGGAATATCAAATGCACCATCAGCCAACCCATACCCCTGCCCAGTAAAAAGGAAAACAAAACGAAAAGACATCCTGTGCCTCTGCGGAGAGAGTAGGGGAAAAGCACATGGACGGGTCATTCAAAGTGCTGCTCAAACTGACCTGCTGTTCAATGTGACCTTGAATGTCATAAAAAATAATTTAAAAATTTAAACTCTTACTAGTCCAGCCAAGCAAACGTGTGATATAAAATCTCCCGGTCATTCAGCGTGGTCTATGTTAGCATGCATGTGCCGTGATGAGGTTCAAGCAAATGCGTTGTGGAGGGCTGAGGAGGGGATGACGGGACGGAGGGGGGAAAATGCCACCCTATTAATACAAGCAAGCATTGGTTTTTCAGTGTGGTCTATGTTAGCACGCATGTGCCGTGAAGAGGTTCAAGCATGTGTGTTGTGGGGGGGGGGGAGGGGGGCGGGGCTGAGCACGGGGTATGATTGGGATGGGGTGGGGAGGGATGGGGGGGCTGGAAGGAGAATTCCACCCTATTAATATTACATGCAAGCATTGCGTTTTCAGCATGGTCTATGTTAGTGTGCATGTGCCGTGAAGAGGTTCAAGCATGCGTGTTGTGGGTGGGGTGGGGGGTGGGGGGGGGGGCTGAGGAGGTGAGGGGATGATGGGACAGGGAGGTTGGGGGAAGGAAGGGGAGAGGAGAGAATGCCACCCTATAAGTACATGCAAGCACTGGATTTTCCAGGTCCCTGACCCCCCGTCTTTTTGTCTTTCTTTCAAGTTAGCCTGGAAGTCTTTTTCAGTCTCACAGTGAGAATAGGGTATACGTGCATGAGATATAAAATGCACACACTGACCTCTGTGGCATTCAACACTTGCGGACACAGAGTTTCGGGATGCAGCAACATAAACCCGTGGTTTCTGGGAGAGTGAGGACGACACCTCTTTTACAACATGGCTGCTGTTGGTTGACAGACTGTCATCTGTTCGTTGGTGCCACATCAAGCAAATGCATGGGAGGTCTGCAGTCCCAAAAGTACATCTTTATGGCCACAACTAGCAAACACCAAGCAGTTGCTCTGCCACTTTGTCACACCTGATGTCAAACACTGTATGCGTCACCAATGAGGGTGATGCACTATTTGGCATTCTGTGACTTCAAACCGACCACAGCTTCAAGATGCTGATTAACACATGAGTGCTGTTCAGTGGGATTGGTACAACCTGATGGCATTATATATTTTATCCTGAAATAAATTTTAAAAATAATGACCACTCATTCTTTAAGGTTAAAACTAATTGTGTGTATTAGCAGAATTTGTGCTGAACTAAAATGAAAGACAACACCTTGTTAAAACATGGTTCCCAGGGACTTGGACTACAGCCAAATAAAGACCTTATAAGGACTTGTAAGGACCAATATTAGATTTTGTAAGGACCATTGCAACAGTAAGGAACACAAAAAATGAGCTGAATTTCACATTCAATGCATCAAGCATAGTGTTTGTCCAGCTTATCTTTTAGAACCCACTCCTGGTATGCACTGTCCTTTAGCCAATAGTCTTGGAACAAACATTTTCTCAGCATCTTTGCCATTAGCTCAGGTTCTCGCACAGTTCAAATCTGCAACCAAATGGCTGACCAGGAAGTTACTGCGTAATCTTGCAACTGTGATTCTGGCTGCACGTGTTCTAAATGAACATGGAGGAAAGCATCATCTGCTTCAGACATCATCTCCACCTACGTCTTAACGATTTTGAACTTCAGTAAATGTGTGGAACCATCCAGTGTGGCTGACTTGGAAAAATGAGTTTTTTATCACTACCCATGTGCATTTTTAGCATTAGCTAAACTTGTAAGGACTGTGATGCAAATATAAGGACTTGGAAGGCCTTACTTGGTAAATTCAGTTTGTAAGTACTTGTATAGTTGTAAGGACCCTGGGAACCTTGTAAAATAGGCTGCACCTCACATGAGCCGTGGAAGTCTGTCTTGACACTGGAAGGAAGTGCAGGTGAAACATTTCAGATGATGAACAGCGTACATTCATTAAATCACAGCTTTAATGATTTTGCTGGTAGACACAGCCATGGCAAGCCTAGGTTAAAACGATCAACACTGGATCAACACACTTGCAACAGGAAGAAACACGCATGCGGCATACACACATGCACGCATACCAGACTTGTTGGTCATTGCTACTTTCTGCCAAAACAGTATACATAGAAGAAGAAAAAAAGAAAGAAAAAAAAAGACGCATCTTGAGTGTTTTACTTTTAGTGACTCTTCTCACTGGAATTATATCTAAATAAAAGTTCTGTCACAAAACCGGCCAAAGGGGAAAGAATAAGGTGATCGCCAACAGCAAGAGCACTGAGTAATGACTC
Source organism: Alviniconcha strummeri (assembly GCA_963584105.1). Classification (NCBI taxonomy): domain Eukaryota; kingdom Metazoa; phylum Mollusca; class Gastropoda; family Provannidae; genus Alviniconcha; species Alviniconcha strummeri. The sequence continues at coordinate 11,486,877 of OY757543.1, forward strand.
AGACTGACTCGTGCAATACTGCAGACAAAACAAATAAACAAGCATGTGTATTATTAGCCTTCTTCTACCACAACATGGACATGCAATGGTTTTGATTTTCACAGCCACTCTTCTCATTTGAACACACCCACATCCCTGTTCATGTACTTTTCTATTTTGGTCATGAAAAGAAAAAGCAGAAAAATAAACGGAAAAATAAACAAACAAAAAACAACAAACAGAAATAAACCAATGCTGAGAATGACTGTAGTGTATCATGTTTTGACCACAATTTACTGTTTTTCTCAAGCAACTGTTACAACTTACGTGGTGAACAAAAACAAAATGAAAATGGGCATAAAAAGAAAAGATAGGAAGAGGTAAATATACTGTCCTTTTGCAATAAAATTTCAGGCGTGAACCAAGTTCCTACCACCCTCCCTCCCTCCACCCCACAGCACACAACCCTCCAGTCCAGTTTCATCTGTCCGTAAAGTTGAACATGTTGCCAAACTTGCCGGCGGCACCCTGCTGGAACTGTCTCATCATTCCCTGCAGACCCTGCATGCCACCTGCACACACACAGTGACACACAGTGACACACAGACAGGTCAGTACCTGCACACACACAGTGACACACAGACAGGTCAGTACCTGTACACACACAGTGACACACAGACAGGTCAGTACCTGCACACACAGTGACACACAGACAGGTCAGTACCTGCACACACACAGTGACACACAGACAGGTCAGTACCTGCAAACACACACAGTGACACAGACAGGTCAGTACCTGTACACACACAGTGACACATAGACAGGACAGTACCTGTACACACACAGTGACACATAGACAGGACAGTACCTGTACACACACAGTGACACATAGACAGGACAGTACCTGTACACACACAGAGACACAAAGACCAACAGGTCAGTACCTGCACACACAGTGACACATAGACAGGTCAGTACCTGCACACACACAGTGACACATAGATAGGTCAGTACCTGCAAACACACACAGTGACACATAGACAGGACAGTACCTGTACACACACAGTGACACATAGACAGGTCAGTACCTGCACACACACACACACACACAGTGACACATAGACAGGACAGTACCTGAACAAACACACAGTAACACATAGACAGGACAGTACCTGTACATACACAGTGACACATAGAACAGTACCTGTACACACACACAGTAACACATACAGGACAGTACCTGTACACACACACACAGTAACACATACAGGACAGTACCTGCACACACACACACACAGTGACACATAGACAGGACAGTACCTGCACACACATAGTGACACACAGACCAACAGGTCCGTACCTGTACACACAAATCCTAAACCAAACAAAGCGAACACTGTACAAAGGCCATGCAACACCCCACACACCCCACTTAACCCCAGCACACAGAGGAAGAAGAAGAGGAAGGAGAAGAGGAAGCAGAAGAGGAAGCACGAAAGGGAAGACGAACCCATTTGCTGTAGAACCCTGGGGTCCATCATCTTGGCCATCTGCTGGTTCAGCTTGGCCATCTGGGCCTGGTTCACGTTCTTGCTCATGTCGCCACCTGTCCGTCACAGCAAAACAAGGCGTGATACTCTCCTGCCACACAAACTAAAGGGGGCGGCCCCTCAGGAAGCTCCGTGCAGTAGGAAAGGCATCAGGTTGTTAACGTTATTCAGGCAGAACTGTAGCAAAAGGGGGCGGCCCCTCAGGAAGCTCCGTGCAGTAGGAAAGGCATCAGGTTGTTGACCTTATTCAGGCAGAATTGTAGCAGAGTAACAAAAAGGCTAACTCTGGCCCTCTTCCGGGTCAGCAGAAGTTCTCACTTCAAATCACAGCATGGTACTGACTGACTTCAAGCCAGGCTTTCTTTTTACTTCAACAATATCCCACGCAAGCATCACCTTCTGCATAAACATCTTGCAATATGAAAAATGTCTCCAATGTATTCAATATAAATTTATCGACAAGTGTCAATACTACTGCACTAGGAATGTTTTGTGGTGCCAAGTACACTCATCACACGTTCACACCAATCATAAAACTTCATTAGATAACAACAACAGCAAGCACCCAGGTAAAAAGTGATTCATAATTAAGAGAAATCCAACTGACATCAGGCTGTGCATATCACACACAAACAACAAGAACCACCAACAAAAAAACTGCCTCTTTATCTCTGCCTCTTAAAAATGACTGTCCTAATAAATGCACTTATAAAAACGTTCAGTGTCAAAGACAGAAAGAGAACTAGCAGAGCGAAAACAAGGACAAAACAATGCGACTGACCCTTGAAGAGCCCCTTGATGCCTCCCATCTTCTTGACCATCTGTGCAAACTTCTTGTATTGTGTTAGCAGGTCATTGACTTCTCGCACAGACACCCCTGAGCCCCGAGCCACTCGCAGCACTCGACCTGGACAACGAGAAAACAGCTTCTCTCCGTCCAGGCTGTCCAGCTCTGAGGACAAAGACATCGACATGCACACGTTATTCAACTCTGATCAGAGGGAAAACAACTTCCTGACTGTGGTTGTTCTGTTGCTGTTGTTGTTTTTGGGGTGGGTGGGGTAGGTACATGGGTATGTGTGTGTATGTGTGAGAGAGAGTGAGAGAGAGAGGTGGTGTGCAACTTCAATCAACATGAAAACAGTCTTCCACCTTTCAGACTGCCCAGCTCTAGAAGCAAAAAAGACAACTGCATGCTGAGTTACTTAGACTGTATTAATGTAAATGTAAAACTAACTTCTGTGTGTTCAGCTCAGCAAACAGAAAACGACCACTTGCAAATTGTCCCCCCACCCCTGCTTTGATTATGTAACTGCAATGACTACTTTTGGACTCTGCAAAGATGTGCCTGCAAAAGATAGCCTACCAGCATCGTTCATGCTGTCCATGATGGTCATGAGGCGTTTGAGTCTGGCCATGGACTCCTGCTCCGTTCCCTTTGACATGAAGTCGGAACTGAAGCCAGGGATCATGCCCTGCACACAGATAAACCAGAGTTCTGAAACACACTGTGGATAAAAGAACAACTGCTGCCTTTTCAGCGTACAAATCAACCTAACCACCACTTCACATGCCAGCTACCTGCCATAAGCAAAAATATACCTGGATTTGATGACCTGACCAAACTGTTCACCACCAAAATTGATCTGAACAGGGTAATTAATTAGACACCAAATGTGGCACTATTAATACAACAGGGGAATTAATCAAACATCAAATACAGCACTATTAATCCAAATACTTGGTGGCAATACATGGTTGCACTAAATGTTAGACAGGTGTATCTAAGGGAGGTAATTTGTGGGATAACTGAAAATGATCTGCTCCACATTCAATCCAAATATATCAGTCTTGCCTCAGCAATTAAAATGTACTTACATATGAAAAATAAATGGCAACAGAAACGCAGTAGCTAAAACTACAGACAAAACACAGACCATTTGTAAACACTGGGGGTGAAAAACTGTAAAGCGGTCACCAGACACTTCCGCTTGTCAATCTAAGGGAAGCAATTTAACATTGCTCAACACCGATTACTTCCCCTGCACAGCTCCACGTGGTCACCAATACCAACAGAATTGCACAAAAGAGAAAGTGTAACAGACGTATCTCCATTGATTGTGCTTAAACTGTTCCTTCTGTAGCTTCTGTTTTTCTCACCATGATTTGACTGAAGGGTCCCATCTTCATGATGTTCTGGAACTGTTCATACATGTCTCGTAGCGTAAACTGACCTGAAAAAAGAAGAAAAAACAACCCTCAAAGACACTGACAGTGATGAACACAAATAGTAATAAACCTAAAATACACATTCTTATCTTAGTCCCCTGTTCACTTTTCTCTGTTTCACTGCACAACAAAAACAACTCAATTTTCTACTCATGACCAAACAGTCACAAAACTACATGCAAATGATAAACTGCACTGAGGGACGCCAAAACACACCCTGCAGATACAAAACCAAACAGATCAGTGGCAGACAGCACAACAACATTCTCTGCAGTTTACCCGAGCAAATCAATGACCGAGACAGCCAGTCAGGCAAAGTCCTCCAAAATCTCAACCAACAATAATTTAGTTATTTACCTATACCCACCGCTGCACAATCAGTTAATTTGTATGGCATATATACCTGCGTGACTACGGTATTCACCATACGGGTGGTTCTCGGATACTTGCGTATGGGGCACATACGGGAACGTCATGTTTCACGCTCTCCCCATGGGAAAGTCCCCAGACCCAGGGCAGAAATGCCTGCCGGATAAAGATGACCTGGCGCAGCTCACCCTCACAGCCCTTCCACTTGCGGTGAAGTCCTTGGACGGAGCAAGGCTTGGGTGGGTGTTTGTCGAAGCATAGTCATGCAAGTGGCTCCCTGTTCGCAGGGAGCTAACTCAATGGGGCTCAGTCCTGAGAACCACCTTCTCTTTTTTTCTTTCTTTTTTTTATACACAAAAATATAGACACTGGACATATAAAAAATATTTCTAAATGGGAACCACCACCTTCTCACCACCTTCACCAAACAGACAACAACATTCTCTGCAGACCTGAGAACCACATTTTTATGCACAAAATACAGAAGCTAGTAGTCTGTAACTAAATGGGGCTCTTCTTTTTACAAGCTCCATGGAGCTCAGTTCCACTGAGAACTAGGTTTGTCTGTTTTTTACACAGAAACTAGCAGTGGAACTAGTAGTCCCCAGTGACACTGACTCAACAGGGCTGCCCTGAGAACCACCATCTTCTTACAAGCCACTACAAGCAGGGAGCTACCCTACCTACCTACAAGGGGGGAGGGGGGAGCTAACTGCTTACTTTTCACAGTGGAAATAGTATGCAGAACAAAACAGACCATTTCAGTTACAATGGAAGTATGCAGAACAAAGCAAAACACTTTGGGGGTGGGGGGGTCCATATTGTTTACTTTTTTCCCTCTTCTGTCAACAAGGGGTAGAAGCTTCAGCTTGACAATTTGTTACTTTAAAAAAAAATCCACTTAATAATGGTGTTGAATGGCTGGGTAAGGAAGCAGGGGGTTGATCAGATTCCCCCATGACCATGTGTGAATCTTTCGGAAGATCTGGCAGCTTTCTCTTTCGCTTTGTTCCATTTTGCAACAGTTCCGACTGATCGTCGCTATCTTACCATGCTTGAGTTTTTTCATCAGCTCTTCATTGTCATCAAGCTTGAGTTCATTGACTTTGTCGATCAGGCCCTCAATGTCACCCATACCTGCAACACACATGGCCCGGTTAGAAATAGAATGACTCCTGTTTTGTCGAGACAAGCAAATAAAGAATCTCAACACACAAACAAACACAAAATAACTGCACCCCCACAAAACTGCAACAAACTTCCACCAAAATAACAAACAAACAACAAAATCGCATAACATACTAGCGTAGATAAAAACAGCAGTAACACCATATTCTTCAAAATTTTAAGTTTTCTTGAAACCTTTCTCAATGAATTGTGGCTGAAGAATGCTGAGTGTCACAAATACATACATAAACACATAATTAAATGTAACCCAGTTCATTACGTCTCTCTCTCTCTCTCCCTTTTTCTGTTAATTTTTATCACTCTACTAATCAGTCAGTTTTAAAGAAAAATGGTAGAAACTGACGACTATAATGCAAACTACGCAACCCAAGAACCAACACCAGGAAAAAACAACTCCAACAAAAAAGGAGAGAGAAAAAAGAAGAAAGGCATAGTTCAGGAGCTGTGTGAGAGTTGAGGTGGCCGTCCTGGGCTGCCTGTCCTAACGAGCCTTCTGGTTTCCGTGGATGTAAAGCTATGCTGAACCATGCTTCGTCATTGGTCTCAGCTTGTCCTTAATATGTCAACTGACATCCGAGGACATTAAGCAACACTACTTACCTACCTAAGAAGAAAGGAAAGAAAAAAGAAAAGAAAAAAAGAGGAAAAAACCCATAGGTGATCACTTCAAAACAGGTCATTGGTTTCTAATAACCTGTCAACTATGCTGGTCATGCCACAATGGTGTGATCATTTTAAGAAAGTCAGAGGAGAGCAAACAATGAGAAGAAAGGAGATCCATGCCTTACCCAGCAGTTTACTGACGAAGGGCTGTACCTTGAAGGGCTCAAAGTCGTCTGTGTGCTCACCAGTACCAATGAAGACAACGGGGCTTTTGGTGGCTGCCACTCTGTACACACAAAATGTTCCTGTCCAAAACATGCTGCTGAACTTACTGTTCCCAAGTTTTAAATGGGAACCCCTTACCAACAGGCATCACTCTGTGTGAGAGAACAGAAAGAGAGAGAGAGAGAGAGAGAGAGAGAGAGAGAGAGAGAGAGAGAGAGAGAGAGAGAGAGAGAGAGAGAGATTTTGTTTCAGTGCAAAATTGACAGAAGTAGACAGAATATGCGCAAGTGACAAACTTCAAAGCGCCTCCCCTATTTTGCTGTAATATGAACCCACACAGAGATGACACTGTCTGCACAGGTCACCAGTTAAAACTGTCATCCAATTTCGTTTTCATATGAACGCACCCCCTCCCCCCACCCCACCCCCAAAAGTGTGGAAAAGGAACTGGAATCTTTTAACCATTTCATAATGTTAACACAAAACCTAAACAGCCTTACGCGCTGAGTGCCCCTCCTCCCTTTGCGTGTCCATCCAGCTTGGTGATGATGACGGAAGCCACGTCCACCTTCTCCTTGAAAGCTCTGGCCTGCGGGTCGAATAGAATGAGAGCTCAATGCAATCTTCTCATGTCAAACTGATTACGCTGCAAGCCGTATCTATCTTTTGCCTCCTGCCTGGCGGTTAGAGAGAACAGGAATTTAACAGAATTTGTGCAGATCAAAAAGTAAAAGAAAAGAAAATCCCTACCCATCACAATCAGAATGTGTCCCTGCGGGTTACGTTGGCAATCTTTCTGATTTCCTTACAACACAATTAGCATGTTCTGTTAGTGTAAAACAGCAAAGGGAAAACATTCTAACAACTGGCTGGTGACCCCTTGCTTGCATGCAAAAAAGACACCACAATTTTACTTGTGATGACCATCATGTTCTTCATCACTACCACCTGGGCAGATTTGTGACATGGACATGGTAAAGCTGCTTGAACAGAACTTGCATTACTGCTGCCTGACTTTGGAAAACATGCCACCAGCCTCTCTCCTTCAAAGATCTCGACACAGTTTCCATGCGTCTGTCCAGAGTCACACTCCACACAAGAAGGCAAGGACATCCATTCAACAGCCCTCACATTCCATCTGAGAACAGCTGCTGTTGTTCTAAAAACAGACCTCTGGTCTGCTTGAACCAAAAAGGCTGACCTTGCAGAATGCAGGTGATGCTACAGCAGACAGCTCACTGACTTGATTACATCTGTCCCTGTTGGCCAGGTGATAACCAGAACAAAAAAGCAACTGCACACTGCCTACTACCAAACAAAAAGTGTCCAGAGACAAATCCTACTCACCTGGGACTCACAGGCCTGTCCAATGGTTGCATCCATCACAAAGATGACATTGTCTGGACTCTATACAAACAAAAGAACATCAGGATGCTGTAGTTTAGCACAACAACACTTCCTTGTCTCAGCTGCAAAAATTCATTTCAAACAGGGACTTTCTGAACAATCTGAATATAGCAACCATTGTGATAATAATAACTGAATAAGAAATAATTCAGCAGCAATTTTCTGTCAGTTTTTTTGGGCAGTTTTACCTGTGATGAGCAACAAACCCCCAGCAGCTTAAGCAATGCAGAAAGCAAAATTCTTTCTCTGTTTTCTTTTCACAATTTTTACATAATATAAACTGTCTGTTTGTTAATCATATGTAGCACTGCAGTGAGAAATGTCCACATTGTTATTACTTGTCTCAAGAAAATGCATTCATGCTGGAACCTTTTGCATGCATCAGTTGTTTTTCTAAATGTTGGTAACCAGGTTGGTTTCAGATTTTCCAACAAGAGAAGAAAGAGTGCAGCTGTTTGCATGAGAGAGAGAGAGAGAGAGAGAGAGAGAGAGAGAGAGAGAGAGAGAGAGAGAGAGAGAGAGAGAGAGAGAGAGAGAGAGAGAGAAGAGAGAGGTGTTGGGGGGGTGGGGTAGGATGCTCACAATTGTCTGCTCGACTTGCAACATTTCCTCAAAAAGAGAGTCTTCCTGTTTGTGACGCCCACTGGTGTCCACAATGATGATCTCAAAGTTCTCCTTCTTGAACTTCTCCACTCCCTCCTGGGCAATGACAGCAGGGTCTGCTTCTGTGTAACTACACACAGACATCAATGTCAAAACACTCAGACTACCACATGGCAGACCAGAGCCATAAAAAATTAAAAAAAGGATCACGAACAACATCAGTTGTGGATGTAATTGTTATTCTACCAAAACAGTGAATTTACTAAAATAAGTCAGCGCAAGGCAATTACAACCCCCCATAAAAAAAGAAAGAAAAAGACATCATAAACAACAGCAAAATAAGCCTCTGATGGCAAGCTCATCCCCACAAAACAAAAACTGTATGCTGGAATCCATGCATATGAGGTTTTCCTCATTAGAAATACCCCATGCAGTGCTTTTTTCTTGCAATTGTGTTATTTTGAGACACTTTTTTGTGAGGATGAACTCAGTGAATGAGACCGGCCAGCCAGTCTGTCTCAAGGGGATTTCACAGTGGTTGGAATGTTGTCCGCATGCCTGTCCTATTTTCCTCCCTTTCCTAGTGGGTGAATTCTGTGTTTGCCTTCTCAAGGTAAGATTAAGAAACCAGCCCTTACCTTCCATAGAAGGGAATTCTGGCTTTGGTGGCGTTCTGCTTCAGCTGGTCAAAAGCACCGGCACGGAAAGTGTCAGCGCAGATCAGGCACGTCTTCCAGCCTTTACGCTGGTAGTAGTAGGCCAGCTGTGAAGTTAACACCCCACATGTGAATAAAAATGTTGTGAAAAATAAACAGAAAACTTTGTTGGTGTGTGCATTTGTGTGTGTGTGTGTGTGTGTGTGTGTGTGTGTGTGTGTGTGTGTGTGAGAGAGAGAGAGAGAGAGAGAGAGAGAGAGAGAGAGAGAGAGAGAGAGAGAGAGAGAGAGAGAGAGAGAGAGAGAGATAGAGAGAGAGAGAGAGACACACACACACATACACACACACAGAAAGAGACAGAGACACAGTGAGAGACAGACAGACAGAGACAGAGAGGTGGAGACAGAGTGTGTGTGTGTGTGTGTGTGTGTGTGTGTGTGTGTGTGTGTGTGTGTGTGTGTGTGTGTGTGTGTAAGTGTGTTCAGGCATATGCGTGTACCTGTGTGTGCGCTCTTCCCGAGATACTTTTTTTAAAGCGGGATGCTGGGATACCAGTGTTCCACGCCAAACAGTACGGCAAGCAAGCACTAGCCACCCAGTGCTATGTCCTCTACAGGCACGTAGTTGAGAAACCTTGAATACTAGGTGGCTAGTGTTCCATATTCTAAGTGTTAAAATACAGACGGCAGGGTGAGCAGGAGAGAAACGTGGCCAACAACTCCTCCTGTGCCGTGGCGCACTGACCTTTGTGCAGGTGGTGGTCTTCCCACTGCCCTGAAGTCCCACGAACATGATGATGTTGTTGCGCCCCTTGGTTGGCTGCCAGGCCTTCACACCGGGGTCAATCAGCTGTTCAAGAGACAAGATCAGTGACAGGAGGTGCAGCGGCATTCAAATAACAGGACAGTGTCTATTACTGTATCAGTCTCAAACAACAGCAAAAAGGAGAAGCAGTCAAAATCTGGAAAGTGTTTAAATCATTCTTTTTCCCTGCTGACTGTGCTGTCCTCTTGAAACTAGGTGAAGCACTCAAAATCATTCTTTTTCCCTGCTGTCCTCTTGAAACTAGGTGAAGCACTCACAGTCACCTGCTAGTAGACCGCATTTAAAAATAAATTAAAAATTAAAAAGAGAAAAAGGGAAAAAACAAGATAAATTTGTTGACATAGGAAATGTAAATTATTGATACAAATATAATTATAATGCATTAGTTTCTTAAAAGCATTGTATCGATGGCCATGGCCATTATGAACATTAAAAAAAAAAAAATTACGGTACAAAACAGCTGTCCAAAAACAACATATGGTTTGTCTTTTGGTGACTAAAAATTTAAAATTTAATCAAGCTCAACAAGAAAAGGTTATAATCATCTAAAGTTTGAAAGGTTTCCCTTGCTAGCAAAAGCCAGCACTAATCCGGTTTGCAGAAAAAAGGAAATACCCTAGTTATCTACTTTAAAGATGCAGTCTGATAATAGATAACTAGTGTTTTGTTTTTTTGTGTTCGAAAAAAAAAAAAAAAAAATGTGCCTGACCATATATATATATATAAATATAATTTAAAAATAAATAAATCATCCATTGGATAAAAATACTCAAAACAACACTTGATGTTTGCTGTGCCTGTGGCTGAATTAAAGCCACAAAAACTGGTATGAAAATGAGGAGTTCTGTACAGGTTACAATCAAGTCAAACTCTGAATTTAACTGCTTACATAGTCCAGAAGGAGAGTCAATGACAGGCTTGGGCCAGATGGAAAGATAAACACTCATGATGTGCACACAGGTGACACTGTATAAAACTACATGTGAGTCAAAGAGGGTCCAGACCTTAACCAGTTCCTTGAAGACAGCTGACTGGATCATGCGGCGTTTGTTGAGGCCTCCAGCCATTTCATCAAAGTCAATTACAGATCTGAAGAACATGACCATGATTATGATGAATTAATCATGCAATCACCACAAGTAATACACAAAAAGGCATTCTAAACACAAACACACACACATGGTGGTACAATACATGTATGTGCATTAATTACTTATGCATTTGAGGTGGGTGTTGGCTGAAAAAATGAACCCCCAAAACAAACAGTCTCCCCCCAAAAAAACAACAACAACCCTACCCTCCCTCCTTCCCAAATCAAACCCAGACTATAACCATCTGCCACATACAGGTGCAGAAGGAGTATTTAGCAGATCTGGCTTGTTTCCTCCCCCCCCCCCCCCACCTTCAAATATTATGTAATTTGTTGTTTTACACCCAGTTAACCATTACACTTATATCAGGGCGATATAAATTTTGTCATTACACAATGGATATTAAAAATGTGTACATGCTAAAAGTAAAACTGACATACACAGAGATTTCTTTTAAACAGATTTAAAAAGTGGAAAACAGAGTAACATAATCCAAACTAATATCTGAAACTTTAAATCTTGTCAAAAAATTAATCTCTTTCAGTAAGTTAAAAATCTTTTCTAATGGCATTTCTTAGAATAATACACATAGAGACTGAGCTGTAAAATGGCTCTCTTGTCTCCGCAAAATGAAGAAAAGTTAGCTTAAAATTTAATCAAGTAAACTGTTTTCAGACAAAATTCAGAGCGATCAAGATTGCTTTTGAGAATCTGGACTTCAGAACTTGGGAATGAGTGTTGTACACACAAAATACAAACCTCATATATCCAGTGAAATCAACAAAGCCACAAACATCATATTTGTAACTTCCCACTCCTGATGCATACCTGACGTTTTCCCTGAGTTGCTTGACAAGACGGATGTTGACATCAGCTTCTAGAAGAGCAGCACAGATCTCCTTTAGCATGCCAGCCAACACCTGAACACACAACACAATGTAACTAAAAAAATCCAACACAAGTAATACAAACCTTTCATGTCGATCTATGTACGAACACTTCTCAGAAATAGTGTACAGCAAATGTGATATCTTCCAAAAAAATGCATATAACCAAACGTGACACTAAACTGTAAACACATTGAGAATGATTTTGTAAAAGAACAATCCTGCACTCACCTAGCCTACTTATGCCTACTACAGACTTCTGTGCATGCCTGACAGATAACAGCACTACTTTTGGTATAAAATGCTGAATATGAAGAAAGTAAGTAAGCAAGCTGAAGGCTGACTTGGTGTAAAACATCAGCTTACTGACTTACTTCATATTCAGCATTTTTCAGCTTCTGTAAGCCTGATCATGGGGGAAAATGTATAGAATGATTTATCTATTTTTTACAACAGTCTGTTACTTACAATAGTTACACAGACTATATAGGGTGTGACATTTAAGAATCTGTCATGATTATTTTGTTTATTGATTTTTTTCATCAAAGCCCGTCAACTCTCATTTAAAAACAAACTTTTTAACCCATCAGCAGTATGAAATAGATGCTGTTCAGAAGAAAAGGGAAGAGCGTGCAGTACATGCACTTGAGCTTTGTGTCACATCCGACCTGCTCATAAATTGGCTTAGTAGGCCAATATAACAGCGAGCGTTTGCCAAGCAAGGTGTAGGATGGGCAAAGACTCAAAGAGTGCTTTGATGTTGTTGTTTTTATGACAAAAACAACAATAAGGAGGACGGGTGGGTGTGGGGGCTGCTGATTCAAACTGGTATTTAAAGTGTAAGACGGAAGAGGAGGGGATGGGGGGAAGCAACAGCAATGCCTGAATCTTGCTTGGTTACATTTGGATTTTGCCAACAGCTGTTTTTTCTTTGTATTTTTTAACACTTACTGGCTTAGCAGTTTTGACACTTGCTGAAATGTTGTCACTGCTGTGTACTTGTAATTTTTTTGAAGTTGTTCTCAAGTATTTTTGTGACTATGCTTTGCTACATCATTCATTGTAAATAATGTCTAACAATCTGACAGACATGATGTACAGTTGTGAGCTGTTTCTAGAAAAATGATATAGAGTCCCAAATGTCACCACACAAACACTGAAACACTGACAAATGTCAGCACACACACTCATGCATATATTATATATGTACATATATATGCACTTGAACACGTCTGCATAAGTATGCATACATGCAGTATAACTTATCACAGCAACACCAAAATGCCACGTTTGACATTCTATTTTTCAAGAAATTTACATGTATAAATGATCAAATATGTCATCCTTGTGTACCCAAGTTAATATTAATACTGACCTCTTCGTTAATGATGGTGGCATTGCTCAGTGACTTGAGGGCGGAAGTAATCTTCCGACCTAGGTCTGCTAACACCATCTTTGCAAATTTTTACTGCACTTGAACACGTCTGCAACAAATACAAACTGAAGATTTTTAAACAACTTGTTACTGTTAGACAGGCTCTCTCTCAAGCAAGAGAAAGAGAGAGAGGTAAATGGCTAACACTTACAGTAAAACATTATAGATAGCACAACTGGCACCTTAAACAACAACAAAACGGGGAGGGGGCGGGAGGGGGGTACCCTTTCTCACCATTACTCCTAAGCGTGGGGGAAGCGGCTAGGCGTCAGTTTTTCTTCTCTCCTCCTCAATATAAATTTTCGTTACAATCAAAGTTCGCAATAAAGAAAAACAGAGAGAGAGAGAGAGAGAGAGAGAGAGAGAGAGAGAGAGAGAGAGAGAGAGAGAGAGAGAGAGAGAGAGAGAGAGAGAGAGAACAGATGGCTTTACTTTAAACACTTGAAGAATAATTATTCACGCACAACGCCCCCACGTCTAGTGACATTACACCCTTTCACAGTCTACAAGGGTTCGAAAAAATACCAACATACGACAGCTTCGTGAGTAAACTACTTCGTCCAGATACTATTCTCACGTCCACACGTCATTTATTCAGGAGCCTTCGGGATAGTTCAGGTGATGACCCGTAAAATGAACCCCATAAGGTGGTAGAAAAAAAATGAAAAAAAACAAATTCATCAGTATGTTCTGTCAAGTCGTTCGTAAAAACAAGTCCAAAAATACATTTAAGGACATACTGGCTTACATTTATGAGAAATAAAGGATATAAGTGATTACTCTGACACAAAACAAGTTGAGTTTATTTTACAGGGTACTTTCCTAACCTCGACCACAAGAACTACTTTTCTGCAGGAGCAAAACGAACCCCATACGAATGAACGACAATGCTAAGAAAAAGAAAACTCCTGTTCCCATTTAACTTCTGCTATTCCAAGACAGATCAAATAATTTTCCTGTTCCGTTCTATTGCATAGATTTACGTTTATTATGAATTAAACAAACAAACAAAATCGGTGAGCCTAAAAAAAAAAAAAGGGGGGGGGGGGGGTCCGAATATCGATTTACCAAATGTGATCCCAAACATTATCTCTCGCCGAAGCATCCCGCTGCAGAACACTGTCCAGCCTTGATTCGTTACAACTCAGACACATTCACTTTTGATTTGAGTTCAGCTACTTTTTTTTTTAATCCGCTTACTCTGCTTTTGGGATTTGATCATCACCGTCTGTGCAAAACCGATAGTGTCACCTGGTACGACTGATCGAGGCCTACCGTTACCTTATGACGTATATTACGTGAACCCGCATGTGATACAGATAATCTTTTTTTTTTTCAAAACAACAACAAGAACAACAACAGTTCTTCGTAATAGGAGAGATCGCTGTGTGATATTTTGCACAGACGTATGGTCACCACACGACTAGGAAGATTCGCGAGTCATTCACTGAGATTCATAGCCAAGGTATGGATTTGATGATGTGGACTGTGACTCGTTAGACTTAATTGTAGAGTTACAAATCTGAAACAGAACTGCCAGGCCCAGAGCGCTCGTGCAGAATCAACACACAAGGAAGTTATAATCAGTGCTCGAAATACGTAGCACAAGTACCGTGGCAACAACGACCACAGCCGCCTGCGGTAACTCTCACCTGGCATGCGTGTAAAATATTTTTACAAGATACACCACATATAATATGTACCTTGTAAGTTGTATTTACACGCATGCCAGATGAGACTCGAGTTACCGTAGGCGATTCGGGTCATTGTTGTTGTCACGTGCCGGTACTTATGTTACGTATTTCGAGCGCTAATTAACCCCCTTGTGTGTTGATTTAACTGTAGAGTGCTCAGTATTTTTGTCATGTTCACAGCGCGCGCATTAATGTCACTGTCAGTCACTAAAACAGATGTGCTATCAAACAGAAGAAAAACCCAAGGAAGATTAGAAGCAGAAAAACCGTACAACTGACAGCAACAACAAAAACAGTAACAACAAACAAAAACAAGCTTATTCTCTTTCTGACTGTGACATGTTTTGTTGTTGTTTGTTTGTTTGTTGTTTTGCGTGTGCTGTTTTGTTCAGTTTAATAGACGCACTCAGCTGCTTGTATTGGCAGTGATATCTTTCGGTCAGTTCTGGTCCAAAGTTACAGCAGTTTTGCCACAATACTTTTTCACTGGCCCATTATCATTTACAGCCTTGATCTTGCCCGATATCTTGATCTTTATTAGATACGTTGACACTGTCAGTGACTTGATCTTTGTCCCTAACGTGTCAGCCTGACACTGATCTGAGGACACCAAGCCCCAGATCATCACCAGTGACCTAACCACAGGAACTTGGTCAACAGGAAGAAATGGGGAGAACGCACTTGGTAGTGGGTGATTTCAGCAGTGTTGTATGTATCACACGTATTCATTGTTATAGGTCAGGAAAGTTGTGATAGTTTCTGGTATTTCTTTTAAAGCGGAAAAATGCACGTCGAAGGGACGTAACTGCTCTATGTGTCTCCTTCGACCTGTGGATGTTCTTCAGAACGTGGTCTGCTAGCATTTTCATGTACCGCTGTAAGAGAATAATTATGATATTGGTTAATTTATTTGCTTTTGGAAATGAAAAACAACATTGTCATTAAACGCTGAACTGTGCAAATAGTTTTGTCAGACTAATTTGTATTACGTCAGTTGTTTACATGGTAACAGGCAGTTGGAACTCGAACATTGACATTTTGGAGTATCATTTGTTGTTGCCAGACTACTCTTTCCCTACAGCATGTATACGTAATACAGTGACAGCTTTTTTTCTGGGGCAGTTATGTACCTGTGCAATCAGATGAATGGCCAAACAGTACAGCAGGAAAGCAAACAACGGAAGAAAATTGAAATGTACGATTGAAAATGAAATCAACACACGCCTGTCATTGCGTCAGTTTCTTTAAAAAAAGAGAATAACTGCAACCAAACGTAGTTTCTGTGACGGCTGGAGGAGAAAAAGAAGCAGAAGAAGAAGAAAAACGAACACAAACAATTAAACCACGCTCTTGAGCCAGCCAGTATTGATCACTGTTCAACATGCATCTGATTCTGGATCTTCTTCCATCTATGTAACAACTGGCAACACTGCTGGGACTGGAAGAGAAATGAAATGATGAGAGAGCAGACAGAGTGCACCACTTTTCTCCAAATTACAAACTTTTGTCACAAGATGATATGGGAAAAACTTCAAAATGCATTCTGAAAATTTGTGAATTTATTGCTATCTGAAGATCATGATCATTTTGTAGGATGCCCCTGACCATACTATGAGAAACAGAAACTAAGGAACCATTCACAGGCAGTGATTTTGCTGAATCAGTGTCAGAACAGATAAATACACATGCATATTTATGCAGAAAGAAAAGGTTAGAGGAGAGCATGGTTACCTAACACCAGTAACATCACCATGATAACATTTACCAGCCATAGATAGTGACCCAAGTTTGAACAGGAATGGTTACAAGTTAAAGACTTCAAGAGAGAGATGCATAATGATGGAATGGATATATATGGGATGCAAAGACGAGACTGGGAAGATGACAGAAGAGATGACAATGATGTACACACTGAATGAGCTCCAGGAGATATTGTGGAACTGTACAAATACCTCTGACTCTTGAGTCTGAAGTAAATGTGTGCCACCAATGAGATAATACTGTGGTCAGAAGATAGCCAGTTTTGGACTGGCTTGGGGTGATCTGCCCTCTTTGTATGCAGTACATACTATTCTTGCTACTGTTTTTGCACAAACTGATGTTGGGGCAGTGGCACAGTTCCTACCCTGATATAGTGATAGCCCCAGGAGACAGCTATTGCTGCCAATTATACTTGATAGAAACCCAGTCTTGAAAAGAACCCTGCAGTGTTCTGCATCCAAAATGGCTGCTTTCCTAATCCTAGCCAGGAATGGTCCCAGTTGTCCCAGAGTATGGGTGTCAAAGTAACATGCTGCCAGAACAGGAACAATGTGATCATGCAAGGTAATTTTTAAGTCCACAGTCAGAACTAGATCTCAGACAGAGCCACACAATGAGATTTCCCTCTCATCTAGTCCTGCACTGGTGGAGTTGGCAGAGACTTTGCTTACACAGACACAGTTAGGCTTTGAACTACCACCCTGGCTGCTGTTGTTTGGCTGGGGTAAGCACTACTCGGTGTCATACACTCCAGAATAATTAGTGAACAACTGTCAGTGTCATTGTGTCAACCTGCTTTGTAAGTAGTTGTCAGTAGTTTTGCCTAGCTGAGCTATATATAGGTAGAAGGAAGTCTTGGTCCCAGCACTGACTTGTGGTCAACATTCAGTGGCAATGGTAAGATGAGTACTGTCTAGAAGGTAACATGTTTACTTGAACTTTTGAAGCAGGTGCCTGTCTGCAGACTTCAGTTTCAATGTTAAAGGAATACTTATCATGTGTATCAGTTTTGATGGCATGAAGTAATGAACCATATATATTCCAAGGACAGGTCAGTCTAAAATTGTTTAAATGTTGTATGGTTGTTGGAATTTAGATGCATCCATGGACAAGACAATACACAAACTACCTTTTTCTGATATTACCAAATGGTGATAACTGACACATTTCGGATGTGCAGTAGACTGTGGCAACAGACAAACAAGCAAAACAGTGACAACAGAAACATTAATCAGACTTGGCATTGGCTTTTTCTCAGAGACTGTTTAAGAGCAGTTTTGATGACTTTGACCCGCACATAACTTGAAAGTTCGCTTTGAAGACCACATAGATGGCAGGTCAAGGTAAAAGTATAGCAGTTTCTGCTCCATTTATGCTCAGACTTTGTACAGTTGTTATCTGTTGACAGTATCACTATCAGTATCACAAAATGTTTTTCACAACTTAACATTTAATACATATATATCTTAGTATGCATGACTGGATTTATCACAAAGTTGGCATGTTCATCAGATGCTCTTTAAGTGATGTCTTTGGTACTTGGTACAGCAATAATTTCTTTTCAGCTGTATAAATCCATACATGTGTATCAACTGGTTTTTACCATGATCCATTTTGATGGTCATGGGAGAGCAAAGAAATAATGAGAAAACAAAATCAATAAAAAAAAATCTCCACTTATTGATTTTAAACATGAATCATTTATGATTTGACTTGGCCTTTTTGGTGAAATATCCAGGAGTTTTGCTAAAAAAAATAAAAATTTTTTTGCTCCTTCTCCCTTCCTTCAAAACTTCAGCCAGAAGTTGTAGATTTTTCCCAAAAATGTCAAGTGTGATTATGTTCAGGATTGTGATTAATATTCATACAGCAGGTGCATGCCTGTGATTATGACTCACACAAGAGATCATACTAGTGGAACTGGTACAAGATGAGCAGAAGAGTTGAACTGGCCATTTGAAAAAAATGCAGCATTTTCAGATGGAATGGAAACCCCCCGAAAATGAATAAAAAGGTCAACACAGACCTTGAGCTGTTGAAAGGACAACCAGCCGACACTGACTGACTGAGGACACAGCAACCAACACCACCTTTACCACACTTATTAAATATTAGTTATTAAATGCCGGGTTTTGGCTTGTTTCAGAGGACCCTGAAGAAGATTTTGGCAAGCACCTAGACTTGGGCTTGGAGCGATGGCTAGTGTCTTTGCGATTGTGCGCTACATCCTGCGCTTTGGCATGTTTTTTTTCACAAACATCTACGCCCTGTTTGCCTATGTCATGTGGGCGTTTATGCTGCTCCCCCTGCGCATCTTGTGGCCTTCCTTCTTTTGGAAACTGGAATCCATCATCTTCAGAGGACTTCAGTCCATCCTCATTGTTTGGATGGGAACAGGGGACTATGGGGGTAAGATGCCTGCTGAATTTGGTGACTTGACAAAGTTGACTTCATTTTTGTCCCACTGACAGGATTGAGTTTTTAACCTTGCTTGTCTGTGATCACAACTGTTGTGTTTAATTATTGTAGGACTGTTTGAGCTGTATAATTCACAGTGTCTGACTCTGATTGAGCAGTCCTTTAGGTTGCGACTGTTTTGAGCTGATGTTGATTTTCAGTGTTCAGGAAGTTTGTTCATAGTCCCAGTGATTCCAGCTGGTGTGTGTGTGTGTGTGTGTGTGTGTTTGCGTGTGAGTGTTTGTATGCGTGTGTGCATGTGTGTGTGTGTGTGTGTGTGTGTGCGTGCATGTGCATGCATGTGTACACGTCCCCCCCCTTTAAATCACAGAAACTGAAAATGACAAATATAGTGATGACATATTGTTATATGTGTGTGTGTTTTAGTCATAGAAGCAGGAGATGACATCCGTAAACTGTCGGAGGATGAAGTGCTCTTGCTGTGCAACCACCAGTCAACAGCAGACACGCCACTGGTGATGATGGCACTCTGGCAGAAGGGACAGTGCATGGGGAACTCAATGTGGATCATGGACTGGATATTCCGCTTCACCAACTTTGGCATCATCTCGAGCATCCGAATGGACTTCTTTATCAAACAGGTAAGGTGCCAGCAGCACCACTGGTATCCTTTGGGGAAAGGTCACGTGAGGTTACCTGCTTGAAACTTTTGCCCTGTTGTGTATGTTTTTCTTTTGGTGATAATGTTGTTTCAGCACCAAAACCACAACTTTTAATCACTGTGTTGTCAGTGATATAATTGTCATTAGGTTGTGTGGAATTCACAGCTTCTGCCAGCAACAGTGGTCAAGTACTGTTGACTTGGATAGTAACTAGTAGTTTTTAAACTGTTAGGATGTCATTTTTGATATAATAATACAAATTCTGTTTGAAATATAGTGAGAATAAGAGAAGTGAGATGTGCAAAGTTCTCTGACCTCAGCCTGTGACTTACACATCTAAATCTCCAGTGACCAAAAAAGAAATAGGAAGCAGTGTCTGAGAGAAGGCAAGTTGCATACAGTAGCTTCCAGTTACAAACAGGGAGGAAATCTATGTGGGGCACAGCTTATGTGCTAACGAGGAACACAGTAGTAGAAGGATGGAATGGGGCTTGTGTGTGTGTGCATGCATGTGTGCATGCATGTGTGTGTGTGCATGTTCTGTGTGTCTGAGAGAGAGTGTGTGTGTGTTTAGTGTGTGTGTGCGTGTGTGCGTGCATGTGTGCGTGCGTGTGTGCAGGCGTGCGTGCATACATGTGTGTGCATATTCTGTGTGTCAGAGAGAGAGTATGTGCATGTTCTGTGTGTGTGTGTGTGTGTGTGTGTGTGTGTGTGTGTGTGTGTGTGTGTGTGTGTGTGTGTGTGATATACCAAGTTAGTAAGTAGATGTCAGAATAAAGTTGCTAATACATTTTTCACATAGTCTGTCAGAATAATACACTTTTTAGTTGCTGTTGAATTTTTTAAAAATTTTTTTTAATCATAGTTGTGCAGTGTTTTTCACGCTGATAATTCTGAAGAATGTGATCTGGCCCTAACAGTAACATGCAAGAAGTTTTTAAAAATCAAGCCTACTGATGCCAAACAAGATAATGGTTATGAACTATTGACAGGGCAAGGAAGAGCGTGAACGACAGGCTCGTGTGATGGCAGAACACCTCAAGCAGTGTTTTCTGTCTCAAGGACGAAAATGGATCATACTCTTCCCTGAAGGAGGATTTCTACGTAATCGTCTTGAAACAAGTCAAAGGTCTGAGTTTTGTTTTTATTGATGAATCAGTTTGTGTGCATACACTAAATTCAGTTGATCTACAGTGCTTATACCCTCCATTTGTATTATGCCATTTGTGGTGAGGTAGAACTAAATTCCTTTATTAAGATATAATTGTGCTTAAGACAAAGTGGTGTACATTGTCATGACTGTGCTCTCTTCTTTTGTTTTATTTTTGTTGCTGTGGTCTTTTTGTGTTGGGGGGAAAAGTTTGGGTGGTCTTGGCTACTTTATTCTAGATGGGTTAAGTAGTTTTAGTGATGATGAAGTTTCTTGTTTTTATGCATAGCTGGGTACCAAACAAACAAACAAACAAAAAACAAAAAATGTTGGTCGTCTTTTCTTGTGAAATAGGGTCCTTTTGAATTGCTATCTGTGCTGTTCCTTGTTCAGTGCTGAGTTGTCTCTGGAGTGGTACTGCCCCTTGTGGTTGGAAGGTTTTAATTTGGACGTGCACACACACACACACACACACACACACACACACACACACACACAAATGTGTACATGCACAGATATGCACATGGCAATGCCATATTAAAAAATCTTAAATCTGTGTTCATCTGAGCTTTACTGTTCTTGCCCTCTCAAGATTCCACTCAATTTCATGACCTTTCCTGCTGATCAGATATGCCAGGAAGAATAACTACCCTGTGCTACACAATGTGACCTTGCCAAGGATTGGGGCGCTGAAAGTGATCATTGACACCCTTGCGCCAGACCATGAAACCTCTGTTGACAGCATGGCCAATGGAAACTGTAAGTCAGCTACTGTACTGGGCCATATTGGAGTCCTTGCAGTGAGCATATTTATTACCAATCATTTTGTGACAGCACAGAAAATTTAATATCTTCATGTGGAGCTAAACAAATTCATTTGATTATACATTTACAGGAATGACAGCAAGCATGCTTTGTCAAGTTTTTTTTTTTTTTTTTTTAACAGGAATATCTGATATATATGTGTATTGTCAAACTGAAAGTTTATTCAATTTCAAAATGTATTACAGTGCAAAGGCTTATGATGATGGCAGTAATCTCCTCCTATAGTGGGGTACTGCAGGTCCATAAACTATTGAGATCCCCTTTTGTTAACAAATCAGAGCTTGCGGAGGTTCCCTTTGTCAAACCTGGAATATGTCAGCATATCTGCTTCACCAGCCACCAGGAATTCAGCCTTCCTGACTTCTGCCGGGCCTGGTTCTTTCACCTATATTTTTTCCATTCCATTATGTAATGGGACAAAATCAGACTTTTAGTTTTACTTGTAATTTGGTCGCTTATGTTTCTTGCTCATAATATATGACCTTCAA
The DNA here is from genome assembly GCA_963584105.1 of Alviniconcha strummeri. NCBI lineage: Eukaryota > Metazoa > Mollusca > Gastropoda > Provannidae > Alviniconcha > Alviniconcha strummeri. The sequence continues at coordinate 11,508,922 of OY757543.1, forward strand.
CACGTTCAAGGTTGGCTCAGCATTAAAGCTGGAGAACAAATCAAGAAAAATAATCATACTGATGACAGTGTAGTTTGTTATTGGTATTGATGTTTATGTTGATACAGAAGCTTATTTCTAATTATTTGTCCTGCTATCAATTTCTACTGCAGTTGTCACATGACTTCACAAAAGATGTGACTTTTGGGGTATCTGTGGAATTGTAATTTTGCAACTGGAATTAACATTCAGCAAATATGATGTTCTGCTACTTTTAAAGAAAATAAACAAAACCACAGTGATATGCACAGAGTTACTGGTACTCATTTTGTTGGTCTTCTTGTTGTCTGGTGTGATGCAGACCCTGTGTGACTGAGATCTTACTTTTCTTATTGTCTCAGGCAATGCAGACCCAGTGTGACTGAGTTTTTACTCTTCTTGTTGTTTCAGGCAATGCAGACTCTGTGCGACTGAGTTTTTACTCTTCTTGTTGTCTCAGGCAATGCAGACCCTGTGCGACTGAGTTTTTACTCTTCTTGTTGTCTCAGGCAATGCAGACCCTGTGCGACTGAGTTTTTACTCTTCTTGTTGTCTCAGGCAATGCAGACCCTGTGCGACTGAGTTTTTACTCTTCTTGTTGTCTCAGGCAATGCAGACCCAGTGTGACTGAGTTTTTACTCTTCTTGTTGTCTCAGGCAATGCAGACCCAGTGTGACTGTGTTTTTACTCTTCTTGTTGTCTCAGGCAATGCAGACCCAGTGTGACTGAGTTTTTACTCTTCTTCTTGTCTCAGGTGATGCAGACCCTGAACGACCACTGAAGTGGGTGATTGACATGACCATCGGCTACCGCAATAGTGAAGGCAGCCCACCAGACATGTTTGGCATGTGCATAGGGTACAGGGAGAAACAGGACATGTATGTGCACTACCGTGCATACCCAATGTCCCTCGTGCCGCGTGACAGCGAGGGTTTGCAGAAGTGGATGTACGACCGGTATGTGGAGAAGGAGCAGCTGCTGGACCACTTTAAAACTCACGGCAAGTTCCCCACTGACAGCGAGGGGAGGTTGTTGCCCACGCTGCCGCCCAGGAGGATTTCCTACGACTGGGTGAGCGTGGCGCTGTTTCAAGGGTTCTATCTGGCGTCCGCCTATTTTCACTACACATACATTCTTCAGCCCTTGCTGGCTCTGCTGTTTTGATGACCTAGAGATGCAGCTCGGGTGAACCTCAGCATAAGGCTTAGGTGGATCGTACAGGGTACAGAGAGCTTTCCGAGCTACGTGATACATTTTGGATAGCTGTGAGAAGGGATGGGGGAACACAGAAAGGGGAGGGTTTTGGAGAGGGAAAAAAAAAGGGAGGTGGGAGACATTGAAAAGGGAGGGTGCAGGAAAAGAAGTGAGGGGCATTGAAAGGGCAGGGTTCTGGAAAAGAGGGGAGGGATAATGAAAAGAGGATTCTGAAAGAGGAGCGGGAGACGCTGAAAGAAAGGGTTCTGAGAAGGGGTGGGGGACACTTAAGGGAGGAAAGGGGTGAGAGACACTGAAAGAAGGGATTCTCAAAAGGTGTAGGGGACACTTTAGAGGGAGGGTTCTGAAAAGGGAGTAGGAAATGCTGAAAAAGAGGATTCTCAAAAGGGGTGAGAGACGCTGAAAGGGGAGTGTTCTGAAAAAGGAGTGGGAGACACTGAAAGAAAGGCTTCCAAAAAAGAGATGGGGGACACTGAGACAGAAGTCTCTGAAAAAGGGGTGGGGGAGACAGAAGTGGAGAATGCTGCGCAATTTGTGGGGAGGCATGCACAGACTTTGTAATCAGCAACCTCACATATGGCCTTGCTCTGGAGGTTCAGGCACATGGCTTACTGATTACCAAGGTTCTGGAGCAGTTGTATTGGAATGCGGTCCTGTAGCCTTGTGCATTTGCTCATTCCTCTAGCGTTATGAAGGAAAGGAGGGGGGAAGGGTAATCTTTGCATTTTCTGTAGTTTCCATAATTCAAGGTGTGAGAATGGATATGGAACCACCTGGGATGGTGCTTAAAAGTAAGACCTTTATGCTGAGGTTGACCTGCACCGATACTTTTTTATTTAGTCCTGTGGAATATTCAGTGATGCTGTTAATGTACAGTGTACAGTGTGGGAGTCTTACCTGCACATGAAGCAAAGATGATAAAGCATAACATATTTTTATTTCAAGATAGCAGTGAGTGTTCACTGTTTATGCATGTGTGATATCAGTGGTTTCTTTTTAAACTGGTTTGCTGTGAGGAAGAGGTCTGTTGTCACCAAAACATGATGAATCTGTTTTCCTTGTCACTGTGTAATGAGAAAGAGGTTTTCCTGAAAACAAAACATATTTTTTCTTTGATCATGGTGTGAAAGGTACTGAAGGTGCAATCATTTTGTATGTGATATTAAAATGTTTGGCGTGTGTGTGAGTGTGTGTGTGTATGTGCACACATAGGCATTGATTGATTTTTTGGGGGGGATGTAAGGTAATCATGGGCATTGATTGATTTTTTTGGGGGGGGGATGTAAGGTAATCATAGGCATTGATTGATTTTTTGGGGGGGGATGTAAGGTAATCATAGGCATTGATTGATTTTTTTTTGGGGGGGGGGGGATGTAAGGTAATCATAGGCATTGATTGAATTTTTTTTTTGGGGGGGATGTAAGGTTATAGAGTGTTCTGACAATTGTGCATCACACACAGAGCAAAGGGCTTAGCGAACAGAAAGCAAGAATGAGCATTTGCATGTTTGATAGCAGACGGTGATTATTTCACTTTGTTTTCATGCTGTTATTGTATTAATAATATTATATTTGCTTCATCTGTCTTCTTTTGACACTTTCAAGATCAAGGCTTTGTCCATCTTCCCAAATGCAGTATTCTTAGCAGATATTAAAAACTATTCACAAAGAATGAATCTGGTTTCAAAACTTTGAAAATTCCCATGCAAGCTGGCCAACATTGACACAAGAAAGCTAACCATTTTGCAGGGGACACTGTTTATTTGACTCAGACCTGTTTTAAATAACAACCACATTCACATACACACCCACACGCATGCACACACACACATACCTACACCCACAATCAGTGCTGGTACCTAGTGCAGCTGTATATGAATGCTTCATCCTTGCCACCCACAAATATAGGCACTCAGTCTGGGAAGAAAGTTAACTCTTAAAAGTCTTATAAAGAATATTTGCTGCTACAAAGCAAAAAAAAAAAAAAAAAAAGAAGAAGAAAGAAAGAAAAGAAGAAGAAGAATTAGGCAGGGCTGCTGAGCATCTCAAGCACATGTAAACGAAGTCCCTTGCAGTGGAGTGAACAAGATTGATTAGGTTGTGAAATTCTGTTTATGGTCATCACCTTGTTGACCTTTTGAGAGGGAAATGCGGATGTTCTGTGCTGGATCCTTATGGCATCTGAGTTTTATTGTTTCAAACACTGTTTTGTATCTCAGGATTTTTTTGATTTAAAAAAAATCATAAACCTTATTAATAAAAAAACTTATGGTAAAGCAAGTGTAAATTTGCTAGTTTTGTCTTCACTTGCTGATCAGAGCCAGAACTGGAAGGACATAAAGCTTTCATTGTACAGCTTAGTGGAGAGTTTGAATTATCCCAAACAAAATAGTTTGGAAGTGATCAGTTCAAAGTATCTCCAAAAATCTGGCTTGTAAGATTTAAACAAGCATGTTATGACCAGAATGCCCTATTGTTTTCTGTGTCATGTGAGTAAAAAGACTTCTTCTTACAGTACATTTGAAAGGGGACAGGGAAACAGGTTATTATCGCTAGTGAGATGTGTGCACTTTATGTTTTAAGGTTTCTTTTTAATTTTGTAGTCCCAGGTTATTTTTAATAGATATGTAGAACTTAGCATGGAGGAGTTATTTAGCTTATTTACATATTAATCATTAGTGACTCTTGTAACATATTTCATGCTATTACAGCTTCAGCAAGGGTGTGGTGGTACTGTTTTAAACCAGAAGTTTTTTTTTATATGTATTTTGTATGCTGCATGTCAGGTTTTAACCTTTTGAGAGGATCTGCCAAACTACCCATTCATTTTATGAAAGAATCACTCCTGTACTCACTCTGTTTGCCGTCCTGTGATCACATGTGAATCTGGTCGCTGCTTAAGTTTCTGATTAATGTAACTTAGGCTTCACAGAAGGAATTTTTCATTGCAGCTTTTGTTTTATATTCCTCAAGCGAGACCTTTTCAAACTTGCTTAGAATTGTATTGGTTCTTGGGTGTTGTCATGCATTGTCCTCATTTGCATTTTCAAGCTAAAACTGATTTGCAGTCATCTGATCCCCAAAGTCCTTATTGCTCATTGAGCTGGGCAACAGTAATGCAAAAGAGGTAAACTGCAGTACAGCTGGCTCGAGGTACAGCAATGCCTGGTTGACTGGGTGTAAAACACCAGCTTACTTAATGCAGTGCAAGTGAGAATTTTCATGGCCGCATTTTAAGCCGAACAGGCGGAGCAGCTGAATCAAATGATGCAAGTACACACGCTCATAGTACAAGACATGGTTCTGTGAGTAGTTTCCGAGACAAAGCTCAGAAGCTGTGTGAACAGGGAGGTAGGCCTGGGCTCTCCTTCACTGTCCCACTCTTCCCCCTTCCCTGATAAACCATAAGGTTTCTATGGATGTAGAGCACCACCAAAAAATGCTTCCTAGGCTTACTGGTTTTCAAACACTATTCTGTCCTATCTCCTGCTGTCATTTTATAATTGGGTCATGTGAACTGGAGGTAGCCAAGGGCTTGCTGAGCATATGAAATTGGTTTTAAGAGCAATTGCTGTTTGATGAATGGGTGAAGAACGTGAACGTACATAGAAACCCGAACCTGGAAATGATTACTAAAGTGGTCCAAGATAATTTTGAACAGTGAGTGAGAACCTGCCAACTAAAAGTGTGATATGCATTCTCACGATTAATGGACCAGCACTTATAATATTGAAAAATGTCAAACCTGTTAGGATACAGTCTTTGTAGCGTACAGTGGACCACTGTGACAATCAGTCAACACTTTGCTTTCGTAAAATTTTATTATTCAGTGATTTTACAACATGACACCCTCTCTTTGCTTATAATGTGATAACAAATATATAAAAAATATTTAAAAAAACTTTAAAAAAGCCCAGTATCCAAAAGAATTCCAAACAAACAAACAAATGAAAACAACAACAAAACAACACAAAAACCCAGCCCAATGTCTTAAGAGAATCTTCAGTGCATAGAACACATTTTCCACAGTAGTGTACTACATAATGCCGAAATTAAGGTCCCCTCTGTAGAGAACCCAGAACTGTCAAAGGTTCCGTCTTTAAAACCTGGAGTAGGTCAGAATATAGCCTTGTATGCTTCAGCTACAGCCAGAAATTCAGTTTCTCCCATGCTTGTCCATTCAGCTTCTTTTTTTCCTCTCCAAATCATGTCTACTTTTTTCCCCATGGGTTCAGGTTTCCATGTGGGCCTGCAGAGACTAAAATAGGCCACTCTGCTCATCATCGCAAGCAGCTGATGCAGGTTCCCATGTTTGAAGCTTGCAGATTATAAATAAGGCTGACAAATTTATGGTTGATGGAGGAGAGAGGCAAAATATTGTAGCTAGTGTGCATCATGACAGCGATTTTGACTTTTTAGACAGATTTTTGATTTTGTGTTGAACATGTTGAGAACTTGTCCGTGAATGTCAGTTTAGAATAAGTGTGATGTAAATATTGACATATGTTCTTAGTGACTGTGCTGTAGCCTGCTTGGCCATGTTTGCTGGTGACTTGTGTTGTGAGCAGAGCCCTGATGCAGGTTCTTGGTTGTGTGTGTGTGTGTGGGGGGGGGGGGGTGGCTGGTATAAAAGAACACTGAATAAGTGATTTGTTCCACTGTGCCTCTCTGTGGTTGACAGGATGTTAAAATCCAAAGATCTAAATAACTAGCTTCAGCATGATTTGTCTTGTTTGTTTCAAATTGTTTCTGGTCCGAACAAAACTTCCAATGAAATCTTTTTAAGCCATACTCAGCTGGAGTCTTGAGTAGCACTGAGTGTGGCTTGCATTCCACTGTACGCCATCTGTCATTTGGAACACAGAGCTGTGGTCAGGAACTATAGCAGAGAGATGCTGTGTTTGGAGCAGTAATGATCTTAAACCTCCAACTCACGTGTGGTTCCAATGGCAGATGTAAATGTGGCAGTCTGACCTAAGCTGAGTCAAGGGCTGGCTCAACCCAGGCTGTACTGTAACTAGCACCAAAGCCATCATAACAAACATTACTTCTTTAAAAACAAAAATGTGACTGTGTTAAAATATGACAAAATTGAAGATGAAGATTGATTTCCTGGACATGAGTAGTTGAAGGGTCTTCCCAGGAGGAATTGTCTCGTTGTGCCTGTGAATTGACTGCAGAAACTGAGTCCTTGCCGTGTCATGTATTTGGCGCATTGTGTGTGCTTGTGAATTGATGGCGGAAACTGAGTCCTTGTCATATATTTGTCTCATTGTGCTTGTGAACTGACTGCAAAAACTGAGTCCTTGTCATGTCACGTATTTGTCTCATTGTGCTTGTGAACTGGCTGCAGAAACTGAGTCCTTGTCATGTTACATATTTGGCTCATTGTGCAGTTTATGTCATAAAAAACAAAAAATCTTTCTACTGGGGCAGACTGCAGCATTTTGTTTAGAAATGGGTGGTTTCTAGGAAAACTAGCAATGGTCTCTTTTTTGCTTCTTTTTTTGTTGTTGTTGATATTCAAAACAAATTCAGGTCACTTTGATTCCTAATTACACCTTTCTTTTTTGGTTTGTAAACTTTATCAATACAACCTTCAAGTCTCAAACGCATTTGACACCAGTTTGATTCAATATCCACAGGTGAATTTCTGTTGCCTGTGGGCTAGGCAGAAACCTTGGTGTTAGTGTTATCTCAGATGCTGTTTGGGTAGGGATTTTTAATGCACAAATAATCCACCTAAGCAGCAAAAATGGAGAAACAAAATCCAGAAACAAATCCCACCTGGACCCTGAAAAATGAAATGGACTAAACACATCCACACCCACACATGCACTCATGCACATACACACTCGTGCATGCATGTCTGTTGAAAATAGTGCTACATGTAGGCTTTGACCACAGGTTACAGAATCAATATTTGTACATTGGATGCAAATATATAATTTTGAAACAACAACACACACTCTGAACACAGCCTCATAAGCTGAACTTCTGTCATGCCACCAGCTTGTGTGAGCTAGCCCCTTTCACTGTTGTATTGTCTCATTACGTGTGCAGATACAGGTTTTGTCTTTCATGAACTCTGTTGGGTAAAGTTTAACATCTGTAATTTGAAATGAGTGACTTTCATTTTAACATCCACAGTCTGTAAATCTTTGTTACTGTTTGCTTATTTACAAGACATGTGTGCATGTATAAACATATACCTGTTTGCATGGATACAGTACTTAAAATCTTCAGTATTGTTTATGTTACCTGCAGTACTCGTTAGTATGTTGTAGATGAGGAGACTGACTGCACCAAATTCTTTTTCTCAGACAGGTGGAAATAAACAAGCAAGACCCTTAAAACTGAGGATAAATTTTTTGAAAAAGTAATCTAAAAAAAAGATTGTCAGTGCACTGAATGTACCATGCATGTGTGGTGCATGCACAGACTGCCCCAGGTAAACTACAAAAATGTTACTAGTATGCGTCAGGCCAGGTGTGGCAGTTGGTGGTGCTATGTACATCTGAGCTATGGTGCCTCCAAGCAGCTTGTGACTGACAGGGCCAGCTTACAAACTGAGTATAAAATCAGCAGGGCATGTCTAACATCATCTTGAATTTTAGGCTTTTGCTTTGATTTTTTGGTAGTTGTACCTGCTGGATAGAACAGTTTGAGGGAGTTAATTAAGTTAATCAGTAGCACGATGAAACTGGAGTAAAACTAATAATATGGCTATGCTAATATTTACCAACATCTGATTTGTTTGTGGTACAAGCATTTGGATACTCATACTTTTGCTTTGAGTAACTTGGGCATGACCAAGGGAGTCTATGAATGAATGATAATTTATAGTATACATAAAACAACTTCCACGCAAAAATGTGCATGTTTAGGGGGTGGGGGTGGGGTGGGAACACACATTTTCACACACACACACACACACACACACTGTAAAAAGCACAATGAGTTGAGCATGTGCACATTATTATCACTTTTTATCTTAAAGCTTCCCTTTTCTCTCAACTGCATTCTCCCCCCCCCCCACCCCACCCCCTTGCCCATTCCCCATCCCAACATCTCTGTTGTTCTTGCTTTGACTGTATGCTGTAATGCACTCCAATTATGCCAGCATTGCTCCAAGTATTTATACTGTTTTCTTTGCTGTTATGTCTTGTAAGTATAGAATTGAACAATAAATGTGTCTAATTTGTGATATATGTAGTTACATGATTGATACTGTTTTGATCATTATTGTTTTCATGTATAATATTGGTAGCATTGTTTTCATTTACTGCAACCACCACCAAAAACAACAACAAACACTGCTATTTAAAGTTCCAAAAAAAGTAAAAGTGGAAAGAAAAATGGCAAGCAACAAGGTAGATGTAGACCCCCTTTACTGCCCCCCAAGTTGATTTTTGACTTCCGGGTAGACTGGTAACTTCCCTCAAACACCCTCAGGAATGGACTAAACCTGGTACAGTCACAAAATCCATAGGAACAGAATGAATCTTTGCCACTGTACATATCACTTTTGTCAAAACAAAGTTGTCTGGCCATCATTCTTTTTCACACCAAGGTACTACAGTCTGTTAAACAAACATCCACATGACATCAGGCATGCTTCTACAATTTTTTTCAAAACTGCTTTGAAACCCAAACTTTTCTGTCAGCAAAATACTCAATTTTTCATTCCTGGACAGAGGATTGGGGTGTTAATACTGCTACACGTATGGGTATGTCTGTGTCTGTCAAGGGGGGAAATCACTAAAGGCCTGTGTATTGACCATGTGTGACTGTCATTTTGGGGGGTATATAGTAGTTACTGTCTATGATCTGTAAGCTGCCATTGTGAAGTGCTTAGGGCTCACCTCAAGCTGAGGCACTTGATAAGTGTTCAGTATTATTATTTAATGAGATACGCCTACATCTCTTTTGAATTCGCACTCACAGCTGTTGCTTTGGACATTGTGATTGTTGTGTACATGAAGGGGAGGGTGGGTTTGAGGGGTGGTCGTGGCGTGGATGTCTGTTAACAGCCGATAAACACCCTTTCAACAGCTGATAAACAGACACCCTTTTAACAGCTGATAAACACACACAGTTTTAACAGCTGATAAGCTCACATACTTTTAACAGCTGATAAACACACACACTTTCAACAGCTGATAAACACTCACAGTTTTAACAGCTGATTTTGTCAACTTTGGGCGGGCGGGGAAGGTGGCTCACTTGCTTGAGCATTAGGTCTGGTGCATTGCTGATAGCCAGCGCAGACATAAGCGACACGCCACAGCTGCCGGCCACTTCACAGGCATCATGATGTCAGCGTTGATGCGGCTTACCACAGCTCCCTTGCACACCTGAGTGACCCATGAGCGACAGTGCTCAAATGACAGGTGTTTGTGAGGTTGCTGGTCACAAATGACAAATGAACTGTGACCAACAACCTCACGCTTATTTTCCCAGCCATGTCTCATCACCGCAGTAATCGTACTGCTCGCAATATACATAGGGATGTGTATTCTAAAGGATTCCTTGGTTTCAACACCACTAGTCAACTAGTATCACTATTTCTCAATTGGATATCTATGCATGATCTGCCATTGCGTAAGCCTGCAGCTGTGGTGTGTTGCCAATGTCTGGCGGCCATGATGCAGGTTCCACACCCTGTTGTGGCAAAGAATTTTTCTCCCAGAGTCAACTTGCAGCAAAGATCAACTCTCTTACAGTGTTTTGTACGGTCCCAGTGTGCTTTCAGGTGTATTAACATCTGCATGCACGTTGAAAGTTCCAAGCCTTGGCGGCCATGATATACCATTGTTTGGACTCACGGAAATACAGTGCACACTAGGTCTTCCCTCAAAGACAGAGTGTAGCTGCCCAAGTGGCAGGGGCGCAATTCATCTCCCAAGAAACCAGTGTACTGCCACCATATAAAGAGAACAAGAAGTAAACTTTGAGCAGGATGTCAGAACTTATATACATCACAACAGTACTTTGGAAAAAAATGAATGTTAGCTTATAAATGGCGAATTTATTCAAGTGTCAACAGTTTTATTTGTGTTCCAAGTTTTAGGTGTACACCAGAAACATGGACTGGCTACTACAACATGTGACATGTGACCAAAGAAAACAAATTAGCTGTTCTTCAGTTTGAGTCTTTTTGATTTGGATGTGAACTTCATCTTTTTTGTGATAATGTTGCACTCATTTTTGATTGTTGGTTCAGTGGCTCACTCAGGAAGAATGTGTACATATACATGGAATAGATCCTCTTTCTGCAAACATCTGGGAGCAGGCAGGAGCAGTATTTATTGGGCAATTTGTGTGCCAGATTTTGCTTTGATTATCACCCCCTCTCAGTGACAGGTTGGCTGCTCCACACTGCATCTGTATTGAGTAGGGTCTGGAGTGCAATATTGCCTGATGTTTATTTCAGTTTGTTCCAGGCCCGTGCTCAAGGTATTACACTGTATGTCAGAAGCTACCTCCTGTTTAAAAAAAAAAAAAAAAAAAAAGGTACACGCTATTTCAACTGCATTCCCTGTTTTCGGTTGAATTTGTCTGATGTAGCAATGCAGGATTGGTTTGTTTTGTTTATTCCTATAATTCGTTTGTGATCCTTGTAGTGTATTAATAAAATTGTCAATGTCTGTGCGCTTGATATATGGCTTTCTTGTTTGATGTCATGAATCAGAAAATACATTTTTGTTATGACTGAATCTTGTGAAATATTTGCATTTATAATGGTCAGTGCTTATGTATTAAGCTGTGCATGATGAAAATGAGGTTTTCAAAATGGAACGCTTTTTGAGGCTTTTCAAGGGAGAGCTTTCAAGCTTTGTGGTCCATATAGCCTTTTCCAAAGTTCTGCTGTTCACACTGGCTTTGGTGACTTCGACAACCACCTAACTTGGTGACTTTGACCCAATTTTAAGGTCATTCATGTTGGAATGGTCAAGCTTTCTCATGCAGCTCTCATCTGATGAAAGTAGAACTTTGTATGATCCTCAGATGCACACACAAGAGCACAAAGTTAGCATTTATGTTACCTCAGTGTTTATTTGAGGGAAATAATTTGCAAGTTTCCAAACTGGCAGAGAGTTCATATTGGAAACAGCATATGTTTGAACAAGATCAGTCAAACTCTACAAAATAAGGTTAAGCACTGAACCCTGCTGTTTTGTGTGGATTTTGGTGACCTGGATCTATTTTCATGGTCAGAGCAGCATCTGACAAAGAAGAATGGTACTTCTGTGACAAACTGCTTTTTGTATGAAGATGAAACCTGTGATGATTGTAGTATGTTCACACACTGCTTTGGTTACTTCAGCAGTCATTTTGGAAAGTTACTTCAGCAGTCATTTTGGAAAGACGATTGACACCATCTGGCTGATGACATTTCTTGGATACAGTTTGAACTGAGGCATTCAAAGTTTGTGTGGTGGAAATATATGTTTAGTTCTGCTCGTTCAACTTGTTCAGATGATTGTGACTATGAGTCAAAACAACAACAACAACAAATGTTGGAAGTTGTTTCCTTGAATGATTTGTTGTTGTTTTTTTGGAATGTGAGTCAATTGAGCATTTGCTTCTGTTGTTCTTCCAGTGTTTTGCAGTGACTATAGCATCACCTGAGCCCGAACATTGAGATGTTTGTGTATGCAACTTTTTTTTTTAATGCGTTCGTGCATTTCTTGCCAGTTGGCAGCGGCATTACTTATTGGAGAACACTCCTAATTCACAGAAGAATCCACAGATGCATTAAAAAAGACCCCGAAAATACTTTGCTGAATTTCCCAAACAAGAGACCAGACAGAGGCTACAGAAGGCAGGCCTTTCAAATGGGAGCTTGCCATCTCACATTCAACCATAGAACTTCCGAGACAATTTGTATATCTCCAGATTGAAGGAATGTTGGCAGCAGCAGTTACTCAGTGTGGCACTGAAACCTTTACTGGTAGTGGTGGGTTTTGTGTTGCCAGCAGAGTTTGGTTGTTAATTAATGACATAATTGGTGGTAGACGTAAAGACATTGCGCAATGTTCTCACTCACTTGTCATTTTTACACAGCTTGTCGTTCATGATCACAGGTAGCACGTGTTCTCACTGTATAGTGAGGAACATGTGTGAATTTCTCTTCAGCACATTGCTTGATTCTGCTTGTGGTGTGTTTCTCTTTTCAAGTGCACTGTGAGTATTACCTGAATGAAAACAAACCCCGGTTTTATGGTTTTTGGTGTTATTTTAACATGACTTTTTATTTTGTAATTGGCAGTACTACTAAGGCACTGTTAAGAAATCCTTCTCGGTCAAAAGCAGTCCCTTTTTTTTCTCTTTCCTCTTTAAAGATTTTTTCAGTGCCATTCTACACGAACAAGGTTTGCAGTGCATGGACGCTTGTTGTTGTCAGCTCGCTTTTATTGATAACTTGAATACTGTGCCTCCTGCCTCCACCCTGTCCCCCCCCCCTCCCTCCCCACCAACCCCCCTGTTCCTTACCCTTCTTCAGTTAGAATGTCATCCCTAGCTTACCTCAACAACTGCATAAAATGTCCATCATAACTTAATAGGAGTGATTTATGTGTAGACAGGCATGTGCAAAATAACCTCATGTTTCCTCATTCAGACTGGTATTGACTGGTATTGATAGGCTCTGTATTGCCATGGCATTTGGTTTTTGGCAGTACAGGTCCACTCCAGTGTAATGCTGCAAACTCTTTCGGAGGTAGTCATACAATGTTTTGCACATATTATTGTAGCACTGTATAGCAGAGCTCTGCCCTTATCGTGGCTTATGAATCTGTGGCATCATGATCCGTGTGATTCTCTTTCGGCAAGCCAGTTTCTGGCTATTGTGTATATGTACCTGAAAACAAATACAGCCTGACTACATGTGCAGTGGAGTCAGTTTAATTCTTCAGATAAAATATGCTACTGAATACAGAATGGTGCAGATAAGCCTCATTCACACCACTATGTATTTGTTGTTTTTGTTTTTTTCCCTTTTAGGTTCTGGTTCTTAATACAAATGTTTTGTTTGCAAGAACTGGAAGCACTAACTCTATGTTCCCAGGCACTTCTCAAGAGGGTGCCACTTGTGATGTGATGTTTGTGCAGAGTGTTGTGGATGTATGCATGTATGTGTGCGTGTATTTTCAATCAGATTAGCTGATAAATTGATGATTATGCACATTTTTTTTTTTACATTTTTTTTTTTTTGGGGGGGGGGGGGGGGGGGGGGGGGTTAGTCAGTGTTTTGTTATGTAACAGTATAGATGAATTTTAAAAAATTAGGTTCACTGTTGGATATCATATGGACCATTATAACAGCTTTTTTGTTCAGACTGAGTTTGCAATCATGCACTTATTCCAGGTGGGATACTACCCCCTTCTGTGTTAAATGCTTCAGTGTGCATGAAAAATCCATAAAAACAATATTGAAAAACCCATGCACTATGTGGAACTCTGTTTTCGCAGGCCATTTTTAATGTAATTTTTTTTTTTTTTACACTCACTGCCTGCTTTGAAAATATTGCTTATTTTCCTGTCTGTTGTACAGTTATGAGTGTCTTGTGTTTTTATCATGTGTCTGTGTTTTTATCATTTTATTATGAATTGGTTCGTAGACTGGTTTCCCTGACTGCCTCACAGTTGGCTCTTGTTTGATGAACTTCTCATGCATTCTCAGATGTGAAACAAACAGGTACATAAAGTCATTGTCAGTGTTCTTGTACAGAACTTCAGCATCTTCCTCGTTTTAGGTTTTTAATCTTTTTCTTGTTCTTTTTTTTTTGCTGGGGGGTTGGTGGGGGGGGGGGGGGGGGGGCAGAATGGAATTATCTGATTCATTTCATGCACATACACATATATGCTTAATGTAAATATGTGCAAACATTTTTAAAAGTCAAGTTGTATTCATTTAGAGATGGGATTTGGTGTAATGAAGCTGTTTTCTTGTAAATAATAAAAAAAAAGAGTCTGAAACAAGAATGACTCCTGGCAAGTTTTCTTGTAAATTATAAAATTTAAGTCTGAAACAAGAATGACTGCTAGCATTCTAAAACAAGATCCAGACACATAAAAAGTTCAAAAGAATGCTATTTATATAGGGGGGAAACAACAACATGCAAATAAAAAAAATAAAAAAATAAAGAAAGACACTTAAACAATAGTTAAATGGTAAAAAATGACAAAGACAGAGATGGAGAGCTAAGACACCTTTCTGTTTTTGGTTGAGCTATGTTGTTTTCGTGTCCAGTGTAATGTCCACTGGATATGAAAACAACATATATTTTTTTACCATTTAACTGTTGTTTAAATGTTTCGGCTTTGTAGCTTGATAAAGGGAGTTAGGCTGAAAATTTGCATGTTGTGTTTTGTGTGAATAAATAACATTCTTTTGAACCTTTTGTATGTTTGGATCTTGTATAATTTGATTATCCAGGTTACTTTTTTGTGTGGTATGATGCATGTAAGATGAAAGCACATTGTTTTTACTCTCTTTTTTTCTTCATTTTTTTATTTTTATTTGGTAGGCTCTTATTTGTTGTTACAATCATGAGCATTTATTCATATTATGAAAAATAACAATGTTGATACTTTAGAAAATGAATTTAAGAGACAAGGCAAATACAGCTGATTTTTTTTTTGGGGGGGGGGGGGGGGGGGGGGGGGTGATCTGATATACATCAGTAAAGCAGCATAGTCAGTACATAGTCAATGTAGTCAGTACTTTAACACTGTATTTTTTCAATACTAACCTTTTTTATTTGTTTTTTTTGATGACTGATAATTACTCTCCTGCTTTACTTGATGACTTATGATGTTCATCAACTTCTGGAGTGCCTCTATGGATCAATAAAATGCATGTATTAATAAACTGTGAATCTCTTGTATTTGAGTCTCATTGACCAGCTGTAGTGTGTGTGTGTGTGTGTGTGTGTGTGTGTGTGTGTGTGTGTGTGTGTGTGTGTGTGTGTGTGTGTGTGTGACTTAAATTAAGTGTATGACAGCATTTATGTGAATGAGACAGTCACCATTGTGATTGTGTGTGAAACTGTATGTACTTACTGATACTTTATTAACTTGTTTCTGTTAAGTATTTGTCAAAGGCAGATAAAAACCAAATTCCCCTTGTAAGGATTAATAAAGTATTATGTGTACACTTTCTTTTTATGCAGGTGTTACTCATCGATTTAAGTAGTCACCTGTGTACTTGACAAGCAAACAAATGCATGCATACATGTGTTTGAGCATCTATATACATTTTGGAAGATTCTTTCTATAACTGCCTTGCATAGCTTTGCATATTTCCACTCTTTCTTTCTGACAGGTTAAATATGTGCACAGACAAGTTGCAAGTACACACACACACACACACACACACACACACACACACACACACACACACACACACACACACATGCACGCACACACACACACACACATGCACGCACACACATTTTATTGGGTCTTGTTCACAGGCTA
>OY757543.1:11524840-11552994 GCA_963584105.1 Alviniconcha strummeri
ACACTTAACAATAGTTAAATGGTAAAAAATGACAAAGACAGAGATGGAGAGCTAAGACACCTTTCTGTTTTTGGTTGAGCTATGTTGTTTTCGTGTCCAGTGTAATGTCCACTGGATATGAAAACAACATATATTTTTTTACCATTTAACTGTTGTTTAAATGTTTCGGCTTTGTAGCTTGATAAAGGGAGTTAGGCTGAAAATTTGCATGTTGTGTTTTGTGTGAATAAATAACATTCTTTTGAACCTTTGTATGTTGGATCTTGTATAATTTGATTATCCAGGTTACTTTTTTGTGTGGTATGATGCATGTAAGATGAAAGCACATTGTTTTTACTCTCTTTTTTTCTTCATTTTTTTGTTTTTATTTGGTAGGCTCTTATTTGTTGTTACAATCATGAGCATTTATTCATATTATGAAAAATAACAATGTTGATACTTTAGAAAATGAATTTAAGAGACAAGGCAAATACAGCTGATTTTTTTTTGGGGGGGGGAGGGGGGGTGATCTGATATACATCAGTAAAGCAGCATAGTCAGTACATAGTCAATGTAGTCAGTAGTTTAACACTGTATTTTTTCAATACTAACCTTTTTTTTTGTTTTTTTGATGACTGATAATTACTCTCCTGCTTTACTTGATGACTTATGATGTTCATCAACTTCTGAGTGCCTCTATGGATCAATAAAATGCATGTATTAATAAACTGTGAATCTCTTGTATTTGAGTCTCATTGACCAGCTGTAGTGTGTGTGTGTGTGTGTGTGTGTTGTGTGTGTTGTGTGTGTGTGTGTGTGTGTGTGTGTGTGTGACTTAAATTAAGTGTATGACAGCATTTATGTGAATGAGACAGTCACCATTGTGATTGTGTGTGAAACTGTATGTACTTACTGATACTTTATTAACTTGTTTCTGTTAAGTATTTGATCAAAGGCAGATAAAAAGCCAAATTCCCCTTGTAAGGATTAATAAAGTATATGTGTACACTTCTTTTTATGCAGGTGTTACTCATGGATTTAAGTAGTCACCTGTGTACTTGACATGCAACAAATGCATGCATACATGTGTTTGAGCATCTATATACATTTTGGAAGATTCTTTCTATAACTGCCTTGCATAGCTTTGCATATTTCCACTCCTTTCTTTCTGACAGGTTAAATATGTGCACAGACAAGTTGCAAGTACACACACACGCACGCACGCACGCACGCACGCACGCACGCACGCACGCACGCACACACCACACACATGCACGCACACACACACACACATGCACGCACACACATTTTATTGGGTCTTGTTCACAGGCTACTGGTGTGGTTGACCACTGATTTGCAATAGAAAGAAAAAGGTCTCTGTTTAAAGAAGGAAAGAAGAAGAAAAAGAAAAAAAGGGAATGTACAAGCTCGTCTTAAAACAAGATCCAAACACATAAAAGATTCAAAAGAATGCTTATTTATTATGACACAGACACACAATCAGCAAATTTCAGGGTAATCCCCTTTGTCTTAAAACAAGACCTGAATGTGTGGCACAAGTATCAAAATACTTCAAGAGCTGTCAGCCATGCCCCACCCTCAACCCCTTGTGTATACTATTACATAGGCACCATAAAGATCCTACAGGCCATATCGGATTTGAATGATTGTGGAAACACCAAAATAACCACCAGCATGCACTAAAAGTGTGAGTCTAAAATGTTGAAGGCGGACACCGAAGATGAAAACAAGTCAATGCAGCAGCAGTAGCAGAGAGAGAGAGAGAGAGAACTCGAACTCGAAAACCTTAATACTCAAGGATAGTAGCATTAGGTCCATTTGGACCTATCTAACAGCCCAGCCCTTGCTATATTACAAACATAAATAAACATGACAGTACCACAAACAAATAGTATAAGCACAAATAAGCAATTGATTAATGCAGTTTCACAGTTTAATTCAAATGTGCAGAAACATCAGAATTAAATTTCTTTCATGTTCATACATGATACAACACTCACATTTTTAGGCAAATGTGTGATTCAAACAAATCCATCCAAATTTGACGAATGGTTATGCTCAGACATAATTGTGCAGACTACATTTGAAACAACAAACAGAAATACATGTTTTTATATTTTGTGGCAGGGAGTTCCAGAGGATGTAAGTTCAGTTTTTTAAAAGTGTACTTCACCACAGCCGTCCCACACTACTGATGCAAAATCGATGTGAGGTTTTATGTGAGCGTTGTAGAAGAGTTTTCTGGTATGGATGTTGCTGATATGTTGCAGTTGAGAAAGAAGGACAGTTTTTGTTTTTTGTTTTTGTTTTTTTAAATTTATAAGCTTTTGCATATGTGTTCGATCTGGGCTTGTTGTCGACAATGAGACGTATTAGGTGATGTTCAGTTACGTTTTCAATATTCTGACCATCCAGTGATAGTCTCAATGACAAGTCTGAGAGCTGGTGCTTCTGCCGTGTAGTAATTGTCATTGACGTTGTTTTCACAGGATTAATGAGCATGTGATTAATGCTGCACCACACTGAGAGAGAGAGAGAGAGAGAGAGAGGAGAGAGAAGAGAGAGAGAGGAGAGAGAGAGAGAGAGAAGCAGGCAGGCGGGGGGGGGGGGGGGGGGGGGGCGGGGGGGGGGGGGTCTTACTACGACGTCGTCTGCTAAACACGTGCAACGGCACTTCCTTCGTAAACTTCCTGTCAGACGCACATGCGCATTAACAGGAAACGATGGCGGAGGGAGATATTTCTTTCGATCCAAGTAATTTCTCTGTTTCCGAATTTTATGCAATTCATTGTGACTGTCTGGCTCATTCGACAGTTTAATGTTAAGTTCTAATATATTAACTATCTGGGTATTGCTGATGTTTCAAAAGATGTGTTAATAACGCCCGAATAGTTGCTTGTAATGTGGCCGGCATATTGAGCACTGCTCAAACTGAAAGTGGGAAAGAAGGTTCTTCTTTTTCCTTTTGCTGCGAGTTATTTTGCTTTGTTCACACTGGAGAATCGCAGTGTTTTTTCGTCGTTGGTTCAGAGTCTGGTTCCAGCTGTGGGGCGGCCCATTTGTTTCGCGGATTTCGCCTTTAGATAATCAATAGCTGTATGAGTTGAAGCCCAACGACGTTGGTCATCAAACGTTTTTGTTGCTGAGCACAATGGAATGCTTCTGGGTCCGATAAAAGAGTTTGTGTTCTGGGTGAAGACCGATGCAATGAGGAGCCGAATGAGTCGGAATACAAATAACTTCTTCGAGGATTTGTATTACTTACCCCCACCCCCAAACAAAGCACACACACACACACACACACACACACACACACACACACACACACACACACACACACACACACACACACACAAGAGAGAAAAAAGGCAGTCCGCATCAGATTCAGTGGAAACTGATTTGTTGTGTGTGACAGCTGCTTCACCTTTATGATGCTAGTCAAAGTCAACAGCATGTTTATACAAGGCATGGTTCAAGTGACAACAGTTTTCAAAATGTTGAAACTTGAAGATCTATAGACACTATGTATAATTATGGAAGAAGAAGACTGGGGAACCAGAAACTTGCTCTTTTGACCTCTGGTAGACGTTCTAGAACAGATGACTGGCCTTCTTCTTCTTTCCTTAGATGCCCACAATCATGTGATGATTATTCTAGCACTTTTAGGTGGTGTTCACAAAGTCCACATTTCAGCTCTGGTCACAAGTCCTAAAAATTGAATTGTTGCACTGTGATTTTCTCTCTGTCTCTCAAAAACAAAACAAACAAAAAACTAAAAACTAGTTGACTGGTCAGTGGGAGGCACGTGACACAAAAGTGTCAACAGTCGTTGCCTCTACTGCATCAATGGAGAGTGAGTTCGATCTGAAACCCCTGATGGTGCGGGGTAAAAAGGAAGAAAAGAAAAACAAAACAAAACAAAAAAGAGAGAGAGGCAAGACAATGATGCCCAGTCACAGTTTTCAGTTTGCAAATGTGTTGTACTTGCTTGGAAAATCATGTCATGAATGACAGGCCAGCCAGCTGATTTAATTTTGACCTTTAGTCAGACATGTGTGTGTAAGCAAGCTTTATATTTTTTACTGTTTTGCTGATTGTGACCTAATTTTAAGGTTACATGTTAGGTGTGCTGATGAGTTATGGTTTAGCATAAGAAAATTGTGATTACATAATGTGTGTAATGCTCAAATTTTGTCATTTCATTTATGACCTTGCTTTATTTTCAGACCGCAACTATGATGATGAAACACTGTCGATGCAGAGGGAGATAGAAAGACAGGTATTTTTTTGTTTCATGTAAATTTAATCCTTTAATTGTCTTATTTGAGAGTATGCACATGAACAATTCAGGTTGCCTTTTTTAAAATTTTATTCATCCTGTTTCAACTTATTCAAGTATTTGTACTGTTTAATTCCTAATTTGTGTAGAATTTCAGCGGATTATTTACATTGGAAACATTTTTCTGCAAACTGGGAAATATTGGTATTCAGTTTACAGTAAACACTAGAGTTGAAAATGTGACCCTTTATGCTGGATTGTTCACCTTCAAGACAATATGTAGATTCTGGACATAAAACTACAATCACAAGTTCAGCTGTGATAAACTTGTCCATACCATGTCACTCATTAACTGATAGTGATCATAAATGATTGCAGGACCATGTCACTCATTAACTGATAGTGATCATAAATGATGGCAGGTTCATGTAAAATTGCATGGGTAGCCAGCTGCTGACTGTGTTTCACTGTCTTCAGAAGCCTTTAAAACTTACTGGGGACAGACATTTGTGTGAGTGAAAGTTTGTCAGTATCAACCCCTTCACTGCCTCAGCCTGTAAAATTGCTGGGCTGAAAGATGCACAGATGCACCCGCAAACAGTATATTTTCTGGTCTCATAACACCTCTACTTTAAATGCTATGTGTTTTGATAAAACTCTGTTCACGTGCCAGTGTGAAACAGAGGACAGAATGGCTTAAGGGTTTCAAATTTCACTCTTTTAAAGTTTTATTGGTTGTTTTCAAGTGACATTGTGGCAATGAAGATGTACTTTTGAAAATATGTTCTGCTGTGTACTGATTCAGGGACTGCATTTTGATTCTTGATGTTTAATACCCAGTCAAACATGAAGGCCACTTCAGGGTGAAAGAGAAGTTGTCAAACCAGAAGAAATGGTCCAGTTGACTGGACCTTCCACACATCTCTTTAATTGTGTTTAAAGTCTATTTAAAAATGATTTGGAACAAAATGGGACAGATTGAACTGAGGAACACTGCTGTAGACCAAACTGTCTTGGTGATTAGTAAAGGACAAGAAGAATCTGAAGAATTAACTGGGAAGGCAGCACTTCAGTATTTTTTAAGTATTTTTTTGTCATTGTTTTTCAAGATGTGAAAGTTGAAAAGAACCCCCCTATATGATATAAAGAATAAAAATAAAAATGGTCATAAATTACCAGCGAGACTGAGAGGGAGCAAATAATGAAAGAAAGCAGCAGCAGCAGCAGCAGCAACAACAACAACAACAACAACAACAACAACAACAACAACAACAACAACAACAACAACAACAACAACAACACACACACACAAACACACACACACACACACACACACACACACACACACACACACACACACACACACACACACACACACACACAAAACAAAACAAAACAAACAAAAAACAGCAACTACCAAACCAGTAATAAGATTCTTGTAAGGTTTGTTTCTTGGAACAAAGACCAAGTGCGTCCTGGTACACTGCATTTTAGAAAACTAAACTTTCACTCATGATGTTGAATTTAGCATAATTTGGAAATGGTCCAGATTGCAGACAGTCAAGACCTGATTGGGCCAGCACAGCCGATAGAGGAACTGATAGAGGAGTATGCCAAGGAGGATCAGATCTACCGACATAAACTGCAGGTACTCTCTTCAAGACACTGTGACTGAACAAGATTGATGTTATTTTGATTATATTCTTGATTTAAAATATTTATTTGTTTTTTATTTATAAGATCACAACTTATAATTAATAATATATCACATGTCCTGTTAGATTTTCCACTGAAAAAAAGAAGTTCTTTATTATTTTTTATTGTTGTTAATTAAATTAGTGTTCTTTTGAACCATTTATTTTTTTGATCTTTCTGCCGAACCTGTGGTACTTGTCTTTGTTATGTGTCACCGTTGACTACGGCAGCAGCTCAAAAGGATTTCTGAGGCTGAAACTGGGGGGTGGGGTTACCTTAATGCAACAGTCCTTGCTAGGAAAAATAAGACAGATGTGGCTTAGTACATGAGCATAGCTTGCCTCCCATCACTTCTTTACAGCATAAAAGCCAGAGTGCTGTAAACCTACGCCTCTGCGACACCCAACTTTGAGTTGTGCTCCTTTTCTCCAGGATCTGAGAAAGCGGTACAGCCACATCCGGAAGGTTCGGGGTGATGGGAATTGCTTTTTCCGTGGCTTTGGGTTTGCTTACCTGGAAAGCCTCTTGAGTGATGAAGCTGAATTTGCCAGGTGAGTGGTAAGATCACTAAACTGGAGACAAACGCTGAAACAGAATCAAATCAAATCAGATCAAAAACACTTTATTGTCTGTTAAAATCATAACAAATAATAGATTAAAATGCTTGCATGGGCTTTACCATTAAATGATTAATTAAATTAACAATTAAAAACAAAAGGAAAAATAACATACATGTAAGAACAATGGTCATTTTCATTCAATATTCATTCGTACAGATCATTTTAACAGACCCCCCCCCCCCCCCCACCACCACCAGTGGCCTATGTTGTCACATGCATCTTCAGCAGTGATATTGCCCATCATGTTAGTTAAGTGGACACACACACATTACATACACTTTGATGTATATAATTATGCAAGGATTGGATTTTGTTGTACTGTGAATGCTGGCTTTCTCAGACAAAACAGCCTTGGGTTCCAGTAATGGAATATTGAATAGAAAAAAGAATCAAAGTACAAAAGACAAAAGCTTGCTGAGCACATGAAAGCAAACCTCTCTGATGAGAGATCCCTCTTTCTTTTCGTGGCGCTTTTGTAGTATCGACGTGCCTCTTTTATAGTTTTAATCGGGTTATATTTAAACCTCCACTGAAAGGCAGCATGCGAAATATCAGTGTTTGGTGCCTCGTTTTTTGGTCATCTGAATAGTGTTTTGGAGGCTGAAGATGATGTGTGATTTAGCACAGCATGCGCTGCATTGTTCTTAACTCACTGGCGATGTATCACTTCATATGATGCGATTACTCATTGCACGCTTGGTGATGTGGCACATCATGTGACATGACCATTTTTGATAATTTTGTGTGAGAAGTCATTGGGGTGGTACAAAGGATGAAAACTTAGAAAGCCTCCTTGCATGTATTTGCAATACATGTGTATCCTCCCTTTGACCAAACAACAGTGTTGGAGATCAGAAATGTGGTTGTTTTGAAGTTAGGGGAAGCAATGCTGAAACGCTGATCCAAAATGGCTACCAAGCGACGCCGTATCACTTCTTCTTCTTCCATAAAGCAGCCAACATCAGTTTGTTGATGATATTGTCGCTGCTGAAGCTATGCAGCTTATTTTAGATGGTAAATGTGGTTAAATGTTTTCAGACAGTGTAATTCAGGTATTCATAGCTTGGATGAAGAGGTAGCTGTTGCAATGTGCTAGTCAGTGTGCTTCTGAAAATTCCCCATTTTAGTTACAGATTTTGTAGCACAGTGGAAAACTGAAGATTTAGGTTCATGTAAGAAATTTTAGCACATATGAAAAGAGGTAATCACTTCTGTGAAACATTTAAGTTTTTGTGTCCTATCTGTAATTGTTTTTTGTTTCTGTTTAATGATTTTGTTTTTAAAAACACTTAAAATTGCGTTTCCTAGGAAACAAGGGGCCAAAAAACTGTGTCACCAGTGAGTTAATCTGCTGTGTGAAGAATGTGTTCATTGTGTCCAACAGGTTCAAAGACATTGCTGCAAAGAGTAAGGACGACCTGCTGGCTTTGGGATTCCCTCAGTTTACCATTGAAGACTTCCATGAAACGGTTTGTGTTGCCAAGACTTTTGTGCTAACAGGTTCTAATGGTCACCTGCTCCAGATGTCAGGTTGCAGCCTCCTCAGGCTTGCTGCTGCCATTAAGCTTGTCGGCCCAAATGTTTTCAGGCCTCCATTACCTCAGACCACTCAGCTGCAAATGAGCATGCTATGCCTGGCCAGGCAGTGAAGGAAAATGGCTGCACACACAAACCACCAGCCACACATCGGTAGACCTCTGGTTAATAGTAAGCTGGGCAGTGTGGCAGAAAGAAATGATAATGATGATAATGATGATGTACTCATTTATGTGCTATTTTTTTATGGATTGGAGCACATATTCCATAAAAAAATCAAAGAACCAAAACACAATCAAAACAAACTTGTGTGATCGCACAGTTTCCACGCATGCATACATGCATGCATTGCATGCATACACACACACACACACACACACACACACACACACACACACACACACACACACACACACACACACACACACACACAAACACACACACACACACACACACACACATACATACATACATAGTCAACAGGATAGCTTGAAGAGATTTCAAAGATGATTTAAAAGATGTGAATGTGTTTTGATAACTAAAAGAAGTATAATAATAATTAGTGATATCACAATACAGGTGCAGAGACTGATCCCTTCCCAATTCCCCTTTCACCATATCACCATCGTGGTTGACTGGGCGCTAAAAATCTATTATCTGTGTTCCCAATTCTGCAAAAGAAGAGGGAAGCAAACTGAATGGCTGAGTGTATTTTCAAGACTTCTCCAGTTGGGAAGGAAAAGCATGCAGCTCATAGTCATAGCATTCAGTGCTTTGAAGTGAATTCCCATGTCATATTTTCCAACAAGCTGTCTTGTGCCCAGTGTAGACTAGTCCTTGGATGCAGCTCATTTTCCAGTGCAAATGTGACATGTTTTTGTGACTGTTTCCAGTTCATGGACGTGGTTGGACAGGTGGAGAAGAAGTGCACCATTGAGGAGCTTCAGCAGACCTTCAATGACCAGGGGGTTTCAGACTACTTCGTTGTTTTCCTCAGGTACTGACAAGGGTCACTGTGTTAATCTTGTGAAACTCTGCATGATGGTAACTGCCATGAGGTTTGCACACTCATAGCAGTATTGATGACCTTGAACCATTTTCAAGGTCATGGGAGAATTGGATAAATAAATAAAAAGATTTAAATTTTAAATCACGTAAATGTGAATCATCTGAGCCTTGGATCTTCTTGTTCCTGTAAAGCAGCTGGTGTACCACCAGTTGCAGTCTTGAGGTTTATTTGGAATGGGTGCAGGGTGATAGTGTCATGTGTTTCAGCCTCACATTGACTGGTGTCACATGGCTTGGCCGAGGCAGGTGGAAATGCTTATCCTGGTCCCAAATAGCAGAAACTACTATTGAAAACCTGCTATCAGGTTTAATTTCTCATTGGTCTTAAAGTCAAATGCTGTCTTTGTTGCCACCAGGAAACAGTTTCAGATGTTTCAGAAAAGCACCATCCCACAAATCATGCAGGAATGGTACAGTTTGGTAAATAAGATGTTTGATTGAACAGAAAAGTAGTGTCTGCCATTTTCACCAAGCCTAGAACTGCAACTCCAGCTGACTCTTTAAGACATGTCATGCAACCAGTAATAGAATTGGCTGAGAGAGGCATTTCACCCTGATGCAGATGGTGTTCATCAGATTCCTCTTGGGGTCAGGTTCAGTCTTGCTTGGAACTCTGTGGTTTTAGCTCGTTTCCTTAGCAACCTGTCAGATCTGCTGAACTCGACGGTTGCAATTGCCTGCGTACCAGCTCCTTAGTGGGACATAAGAATGTGTGCAGCGTGTGATGTTTTGCATCTGTGCTCACAGGATTGCAATTGTTGCAGGTTGATTGTGTCCGGGCACTTACAGAAGGAAGCAGATTTCTACAGCAACTTCATTGAAGGAGGTCGCACTGCAAAGGAGTTTTGTGGCCAGGTTAGTTTAGAGCTAGCTGTCATGGCTACACTGTCTACTTTGTCTGGCTCATTCCTGGCAAAATAAGGCCAAGCTCACTCACAAAATAGGGAGAATTTTTTTTTTTTCCAATAGAAACTTGCTGTGGGAGATTTCTTGAGTTTTGAACTAGAGCAAGCCAGGGGATGCTTGATTTTGCCATTACCCTCATTTCATTAATCTGTTATTTGTCTATTGTTGGTTTGTAGCTAGCTGATCGAGCATCCAGGGTGGCTTTAGACGCATTGGCCCCATGCTGTTTGTCCCCACACTCCCTATGCTTGGCAATGTCCAAGGTCCATTCTGCGTTGTGCCCCTGCCAGCAGAGATCCACAGGGAAGAGGTCACACCACCTCCAAGCCACTTCAGTGATAGTCAGTAGTGCCTGTTCAGACTCTCACGCTGATTGTTTTGACCAGAAGCGTTGCAGGCTAAGGAGGCAAGAGCACTGAGGTCGTTCCGAAACACAGTGCATCAAGGGCTTCAGAATCTGAGCCTGTTTTTACTACGCAGTGATGAACATTGATGAGGATGGACTGTTTTTTCTATGCAGTGATAAACATTGATGAGGATGAGACCTGAGGATTCTGTCGAGGCATGTTCATTTCAGTTTGAGACTGCTCCACAGGGCTGCAGACAATGCTTACTGTCGTAATTATTCTGTTGTTAACTGTGCCCAGGTACTGTGGCACCTGCAGTGTTGACCAAATCATAAGAGTAGCAGCCTCACAGCTGCATCTGTGAGGTGTAATTGTACGGAGCTTAGTTGTGTGATTCCAGGCTTCCTTTGAGCCGCAGGGTAGTCGCTTTACGAATTTCTATTATTGTTATTATTTCCTGGCTTTGTGTAAGAGCCAGCCAGGGCTGAAAAATCCCATGGACTATAATTTTAACCTATTAGATTTCAATCCTCCAAAAAATGTGTACGTGTTCCACACAGAATTAGGCACAATTGATCAAGCCCATCACTTCCTAATTATGCTGACATCTTGTCGCTGATTTTGTTGCTGTTGTCAGAACAGCATACTGATACATACATATGAAGGCCCTAACAACCGTTGCTATGGTTGCAGGAAGTTGAACCCATGGGCAAGGAGAGCGATCACATCCACATCATTGCCTTGTCAACGGCGCTGGGAACAGGCATACTGGTAGAGTACATGGATCGGGGTGGGGATCACAGCTGTAACCAGCTGATCTTCCCCGAGGGGGCTCGTCCCTCTGTGCGTCTGCTGTATCGCCCTGGCCACTATGACATTGTGTACTCCCAGCAGTGATTGGCCTGTGCGTGGTTTCTGACAGGCATGTGTGCTCTGATCGAGTTGTGTTGTTTTTGTTGGGTTCAAGGGGTCAAGGGGTGACCGACATGTGTGTTGTTTTCCATGTGTATGTATGTTCCGATTGTGTGTGTGTGTGTGTGTGTGTGTGTGTGTGTGTGAATTGATTTGAATATTTATATTGTGTCTTGTTTATGTCTGTCTGGTTGTGTGTGTGTGTGTGTGTGTGTGTGTGTGAGTGAGTGGGTGGGTGGGTTTGAGGGTTATGTATCTGCATGCATGTGTTTGCTTCAAATACAATTGTAGGGCAGTTTTTGGGGTAACAAGAATGAGATCTCTTTCAGCTGAGAGAAACTGTGTTAACTTTTGTCTAAAGATGTGACCAAGACTTTTTTAAATCATTGCTGATTTTTTTTTTCCTTCCAAGCTTCTGTTTATCTACAGTGAATGGATTTTTTTTTAAATTCATCTTTATGGCATATTATAACCTCTGAACAAAGATTTGTTTGTTATGTGTTTTTTGCCTTGTCTTTATGACATATTGTAAGCTTTCAACACAGATTTTTTTTTCTCTCATGGAAAACTAGTGTTGTGTAGTGTTTGTCTTGTTATCTGCGACTGGCTGTTTACCTCCCTTGCTCTTTGGTGGAGACTGCAGTGCAGACTGTGTTTGCACCAAAAGAAATGACTGCAGAAAAAAGAAAGAAAAATCCACAAAACAACCCACAAAAACAACAGGTTGTCTGAAACAAGTCCATCATGATAAAGCTGACTGTGATTTTGGGAGCATATGCATTGCGCAAACATGTGGGATAGCAGCAGGCGCAGTCCACTTTGGGAGCGTATGCATTGCACAAACATGTGGGATAGCAGCAGGCGCAGTCCACTTTGGGAGCGTATGCATTGCACAAACATGTGGTATTGCTGTAGGCACAGTCCACTGTGATGCTGTGAGCACATGCGTTGCACAAACATGTGGTATTGCTGTAGGCACAATCCAGCCTGGAAAGTTCCTCTGCAAACACAGTTTCTGATTTCAGTGTTATTGATGAGATAGATGAACAGACAGACTTGTTTGGACAAACGAATGAACAGAGGAGCAATGCATGCATGCAATGGTAAGTTCCTAGGCGAAACAGGGAGTTAATTGTACAGTTTAGCAGAACTTAAGCGTTGACTCTTAGGAACTCCAGTCCAGACCTTCATCCCATGCTGCAGCTGCTTTCTGTGGATCACAGTGCCGCGCGTTAGACCATGGACTGAGCAGCCACCCCTTCGCGCAGAGATGGCTAAAGCCCCTCTTTCAAGCTCACCTTCAAAGTCGAGCGAAAATGGTCTTTAAGAGCGTGGCGCTCTTTGGTCTAGGGGGTCATTTACGTGGAAACCAAATCACAAGGGCAATGGTTCGGTGGGGCAAAAGAAAAAAAAGGAGAGGGTGTGGCGTGTGTGTGTGTGTGTTTAAAAGTGGGTTAGCCTCTCACCAGGGTGACCAGTCATCGGGGCTTCCAGTGTATTAAAGTTTCTTCGTTAGTCTGGCTCGTCCAGAAGTGACCCTGTGCAGCACACTCCGAGCACCGCTTTCCGGCACCTTCTTCCAAAGGAAGGATGTCGTAAAGCAGTGCTTGGAGTTTGCCTGTGCCGTTGACGGGACGTTAACAATCCAACCACCAGCCAGCTCATCACCTGGCGTCTCCTCGCTTGCTCGCCGGTCTCGGTTGCAGCTTGGTTCATCGCACTGGCACACCAGGAAATGGCAGCAATGCACTCGTGCGCAAGACGTTGATTAATTGGGAGTGAGCAGCAGCGACCTGGGGCCGTTGTTTTCACTTTTATTTTATTTTATTTTTTATACCAGCACTGTTTTGTTGTCGCTGACACTGAACGACAAAATCGGATGGTTAGAGTGCACTGCTGAGAATTTCGGTTTGCTGCGGTGCGTGAAAGGTTCAAAAGAAGGCCTTTTATTAGGACAAACTGCAACCTGCAAATTTTCGGGGTAATCCCTTTTATCAAGCTCCAAAACGACACTTAAACAACACTTAAGCGGTGAAAAACGATGACAAATTAGAAGAAAAGTTAATCGCTTATCTGTTTTTTAGTTGAGCTGTGTTGTTTTCCTGTCCAGTGCTTGGAAGAATTTGCGGTACGTGCTTGCTTGCCCTTCATTCTCCCAAAGACATAAAAGTAGTATTTTGGGGGGTGGGGTCAGATTGTCTGAAATTCGATGAAAGTTCATTCACAAGGAACTGAGTGTACCTTTCCACCCCACACACCCTGCATTTGCATTGCCCCTGACGCGCTGATTCCATTCCGTTTCGTCGGAGTCTATACTCACGAGCCCGTGTGCCCGGCTACTTGGAATGGCACTGCGCCGTGTCAGTGGGCATTGGCTTTTGTCGTGCATTCAAGTTTTGGGACAGTCCATGTTGGTGTTGGGAGTTGGGACCTGAGAGAAGAGAGGCAGAGATTGGATTTTAACGTCCTGTCAACCGCCCGCACAAGGCCACTTCGGGACGAGAGAGAGAGAGATTCTTTGGCTTTTAGCGTCCCGAGAGAGAGAGAGATTCTCTGGCTTTTAGCGTCCCGAGAGAGAGAGAGAGAGAGAGAGAGAGAGAGAGAGAGAGAGAGAGAGAGAGAGAGAGTTTAACGTCCCGTCAACTGCTAACGGTAATCTGAGAGGAGAGAAAGAGATTCACGTCAATTGTTGAGATGTCCAAGCACTTATCAGACCACTGTATGTCATTATTTTAACAATCCCGCACTGTGCTAAACAGAAGCTGTGAACAACAGCGCTAGAATTAGATCTTGTGTGTTTTCACTGTGGAAAAGAGTTGATGTTTGTACTGATGCTGAATACTGTACACATTTACGATACACATTATCATCAGAAAAGCCAGCGCTTTCATTTGAATTGGCTTCTCCTTCATGCGGCATGGTTTTGAACATTTGGTTCAGCGATGGCAGGCTTTGACTGGAGATTTTCAATAAAGAATGAATTTATAACTGTGTGTGTGCGTGCGTGCGTGCGTGCGTGCGTGCGTGCGTGTGTGTGTGTGTGTGTGTGTGTGTGTGTGTGTGTGTGTGTGTGTGTGTGTGTGTGTGTGTGCGCGCGTGTGTGTTCTCTCACCGTAGAACATCATACTTGTGATGACAGCTATACCAACTGGGTCACAACAAAGGAAGACGAGGACAGTGAAGAATGTAACAACAGTGATAACAATAACCGACAATTGCCAAAAGATAATGGCGGGACACGCTTGTGGCGGGGATGCCTCCATCTCTATCGTGGCGCGCAGCACCCACAGAAATTACAACTTCTCGGATTCAGCTGCCGAGAGAAAAGATTTAGCAGGCCGGCGGGGCCAGGCCCTGGGTGTGACCCGAGATGCCCCGTGTGTACATAGCCAATCGCCAAAAGTCCATGCTAGAGTTTCACGTGCGCATGCATGACACGTGTTGCTCGTGCAAAGCGGCCCGAGCTTCGCGGCTTTTGTCTGGTGGCGGAACTTCAACCGATCTTCCCGACAGAAGCTCACTGGGGAAAACCAGTCCTTTGTGACAAAAGATATACACACAAAAGGTTAAAAGGAACGCCGAGTTTAATCAGAGAGCTCAAAACATGCGCAGACTTTCAAGGTAACACCCCCCACCCACCTTTTTTTTTTCAAGCAACAGACGGACAGATTATACACCAACAAGCGATGATGAATGGAAATTTGTCTACTTGTCTGGTTTCAGGTAATCAGTTTTGGAGTGCCTTGAAGAACACTACTGAAACCAGATAAAGAGACCATTTTCATTTATGGCCGTATGTTGGTGTATTATCTGATTGTCTGTTGCTTGAAAGGTTTATCCTGAAACTTTGCGCATGTTTTGTGTTCTGTAATCAAAATCATCAGCGTTTCAATTTTAATTTTAACCCTTTGCGTGTTTTGATCTTATTTCAGGACACGAGCAGTCAGCTTATTTCAGATTCTCTCTGTCTCTCCCTCTCCCCACACTAACAGTCAGGAATCGTTTGATAGCAAGAGATGATGTGGTATACAGATTGAGACACTAGTGTCTAGAGATGATGTGGTATACAGACTGAGACACTAGCGTCTAGAGATGACGTGGTATACAGACTGAGACACTAGCGTCTAGAGATGACGTAGTATACAGACGGAGACACTAGCGTCTAGAGATGACGTGGTATACAGACGGAGACATTAGTGTCTAGTGATGACGTGGTATACAGACTGAGAAACTAGTGTCTAGTGATGACGTGGTATACAGACTGAGACACTAGTGTCTAGAGATGACGTGGTATACAGACTGAGACACTAGCGTCTAGAGATGACGTGGTATACACTAGCGTCTAGAGATGACGTGGTATACAGACTGAGACACTAGTGTCTAGGAGATGACGTGGTATACAGACTGAGACACTAGTGTCTAAAGATGACATGGTATACAGACTGAGACACTAGCGTCTAGAGATGACGTGGTATACAGACTGAGACACTAGCGTCTAGAGATGACAAAGATCTAGAGATGGTATACAGACTGAGAAACTAGTGTCTAGAGATGACGTGGTATAGAGACTGAGACACTAGCGTCTAGAGATGATGTGGTATACAGACTGAGACACTAGCGTCTAGAGATGACGTGGTATACAGACTGAGAAACTAGCGTCTAGAGATGACGTGGTATACAGACTGAGAAACTATAGTCTTCAAGCCTGCTCCAACCCGAAGCGGAGCCGTCAGTTCCAGTGTGGTTGGTTAAACCTGTTTAACGCCAAGTTGTCTCCGAAGAGGTAAGTCTGGCGTGGACCAAAATCCCAGGAGACGGGGAAAAAGGGAGACTGTACCTAACACTGTACACTGTAGGCTACTGTCACCACCAGAATGACTCTACGTTGGGGAGCGGTGAAAGCCATTTTAATGTTTCATAAAGGGGGCGGGGGGGGGGGGGGGGGCACGAAGATAATGTAGATAAACCACACCTTCTGAGAAAGGACAGCCGAAGCTGAATGGAACCGAGGTCTTTTTGCTTAGCAGTCTAACCGCCTTACCGCTAGGCCAAACCGGCTCACGAGTTTGTTCCTGTGGTGACGTTTTCGTCACCACCACCGCAATGTCTCTCATAGGCTTTCAGGAAACAGACTTCTTTGGGAAGTGCATGCCTGGAGTCTCCATCCGGCCGGAGAAAGCCAGCAGCGATCACGACAGAGTCGCGCTGTCTGGTCATTTACTCTGTTGTCAGTGAATCAACTTCATTTTACTGCCGAGTAAAATCCGAATTTACCGTCAAGAATCAAAGGGAGGTAATAGCCGGTGTTCCAAGCAAAGATCCTATAGCTAATGCAAAAATTGTGTAAACGTAGCTATACGATCTTTGTTCGAAGGACGAGGCACAAACAATGATGACAAAACCTGATGTGCTGCGGTAAATTTTCCCTGGCATGCATGTAAGATAAATGTCAAGATTTCAAAGCTAATGTCATAGGCTTTAAAACTGATGACCTAGGTCAAACTCAAAACAGTGGTTTACGACAGCCGGAAAGCTGTGTTCGGAGTATGGTCCTAGGTTTTACGTGTAAAAGGTACTAGATTTCAAAGCTCGTATCACTGACAGGTTTTAAAACGTAGTGTCATAGATTTCAAAGGTAGTGTGAGTCATCGATTTTAAAAACTAGTGTTAAAGATACTTTAACGTCCGACATGTGTGTGTGTGTGTGTGTGTGTGTGTGTGTGTGTGTGTGTGTGTGTGTGTGTGTGTGTGTGTGTGTGTGCATGTGTGTGTGTGCATGTGTGTGTGTGTGCATGTGTGTGCGTGCGTGCGTGTTTGTGTGCGTGCGTGCGTGCGTGCTCGCGCGTGATTGTGAAGCGCCATGCGCTCCCACCTTGTGTGGCAGATGGGCTCTATAGAAATCCCCTATTATTAGTAGTAGTAGTAGCATCAGTAGTGAACCCCTACCCAACTGTTCCCACTCACAGAAAGTCGTCTCTTCGGTGCCGGCGCAAGGGCTGAAACACCTACCGATGCTGATCCTTTCAAGTGACATGGATTCATGCAATAAGGTGTCTGCTGTTATATTACCAAAGATTGCAGTATAGCAATACATGCTTTAGCTATATACGATCTTTGTCATTACCAGGCAGATGGCGGCATCTGTGTTTTGTGTTATCGCCACCCTATTCTGTCGGCGAACTTGTAGACTGATGAGCCGGACGAATCCGTCACAAAAAGCCGAAAGCAAGCACGGTCACTGAAGTATTAATGCCAGTTAAGCCGTGATATTGAAAACGACCCGCTTTCAACAGCTTTGGACAAAACCCAGATTTAGTGACAAAAGATGCAATCACATTCCCTACACCACACAGGAACTGGTATTAGGACTGTAAACACAGCCATTGTGGTCGAGCCGCAGCGGAGCCAATGGCGTGGAACGGGAATCTACGGCTGCACAAAACCGGTCAAAAGCTCAAAACGGGTCAAAAGTAACAGGGACTGAAACTGGCACACGGTGACATGTTTGTTCACAACAAAACGCCATCGCACTTCACCAAACACTAAACCGAAGCGGCAGAACACAGGTGGGATTAAGTCCACCGCCTGATACCTTTCTCTGCTGTGGACTCGGAGCGTGCCGTTTCAAGTCCACGTTTCAAATCTCTAATCCCTTAATTTATGGTTTCTAACAACCTTGCATCAGCGCCAATTTCACGCCCAACTGACTCAAAACGAGACCGACACTAGTAACATTGTTATTTTTTATTTTTTATTCAGCTAGAATATTGCAACAGCTTTCAGAGACGATGAGATATAATAATGTATGCTAGTGACGCCGTACAGACGGCTGACTGCATCCCGTGGAGGCTAGTGTTTATGCTTTGTCTGAAACGGAAATACGCCGCTTGACTGTCGGTGTCATGCGGACTGTTTTCTCAACAGCTGTACGTGCATTAATATGCCCTGACAGCTGCATCTGTCGCACTACTGAGCAACTTCACATAGGTCCTAGACGCCGCACATCGTTTGCCTGAATGAAAACGATCTCGTCTTTTTGAGGCGGCTGATAGATGAATAACTGGTTTTTAACGCCCGGTCAACCATTATTGTAACAAGGCAAGCGGTTAGTAATTCAGTTCAAGATTCAAGACTACTTTATTATTTTATCAGAGAAATTA
The DNA here is from genome assembly GCA_963584105.1 of Alviniconcha strummeri. Taxonomy (NCBI): domain Eukaryota; kingdom Metazoa; phylum Mollusca; class Gastropoda; family Provannidae; genus Alviniconcha; species Alviniconcha strummeri. Next base: position 11,543,364 of record OY757543.1, read on the forward strand.
AATTCGTGGCTAAACATCAGTATAGCGTACCACACCACTACAAGGAAACAACACCACACACTGAATTTTTAAAACTCCAAGAATAAATGTTTCCAATACACGCACACACACACACACACACACACACACACACACACACACACACACACACACACGCACACCAAAAAAAAAAAAAAAAAAGGCACTGCCATGATGTCACCTGAAAACAACCAATAATAGTGCGAAATTTCAAACCCTTGAACCTTTTCGTTTTCTTGTTTGCACTGGCATGTGAAAGGATAATCATGAAAACCCAAAGCATTGAAAGCAGATGTTACTGGACCGGAAAATATACTGTTTGCAGGCGCGTCCGTGCATCTTTCAGCCCGGAAATTTTACAGGCTGGCCAGGGGGCAGTGGAGGGGTTAACAGTCTGGCAGTTTTCACAGTGCTGTTTGAACCTACGCGCTCTGACCACAGATCTGCATGGACAAGCGGACTTACTAGCCTACCAGTGCCAGAGCGAGAGGGTTCGATCCTCGAAAGAGGCGGTCAGTTCAGTTTCACCTCTTAATAATACCGTCATGTGACAGCGATTTCCAGGCTGTCTGTCGGGGTTTTTCTCCGGCGGTACTCTGGTTCACTCCAACTTCTGATAGCCCTTTTCACCCGTGCTTTCGGAAATGATAAAGTCTCACTTACACGAAGTCAGAACAATAAACGTAGTTCTGTCAGTTAATATAAGTAGTAGGACCGCAATTGCACATCTAGTAGCACGATCTCATTGGCATCATGCTTCAGTTAGCTTCCTGCCCTACGGCGCTTTGGGCTTATTGAAAGATGAGGCGCTTAAAACACTCATTGTTGTGACGATTATTAGTAGTTTGACTCACGACTGGGCATATTCAAAGATGAGATGCTTAAAACACTCATAATTGTGATGATTATTAGTAGTTTACTTACCATTGCGCGTATTCAAAAATGAGATGCTTCAAACACTCATTGTTGTGATGATTATTAGTAGTTTACTCAGCACTGGGCTTATTCAAAGACGAGGCGCTTAAAACACTCACAACTGTGATGATTATTAGTAGTTTACTCAGCATTGGGTTTATTCAAAGACGAGATGCTTCAAACACTCATTGTTGTGACAATTATTAGTAGTTTACTCACCACTGGACTTATTCAAAGACGAGGCGCTTGACACACTCATTGTTGTGATGATTATTAGTAGTTTACTCGCCATTCGAGTCTCAAACGGAAAAAAAAATCACTTCAGTCGCCTCTCAGTCAACTGCAACTGTTGATTGAGTTTGTTTTGACTGGCAATCAACAGCCTGCAGTCACTGAAAAGCTGGGTGTGCGCCATGGCTCGTGCCCAGCTCGGAACGAGGCTCTAAATCGGCTCCGGGAAGTCAGAGAGGAGCTCGCGCAGCACGTGCAGGTCACGCGCCGTGACGTCGTTCAGCAGCTCCAGCGCTCGGGGAGAAGATTGCAGGGTTTGGAAACTTGATAGCGACTCGGGGAAGACAGGAGCGAAACGTGTGCGAGCATTGTTGTCTGTTTGCTGCTTCGCTTCGGGAAAGCTGCTTGACCTTGCGGCATACAGCTCATCGCCCTGATCAACACGTCATTGTAGGACTATTTCCAAGCTGCTGTCCTTCCGAGTAGTAATAATAATAATGACAGATTATTTATGGCGCCCCATCTCGTAAGAGCTCAGAGCGTTTACAAAGACATAAGGATACGCTCATTTTATCACACACACACACACACACACACACACACACACACACACACACACACACACACACACACACACACACATATATATATATATACACACCAAATATAGTACATGCATTACTGGTGATGGATCGGTAAAACGACAGATCAGTATGCAGAGTCAGTCAAAAGATGTCTTGTATATTCGTCACTGAGTGAGAAATAGTTTGTCCGTACGAAAAATATTCGCATAATTATTGTTATTGATCGCTTTTATATAGCGCTATTCTCCGCTCGCGAGCAGACTCACTGCGCTCGCATGTGATTCTACATGAGTGAATAGCTTTTTATAGCGCGTTTTTGAATATCCACCGCAGTGGTGTACTTACAGCGCTGGCATGGCTGGTGTCACAAGAATCTGCTGCCAGAGAGAGTCAATCTCGGCGCGTTCTGTGTACACCATACAACCATGCACCGTGTCACTTCATGCAAAGCCACATACGTAAGGTGTATGCGTGTTTAGCTGTAACCTGCCACCTGCGCTTTTGGCAGAATGACCAGGGTCTTTTACGTGCTACTGCGGGGGCATAACATTGGGCAATAATATTACACCCTCAAGCCAAAAATTAATGTGAAATAATTGCATGATAGAAAGAGAGCAATACACTTTATATTCTTATCAAATACAGTGAGATAACGATTTGAGAAAGTCAGTAATGATTTGTCAAAATTTTGACACTGTGGACGATCACTTTTGTGATACGTTTCACATTTTTAGCTGTTTGTCTGTATACTTGGCAGACAGCCAGCAGCTGACTGCAAACCGATACTCGAAATCGTCTAGCAACAGCATACTGAACTAAGCCAAGGCTTTGCCATCCGGTGGTATCTGTTTGAATGACTCGCTCGTACGAAATACTGGCAAAATGGTTGCTTTTCATGTGGCCACGTTTTTTTACGTGGCATCAGTTAATATCTCCCTCGTATGTAAACTGGCAAAATGGTTACTTTTCACGTGGCCACGTTTTTTACGTGGCATCAGGTTAATGACTTGCTCGTACGTAACACTGGCAGACTTGTTATTTTTCACGTGGCCACGTTTTTTACGTGGCATCAGTTTAAATGACTCGCTCGTACGTACCACTGGCAAACTTGTTATTTTTCACACGCAACGGGCACGTTTCTTACATGTCCTCCACACGGTGTAGAGTACAGTGTCAACCTGACTGCATGCTCAATGGCGGTAGAGCCATGGACCTATAATATATAGGTCCATGGTGTGTGGGCGGTGGTGTGTGTGTGTGTGTGTGTGTGTGTGTGTGTGTGTGTGTGTGTGTGTGTGTGTGTGCGGTGGTGTGTGTGTGTGTGTGTGTGTGTGTGTGTGTGTGTGTGTGTGTGTGTGTGTGTGTGTGTGTGTCCTATTCAACCTATTGAAAACCAGTAAAAACAACGACAAAACTTACTCTTTTCCACTACTTTTCTTTCCTTTTTGTCCCCCGTCCCCCCCCCCCCCCCCCCCCCACACACACTCCACTCACCCCCCTGTTCTTTGTTTGTTTGTTGTTGTTTTTACCGCCAGGTGTTTTAAGTGCCTACATGTCGCGTTGTTATGAGCCGGAAGCGGTGCCATCCCTGCAGCAGTTAGCTGCACGTGCACGCCTCGAGACGACAGGTGGAAGGGCCTAGGTGCTCCATCGGCCGGCTCTCCGCGCCTCCTTCCTTCCTTCCTTCCTTCCTTTCGGCCTCGGCGACGGCTTTGCGCTGTAGCGTGTGCAACTGGCCGCGTCGCCCACACAGGGCCGGATGGGGAGACAGAGCCAGGTTTCACAGGCTGCTTTGGGCTGTTGTCTACTTGCTGTCCATCCTGACGCGTGGACGGTGCTTCCGCTGTCGGAAGTATTGCTTTCATCTGGAGGTCGTCAGCTTGATGGAAGAGCGGTGCCACTTTTAGAAATCTGTCACTGTCTCTCTCTGTCTCTCTCTCCGTCTCCGTCTGTCTGTCTGTCTGTCTGTCTGTCTCTGTCTCTGTCTGTCTCTCTCTCTCAATGTAGGCCGTGTTTCGCTTCGGATGGAAGAGGATGAGGAGTTAGGACTATAATTATTCAGGTTTTCACTGAAGTCTGAGCTGGAGTTAGTTCCGGCGATGAGAAGCAGGACCATAATACGACAGAGACTTTTTCGGGGATGAGAAGAAAAAAAGCAGCTGGTTTTACGACAGAACCCTTTTGCGGTTTGCCGGTTTGGCCTAACGGTAAGGCGTTAGGCTGGTAAGCAGGAGGACCTCGGTGCGAATCCGCTTCGGCTCTCCTTTCTCTTCAGACACTGTGGTCTGTGGACACTGTCTTGTTTGTGACTTTGTCCCTCACAATTAATGAAACTTTAAATGGCTCTTATCGCTGCCCATCTTAATGCAGAAGTCATTCTGGTGGTGACAGTGTAGCGATAGATATATAATCACCCTCTTCCCGCACTTCCATACTTCCTTCTCCCCATCTCGCCGTCCCTAATAAGCCTTGTGGTTTCTGTGGACGTTAAGCACCATGTTTACTTACTTAACCTTTTGCGGGGATTGGGGAGTATGGCCGTTAAAACCAGTGAAACCTTTGGCGGAGATTGGGGAATATGGCCGATAAAACCAGTGAAACCTTTTGCTGGGATTGGGGAGTACGGCCAATAAAACCAGTGAAACCTTTTGCGGGGATTGGGAAACATGGCCGATAAAACCAGTGAAACCTTTTGCGAGGATTGGGGAATATGGCCGATAAAACCAGTGAAACCTTTTGCGAAATTTGGGGAGCATGGCCGATGATACCAGAGGAACCTTTTGCGGGGATTGGGGTTTATGGCCGACAAAACCAGTGAAACCTTTTGCGGGAATTGGGGAATATGGCCGATAAAACCAGTGAAACCTTTTGCGGGAATTGGGGAATATGGCCGATAAAACCAGTGAAACCTTTTGCGGGGATTGGGAAATATGGCCGATAAAACCAGCGAAACCTTTTGCTGGGATTGGGGAATATGGCCCATAAAACCAGTGAAACCTTTACGGTGATGGCGAGTGTGGCCGATGATACCACAGAAACGTTTTTGCGGGCACGGTGAGTGTGGCCGATCATACCGCTAAAAAAACTACCCTGCAAAGAACACAATGCGTCACACAATACAAGAACCTTATACTTACAGGCACCATGCTTTTCAGTCCCCTAGCTGGAGTCTAGATCTACTCAGCAATGACCAAAGTTCCGGCCCGACCTGAGTGGACCGCGCAGAATATTGTCACAAATCACCGCCAGCGAACAGGACTGGAAGAGCGAGGAGATGATTTGTTTCGTGACACCCGAGATGTCGCCATTTGATGTACAAAGAAAACTCCGTCTGGCGTCCACTTACCACTGGAAACAGCGGAAGCCATGGAAGCTCTTTATCCGTGCTGCCTACAGCAGCTTCTGTCAGATTTTGCTTTTAGTCAGCTCGGAAGATTTTTTTTTTTTTTTTTTTTTTTACATTAACGGCAACGGCAAAAAATTAGTTCAAGGCGGGAAGACTGAAACGCACGAAGAAACCCCTTTTTTCTTTTTCTCTCTTTGTTTTTAAAGCTGCGTAGCAGAGAGTGAAAGAAAAACAACGAACTGTCGAGATAATGGTTTTCATTTCACAAGAGCCTCGAGCTTAGTCTTTCCTCTTGGTTTTATTTTTCTCGGAATTATTATCCTTTGTTTGTTTGTTTGTTTGTTTTTTTGTCTGAAAAATCTCATAAAAGTTATCGGTAGCCTACCATCGAAAAGCGTAGGTCTTATTCCCTCAAATCTCAGATTTTCGAATTGCAGATTTTGAGATCAGTCGTTAGTCAGCGCAAAAAAAGGTAAACGCTCTTGTTCCATTTGAAGCACAAGCTACATTAGATGATCAAGGCTCAGATGCCGACCATAATACGTTGTAGCTAGGTAGGTAGTGTTGCTTAATGTCCTCAGATGTCAGTTGACATATTAGGGACAAGCTGAGACCAATGCCAAAGCATGGTTTAATACAGCTTTTCGTCCACGGAAACCAGAAGGCTCGTTAGGACGGACAGCCCAGGACGGCAACCTCGACTCTCACACAGCTCCTGAACTATGATAATACTCGTTGTAGATTTTACGACACTATTTGTGTGTCATTCGGATGACGTCGCTACACGATTTGTCGCACGGGTAACAAATCGTAAGGCAACAGTAGATTCTACGATGGAATTAACGTGTCATCAGGACAGAGATAGCTCCGCCCACGTATGACGTACCTCCGACCAATCTATGAATAGACGCGATGTATTGACGTGTCGCTAGGAGCGACAAAGCTCCGCCCACTGACGTATCGTCCGGCAAAAGTTGAGGCGGTGCCCACGTGTTTCAAACATTTACCGGCTGACATTTAGGAGCTTTATTTGCCCTACGAGCTGTCGCTTCGACAAAAACAGACAGCAGCTCTTTGGTCAGACAACAAACTTCACAGCTACTTACAGTTACAACCGCGTGCAGTGATCCATAGTTCAGGAGCTGTGTGAGAGTCGAGGTGGCCGTCCTGGGCTGTCCGTCCTAACGAGCCTTCTGGTTTCCGCGGACGCAAAGATTCATTGAACCATGCTCACGCACTGGTCTCAGCTTGCCCCTAATATCTCAGCCGACATCCGAGGGCATTAAGCAACACAACCGAACCGAACAGTGCAGTGATCGAAGAGGCCGCACATCGGTGTCGACAGGCTAAACAGGTCATTTTAAAGGTCTCTAGTGCGCATGCCCACCCAGAACAGCCCTCAGACTAGTTAGCCGAGTACAGGGCTGAACAATTCACTGACGCAGGTTTCTCTGAATAAAGTGCCTCTCTAGGTGACAGACTATCTACTGTGTCATCGACGGCATGTTTTTCCCTCTTCTCTCTCTGTCTCTGTGTCTATCTCTCTGTCTTTGTCTCTGTCTGTCTGTTCGTCTGTCTGTCTGTCTCTGTTTCTCTGTTTCTCTGTCTGTCTGTCTGTCTGTCTGTCTGTCTGTCTGTCTGTCTGTCTGTCTGTCTGTCTCTTACGCCCTGAGATAACCGTAATGGTTGACTGGGCGTAAAACACCAAATTACTTACTTACTCTCTCTGTGTCTCTGTGTTGTTGCTGTCCCATCATATGTACCGACCTCAGAGGTACTGATCCTGTGCCACTCTTCCCAGCATTTCTACCTCCGATCACACCCAAGACTCATTCGAAATCGCCCCCCTACCCTCCACCCCCCACCCCCCAGGTCCACAGGAGGAGACGTCAGGTCGTTGGTCCGAGCCAGGTCGGTGGTGCTCATTTGTACCTGTTTTGTTTCGACATACGCAGGACATCCCCTACTATGCCCTACTACTGACAACGATGATTAGCTAAGTCACGGAGTCAGACTGAGTGAGCGTCCTCCAAACAGAGCTGACCGCCACTACGTCCCTCCATCAATCCTTCAGTGTGGACTGTCTGGCGTGAAGACTTTGATCAGAACTACCTCCAGCAAGGAAGGAGGCTGGAACACCGCTAATGAGGTCCCCACGAGAGGTATGGCACGATGGTCCACAGAAGCCGAGACAATTTTATTCGATATCCTACGATAGATGAAGATGAGGATGATAACTGAAGATGCTATGGAGATCCCTTTCGGTTTAGGACTACTCGACAGTGCCGCAGCCCACGCTTACTGTCATAATTATCCCTGTGTTAACCTGATCAGAAAACTGAGGCATCTGTGGGGTTGGTCAAGTAATTAGAGTACCACCGCGAGCGGCGACAGCTCAGTGGTAGAGCGCCGGACTCGTGATCGAAAGGTCGCGGGTTTGAGTCCCAGAAGGAGCGGCGGGGAAAAATAAATAAATTTTCAGGTCAGCTTTCTGTGCTGACGCTTTTTTTTCTGTATCCGTTCCACCCCCGTGTTACAGAAGTAGCACCTAAAAGATCCAGACGATTCTGCCAAAAGTACAGTGGCAGGTTGCAGCTAAACACAAGTATCTCCTACGAATGTGGCTTTGCATGAAGTGACACTGTAAACTGGTGCATGGATGTATGGTGTACACAGAACGTGCACAGAGACGGCAGCAAACAACCAAACAGCGCTTTCAGTGCACCACTTAGGTGGATATTCAAGAACGCGCTATAAAAAACGACAGTCAGTCATCTCATTCAGAAAAAGGACTGCGCTTACATTGTGATCATAACAAACATGGTCTTGACATTTTCAACTGTTATACCATAAATTTATATATATATACGAACATGAATTCATTGCGCAAGTAATTCTTCTCTGTGTTTCAAAGCATAAAAAGAAAACATTGCAAGTTTTCCCAATTGTTCAATACTGGCGTTATCAAAAACAGAGTTAAGAGAATATAAGTGTCAGGGACAATAATATGTGACAGTTATTTTCGTCGGACATCATCATAGGCTGGACAGCAAAACAGGAAATGAGATTCATCTTCCAAAATGTCTGGACAGAAGGAACAGTTTTTATTCACAAAGCTGTCACACAGTTTTTATTCACAAAGCTGTCACACAGAAAGCGTTTGTTAACACCGAGGTAATTTATTCCAAGCCGCAGTCTAATAAGAGTGTCCCTGAACTTTTTGATGGTTATGTCGTTATGTTTCTAACTGGTGAATTGTTTTGAATGAGAAATAAGTTGAAAATCTTTCACTCTCCGATATTTTGGCAAACCATTCCTGTTTAAAACACTTTATCATTCGTTTTTTAAATGCTGAGAGAAAAGCTTTTTCATTCTCGACTCTGCCATCTGTCCAAACATCATGGAAACCATGTGATTCCAGGCAATCTTTTATACTACCTGCCCAGTTTCTGTTTTTGTTTGTAGTGTTAGTATCCAGACTGTTTTTAAGCGTGATCCAAGCTTTCTTCGGGAATCTAGTCATGGGCATCTTACTGAGTTTAAACCAGTATCCAAGGGAAGAAATAGTACTGTAGATATACAGAGGATACCTTCCCGTTTCGCCATATACCATTTGGTTTAGTGTCTTGTCACTCACATTTAATAATCTTTTGCAGGCAAAAAGATGAGCTTTTTCAATATTTGCAAGCCTCGAAGTGCCCCAAACTTCGGAGGCATACAAAAGCATAGGTTTAATTTGTGCATCAAAAAGCTGAAAGAATACAGTGGTGTCGAAAGTTCCTAGAGACCACATTGTCCTCATCAAGTCTAAAAAAATAAAAAATCCTTTGGCCTTGCTGGCCAAATCTTCGCAGGCACAAACACTTGACAATTTCGTTGTTAGAGTGTACCCCATGTATTTGTATCTATTGACTATTTCGATTTCTTTCCCATACAAGAACCATTCTTCGCTTGTTGAAATGTGACCACCTTTTCTAAAAACCATTACTTTTGTTTTGCCTAAACTTACTGTCAGAACTAAGGATTTGGATGCTTTTTTGAGGCTGTTTATCTGATTTTGTAATCCTGACGGGGTAGAAGACACCAAGACAATGTCATCAGCAAACAGAAGTGAAAAGATTTCGTCATGACCTGGAAGTAATTGGATACCATGTTTTCCACATCTTTGAACAAGGTCAGCAACTTCAGATATTAGGAAGGAAAAAATTAAAGGGCTAAGCAGACACCCTTGTTTCACACCCTGGGGACGGGCAAAGAAATCTGAGATGTTAGCACCCCATCTTACGCATGACTGTACCAAAAAATACATAGCTTTTAAAATATTGACCATTTTTGATGATGTTTTTATTTTTTCAAGTGTTTCCCATAATTTGTCTCGGTCTACCGTGTCAAACGCCTTCTTATAGTCTACGAAAGCAACATATACTTTGCCTCCTCTTCTGCTCTCTAACTTATATTTCACCATAATAATTAACGTAAAGATGTGATCGATGGTTGAGTAGCCTTTACAAAAACCTGCTCGTTCTTTGCTGATTTT
>OY757543.1:11553194-11593194 GCA_963584105.1 Alviniconcha strummeri
GTTCAAGACCGAGAAAGGAGAGCGGCCGAAGCGGAATCGAACCGAGGTCCCTTTGCTTACCAGTCTAACGCCTTACAGTTAGGTCAAGCTGGCTCACTAGCAGTGGTTGGAGCCGGAAGGATGTCGTAAACCAGTGCTTGGAGTTTGCGGGCCATGGTCACTGAAAGCTTGTAGCTGCGCTGCATTATGCGCACTAGTGCTTATGCAGCCAAAACTCGCGACTGACTTCCGGCTTAACCTTCCTTGCGTTCCGACCAGTATCGACTCAGTTCCGGCCAACGCTACAACGCCTGACGACTCCACTGTTATCAATCGTTTGACACATCATAGTCAATAGTTTGACACTCTACGCCCTCTTACTGATTTGCTTTCCTGCAATGCCAGAAAAGGAGTAACAACAACGGTTATTGTAGTCGGTTCGCATTTGTGTGTGTGTGTTGTGTGTGTGTTGTGTGTGTGTGTGTGTGTGTGTGTGTGTGTGTGTGTGTGTGTAAGAGAGACTGAGAGAGAGAGAGAGAGAGAGAGAGAGAGAGAGAGAGAGAGAGAGAGAGAGAGAGAGAGAGAGAGAGCGGGGGGACATCAGTGTGAGAGCGTGCGTGCGTGCGTGCGTGCGTGCGTGCGTGCGTGCGTGCGTGTGTGTGTGTGTGTGAGAGTGTCAGCCGTCAGCCAGAGTGCGCGCGCGCACGTCCCTCTCTCTCTCTCCGAGTCTTTCTCTCCGCCACAACCATCCACCGGCCACCCACCCCGCACCCACCCCGCCGCCTACTCTCTCTCTCTCACATGCACACACACACGGCGACACACACACACACACACACACACACACACACACACACACACACACACACACCATTAAACTACTGCAATGAACTAGCCTGAGAGAGCTTGTCAGTGTGTCATGTGCCACTCAGTCATAGGCTACTGGGCGCGCCGGTAGGCCTCAGTATTAGATCTCACACCGGCGCTTGCCGCGGTTAGCGTTATGAGTCCAGGCCGCGAGATCACTGAGAGGAGGGAGGTGAGCTGGACTCTCAAGAAGAAGCTAGCCCAGAAGAGATCAAGAGCAGGGAGGTGGTGCTGGGAGATCAAGAGCAGGGAGGTGGTGCTGGGAGAGAGAGAGAGAGAGAGAGAGAGAGAGAGAGAGAGAGAGAGAGAGAGAGAGAGAGAGAGAGAGAGAGAGAGAGAGAGTTCTTCTGCTTCAGTTGTTTCCCAACGGCGGAGCTGTGGCGGACATAGTCATTGTCCCTCCCTTCTGCATAGCAGTTGGGACACTAATTGCGTGGTGCTGTGGTCGCTGCGCAATGCCGCCGGGAGGACACTGCCGGCCTTAACATCCTGTTGACGTTCTCTGGCGGCGGTCCACGGGAGCCTTGGTCTTCCGGGTTGGCGCCTGTTTCGAGGTTTCACTCTTCGTTTCCCCGCTTTTCCACTAGTCCCCGTCCCTAATAGGTCTTCTCGCCTCCGTCAGTGGACGTTAAGCAACAACACTGACTGAACCGGCAACACTGCGGTTCGCAGAGCGCAGGAGCTGTGTCGTCAGTACAGTGAAAGTCGAGGTGGCCGTCCCGCTGGGCTCCGCGTCTCTCAGTCGAGTCATAATAAGATAGTAAGCCTCATCATTGGTTTCCCGGCATGTGGACGTAAAGCACCGTTGCCGGACTGACTGGCAATTGCCGGTTTGGCCAGATAGCGACCGGAAGGCGTTAGCGGCCGGCTGCCGGGTCAGAACTTGAGCAGAAGGGCCGCCTCGGCCGGTTCGATCAGTTCCGCTTCGGCTCTATTTTCTCTTCAGAAACTGAGGTTGTGGTTTCTGTGTGGACTGTGACACTGTAGTCAGTCACTCGTGACTTTGTCTCTCACAGTTAATCAGAACGTGACATAGTAGAAATGGCTCTCATCGCTGCCCATTCAAGTTAATGCAGAAGTCACTGATTCTGGCCGCTGGTGGTGACAGTGCAGACTGAGATGCCGGGTAAATAATCTCCCTCACCCTCCACCTCCGCCATACCCCTTCCTTCTCAGTCCCCGTTCGGCCAGTCAAACTGATTGGCCAGTCATTGAGTCGCCATTTTCTCAGGGAGTGGACGTTTCAGTTGCACCATGTCAGTTTTAGTGTGACTTTACTTGCCGCGCCGCCCGGGTAGCCTGTACTAGTGGTCCATTTCACATACAGGTTCGCAGCTGAGTTCCATCTCTCTGTGGTTCTCAATGCAAAGCGATGGGGAACTTCTGATACTATAATGATGTGTAAGCTAGACTGTAACCTGTATCTGACCTCATGACTTCAGCGGTCCGGCAGTTCATGATCATGCTCAGTCACTGAGTTGAACTATAGCGGCATGTCAACCCGTGCTCAGCTCTGCCTAGGAAAAAGGACAGACTCACAGACATACATTAAACATAAAAATCTATCTGTGTGGGCCAGGGTCACAGACATTGAATAATATCAGTCCGTGGCAGAACTCAGACGTTCAATAATATCATGAGTCAGAACGTCAGACTCCGCATTTTGCGTACTTTCGATGTTGCAATATAAGGGAGACTACCCCCAAAGCGCTGGAATCCAAGGGAAGGAAGTCTACCACAAGCTGTCACCTGATGTGCGAAGCGTATCAACCGGGAACTTCCATTCTGCTGGCTTATCTCTGCCACAGCATCTGCATTTTGTCAAATTCCCTGGCGTTTATCTGTCAGTCACAGTCTGCTTGATACACACCACGTAAGTACAGCTGCCGTTGCCTAGTTAGCAGGAAGCTTGAGTGAAGCATATCCAAACGCAGAACGCCTCAATTCACATCGTCTGCTACAAACCGAGTGCCGACTTCCTTGTGACCCACTTGCCTCAGCAGCAGTAGGCTACCGGCTTTGTCAGGCTCACGATAAATTGCTGTGTGTCTGCGTGGGGGGAGGGGAGGTGGGGGGTGCATTGATCACATTCTCATGGTTATAGTTTTAATATACTGGGCAGCCCAGACTGTAAGTAAGTAAGTAAACATGGTGCTTAACGAATAATGTCCACAGAAACCATAAGGCTTATTAGGGACGGGGAGAAAGGGGGGAAGGATAATAGGAGGTGGGGGAAGAGGGAGATTATATATCTATCGACACACTGTCACCACCAGAATGATTCCTGCATTAAGATGGGCAGCAATGAGAGCCATTTTAATGTTTCAGTAGGAAGTGATGGACAAAGTCACAAGACAGTGACCACAAACCACAACCCACACTGTGTTGAGGACTAACATTATCAATGCTGCAGGGCACAATCACTCATGTGCCGAGCCTAGCCACAGCCTACATAAAACAATCAGTCAGTGTCATCAATATCTTGCAGTGACTCATTGTTCACAGTGGTATCATTTTGTGCAGTAATTACGGTGGCTGATTGTGTTCTAATTATCTTGTTCCTAACTGCTTATGAATTCATGCAGTGGCAAAATGCATAATTTGTTTGACATTTTATCATTTAAGCTCTCGCAGTTTACACACATTTATATCAGCTGAATAACTTTAACATTGTTTTTTTAGATAAATGCTTACAATTCAGTTTGAAGTTGAACTATTAAAACAGCTTGTAAAAAAATATTTCAACAGTTTGAGGTTGTTGTTTTTCTGAAACAGATGTAGTGACATTTCTTTTCAGTCAGTTATGTGTTTTCATTGTATGTTGGCAAGAGAAATGGAAGCTTGAACTGTGTGAATGATAAAATTAATAAATAAGGCGCAGTTCATGTATGGCACAATCCAGATGTTCACCCCCCCCCCCCTTCTGCCTCACTGCCCCCCCCCCCCCCCATTTGTCACAGCTGCAGTGGGTTACACCATGGCCTTCACAGCAGAGATCCCATAACTGTATGAGAGCCTGTTTTTTTGTTGGTGTAGGAGAGTAAGGAGAGCTTGAATTGGCTATACATGTACGTTGTATAGTGTAACCAACTGTGGCAGAGGTGGGTGGCTGGGGGAGGGGAAGGGAGGGGCTGGTTCATTGGCAGCCAGTGCCAGGAATATGAGTGTGGATATAATACTAAATAGTGTTTTGTCAATCTGTGTGTAAAGAACAGTAAACGTTACTTTAAGTGCCATTGATTTTTGTTTTAGTTGGATAACAAATAGCTTTAGAACGGTTAATTTATACTATTGCAGTTATTGAAGTATGGTGGTCCATTGACAGAAAAACATTTGCTGTTAGTGTTACTAATATATAAATAGCTGAACTAAACTGATGTAGCAGCAGTTGAAATATTTTTGTGCAGAATTGTCAATTGTGTGTGTATTGATCTGTGTGTGTGTGTGTGTGAGAGAGAGAGAGAGAGCGAGAGAGAGAGAGAGAGAGAGAGAGAGAGAGAGAGAATAGAATAGATAGCTATGTATTTTGTGCTTGAGAAGCATCATCTGATCCATTTCTTGTTTCAGTGGCCGAGCCATAAGAGTACCGAATATTTCAACTGTGCAAGCACTGGCACTTCCCACCACAAGTCAGCTTCATTAACTCACAGCATCATCACTAGTCTACCTCCAACACTGTCACCGGCATCAGCATGGCTAACTGCAGCTGGCTGTGGAGCATTATCTGGTTTATAATCTTGCTTGTCTTTGGCTGGCCCATTGGATTTTTCTGCGCACTTTTCTACGTTTTGCTCAGCCCTTTCTCTGCCTGCTGCAGTGGGTGTAACGAACTGATAAACCTGCTGGACAGGGGAGTAAAGCTGCCACTAACCTGCTCGCAAAACCTGGTGTCTGGGAAATCTATGTGTTAAAATGTGTTTATGCTGTGCATCCGAAGAACTGGTGCTGTGGTGAGAGTGATGAATATATATTGCCTACAGCCCATGTCTTGGGCTGTGAATTTATAAAATGCAAGTGGACCTTGGTTATCTGCCTCTCCCTCCCTTTTTATTTTGCTAACACTAAACAGTTATAACTCGCATGAAAAATTTAATTTGTTCATTGATGAGTATATATATATTTGTCTGGTAGTGATAACAACGAAAAAGGAGGAAAAAAGTCAAACTACAATGAAGGAGGTTTTTCCTCCTTTTACTTTTTTCCTCAACTTGATGTCACAGCAACATCAAAAAGATGAAACCGAGAAGGGTTAGCATTTATTAGCAAGTGGGTGTTGCTAAAATAAGACATTTGAATCTGTACATAATGATCAATTAAGACCTTTGTGATTGTACCTTTCTTGAGGTCGTTATATATACTGTACCTTTCTTGAGGTCGTTATATATATCGTCACTCGTAGGAGAGGCCGTTATATATTTTTGATATATATACACTATATTGTCATTCGCAGTAGAGTTTGGTTTTTTAAAATGGGGGATGTGGGGGGTGAAATTATCTTAGACAGTCCATACTGAATGTGAGTCAACTGAGCATTTACTCATCTTGTTTCTCATCCTGTACCCATATTTTTTTTCTTCAAAATTTATTATTGTGACTGTGTTCATTCTGTGTAAACTGTGTGAATTGGTTAATGAACTTACTACTCTGAACTGAAGCAGTCCAGATTTTCATGTATAATCATTTTGCTCAGACTGGTGGCATTGATTTGTTTGCTTTTCTTCTTTCTTGCATATGATGTTCTACCAGGCCTGCTGCCATCTTTTTGCTTTTCATTTGTGCATTTCCTGTTCATAATGAACAGCTAGTGTGGTGGTTTTTCTAAGCAATATAATTTTGAAATCTACTGTAGTTTAGGTTACTCATTAAATGAATTTGAAATTTTAAAAAATATGCTTATTAATGTTTGCTTGCTTTTTTTCCCTCTCCGTCTTTTGGAGCATTGAGAGATGGTTACAACCTCTCTTTTTTTTAGTATGCCATCATACAATTAAAGATGAAAATAAAGTTCTTCTTCCATCTAAAGAGATTTTTCAAACTTTTTGTTCAAAGGTATATATATATGAATACCACATTTAGTATTTACATACATTGCATGAAACAGACATCTGAATTTTTCAGCTTTTGTGTATGCAATGCAGTTACATATATAACAGATTGAATGATATACAGACATGGTGCATTTTGAATGATTTTTTTATTTTTTATTACTAATTCGGGCATCTACATATTGGACAAGTTAAATCATACATTTTTTGTGTGTGTGCTTGAAAGACACCCGCATATTTTACACAAATATTTTTAGATCATGATTGTGAACTGCGCTCACCACTCTTCAGCTTGCAAGCTTTTTGGAGAACAGTGGGAGGCATCCTAGATCTGGAGTGACAAGCAAAATGTGCTCAATATTTTGAAGGGTTGTGACATGATATTGTTCAACTGTCAGAGCATAATTGATATTTTCTGGACTGGTGGGCAAAAGTGCTGCTGGATACAAGTTCAGATTTAACACTGCCTAACATCTGGTTGTGTCCTTTTTAATTCATTAATTGTAACTGAACTTGTCATAAGATCATTATGTGCAGAAAAAGTTAGAAATGGGTTGCATTAAATACCAAAAGTATGAGAATGCATGAAAGGTTAAGAAAAAACAGAAGAAGAAAAACGGGGGGGGGGGGAGGGGGGGGGACTTTTTTTTTATGTGATGGTACAAAACAGATACATTGTTTGGTGAAAATAATGTCTTTTTCAAGGAACAAAGTGTGCAGGTAGAATGACAATAAAAAGGTTAAAACAACAAAAACACCTGTATCCTGAATCAAATGGCGGTAGACCTTGGTTTACAATCAGGCATGATTATGATGGGGTATGTGTATGCCAGAATTCCATTGGTAGGGTGCATACAGTTTAACCCTTTTATTGTCATTGGGACACTTCATATGATGCCTGAGGAAGAGTGTTTCCCACTGGATTATTTGATGTTGCATGATACCCTGCTTAAATTCAGGTTTTATTTAGTCTCATACAAAGCAAACATCTCCAAACAATAATTTCAGGCTTGCTAAACTGCTTTTTGATACAATTCCCAGAAGGAATCAGAATCTACAGTACAGGCTCTTTGGCAGGAAAAGGGTTAAATAATAAATGTTATTTACCTTGTGCAGTCTTCTTATACCATGCTTAGCTTAATAAAGATCAGATGCTTTTTCTTCTTTTTATATATTTTTTTTATAGCGCCAGTGTGAAATACAGGAATTTCAAATGCATAATAAAGGATACAGTGTTTAGACCTGAGCTATCACCATAGATTTCCTTAATTTTCCATGGTGAAAGAGTCCACAGTGGTATGGCAATATACATAAACTATGAAAATTATTAAAACTATGAAAATTATTAATTAAGTTCAGCTGGTTTGAACTTTGTTGATTTTTTTCCTTTTTTTTTCAAGTCCAAAGTGCTTCTCCCCCTCACGTTTTCCATGTCATGTCACTTGAAAACAACTAACTGAATTAATGAGCACAAATTCCATGATATTGTGCACCCCAGAGTGCGGGGTTACCAGTGGGGCAGTCCCATTGCATACCAGTTCTGTTGTGTACCAGTCTGGTGTATCAGACCCATGGCATATCAGTCACATTGTGTTTCAGTCCCATTGCATATTAGTCTCATTGTGTAGGTGCAACCTTGGGACTGGGACACAATGGGCATGCATTGTCCACACTCTGTCCCAGTCTCATTACGTAAGCCTAACTCCAAGCCTGGCGCTTAGTGGGACACAGTACACACTCTGTCCCAGTCTTGTTGTGTAGTAGCCCTGATCCTATCTCTGAGTTGGACCCAATGGGCCTGATACACATTCTGTCCTGGTGTCATTGTATAGTAGCCCTGATCCTATCTCTGAGTGGGACACAATGGCCATGGTACACAGTCTGTCCCAGTCTCATTGTGTAACCCTAACCCTGATGCTTAGTGTGGCACGATGGGTGTGGTACACATTCTGTCCCAGTCTCATTGTGTAACCCTAACCCTGATGCTTAGTGTGGCACGATGGGTGTGGTACACAGTCTGTCCCAGTCTCATTGTGTAACCCTAACCCTGATGCTTAGTGTGGCACGATGGGTGTGGTACACAGTCTGTCCCAGTCTCATTGTGTAACCCTAACCCTGATGCTTAGTGTGGCACGATGGGTGTGGTACACATTCTGTCCCAGTCTCATTGTGTAACCCTAACCCTGATGCTTAGTGTGGCACGATGGGTGTGGTACACAGTCTGTCCCAGTCTCATTGTGTAACCCTAACCCTGATGCTTAGTGTGGCACGATGGGTGTGGTACACAGTCTGTCCCAGTCTCATTGTGTAACCCTAACCCTGATGCTTAGTGTGGCACGATGGGTGTGGTACACATTCTGTCCCAGTCTCATTGTGTAACCCTAACCCTGATGCTTAGTGGGGCACAATGGGTGTGGTACACAGTCTGTCCCAGTCTCATTGTGTAACCCTCACCCTGATGCTTAGTGGGGCACAATGGGTGTGGTACACAGTCTGTCCCAGTCTCATTGTGTAACCCTAACCCTGATGCTTAGTGGGGCACAATGGGTGTGGTACACAGTCTGTCCCAGTCTCATTGTGTAACCCTAACCCTGATGCTTAGTGGGGCACAATGGGTGTGGTACACAGTCTGTCCCAGTCTCATTGTGTAACCCTAACCTTGATACTTAGTGGGACACAATGGGTGTGGTACACAGTCTGTCCCAGTCTCATTATGTAACCCTAACCCAGATGCTTAGTAGGGCACAGTCTGTCCCAGTCTCATTGTGTAACCCAGGCCTGGCACAGTGGGCTCCGATACACAGTCTGTCCCAATCTCATGTGTAGTAGCCCTGATCCTATCTCTGAGTGGGACACAACGGACATGGTACACACTCTGTCCCAGTCTCATTGTGGAACCCTAACACCAAGCTTGGCACAAAGTGGAACACAGAGGACATAGTACACACTCTGTCCCAGACTCATCACGTAACAGTAACCCTGGAATAAACACCATACTGAAAAGCACTTGCAACGTTACTACATTCCCATTCTATCCATTAAAGTGCCTTGTTTTAAGATTAGTACAAGGTGCAGTACTACCGCTGGAATAAGCTAATATAGTAATAAGCTGCAATACTAACAAAAATGTATACATAAAACCTCAAAAATAATAAATATGTATTCATTGCACACCACACCCAGTGGTGCACAGAAGGCATATAACCAGGATGATGGGGTGGGGTGGGTGGGAAGAAAGAAATGCAGTTGTGAAGGCATGGGAGGAATGAATGTGATGGATGTCAGACGGGAGATAATTCCATCGCTTTGGAGCACAGTAAGAGAAGGAGCATTTGCCAAAAGTTCTAGCTTCACCATGGGGGATACAAAGCATCGGTGTGTCTGCAGAAGAATGAAGCTGCCTGGAAGGGGTGTACACAGTGAGGTCAGTGGGACAGGCAGGCTCTGACAGATGACGCTTTGTAGTCTGTTTCTGGCTTGGACCAGTAACCGAGTTCAGGATGGTGGTCAGGTGCTTTGGGGAAAAAAAAGATTATGCCATCCCACCAGTTTTCCAGTGTTGCCTTCGTAGAATTTCCAATGTTAAGAACAATGGAAAGTTGTTGAAACAGACAGCATGCCTTTACAGACCAGCTGATTCTCAGTGAGGTTTATGATTTTGTATATTACATGCATTAACTATAGTTTATGACCATTTTAACTGCAAATGTGCTGTATTATTATATAAGACAATTCATTGCCTGCTTTTCTGTTTGTTTTTGCTTTTATATTATGGAATAAATCAAGCATGGGAACATTATGGTTAACAGTGTACATATGTGTACTTTGCAGAGTGTGTGGACTGAATGATTAGATAATGAACCAACTTATATTTTGATTGTGCCATGGTACTTGATGGCCCAAACTCCCGGATCTGTCAGCGTCTATGTTCAGCAAGGTTCTGCCAGTCCTCCCTGTTGACTGTGGATTAAAGGAACTAGCCCTCTCAAAACATGTGACTGTCTAATCTGAAGGCTGGCCATTGGAGGAGAGATGCATGGAAAGAGAAAACACTAGGTGATCTTCCTTGAAAGGACAAGAGAGGGCCATCATCAATCAAGTGAATACTGCAACCATTTCAAAGGCGACATCAGGGAAACTTCTGAGTACCATCTTGAACTGAACTGGACTGGCCATTCCCCAACAGCTAAAAGATAAAAAACACACACTCAGAACTGAGGATTTTCTTTTTATTAGGTCAATTTTTATTTTCAGTTTAGAATCATTGTGTGTCAGTGACGGTTAGCAGGACGCAGTTGTTGAAAACATCAAATGTCAGCTGACCAAACAGTTGCCTGCGGCAGCTTTGATGATGTTCTGCAGGTGATGTTGCATGCAACTTCCACGTTGCGTGCCGCCAGTGCTACTTGAACAGCCTTGTCTTGGGCTGTGTCGTAACACAGTGGCACCAGCAAGAAACATTAAAGTGTGATGTGCTGCATAGTTATGTGGGGACTATCTTCAGCCATGATAAAAAGCTCCTTGCATAATGATAGCAGCATCTACCCTCCAGAAATGGAGAGAATCCTCCAGAGAAGGCGGGTGGCTGCCCATGGGATGTCATGAATTTAAAAAAGCAAAACAAATGGTCATGCAATCCTCACCCTATGGAGTGCATTTGTCAGTGTACAGTTGCGGATGCTGGGTGACCCATGGAGTGTTCAGCTGGGGAATACTTCAACAGCGACTCTCAAAAGTCAGATGAGAACACTGCTGTATAACCAAGTGAGCATTTTAAAACAAACTGCTTGATTTTAAGTGCATGTACTTTACCTGTAACACATTAATTATCTCTTCTACCTGTTGGACAATTTGCTTTAAGGCCAGTTCCATATTTTTTTCATCGCCAGCTTCCTGCATTTCTCTTTACATGCCCAGTGTTCTGTAGATCATGGGCAGAAATGTGACCCAACAAATCATTTCTTGGTGGTTGTCTCCAACTGGGTCTGTCTGGGAAGGTAATGTGGTTCAAGCTGATATTACTGGAATGGGTTGTCTGACAGTTACACAGAGGATCATTGTGGTCAAATGTGTAAACTAACCTGTACCAAAACGCTTTATTAAAGTGGATCCCAAACAAGGTTGCTGGATGACCTGAAAACTGAGCCCTGTTTGTTCCTTCATAACCACTGCAGAGCAAAAACAGCTGGCTTGTACACGACTGCCACATAATTATATCATCTCTGCATTGGTGATGTCATAGGCTTGGTCAATATGGCAGTGCTTATGGCTATGTTTTTGCAACTTTTAAATGTTAAATTTTAACAAAGTAGACCACAAATGAACTGTAAATCTGCTGTGAATGAACAAAACATGCTTCTTTGCTTGAGGTCCCCTTTAATTTTCTGCAGCACAGTGTCAGGGAATGTTCTGGTGGACAATGTTGGTCATAAAAAGAGACAAAATTAAACATACATGTGATCCTGCCTTTTGAAATGACTTGGATGGATAGGCCACTTTGGCTTATTTTTTACGGAAGCTTCCATTTCTTTAGATTTGGGGTTTTCAACAAAATCTATTTCCTAGTCTTTTTTGCATTAGACATGTAATTAAAGAAATCATAAATCTGATAAATGTAATTAAAATGTGTTTTAAACATGCATCTGCTTGTTGATGATGAAAATGTTGCTGATTTCTCAAAATGAGATGCTGTGGTGGTTATGACTTCAAATTGTTATAACATACCTGTCAACCCATACAGTTTACCAGTATAAAATAAAAAAATCATTATTTGGGTGGGATATGGGCATGCTGGAAAATGGATAAAGGAAAACATAATTTTCAAGAGATTTAGTTTTAGTTTTAAACTGAGCAACAAGACTGAGAAA
Organism: Alviniconcha strummeri; assembly: GCA_963584105.1. Taxonomy (NCBI): domain Eukaryota; kingdom Metazoa; phylum Mollusca; class Gastropoda; family Provannidae; genus Alviniconcha; species Alviniconcha strummeri. The sequence goes on from OY757543.1 coordinate 11,564,953, forward strand.
CTGTGGAACGAGCAGCTGACACACACCATCGCCAAATGCACACTGACTGGCCTGGTGCAATAGACTGAGACATCTTGTTGGAAGTGAGATTTGAAGTCGTGCATGCGCATTTAGCACAACGTTGTTTCTTCCATCCACTGCCACATGTGCCGGTTGGAATTCAAAATGCCGCTGCCACCAGCAAAAAAACAAAGGACTCTGGCCTGCATAAGGAAAATACACATTCACAAACTCTGGACTAAGGTTTACTCTCAAAAGGGGTTGACAGCTATGTTATAATAACAAGTGAATCAGTTTTGTATCATTTTAAACAAAATTATGTGCTCTCTACTGTGGTAAAAAATAATCTCAAAATGACAGTGTCAGTGTGACTCATTTCAGATGGTCAGGTCACAAATATAATTGTATGTGTATGTCAGCAAGTGCGTGTGTGTGTGTGTGTGTGTGTGTGTGTGTGTGTGTGTGTGTGTGTGTGTGTGTGTGCATGTCCGATACTGTGATTAAAAAATATATATATATAGCTCTGCTAGTAGAGTAAAACAATTTAACTTTGAACAATTTGATGGTGTTCCAGTGACATTTAACTTCAAATAGTTTCAGAGGCGTTCCAGTGACACCTTTTGTTTTCTGTGATGGGCACGAGTAAAATTATGATCACATGGTTAACAACAATTGATCCCTTTCATGTCTCAAAGCACAGTAGATTTCCAGTTGCAGATTTTCAAAGCTTCTCTTCTTCGGAAAGGACTATGATGCAGCACCAGTGCCCACAAGACAGACATGAAACATAATAGCACAGATACACATGTACAAATAATTTTGTTGTCAAAAGGCATCAAAGTGAAATCTCACTTCTGAGATCAATAAGCACTGATTTCACCTGATTCCATAGCCACATACAGGTGAGCTGTGCATCTTCTGAATACGACACGAGTTTAATGCAATGTAACAGACATGCTTACAATTACACTACTGAAGCACAATCAACACACAAGTGAATAATTAGTGCTCAAAAGGCGTCACACAAGCACAACAACAAAGACCAGTTGCCTACAGTAACTCATCCGGCATGCGTGTAAATACAAGGTATATAAACTCCACCAGAGGTACATCCTCAAATGCACTGCTATTGTACACCAGTAAGGAAAAAGCTAGCACAAAGTAGCAGTGAATATTCAGTTTGTACAAAGTCTGCATCGCCATGTGTCTTCATGGAGTTTGGAGGGGAACAGTATTGACTTGAAAGCACTAGGACCAACAAATAAAATGGCTTTCTGGCTCACCTCATGAGACTATATTAAAATGTGTTTGTTTTTTTGCTAAAAATTCCATTAAAAGAGGGTGATCTGTTGGTGAGAAACTTCCTTGCAGCAATAAAAATAAAAATAATAAGCGCAAATCTTTTTGCAAAACAAAATCTCAATGTGCTAGCACGCACCATTCACATGTAGGAAATATGCAGTACACATGATTATGAGGGGATATATTCCAAAGAGTGGCATTGAAAAATGGAAGATTCTCTGGTTAGGGAGGTCTGTGGCCAGGGAGTTCATCCACTCAGCTATGGAGCTGCGATGAACCTCACTCGGTCAACAAGCCAGTGAATGGGGTGCTCCATAAACCAGCGTACTGGACTGGAGTTGACACAGGTGAATCTTATTTACATCTGATGAGCAAATGAATCTCTGCTTGAGCTACAGAGCTGAACCTCATTGACAGTTGATGTCCAATACATTTATAGCATGTGTGCGTCTGTGTAGCAGTGTGTGTGTGTGTGTGTGTGTAAAACCATATGGCACACATACAGATCTGTGCTACAGTCAAAGGAGATATACAGTACTGCCTACCCTTCCTTTAAAACAAGAGGAGCTTAATCTGCATTCAGAACTAGAAAACACGATTTAAAAAGAAAGCAAACTCCTATTATCTTAAGTTTAACCACATCTGTACACGGTATGGACTTAATAATATCAGAACTTGCCCACAAATAAAACTTTCATCTGGACGTAATGTGTCCCTTTGACCTAAAAACAGGTGAAGGTTACCTGATGTTACTTTGATAGCGGCCATTTTTTTTCTTTTTTCTTTTTCACATAGCCAGATCATCAGGCCTGCACATCATAATTATACTCATGATTTATTATATTTCATGTAGGGGGCAGGGGGAGGGTGTGTGTGTGAAGGGCCAAGGGGTTGCACAAAAGCCCCATAGCTTGTTGACAGTTGTGATAGCAGAAGCTTTAATACATTAATATAACATTTGCCACAAAGACTAAAAAAGGAAGCAAAGGGTACAATTATGGCTGAAGGAGCTCACTGAATGTCCAACAAATATACGCTAAGTATATATCTATTTATTTTTTGAGATAAAGCAGCTGGAACAATAAAGGTCAGTTCTAAAATATATTAAAAAATGAAAAAAGAAAGTTTGTATGATTATGAAATCAGAAAGTAAATAGAACATAAAAGAACACCTGGTTCCAACAAACTTTTCAATCCAAAATTCACCAACTTTTCACAAATAAGAGCAATTTCTTCAAAATTAAAAACTCGTCAAAATTTGATAGCTTGATTCATCTTTAATTGACCACATGTGCTCCCTTCACAATCACAGTCCAGATGTGAAAATATTTATTTCATGATTATTTATGCTTAATAATAAGCAGCAAAAGTAAGAAACGATATAGCCAGTTACTGTCAAAGTCAGTCAGGAAATCGCTGGCTCATTATTTCCACATGAAAAGTCAAAACTCTCAAACTTTCCATGACCTTGGTTGATTTTTCCATTTTTCACACTTTCAAGGCCTGAAATTGGCAAATTATGTTTTCCCAACCTTTCAAAGACCTTCAAAGATTGTTGAAACCATGGAATTATTTCCACTGAAATGTGTCACTGCCAAGGTGCTGACAGCAACTGTGCAATTTCTTGCATAACAACCTGACAGCCAGTTAGCTCATCAAGGGATATCCTCCCACTGTGCTACTGTAAAAAGACCACACTCACGTCTCTGCCTCAAGCGTTTACACAAAACACTAGGTCATGTTGTAAAGGTACAGTACTGTAAGCTAATGGCCCCGTCCCTCATAAGCCTTATGGTTTCTGTGGACGTTAAGCGCTATGTTTACTTACTTTAGCTAATGTCCAAAAGTAGATTGGTAAAACAGAGAAACAACATATTCAACTGTGCAATAAAATGTATTAAAAATACTTCACTTTTTTTTCCTTTCTTTTTTACAGCTAATTGCATCCAACTGAGATTCACATAAGGTCTCTGCAGGGCAGTCCCAAGTCTAAGAAGCCATACAGACATGTATGACAAATGTACAACAAGATACACCCCCTTTTTGAATAACTTTCTTTCAAGCACAAATTTCACCACAGAGAAGTTTGCAATGTTTGAATGGGCTCCACTGTATTCCTCAGGTCAAGTTTCTAACAACAGTAGCTATTTACAGAACATGAAAGCACGATGCAAAGACACGTTGTAAAATGTTAAAAACTTGGGTAACTCAGTGCATGCTGACTGGCCACCAATTGTCTAAAACACAATCAGGCTGACATGGCAGGCTTGGAATCAACAAAGGAGCTCAAAGGGCTTGGAGCAGAATCAACACAGGAGCTAAAAGGGCTTGACTGACATGAAATATATCAATATATTAACAAGGAGACATAAAAAGGGAGCCCTAATCCATCTGCGACATACACCACTCGTCATCATGCAAGCAGACACAAGGGAAGTAAAATCCATCATGGATGTGAATCAAACATCATTAACTCCCTTCAGTGCCTGCCAGCTGTCACCCAAACTCTTTATAAAAGCTGTTGGTTGTTAAACATCCTTTTCAAAACATGCTTATTTTTTATTTATTTTTAAATGTAAAAACCAGTAACAGCAAAATTACAAGTTTCTCACAGTTATACACATGCGTTATAGAATAATGATGCTATAACTCCCAGGTGGACTGTTGTTTTTCAGTCAGGGGTTAACCTGTCTAAACTCAGCTGCCACATTACAGCAAAAAACAAAAAAGGCATACTTCAACTCAAACGTTTTGTAATTCACACTTCCACCGTCCAATTTTCGTCTTAATCAGAATAATGCCACTGGCACAAGTAAAGGCTGCCTCTTGCTTGCCGACGTGAGCTCATTCTAACTCTAATGTAATCGTCCTTCATCAACAAGTTTGTGCATTAAATGACCAAGACATGCAGTGCATGCCAACAATAAAACCACAGTAAAAAATGAACAATGCGAGATGCTCATGGTACAACAATGCCCCGTCTCCGCATCTGGACGCTGCTCTTCTTCTCTGCCCTCTTTGCTGCCACTGCTGCTCGCTTGTCCTGTCTGTGGAACACAGGATGCACACGCATAACATAGTGAGTCAATTAATATCAGCTGGGTATAAGGAAAGAGAAAACAGAATGCACACACATAACACAGTCAACCAATAACAGCCGAGTATGAGGAAAGAGAAAACAATGATGCACACACACAACACGGTGAGTCAACTAATAACAGCCGGGTATGAGGAAAGAGAAAACAATGATGCACACACACAACACAGTGAGTCAACTAATAACAGCCGGGTATGAGGAAAGAGAAAACAATGATGCACACACACAACACGGTGAGTCAACTAATAACAGCCAGGTATGAGGAAAGAGAAAACAATGATGCACACACACAACACGGTGAGTCAACTAATAACAGCTGGGTATGAGGAAAGAGAAAACAATGATGCACACACACAACATGGTGAGTCAACTAATAAATTAACAGCTGGGTATGAGGAAAGAGAAAACACAGGATGCACACATGTAACACAGTGAGTCAACTAATAAATTAACAGCTGGGTATGAGGAAAGAGAAAACACAGGATGTACACACAAAACATGGTGAGTCAACTAAGAACACTGGTTATGACTATGAGGAAAGAGAAAACACAGGATGTACACACATAACATGGTGAGTCAACTAAGAACACTGGTTATGACTATGAGGGAAGAGAAAACACAGGATGTACACACATAACATGGTGAGTCAACTAAGAACACTGGTTATGACTGTGAGGGAAGAGAAAACACAGGATGTACACACAAAACATGGTGAGTCAACTAAGAACACTGGTTATGACTATGAGGGAAGAGAAAACACAGGATGCACACACGTAACACGGTGAGTCAACTAAGAACACTGGTTATGACTATGAGGGAAGAGAAAACACAGGATGCACACGCGTAACACGGTGAGTCAACTAAGAACACTGGTTATGACTATGAGGGAAGAGAAAACACAGGATGCACACACGTAACACGGTGAGTCAACTAAGAACACTGGTTATGACTATGAGGGAAGAGAAAACACAGGATGCACACACGTAACACGGTGAGTCAACCAACAACAGCTGCATTAGTGTATATGAGGAAAGAGACAACTCAAACAATTATTCAATTTCAAAACACTCTCAATGGTCAAAGTATACATGAAGGTGTGTTGTTGTTTGTTTTTTGTGTGTGTTGTGTGTGTGTGTGTGTGTGTGTGTTTTTTGGGGGGAGGGGTAGTTTAAAAAAAAATCTAATTATAAACAATCTGAACTACTAAGGAATAAGGTTCACCAACAGCCAGCCCATCCTTCTAAAAAAAGGCAGGCCATTATCATTATGTAAACTTAACAGTCACGCACCAGCTTATGGTAACGTGTTGATCTTTCAAAACTACATGCAAGTTGATGGGGGAAGAGGACAAGGCACTGAAGTGAACTCATGAGAAGCCTCGCTCCCTGTTAGTGTTACACACTTACAGTGTTAGATTTGCAAAAGCGGCAGATGGCTTTCTTCACACTTTTTCTCCTTCCCCCAGCAACTCAGTGCCACTGAAACTCGTACCCGGTGCTTTTGACGTGTATTTATCAACAGCATGCACACTAAAGGCTTCAGCAGAGGGACATATACGTGCAAACAACTCTGTACCTGGAATAAGTCACTCTGGTTCTGTTCACGGCCGATTTGAAGATGTCCATGCGACTAGGGGCAGTGGGCTTGGTGGCTGAGTGTTCAGCACCTTTTCCATGGGCCATGTACAGCGTGTCCATGGGCTTGAGCTTGCCGGTGTGCAGCTTCCAGGTGATGGGGCGCGCCAGGCTGGCCTTGAGGTCAAACACCGGCTTGCTGGTGGACCTGGCCTCTGACAGGTCCAGGGTGCCCGTGAAGTGGAAGGGAGTGGCTAGGCAGGCAAAAGAACACCAGTGTAGTGCTACTACACTACTAGTACAGCAGTAGACATAGTCATAGTACACTACTAGTCATAGTACACTACCAGTACAGCAGTAGACACAGTCATAGTAATGAATGACAGACTTTCTACGTGTTTGTTTTCTTCATCTGCAACAGCTCAAGCTAGAGCTACTGAGTGTTGTGTGTGTGTATCTATGCATGTCAGTGAGTGAGGGGAGAGAGACAGACAGACAGACAGAGAGGAGAGAGAGAAAAGGAAGGGGAAAGAGAGAGAGAGTGTGTGTGTGTGGTTGTGTGCATTATACATTTTTATTACTGTGTTCATAAATGCGAGATCAAAAACAAATGCCTGCCCCTTACTGGACACAGATTTCTTGGCAGCAGCAGCCGCAGCCCCAAGAGACTTTCTGGTAGACATCTGACTTGCGCCAGTGCTTTTCCTGGCTGAGGCAGTGATGTTGGTCTTGCCTGAGACAGGCGCTTGCTGTTTTGTCCCTGCCTTTTGATTGACTGGGGTCTTGTATGAGCTGAAGTTAAGGTTTATGTCCTTGGTGGAGGTCACCGTAGGCTTGAACACTTTGGATGTAGAGGTGGACTTCTGGTCCTTGGCTGAGGAGGCCGCAGCAACAAAGTTGAGGTTCATGTCCTTGGTGGACATGATTGAAGGCTTGAAGGGCTGTGCAGCCTTTCTCTTGCCCTGGTGGAGAAAGAACACATCAACAGATGTGAAATAATAATTGTGGGATTCTAGATGCCCTTTCTCAAATGAGCCCCGGGCCACATACATTTCATACTCAAGTTAAAAACAACTGGCATCAAAACACGCAATACTGATAGACACAAATTCATCATCAAACTCAGGAAGGATGTCTCATATAAAGTTGGTATTTTGTTACCATGTATCCCCTTTTCATTTCTCAAAAAAAACAAAAAAACTGAGTGATCTTACCAGCGCAACTGGTGACTCACCAGACTAGGTGTTCGCTTGCTTTTCAGTTTGGAGACGGCCTCCTGAACCTCGTGGAGCACGGTGCGTGCCTTCTTCTCTGATGCCATCATCTCTTCTGCACGCTTGCGCTTCTTTGCCAGGTAAACATCAATGGAGTCAAACTTGGAGAATTCTTTTTTGTGCACTTTCTCCCAGTCCTTGTTCCCTTTTGACAAAAAAGGTGATGCTGAAGGTGAAAGAGGGATGCGAGATGGCGAAATTCATTTATTTACTTCCTTTCTCTTATGAAAAAGAAGAGATTTGGCTCCAGGAGAGGCTGATGCACCAAAAAGGTTCAGGAGCTGGGGTTTCTTCTCTTTATGTTGTTTGTCTTCTTGCAGTCTTACTCTGTTTACTTTAAGTTCTTTAATGGTTTAACAGAAGGCCTCAGCAACTACTGCTTGTTTTTTCTTCTTTTACACTTTACCTCAATGAAAGAAAACTATATAAAAAAAAAAATTAAAAAAACACAAGCTAAGACAGAGATTTGCCACTCACTTCACAAAGACCACAAGAATTTTCAAAGAAGAAATGTTACAACTTTATGTGTGTAACTGATTTAGCTGACCATGTTAGTACAGTGAAACCTGGTGAAAGACCAACCTGAATATACACTTTTACAGCAGAAAAGAAAAGCCATCTTAAAACAGAGGGAGTTTCTCGACAAGAGGTTTCCTCACCTGGAAATATGAACAAGAGAGTGCGCACAAATTTCAGGGTTTTCTCTCTCTCTCTCTCTCTCTCTCACAAGGATGACCTTTCACCAGATGCACACTTGTAACTGCATCTCAAATAGTCACAAACCCTGTTCCTACATATTGTATTAGCAGGAATCCACCACAAACTGCATTTACATAGACTACTGTTGAACAGTGGGCTGACCCCCCAAAAGGGGTTGGAGCAAAGATGTTGATTCCAAGACCAACCTGGTGTGATGGGCTTTTTCTGCTCCTCTTTCCTCTTGGCCAGGAAAGCAGCAAACCTGGGGATCTGGGTGGCTGCACCCGTGCATGGAGAGCTCTTCACTGAAACAACAGCATCACTGCGGCCACCATCATCACCAGAACAGTTGCAAAATGCTTTGCCTTTGGGGACAGTAGACAGAGGGGTCAGGGGTCAGGGTAATGGGATGTACACTGGTTTTCCTTGCCACAGAAACCATTACAGTTAATTATACTTGGACTGTTTTCATGCTTGGAAAAAGCAAAGTGAGTGGGGTGTTGTGGGGGGGGGGGGGGGGGGTTGTGAAGACATCACATGGTTTGGTCTTTTGGTGCATACAATGTCTACCAATACCAGATATCAAACTCTGTTACCTCTCTTGTCGTGGTCTGTAGTCACTAAATGCCTTGCAACTGAAGCCAAGGTGAGACAAGGTAAACAGGTAAATTTTATAACAAGTGCTAATGGCTTCAACACAAAGTGGACCAGTGGCTGGTATTCATCTGCCTGTTGTCTTCCTCTGGCTCAAGTCTCAAGTTTGTTGTCCACTACTTTAAGTTGTGCACAAATTACGTTTTGTATAGTCAGTGTACTCATGTGTATGGGTGCCTGTGTCAGTACATGCATGCACTTAGAATAGTTTCTACAGACAAGATTTTGCACTTTATAAATTTATGTTTTAATTATTATCTGCTTGCAAAAGTTGCATTTTATTTTTACACACCATGCATTACATTTCATTCCTGTTTTGCACTGTGCTACATGTCCTCTGCTCTTCTACTTTTAGCATGGTTGAGAAACCAAACTGGATAATCAAGTCCATCAGACGAGGACAAGATTCAAGAAGCATGGACAAGAATGTGCAGTTCTGACTGTGCAGACCATGGCACAGTGAAAGTGGAAATGTGGAGGAGAGGCACCCTAAGTGCCTTGGTAAAAAAAAAAAAAAAAAAAAACTGACAGTATTTCCTGCTAAATTAACAAAATGGACTGAACATGACAACAGAAATGAATAAAGAGGCGATCAGAATGAATCACTAAATGCAATGTGAGAAGGCAGCCAACCTTTCCCCTCCACCTTCTTTTCAATGGCTCTCATTAGCCGCTTCCGTCGCTCAGCGCTGTTGAGCTCTCCGGACATAGAGTCCAGCATGCCCTGGATGCCGGGGCTGACTTGGGACTTGTTGGCGGCCTGTCCCACCTCCGGTGTGGCCGGGGCCCCCAACGTGGGCTCTTCCAGCTCAAAGGTGCTGGTGCGCTTGCGCTTCTGCCCTGACGTCTTCCCAGGTATGGTCAGCACAGATTTGTCCTCCACACTAACCTGCACATAGGACAGAGATGAAAATGAAAAGAATAAAAAAATAAAAAATAAAGAAGAAATCTCTGTGTGGTTCTGTTTTAACCCCAACCTCTTCCCCTTGTAATGCCTTAACTAACCACAGGGCCACAGGTTATCCACCTTCACCAGAGCAAGATGTAATTTCGCTAATAATCAAAAGATTTTGAGGAGCATAAGGACTGTTTAATTTATGAAGAGCCTTGTTAACAGTTACATGCTTCAAAAAGAGCAACTTCAGATTAAGCACAGCATGTAATTTAAATGGCCAAAGAGCCAGAGAACAGACCGATAAACCAATAGATACTTTGGTGGATAAAAGAACACGATACCTATATTTTGTCTAACACAAAACAACAGATGCTTCTCTATCAGTAGTTGCAGACTTTTTTTTTATTTGTTTGTAAAATATTTTGGTTTCAAACATACAGTTTTTCTTCTTCTGCTTCTCCAAAGTGCATCCCTGTTGAGTGTTCTAGAGAAAGTCCCTTAAGACACTGTGGTATCTGTTTATGATTGTCATAGTCATGGGTGAGATATCACACACACACATGTATACAAACAACACCAACAACAAAAACTATTCACTTGTAACCGAGTGTATTGTATACATGTTCCGGGCCATGACCCTATAACCTTTTCTTTCTGGTCCTTTTCCTTTTTGATTGGGTGGGGGTTTTATGGACCAATTATCTAAGGTGTTAAAAGTTGTGTGCTGGGCCGGCAGCGTCCCTTTTCCCCCAGTGTCCCTGCAGAGGCAGGTTGTTTGGTTAACTGTTGCGGCCGGTGTTCATGTTTTCATCACAGGGGAGAGCCTACACTGTTTCCTGGTTGGTTGGTGTACAAATAAAAGTTATGTTATAGCAACCTCTGACTTGTGACTCTTCATCCATGCTTCCAATCTGCTTCCCCATCCCCACTCCCCTACACAATGAATGCATGGTTGAGGTTATAAAAGATCTTTCACTTAAGCCCTGTCTGACTGCTTGTGAAAATTAGTCATTGCTGTTGTGCTGTGATTCGTCAGCTTTCTAGTCAGGTCTGGTGGTAGCAGCAGTTACATTTAAAGATCACAGAGTTGGTGGTTTTTTCTCCTTTTTCTTTTGCAATTATGGGGCTGGGGGAGTGTGAGAAGTGATGGACAGAAGTATCTTGCACTTAGAAAGTTGGACTGCATTCACTACTTCACTTGTGTACATCATTATTATTACTGATCGCTTTTATATAGCGCTATTCTCCACTCTCAAGCAGACTCACATGGGATGGGCTTTTACTGTATGCATTTTTTGCACCTATGATGCATTTTTTTTTTTTTTAAAGTCTTGTAGTCTGCAATTTGATGCAAATCAGACAGTGTAACTGTAACAGAATACATACAGGTGTGGACTTGCTGTCACGCTTGGCACCACCATTGTCTCTGAGTCTCTTTGCTGGCACATTCCTGGCCCCTGCAGAGCTGGGGGAGCTCCTTGCTGCCCTAGGCTTTGGGGAACACAGGACTGGTGTGCTCTTTCCAGAGGCCACTTTGGCACCGGGCTGAGTCTGCTTGGTCCCAGTTTGACCCAGAGGAGTTTTGGCAGACACTGGTTTCACGATGGTCGGGGTTTTCTTGGCTCCATGTGTTCCAGACACTGGTCTCACAATGGTCAGAGTTTTCTTGACGCCAGGTGTTCCAGTCTGGGGTGTCCTTGCAGTGAGTGGCTTTGTAAGAGAGGGCGCTCTCTTAACGCTGGGTGTGCTGACCTGTGGGGTTCGTTTCAATGTTGGTGTTTTTCGGCCTGAAGGGGTTCCCTGCTGGGGAGTTTTGCTGGTAGCTGGCTTGGTGAAAGAAGTGTTGGTCTTTGGGGTTTCCGATTTTGACCTCTGCATCTCCTCTTGGCTCTCCTCTGATGAGGAATTGCTCTGCAAAATTTCAGTTTTCTGACTCGGTGATCACAGGAAATGCAGTTTCACTGTAAAAACATTGTCAAAAACCTGGAGTAAGTAACTTGGAGTTTTACGCCTAGTCAACCATTGCGGTTATATCAGGGCGAAGTCAAAAACCTGGAAAACAGAAAATCATGAAAGGCTATAGATCTGAATGCCCCCCACCCCATCACTGGCGGGGGATGCCACATGTATCATTTATGTCGCCACAAAAGTTTTGTCACGAAACACTTCTTTTGTCACAACAAAAAGATGCTCATCACAAGAAAACTTCTGTTGTGACAAAATTGTGTTTGTCACGACCATACTTTGGTTGCGAGAGATATTTGTCTCAACAAACCTAATTTTGGTGCGACAAAAGATATGTTTTGTTGCGACAAACACATGTTTGTGACAAACACGTGTTTGCCGCGACAAACTTTTTGTTGTGACAAAAATGATACTTGTGGCAGCTCCTACCAATGATACAGCCCATCCAAAAATTTGGGAGACCTAATCTACCTTGGTCTTTCCTCTGGTCCCTTTCTTTTGTCCCCTTTTCCTGCCTCTGGCTGCCACTTTCTTCTTCATCTGGCCTGACTGGTCCTCTTCCGGTGCTGGACTCTCGTCCTTCTCACTCTTTGGAACTCCGGGCTGAAACACAAAAACCAACAGTGGTGAAGATTCAAAATAATAAATAAGCCAAAGGCAAAGCAAAATAAACAGAAAAGTTATGTGACAAGCAGTGGAGTCATGGATGGATGCCTGCCAAACTTCTCTGCTACTGAGCAAGCCATCTCCCTGAAACTGGAAAGTTTAGATCATCTTGATACACAATCCATACCATGTAACACACTAACAATCAAATCCAAAGTGAACAGGGTCGACATTTTTTGGCAGAAATTATCATGGTAGTTTGGTACTTATATGCATACAATACAGTATACAAACCTCACACAAGCTAAAATCAATGAACCTGCACAGCTCCCACTGCTGATAAGTGATATATTTATAATCAATCATGAAATTGAAGGAATAATCTCACTCTCAATACCCATTATTTATCATAAAAATGAAACTCAGTATATGTTAATTGTTATCAAGCGTTACATAATCATGCATATTAATTGTACAAATTTTATACATGACATTTATAATCAATAACCTATTGACTAATTCAGTAACTGAGTTTTACAAAATTGACAAACATGAGTGCAAATAATTAAAGACATTATGCTAATGAGTAACAGTACACACTCAAACCACGCAAGTGGACACATGTATTGCAGATAGATGCATACACCCTACACACCATAGACAGTATCAATCATTTTTGGCGGCACCTGCCATTCTAATTTCTACCTTAACTTAAAAGTTATAACATATTTGAATATATATATTATAATATTGATAGTATCACACCATTAAATAATCATTTGCACAGTATCAATCATTTTCACTCGTAAAAATTAAAATGGCAAAATCAGAAGGAAAAAAACTAACATAATGCTATTAGTATTACTAATACAGTAATAGTAATACTAGTTTAGACATCAGAGAAATCAGATAGCCTTGAGTAGCAATTTTTCTTGTTTGAACTAAACCATTATGGCTATACTATTAGTATTACTAAAACTGAAATCACAGCATGTTTTTGACATGTTCTTTTCTAATCAAGATTATTTTCTTGCCAAATGCCAAACACAAGTCGTGTCAGCCTCTGAGCTTGAAAGTCTGGGAAAAATTATTTTGACTTGAACTCCCAGTCCCAGTACAACTATAAATACATTTTATCTTGGTGAAACCATGACTAGTGAACACAGAAGAACAAGTCACTGATAATGTGATACTAATACTACTTACTAGTAGTAGTAATAGCGATATAACGGAATTGTTAGTTTAAGACTACCCTAGATTCAGACACATAAAAACAACACTAATTAATAATGTGGCAATACAAAACATGCAAATTTATGGGGTAAGCCCCTTTTGCAAGCAACGAGAGAACAGTTAAATGGTGAAAAGTGAAAATATTAACTTAGCATTCTATTTAACAATTAATGTGTTTGGATCTTCTTTTCAACTTTTATAATCCTAGTGTAACTGAGTGTATTGTATACATGTTCCAGGTCATGACCCTATAACCGTTGCTTTCCGGTCCTTTTCCTTTTTGATTGGGTGGGGGGTTTTATGGCCCAATTATCTAAGGTGTTAAAAGTTGTGCTGGGCTGGCAGCGTCCCTTTCCCCCAGTGTCCCTGCAGAGGCAGGTTGTTTGTTTACTGTTGCGGCCGGTGTTCATGTTTTCATCACAGGCAGGGGAGAGCCTACACTGTTTCCTGGTTGGTTGGTGTACAAATGAAAGTTATGTTATAGCAACCTCTGACTTGTGGCTCTTCATCCATGCTTCCAACCTGCTTCCCCTCAACTCCCCACCCCACTCCCCTACAAAAGCTGGCGAGGGGAGAGCCTGTAAGTAATTTTTCTATTGGCTTGTTGTTCTCTTGTTTCTTATTGATGTAAATAATGTCTGTTTATAATGTTATCATGTTCACAACGTGCCTTGATTTTGGTTCTTGAACACGTGGATAATTTCAGCGTTAGACTGCCGCCTGGTTGCAGCCACTATGGCGTCAGACTACCTTGTATGTGTGTTCATATCTTAAGCTTTTATGCCACAAGATGACCAGTGCTTCCATAATGTATGCAGCTAACCCTGGTTAGCTGATATGTAGCTAGAATGTTATAGGTTGCCATTGTTGGATGTTCAGTTTCAGTGATGCTTTGCTGATGCAAAGTTATCCCTCTTAAAGTATGGGTTCTTTGTCAGTGCGGCCGTACAGATCTCTGTGCGGCATCACTTATTTGTTTAGTTTCCTACAGATCTTTGTTTCTACATGAAATCGGTGGTATATTATGGCTAACACTTTGAAGATGTTGACTTCGTAGTATTGTCGAATGTTCATTTTACTAGTTGAATGTGGTTTAGTACATAGGGGTGATTGTATAAACTGTAAGACATGTTATTTCTGTTTTGATCTGGCTTTTGTATGGCCGAGTTTTGGGCGCGCAGACTTTCAGTCTGCTTAGCTTGTAAACCCTTTTCCGGGTCTTTGTGCGTGTACCCGAACTGGCTGGTGATGCGCGTCAGTGGTGGTAATTAGGCCTTTGTCTCTGTTCACTAACCGAGCAGACAGGTGCAGCCAGATCAACAGTTTTGATTCTTGCTGCACTACCCGCGTCAGTAAGACGCTTGACGTTGTTCACAGATATGCTCTGCTAGTCAGTAACAGTGACATGCTGTAACGCTTTGAGTAATGAGGCTGGAGCCGGTCAGTTTATGACTGACTTCCTCCCGCTTACGGCATGGTCCCAAATGCCACCTGTGTCACTATCCATCTCGTTGTGTGCTTATGTGGAACTGCTGTAACGATTATCTCACTCTTCCTGTTTAGTTAAGAATGAGCTTGATAATCCGCATTCTTCACTTTTACTTTATTGTATACTATTATACTGGGAGTTCATCAGTTAATTGACTGGCCGTTTCTTGTATACTCACCGTGACTCTGTGAGATATGGGTTTTAAGTGTAAGTCAAGCACACGATTTATGTGCTTGATTATTAATCATTTTGTCATGTATTATAGTAACCCACAGGTAAACTACATGGTTACTGTATTTATTAGATTAGTAATTGCTGTTGTTTATACTTTATATTTGCTTTCATGTTCTAAATGTTTTGTTTGCTTGTGTCTTTTCCAATACACACTGTTTCCTGGTTGGTTGGTGTACAAATAAAAGTTATGTTATAGCAACTTCTGACTTGTGGCTCTTCAGGCATGCTTCCAACCTGCTTCCCTCAACTCCCCACACCACTCCCCTACACTAGCAATGATCCTTGTTAATTTTGTTTAAGAGTATTTTAAATAAATAGTATTACTGTTAGTATTACTAGTATTAGCAGTAAAAACCAAACAACAGTGGTCTCAAAAGAGGGGTGTACTGTACCTGGTCGGAGGTTTCAATTAAATTTACAAGTAAATTTGAAGAAAGTGGGAAATGCCCCCCACCCCCCTTTTGTAAAAAAAGAAAAAAGGTCTGTAGTTTTTCACTTTCAGCAGAGGTTCCACTATTAAAAGTGTTAGTGTAAAATGTTACTGTATCAGTTTTACTGATGCAGATGCTGAAGTATTTTACCTGGCTGGTGTCACCCCCACCAGTGCTCTGGGTGTTGGTGTTGCTGTGGCCCTGAGTGTTGTAGTAGTCTTTCAGTGCCTTCACCAGCTTCTCAACCTGGAAGTGGAAAGTGAATTCATGCATTCAGCAATGTGACTTCTGAATTAACGTTTTCACTGCCATGATCAATGATGTCACCTGAAAATGACCAATAATGGTGTGTAATTTGAAATCCTTAAGCCACTTTGTACTTTTCTTTTTTGGCATTGGGTGTGAGCTGATTTTCATAAAATGAACAGTTATACTGAAAGAAGAGTTGTTATATTAATTACTATATAGGAGGATGGAAAAATATAGTCTGTAGCAGTGTAGGCATGCATCTGCACCTTTCACTTTTCTCTCTCTTCAGCCTGGACATTTTAAAGGCACAGCTGAGGCAGTGAAGGGGTAATGAAGGATTTCTTTGCTTAAATTCCTTCCTCATTCTAATCTTAACTACATACTAACATGGTAAATTTATAATTATGTGTAACATTCTATTTCTAACATTAATACTATTAGTATTACTATAATAGTATAAATAATGCCAGTAATGGACTAACCCAAACTACATGCAATCATTTACTTGGTTCTGTTGAAAAACACACCCTTAAATTTAAAATAAGCTTGAAAGTGTTACTAACTTACTGCTAGTATTACACTTTACAGCATTTATTAATGTTATACTTATAGTCTAATATAGTAATAATATTAATAATGATGGAAAATTTTAAAGTACCTATATCCTGTAACTGTGTAAGTTCCTAAGTCATAAGACATATATATATATATATACTGACATTGTGACAATGACATAGTGACACAATGTGCATGAAACTGGGGACTGTTATCAAACAATATAAAACAAAATTAAACAGCTACTCATATTGAGTCATAATCTTTTAAATTTAAGACACCCACCCTGAGGCTCAAACTGAGTCACATTTCAAGCATTAAACAACAGAAAAAAGATGTACATCAAGTATTCAAGATAAAGACTATTATCATTTTAAGTGACACACATGTTCATAACGCCCACTCTCTCATTAGTCTGCTTTTTGTCTTCTTTTCTCTCTCCATTTGTTTTGTTTTCATGTTGAAGGCCTGCGATCAAATAGCTGATCAACAGATCATTCTGGCACCTAAATGCTTGTTTTGTGGACAAGTACCTCACAGGTCTGTTATACTGTTATAGTGTTAAACAAAAATTAATAGCAGCTGGTAGCCTACATCTGACCGATTGCTGATTCTCTCTCCTCCCCCCCCCCCCCCCCCCCCCCCCAACCCCCTCCATAATCAACATGATTGTGGGCATCCAAGAAAAGAAGAAAATAATTATTACTGCAAAATTTGTAACTATTTGTAACTGACGCTAATGGGTAGTTTTCAGAACTTTATAGTACAGTACCGCAAACATTGTTATTCTACGTTGCGAGTGTGACTGGGATTCAGTACACTCACGATAACTTTTGGCGATGACAACATAAGGGCACAACCGATGTACTATAATGCTGACCATATTCGCCCAAAAATATGTTTCAGCATATTTTAGAAACGAATACCTTCATGTTTGCTTTGATGCCTGCACTTTTTGCAAGCTTTTGCAGCTCGTTATACTTCAAGTTGTCGAGATCCATGTCGGTTGATCAAGTAAAAAGTCGCCAATGTTGACAAAAATGTGGACTTCCCGCTTGGTCATTCGAAAAACTGTTACACACAATTTGATTGGGTAAAAACGATTACCTCCCTTGTTGGTCAACTTCCGGTGCAAACAAGCATCCAGGATCGTCAGCACAAGCCAGACAACCAACAAACAAACAGCTTCACGTGCTTTTATGGGATGTTTCTCTTGTTCTCATGGATTGAAATACTACGCAGACGTATTTGAACTTCTTGCATTTTTAGTCTGGAGTTTTGCAGGATGAAAGATTATCGCATAAGCACCGCATGGCGACTATTTTGACCCGTGCTCAGTAGTGCGTGAACACTTGACAGTTGACTAGTGATTAAAGTGAAGTGTCAATCGCGGTTGTGGGCAGGGACTGGGATCACGTTCTCACCACACATCAAAGTCAGTTGAGCGAGGAAACGCTGGCGAGGTTATTCCAGGTCAAGGGCAGTGGCAAGTGTGCTGACTTCATGCGTGAAACTGAAAGAGAGGTATGCCTAACAATTTGATGCAACACTGGTGCGAGAGGTAGCTTGCACTGCAAGTTGCAGGGGTGCGCTTGAAGCCTGTCCAGCTGCAAGATGAGTGCTCCAAACGGTGACATTCGCTCCCCGGCAAACAGCAGGAAACCTGTTGCAATGCTGGATGAGAAGGGCAGTCGTGCGGTGACCGGCTTGACAGGGATGTATCTGATGGTGGCCTGTGCAGTGTCCAGTTCATGGCTGATCGGTTTCTTGGAGTTCTCTTTTGTGTGGGCCTTCTTGCTCATCACTGGCCTCTTCGTCGTGTGGCAAGCCAAGATCAGCCAAATCATCAAGCAGCATCTCAACGTGGAGGAGTCGGTCCTGTACAGGAGGAGAGCCTTTCGTCAGAATGAAACAGCTGAATGGTTAAATTTCTTGCTGAATCGATGGTAAGTCTTTATACTAATTGTAGCACTAGCAGTAATTTTTTTGTTCTCATATATTATTAAAATTATATGGTTTTGTGAATGCACTTACATGTGACATGCAGTTTGGGATAAAACTGTCAGACTTTTGTCAATTTATGTGACTTGTGTTAAGTAATTTACTAAGCTGATTAACCAAATTCTGTTGTCTTCCGCCTTTTCTGCCCTCCTCCCCTTCTCTCACCATTAGTGCCCTCTCCCCTCATCCCTTTCCCATCAGTCCTCTCCCCGCATCCCCCGCCTTTACATTCCTTCAGTACATGCAAGTGTATGGGTGAGGGTGGGGTGGGGAGGGGGTATTGTGTGCAGTACAATAAAATTATATTATTTTTGAGGTTTTATTTATACATTTTTGTAGGTCTTTGTTGTTGAGTTTGTATGACAACTTTTGAGTGCTAGTACTGTAATACTAGTACTAGTAATAATAATAATAATAAGTTTTATTTATAATGCGCCTGTCCCAGTTCTGCAAAAACGAGCTCCAAGCACAGTATAGCTTCACATATCAGGCTCAATACATAGCTAAGAAATACATGTAATAAAAACAACAACAACAACAACAAAAACAGTATCTAGTTAATACAGTTACATCTGACATGACAAAGATTATGACCAACTGATTTTAAAATTTTGTTTCCAATAAAAATCGTATTACTGTAATAATTTAAAGCATACACGGACTAACTTAACTAATTCTGATTAAATTAAAATACACTAGCAGTTCAACAGTAAGACAAAAATTTAAAACAAACAAAAACAATATTTTTTGGAAAATCAAGTTTCTTAAATTTATATTTCACTTAAATGACATGGTAATAAACTGGCTAAATTAATAAGATCATCAACTAAAACAGTAAAAAGAAAAAGCAACCCCATTAACTAATAACATCCAAGACACTGCAAGTTTTTCAGATACCTAAGTAAGACAGTAAAAATAAAACAGCAAGTTAAGACAATCATTCGTGCACATGTAGTGATGTACTACACAGGATATGAGCCTGTGCCAAAAGGTGCTCGGCGAGGACCATCCATTTTTTGGTCCTAAATGCTTCTTCAGGTTTAAGTTTTCTCTGAACAAATCTAACTTTATCTGAAAAAGTATGCATCAAAGAGATAATAAAGATAAACTTGACTCCCAAAGTCAGTTCTGAGTTAGTAAAATATGAAAATTTACACCAAGTCCGGGCCGAAAATCGGCAAAGGAAGGGTGGACATTTCGGATGCACCGCTTCAGTTGTCGTTTTGTTTGCATCTTTCTTCTTTAGGCAATTTTCCCTTTGCTGCCTGACGGGACATAGTCAAAGCTTTTTAATGCTTGTGAAAACGGCTCATAACTACTTGTAAAATCTGAATAATTGAAATAAACATAAGCCTATTTCGATCGAAACGCATTGGGTCCGGTTCCGATGCTGACGAAAACGTTCGTCTGCTACTATTCACTGCTGACTTGTGGGTGGTGAAACAAAGAAGCTGTTGCTAAAATCAGTGTTCAGTCAAAAGCAGTGATAATAAAAGCGTTGGATTCCGTTCGTAATAAAAAAAAATCAAGTTTAAAATTTCAAGTTTTTATTTTGTCAGGCCGTTACGATTGAAAAATTGCCGATCCTGGGGATTAACGTCGATTTTGTGACCGCGGTCTTTTTGCACAAAGCGCGGCCATGTTTACCCACAGTGCTTTGCATCTACTTTCTCTTCAGACATGGTGCCAACAAGGAACGGTGAGTGAATTTTCGATTTGGGTCATGTACCTTTTTACAGTTTCGATCGAAATGTGATGTTACGTCCAACAGATTAAATTGTTACTTTTCATTGATACAATGTTATTTTTGCATTTTTATTCGTAATTGTAAGTGAAGTGACCATTATTAAACAGGTTTCGGTCGGCAGTGTGCAAATTCAAAGTGATGTCTTTATTCAATAGCCAGCTGTTTCTCGGATGCCTTAGGTCAGTGTTTCGATCGCGAGTGACCGATTTTTACACAATAATGTCCAAGTTTCGATCGAGGGAACTAGTTTTTTCTTAGTGTTTCGACTGCAAGAGAAAAACGTATACGTTCAAGTGTTTACTTCGTAATGGCGAAAATACCCGTGTTTACGGCGACACACGTTTTGGAGTTGATTTGCCGCTGTCGGACAGCGTTTTTTTCATTTATTCAGTCGATCAGAACAGCATGATGCCATGACACAAACTCTTACTCCTCAGTACACTTCTGCAACGCTACAGGTTTATTATTGCCGTCTGTGATGTGAACTAAGAGTTTTTTTAAAGGCATAGCCGTAAATTATCTATTTATACCAATTTATACAAATTATACAAACACACAACAACAACAAAAAGAAAAGAAGCATTACCATGACATTAAAATTGTGATTAGGGAGATGATTTTTTTTTTTTTTTTAATCTTCCCAGGCCTTCCCATTTCTCTGGGATGAATAAAGTATATTGTTACTGAATATTGTTGTTTTGATTCTGTTTCTAGCAGGACAGATGCATTCTAAAGTATGTGCTGAAACTAGTGAAAGCCAGAATAGAATTTCTTAACTGATGTAGTTTTATATGTGCACTGCAGTACAAATACAATACAGTGCAGCATATAAAGTAAAATTCTTGTGACAATTGACTATAAATATGCAACATGAAGACACAAAATTCATACAACACAAAATACAATACACTGTGGCACAATGACAATGTAGGGTGGGGGTGGAAGTTAGTAGGGAGAAAAGACCAAATGAACAGAAATTTAAAAAAGGAGAGGGTAACCTGGTATTTGTGTTATTATGTTTCAACTACAGTACTATACATATATATATATGTCAGTAATATTACCTAATGTCTGATATAGATGTATATATATTTATATTCTGGGAAAAGTCAAAACACACACATGTGCGTGTGCAAACACACACAATATCTTATATGCATGTATGTCTCCAGAGTTGCATACCGACAAATATGGAGACATTTCCTCAAAAACAGTTGTTATATTGCCTTATTTTGTACACATGCATGTTTCTTTTCAGGCTAAAGAGGTTGATGCTCCAAAAGGGGAAGAGCAAGTGTTTTTCATGACACAGCAGGGACAACATTAGTGGAGCACGAAGCCAGATTCGTCCTGGGAAGCACTGCAGTACTTAGGAACAGCAGAGAAATAAAGATATATCTCAATGCTGAACTGCCAACTCACTGAAAACAAATCTTTTAAATTTATTAGTTTGGGAAGAATTAGTGTTAACATGGGAAATTCTCTATGCTTTGTCATCAGTTTCCAGACTTTGCATTACTGTTTCTGGGTACTTACAATGTGTTACAGTTGTTATTCCAGGTAGTGAGACTTGAATGACAAATCAATGCCTTTGGTAATTGAATTTTACCTTCTGTTAACAATAGGGTATAGGGTGAATGTACATTTGTAATTCACATGGTTTTCTGTTTTGTCAATGAAAGAATAATAATGACAACTTGGCTGTACTTTTTCTAAGTCACATACTGACTGTCCAGTGTTACATATTCCATTGTGTCCTCTGATTGATATGCATGGCATCCGACAGTGCATTACTTTAAGTAATGGTTTTGGCCTTGTTCAATATTTACAGCAATGTGTCAGATGTAGGAAAACTAAGTGATTTTATTAGCTGTGCATATGTTTTACAGGAAAGGAAAGTTTACAAACTTTACAAAGGGAAGTGATGTGTCCACCACAGAGTTGTTACATCCAACAGATACAATGCTTAAAAAGGGCATTTGACAAAATTACAACTATACAAGCAACTTGTTTAGTGCTGCAGTCATCAAAACTACTACTAAATCAGCTGGTAACATTTTGTTGCAGTGTAGGGAAATTAGCACTGTTATTTTATAAGCTGTGTATTGTGAGCATGGGAAATGTTATGTCCATCCAATAATTGGTACATCCGACAGATAAAATGTAAAAAAAATTTGTTGATGACCTTATTTCATGCTGCAGTCATGGAAACAACTATGCTTGATAAATTCTAATAAACACATCCTATTTTTGATTCAGTGTTGTGTTTCATTTTTATTTTATTAAAAAGATTAAGGTGGCAGTCTGTCAGATGTAACACAGGACATCATTGTTATGATTTTGAATATGAAATAAAAAGTGAATTGAGTCAGTTTAAGTTCTACTGTCTTGTTATAAATGATGGATGTTTATTTTCCCCACAGATTGATAGCAATCATTAAATTCAAAGATTAAATCAAAACAAACATTGTGTCCTGTGTTGCATCCGACAGATTCAGGTGTTCGTCTTTAAATGTCTTTTTCTCAGACTTGCTTCATCAAGTTATCTTTTTCAGACCTGAAATGTGTATAAAAAAAAGACCTACCTTTTAAATGGTGTTACTTGCTAAATGACTTTTCTGCTTTTATTTTTCACTCTAATGTCCACCTTCTAAGCAGCACCTTTTGGCACATGCTCATATACAGATATACAGGAAACTCAGCTTTGCTCAGCACCCTTGTGAAAGTCATCAGTACAGGTGCTTTTTGAAGAGAAACGTTTTCAGATTGGATTTGAAGGAGGGGAGACTTGGGGCATCACGCAGAGGTTTGGGGAGGGAATTCCAGGTCACAGGTCCTATGTATGAGAAAGCACGCTTTCCATATGTGTTGAGTAGTAGTAGTGTAATCTTATTATATATAATAGTAAAAACTCCTTGGCTTCACTTGTTGAGATGTTGTAAAGCACAATGTGAGATATGGCACAATAGAAATAAGTGTTATTATATTAACAACCCCATCAACCCATGCAATTTACTGGTGTAACTGTAAAAAATGTTTAAAAAAATCATATTTTGGGGGGATATGGCCATACTGGAAAATTGATATAGGAAAACATAATTTTCATGAGATTTTGTTGTTGTTTAAAACTGAGCAAAAAGATTGAAAAACTGTCAAACAAACAGCCGACACACACCATTGCCAAATGCACACTGACTAGGCTAAGAAATCTCATCAGAAGTAAGATTTGAAGTTGTGCATGTGTATTACGCACAACATTGTTTCTTCCTTCTGCTGCCACACGTGCCAGTTGGAATTCAGAATGCCGCTGCCGCCAGCAAACTAAAAACCCTAGACTGCATAAGGGAAATACAGGTTCACAAACTCTGGACTAAAGTTTATTCCCAAAAGGGGTTGACAGCTATAACCCCCCTCTCTTTTTTTTTCTCTTTTTTTTTTTTTGGGGGGGGGGGGGGGGGGATGTGTGTCAAATTTTGAAGTTATTTCTTTTGGAAACATTTACTGAAGTAGCAAATTGTCTAAATTAATCTATTTATTTTTGCTATAAATTAAAGTATTCACTCAGTATACTGATTTTCTTCTTGTTAAACTTAACATAGTAAATTAATATTATTATTTAATAATAATTGATATATTAGTAAATTAATATTATTATTCAATAATAATTGATTTATTTTTCTTCAGTATTAGTATGTTGTACTACAGTATCAGTATTAATTACTAAATAAGTACATTTACATTTTTACGTTGTGTTTTGTAAGATTAAATAAGAATTGTTTTTTACCTTTTAATATTTTATGTTCAAATCTTGCACATGTATCATGTATACATATACAATATTATGCAGGTTACCAGATCCAGTTTTCACTGCTGTTTTTGTTTTTGTTTTTCTTCAGTATGATCAGTTTTCAGCTGTACATCATTTTAAAAGGCTTCAGAGTAGACTGAGTTAAAAGATTATGTTGTGTTGTTTATTGCATTGACAACCTTTGTGCATGTGTATACTCTGTATGCAGAGGCTGTTAGTATTATAACAAGCCATAGATTAAAAAACAGTTTTTTGGTTTTGTTTTGTTTTGAGAACAATGAGTTCTTTGTACAGTTGTAGTGTAAACTTTATTGTGATACATTAAAAAATAGAATTTTCCAAGTTAAAACAATAAAAGCACCCATTTTTATGCTGTGTGCATTTAACAGAATGCTGAATCAGTCAGTGAGAGAGACCACCCATCCTTTAACTTTCAGAGTGCTAAGACTAAAATATTAGAATGCTGAATGAGAGAAACCACCCCTCTTTTAACTTCCAGAGTACTAAGACTAAAGCAATTAACAGAATGCTCAGTGAGAGAGACTACCCTCTTTTAACTTCCAGAGTACTAAGACTAAAGGCAGAATGCTTATTAGAGAGACCACCCTTCTTTCAACTTTCACAGCACTTTGCTATTTAAAACGTAAGTATTAAACCAGCATCCTCGTGAATCATAGAATGAGACTACCTCTCTTTAACTTTTGCAGCACTTTGCTAAAACTAAAACTGAATTAAAAGTACTAAAACAAAATCCATGTGAGAGAGAGAGAGAGAGAGAGCACCCTCTTTTTACTTTCAGTTTCACAGCACTTTGCTAAAACTAAAACAGCCTCCTCATGACAGACCACCCCTCTTTCAACTTGGAACAAACGATACAGTCAGTGCCTGAAGTACTTATCCAGCTAAACTGTCAACCCTTCTGTTTCATGTGTACCATTAGCTTAAATTTATAACCAGTTTGACTTACTGTTACACAGTTACAGTTTATACGCCCGGTTTGTGTTAACTAACTATTAATTTAACCTATTATCGGGGTGTGTGGATTAGAGATGAGTTACCTCCAACAAACAGAGTGGCTGTGCCCTGTACCACAGACAGTGTGTTGACTTGACATATCCTTGTGTTTGCAGGTGTGGGTGGCAAGGGGGGCTTTTCACCTCTAGTGTTGACTTTAGTAGGGCAAGTGTTTGGACAGGGATGAAGATCTATTCTATCCCCTGCTGATATAATCCAGGAAATGATTTATAATTCAGACAACCTGATTCCTTTCCAGAGCTCTGTTCCTTTGTTGTGAGAAATAAGGTTCTTGAAGTCTGACCAAGTTACACAGTCGTGACAGTGTGTGCTAGAGGATCAGCTGCGTCAGGTTCACTGTTTGTGCAGTTTGAAAAAATGAGGAGAATTTAAACACATTCTTTTGTAAAATGCTGTGTCAGATCACAGTTTCTGGGCTGAGCAATCAGTGAATCAGTTCAAAAATTAATGAACCATTTTGAAATAGTTTACACCCGATGTACTTTGGTTAAAACTGATACAGTGATAGTGATAAGCACTTTAACCATTTCTTGTCTTATTTCAGAAAACTGATGTCTGTTCTGCTGTTCATCATATTTCATAGCAGCTGTTATGAATTATGCCACAGTTACAGTACCTCCCAAACCAGACCCTCTATTCTGTTCAAACAGCGCTTGACATACTGTCAAAAATGTATAATTATGTACCTCGTTAATTATGAATAATACTTTAATGTGTGTGCACACCCACCCACCCATACATGCACACACACACACACACACACACACACACACACACACACACACACACACACACACACACACACACACACACACACACACACACACACACACATGTATACACATGCATCTTTGACTTTGTTTTTTGTGTAACTTCACTGAGTGACTGTAAACTGACAAGTAATTATATAAATTTATGTTAAATTAAGGTGATTGTAAATGTACATTGTTAGTTATGAATAATACTTTAATATAACATGTGTATGCACATGCGTGTACACACACACACACCCCCATACATGCACACACACACACGCACACACACACACACACACACACACACACATGCACACGCACATCTTCGACTTTGTTTTTTTGTGTAACTTCACTGAGTGACTGTAAACTGACTAGTAATTATATAAATTTATGTTAAGATGATTAGCATTGTCAATTTTAACTAAATCAGAGTCAGTGTTATAAGTTCAACTCAAAGCCAAATGTCTCATGACCTGTGTAGAGCCAGAGATTCATCCTGAAGTTATCCCAAATGTTTCATTATTTATGTTGGAATAAAGTACAGTTTGAGGTAATATGAAATTAATAAGCTTCTTTAGTTTGAGTTAATATAAAATTAATAAGCTTCTTTCTATTTTTTGAGACAATTTTGACATTATGGTATAAAATATGTTAATAAAAAGTGATAATATTAATAACAATGAATACTTATCTGTGCCCCTCTTCATGAGTGTAAGGCATATAATGTAATATAAAAACATCTAAACATATCAAAAGAAGTCAATGTATTACACACATTCACTCGCCTCTAATAGTCCATCCACTTGTAAGTATTTGCTGTACAGTTTAGTAGCAGTGTAGACTGTAGTGCTACACAGTTCTTTGCAGATTGTATAAGTGTACCCCACCCACATTTACCACTCTGCCATTGACTGGTGAGTATCAAGTATCACCCACACTCCCATAGTGTACAGTGAACTAGGCTTGTCCATGCTGGCACAATGCCAATGACAGCATTGGTCACTTGATACTGATACCAGGTGTGGTCAGTAGTAAGGGTACACACTGGGAATATATGACAAACTGATTGTGGTACTCAGAATGAAAACTATCACTGTCACTAGCTACTGTCACAGCCTGGGCTCTTTGTTGTTCTTGCTAGACATCTACCTCTGTGTCAGTAAATTATCCAAACTGTGTTCAGATTGGCATTGTTGTCAGTCAGTAGGAAAGAGTATTGATATATATATATGATAGTGATACAGACGTGGTATTAGAATGTTCATTGGAATGGTCCCACTGTCTTCTCAGTCTTGGTGTCTGTCTTCTTACTAATCTTAGTCTTGGTGTTAGTTGGTTCCCCCCCCCCCCCCCTTCCCCCAGCCCACTTCCCTATTTCTCTCTCCCCCCTAATCCCTACTTCCCTACCCTTTCTGCATATAATATAGTATTAATATTATTGTAGTATGATATCAGTTGTGTGGCCCTGTGTGCAATGTATGGGGACATCAAGGTGAATTACAAACTAGTGTATTTAATAATAAATTTCCATGTGCACATAATCTTGAAAACATTTTCAACTTTCTGTTTTAATTTTTTTTGTTTTTGTTTATGCTAATAAAAAAATAATGAAAAAATGCTGTTGAGCAATCTAGTGTCACACTATAAAGCATGAGAAATCATTTGGATTTCATTAAAGTGCACCTCACTGTATGTTGTGATAAACTTCTGCCTGCAGGTGGGTCTTCAGCTCCTATTCCATTGAGCAGCTGATCAAGAAACGGCTTGATGAGAGGCTTTGGGACATCAAGCCACAGTTTTTAGGTGAGTACAGAAGTGTCCACTCTGGGTAAAAAAGTTAGTTTGCTCTTGATTCAGATGATTTTGGTTTTGTTTGTGCTGGTGTTTAAACATTGTGAGTGGTACTGGTTATGAGAGAAACGTAGCTCACTATATTAATATATATAGTATATAATTATATATATATTATAATCAGAGCTGTCTGAATAGAACTTTTACAGACTTGAGACTGCCATTTGAGCAGCAATGAAAAACTGTCAGTTAGCTGTTGGGTTTGGGAGACCTGTGGTGCAGGCCTTCCATTAAACTGGTTAATGCAGAAATGTGTATCCCTTATGCACAACAACTGAAAAGGTTTCCTTACACGCTGTAACTGAAAAGGTCCCTTACGCACTGCAACTGAAAAAGTCCCTTATGCACTACAACTGAATTTGTCCCTTATGCACTACAAATGAAAAGGACACACTAAACTTACATCTGGAGAGTCCCATATGGTGCGCTAAAGGTTATTTGATCGAGCTGATTTTTTTTCTAAGTCCAGACCTGCTGTTCCTGACTAACATTGACAAAAGGCTTAATATTATAATAATGAAGAAGTTTGTTACTCTTTATTTCAGGAAATGACATTTGCTGCACGGGTGTACACACTGAGCCCTGCAGTTTTTGTATCACTTCTGTCTTAAAGAAGCTTATTTACATTGACTGTTAATGGTACTGACAAGTATGCATTCTCTTGAAAAATTGAGAGAAAACACACACGGGGGGGGGGGACTTACCTGGCTACACATATTTTCACACCAGTGAGATACAAATTATGCAACATACACACAGCACATGCCAAGTTAACAATTGTACAGCAC
>OY757543.1:11600694-11665217 GCA_963584105.1 Alviniconcha strummeri
CAAGAAATCCCAATAAGATAAGTCCGGTGGTGAGAGCCTGAAGAACATGCTTCCTTTTTGTGTGTGAAGAACTGGATCCATACATGATTTTCTGCTTGGCACACTTCCAGAACCTGCCACAGTTACCAAAAGTAACATAATTTAATACAGACTTGAATACCAGGGACAGACAGACGTCATCTAATGTATGCTTACTAAAACTAAAAGAAAAACAACACATTAAAAATGTGATCAGGTCACAAAGTATGGCATCTTTAAGTCAGATACCTGTATTAATTTTTTCAGTATGTAAAAAAGGAAAACAGAAAAATGATACATGTACTTTGGACTGTAACAATCCTAAAGTGCCCTTACATACCAAAGGTCTTTATTTATACAAGAGCAGTGACAATTTTTATAATAAATTGTAAGACAATCTTCACCCCACCCCCCACCCCCCCACCACCGGCCCCCAAAGTCCGCCTTCATGCACAGTTAATCAATAAAAATAAAAATAAATTTACAGTGGCAAGTCAACTATTACATGTAACGCGGAAAGGAAACAAAATTAAGACTGCAAAACAAAGGAAAGGGGGACGGGGGGTAGCACTGTGCCCATGTCACGTTCACCTGCTACAAAGTTTACAGAGTACTTGTTTAATATGCACAAGCCTCCAGTCAGACGTAAAAGTTTGTAAACAACCACTTGAAGGGTAAGTAAGCTGTGAGCCATTTCAACTTTTAAATCGACCGCTTACCTAAATCAGCAATAATTACAGACATAGACGGACTGCAGACTAACGTAAGAAAAGACATCTGGACACACGTAACACAGACACAGTCACAAACTGTGTCCAAAATCTGAAATTGCCCCCTTCCCGCCATAATACGATGAAGTAAACAAAGCACACTACCAGTGCCATTTATATCACTTACTAGGGGCTAAGAAAGCATTTGTTTGGGAAAATATATGATGAGGACAGAAATTCGACACTTATGTGGGTCGTTCGTAACATTTAGGACATACGTAACAAAACAAAATAACCGGACACAGTCAGAATACTCACCGCCACCCCTTCGACGAAACCATTGTCAGTGACAAGCGGCCATGTGATGTCAACAGGAAGGCCAGTGGTAGTTTTAGAAGCGGTCAGCAGTAATTAAATGTTTGCGATGCCGATAAAATTTGCAAAAGGTCGTTCGTAACAAATGGACAAAGTTTCAGATTTTTTACGTCTGGGTAAAAAAAATGAAACACGGAAATGCCCCCAGTAAAAACATCGACTGCTTTCGGTGCGCGATTGATATGCAAATAAGAGAAGCGAAGGTCCGCAGTGAATGCAATGGCGGACGGTAGCAGACGATCTTTAAACTTACGGGAAATTTGGACACAGTCCGTTACGAACGGCCAGTGTATTTTCAGTTTCGTTTTTTTGGTTATGAAACGTCACGCATGGCTTACAATTCGACTGGATACTAAATTTAGATTATTCAGTAGTCAAATGGTGTACAAGTTGTGAAGAATAGTTCAGCTGGTTAGTTGCGGTTTTGAGCTGAAGTCAAACAACCCACGTTGTCCCACTTTCCGGAAGCCGCTTTTCGTCGATTTTCGTCAAGTATTTTTGTTTTTAATCCTCTTCTTGGTGACCAAAGCTGCCAATTTTTACTTTAACTACTCATCAATGCATACTGAATAAAAGCAACCACAGTTTCATGTAACTCTAGTAAGACGAAAATAAATAGGAGCATACAAACATACCCGGGTTAAGCGGGAGCACCTTTTGTCACAGGCTCATATGCACTTACACACACATACGTGCACATGCACACACACACACGCACACACACACGCACACACACACACACACACACACACACACACACTCATGCACCATGCATGCAAGCATACACCCATGTGCACACAGGCACATGGCACATACCAGTACA
Organism: Alviniconcha strummeri; assembly: GCA_963584105.1. Lineage (NCBI taxonomy): Eukaryota > Metazoa > Mollusca > Gastropoda > Provannidae > Alviniconcha > Alviniconcha strummeri. Next base: position 11,602,621 of record OY757543.1, read on the forward strand.
CACACACACACACATTCACACACACACGTGTACACACATGCATGCAAAAGAACCCCCAAAAGCTGAGCGCACATGCACAGGCACATGCACACACATACAGACAGTTACACACAGGGAAGATTATTAAGGGAGGGGTGTCACCATACAGAGGAGCACATTGTATAGGAATCTGATGAGCATCACCATCAGGTTATCACCAACACACAGCTGCAGGGAGCCTGGTGGTGCCAGTTCCTGCTGGGTGAGTTTTATCCACCGTGACGCTTTGTCTGTGCAGGCCTGAGGTGACCTTCAATCTGCGTATGATGAAAGCCTTGCAGATGATGGAAGTCCCGCTGCTGAAGAGCTGGATCCACACCAACGTGATGGAAGGATTCACGAAGGGTACGATTGCTGCTGTGTTTTAAGGGCAGCTTTCAGCTTCATGTTAGTGCAGTGTTTTGTGTCTTCCGTCTTCCTTTTTTTGCAGAGTTACGCAGTTTCTGGTGAAGATTAGTTGCTGCTTTGTTTGTGTTTTTGTTCCCTTGATTGGGTTGAGCTTGGAGGTTTGCTCAGAGCTTGGTGAGATTTTGTGCATGCAGTTGATGTTTTGTGCTTGCACCTGTTTGCATGTTTGTTGTCGGGACACAGTAAACTGATGTTGTTGGTGCTGTGTTGTAGGGAAGCAATAAACTGACGTGTGTTGTTGTAGGGAAGCAATAAACTGTGTGTGTGTGTGTGTGTTGTTGTTGTTGTTGTTGTAGGGAAGCAATAAACTGTGTGTGTGTGTGTGTGTGTGTGTTGTTGTTGTTGTTGTAGGGAAGCAATAAACTGTGTCTGTGTGTGTTGTTGTTGTAGGGAAGCAATAAACTGTGTGTGTGTGTGTGTGTTGTTGTTGTTGTTGTTGTTGTTGTTGTTGTAGGGAAGCAATAAACTGTGTGTGTGTTGTTGTTGTTGTTGTTGTTGTTGGGAAGCAATGAACTGATATGTGTGTGTCTTGTTTAGGGAAGCAATAAACTGATGTGTGTGTCTTGTTTAGGGAAGCAATAAACTGATGTGTGTGTCTTGTTTAGGGAAGCAATAAACTGATGTGTCTTGTTTAGGGAAGCAATAAACTGATGTGTGTGTCTTGTTTAGGGAAGCAATAAACTGATGTGTGTGTCTTGTTTAGGGAAGCAATAAACTGATGTGTGTGTCTTGTTTAGGGAAGCAATAAACTGATGTGTGCGTCTTGTTTAGGGAAGCAATAAACTGATGTGTGCGTCTTGTTTAGGGAAGCAATAAACTGATGTGTGCGTCTTGTTTAGGGAAGCAATAAACTGATGCATGTATCTTGTTTAGGGAAGCAATAAACTGATGCATGTGTCTTGTTTAGGGAAGCAATAAACTGATGTGTGTGTCTTGTTTAGGGAAGCAATGAACTGATGTGTGTGTCTTGTTTAGGGAAGCAATAAACTGATGTGTGTGTCTTGTTTAGGGAAGCAATGAACTGATGTGTGTGTCTTGTTTAGGGAAGCAATAAACTGATGTGTGCATCTTGTTTAGGGAAGCAATAAACTGATGCATCAGTTGTCGTAGGGTTGTCGTGTGTGCTGTTGTATGAAAACAATAAACTGACGTGTATTGTAGGGAAGCAGTAAACTGATGTGCGTTGTTATAATTATTAGGACACAGTAAACTGACACTGTGTGTGTATTGTATGTGTGTTCAGCTACTGTAATAAACTGACCTGTGCATTGTGTGTGCTCAGCCATGGTGGACCCAGCCTCGCTTGACCTGACGCTGGCCAAAGCAGGACCTGTCGACATCACATGCAAAACGCGCAAACAGCCTATGGGTAAGCCTTCTGCTGCATGGTCTTTTACAGTCCCACTGCTCCCAGCCCTATCATGCCAGCTTCAAGGAAATACATCAATTTCTTTTTAAACAAAAAACAAAAAAAAACTCAAGTGATGGTTAAAGACTGATGATATCTGTTCATTTTGGAGGTTTTCGGTTTGTGAATTTGAATATTGGATCTTTTGGTTTCATCCGGCATCTGTTCTTTTTGTTTTGTGAATTTGAATATTGGAACTTTGGGTTTGATCTAATGTCTGTTGTTGTCATGTTGTTGTTTTCATATTGTTCTTCTTCTGTTGATTGTAAATAACTAAATTTTGATGAAAAGTGTTTGTTTCCATTTTAGCTCAGGGGGTGTTAACCATTCACCTGAAAGGCACGCCACCCAAGGACGCAGGTAAATTGTTTTTGTTGACCGCCTGTATCATCAGGGGCCAATTAAAACCTCAGAACTGAATTTTTCAGGATTTGGATATTTTTGCGCTTTAAAAGACCTGATTTTACTTGTATGTATTCTGTGAACACCACAAAACTCTTAGGTAATACAGTTGCAGAAAGAACTCCTATGAAAACTTTGCATTGAAAACTTCGCAAGTTGAGTTACACCTGTTTTTATCAAACCTTGTAGTGGAGTTACGAGGTTTAAATCGGTCACCAACAATATTTAGGCATGTGAATGACCGCAACAGTCGTCTTCAAATAATTTGTATAGGCAAGCATGTTCTTGTGGTGAGGTCAACAGGTTTCAGCCTTCCCACACAAAAGATGAATGTGTGTGTGTGTGTGTGTGTGTGTGTGTGTGTGTGGTGCTTGTTTTTGTTTGTTTTTTCCATATAATACTTTATGTAAATTATCAGTTTTGGTAGGACTGTACTCTACATGTGTATAGAATATCATATTTAGGTTAATATGTATCATGTGAGCACTCAGGGCATTGATGAGCACATGATAAATGTACGTTATTATTAAAATGGGCAGGAGGCCACACTTTGTGTGAATGAAAACAGCACAGGCAGATCAGTGTACTGAAAACTGCTTGGATCTGTCCTTTTCATCAAATTGCAGATCAAGTGGTACTGAAGAAAACACTTGAGTAAAGACTGCCAAAGAAGAAAGAAAGGGGTATAAAATAGGTAGTTGTGAGCTGACAGTGACCAGAGCTCAGGAGCTGTGTGGCCATCCTGGGCTCCCGTCCCTAATAAGCCTATGGTTTCTGTGGACGTAAAGCAACACTCAACCAACCAACCAACTGACAGTGACTTTTTCAAACAAGCAACACTCAACCAACCAACCAACTGACAGTGACTTTTTCAAACAGTTATGGTGTTGTGGCAGTCACAGACTGAGTGCTAACAACAGTAGTCTCTCCAACAGTGACAGAGGATGTCCGATACATCGTGCTTCGCATTGGCGACCGCAAGCGAGTGACCCATGACGTCCCATCGACGGAGGAGTGGGATGATGTTTGCACCTTCTTCATCTACAACCTGGGAAGGGAAGAGGTAGGTGGTCTTGGCTGGCCTGCGAGAGCATGCAGTTTGCTCAGGCCTACTAAACAAAGAGCCAGGCGGGGAAAGGAATATAGCTTTGATGGTTGATCAAGTCTGGCACACTGTTAACCTAGGTTTGATTCTGTGGTGTAGCAAGGGATTTTTCTCCCCGAGTCAGCATTCACTGCAGACTCTTTGTGCTTGCACAGTCCCTATGTGCAGTTGTGTGCATTAATAATTGTGCGACTGCAGTAGAACGTAAAAAATCTCAGTCATTCTGCCAAAAGTGCAGGTAACAGGTTACTGCTAAACACACATGCATTGTATGTTTGTGTCTTCAGTTGGTTGTATGGTGGACACAGAACATGTCTCAACAGTAGCATTTTCATGTGGCACCAGCCATGCAACAATCAGATAGCACTGTAAGTACACCACTTTGGTGGATATTAAAAACACACCATAAAAAAAACTCCAGTCATTTGTTCACAATCACATGCAACAAGAGTGCAGTGAGTCTGTTTGAGAGCAGAGAATGTGTAAAAGCAATCAATCAATTAATTAATTATGCACACATTAAATGTTCTAAGCATTGGCAACCATATCATTGTTTGGACACATAAACATTTAGCACTTGTTTGCAAGGTGTTGGTACTCCACTGCGGCACTGGTATGTTTACAGGTGTACACTCAGGCCATACACTACAGAATCAATAAGTAGGGGGCAAACTGATCTGAGAATGTGGGAAAGGAGAGGGATCTGCATCAAGCAGGGAATTTGAAACTAACTTGAATGAAAAAGGGAACAGTTTTGACAACGCATGTGTGCGTTATATGACCCATCATGCATTTTTTCTCTGTCCTCAGCTTCAGGCTAGTTTGTTGTTGCCCCTGTTGCAGATGGTGATAAAGAGCAAGTGCAGGCGTTTGTTGACCAGCACCACGCTGGAACAGACCTCCATCGGTCTCTCCTCCTTCCCCTTCCAAGTGCAGAGCTTGTGAGTGACTCAATCAATTCTCCCTCTTCTGCGCTTCTGTTCTGACTGGCACTGTGGGTTTCTCTTTCAGATGCTGCTACACGATGCAGAAGTGGCCATCATGTGTACATGCGTGTGACACTGGTGCCTCAAAAATGCCAGTATGCAACACTTGTTACAGTGCAGGAATGACCGTCATGTTGTGTGTTACATTGGATTACAGTGTAGAAAAGACTGCCACGTGTGTGTGTTATGCAGGGTTACAGTGCAGAAATGACCATCATGTGCATGTGTTACACAGGGTTACAGTGTGGAAATGACCATCATGTTTGTGTCTTTCACTAGGTTACAGTGTAGAAATGACCGTTGTGTTTGTGTGTTACTCTGGATTAAGTGTAGAAATGACCACCATGTTTGTTACGCTGGGTCGCAGTGCAGAAGTGACCATCATGTTTGTGTTACACTAGGTTACAGTGTAGAGATGACCATTGCGTTTGTGTGTTACATTGGATTACAGTGGAGAAATGGCCACCATGTCAGTGTGTTACACTGGGTTACAGTACACATAGACTTAACCACCATGTCTCTGTGTTACACTGCGTTACAGTGCAAACTTAACTACCATGTATATGAGTTACACTGGATTACAGTTTGGAAATGACTACCATGTCTGTGTGTTTACATTAGGTTACATTGTGGAGAAGACCATAATATCTGCGTGTTACACTGGGTCACAGTGCAGACATAACCACCATGTCTGTGTTACACTGGGTTACACTTACAGCTTGGAAAAGACCATTATACCTGTGTTACACTGGATCACAGTGCAGACTTAACCACAATGTCTGCATGTTACACTGGGTTACAGCACAGTGAAGACCATTATATCTGTGTGTTACACTGGGTAACAGTGCAGACTTAACCACAATGTCTGCATGTTACGCTGTTACAGCACAGTGAAGACCATTATATCTGTGTGTTACACTGGGTAACAGTGCAGACTTAACCACAATGTCTGCATGTTATGCTGTGTTACAGCACAGAGAAGACCATTATATCTGTGTGTTATACTGGGTAACAGTACAGACATAACCACTGTGTCTGCATGCTACACTGGTATACAGTGCAGATTTAACCACCGTCTCTGTGCATTACACTGGGTTACAGTGCAGAGAAGACCATCATATCTATGTGTTACACTGGGACACAGTGCAGTCTTACACCATGTCTGTGTGTTACGCTGGGTTACAGTGCAGAGAAGACCATAGAGCACAAGGACGGGTCGCAGTTACATATGAAGATGCAGTACACCGCTCTGCCGGTCATCGACCTGGAAGCTGCTGAAGTGGAGAAGCGCAAGAAAGTCACAGAAGGTGGGTGCTGCCTCGGACAGAAAGGGCTTCTCTTCATCACTCAGCCATTCTGTCAAGATTGCAGTAACCCATGGGTCATGTGGCCGTAATGGGGACACCCAAGCAAGAGTGCTGCAGGATCTGTTGATAAGACTGGGATAAGAACTTAAAGAAGTAGTGTTTGTCGGTTGATTCATGGTCTGGTTTGTACAAAACAAAAAAACAAAAAACAAAAATAGAGCTTCTCAGTTGATTTATTGTCTAGTTTGAATAAAAACTACAGCTTTTCAGTTAGTTAGTTTTTTTAGAGTATGGTTATATGAAAGTTACTTTTTTTCAGTTGATTTATAGCCTAGTTTGTTAAAAACTGATGTTTGAAAGCATGGCCGTGGGTGCTGGCAGCCTGTATCTGTGACCTGAACAAGGCCTGCATGCGCGCCGCAAATGCTCATCACATGACAAGCCAACCTTTTTCTGCTCTTCATTGATGAAGAGCAAATCAATTTGGCTGCAGCCAGAGGAGCTGAGATTTAAAACCAGAAGTACTTCAGCCTGCGTAAGTAGTGCTGGAACGGCCATGTACTGCCTGCAAGTGGAAACATTCGCACCATCGCACATTTTCATCTTGGCTTGGCTTGGGCTTATATTATGAAAAGAGGGGGCTTTTTTTTTTTTTTACTTGCGTGTAAATTTGTGTGAGAGTATGGGATTATGGTATACTCTTACGTACTATTGTTTTCTTGTAGTGCGTCACAGTGGTGAGTACATTTCCGTAGATCTGTTCTAACATGGGATTAGTCTTGAGGGATGGCTGGATAGCCATGGCAGAAACTGTAATGCCAGAGTTTGTCAGTTATCAGAGTGAGCTGAGCTCCTGCAAATTGTGCATGGCGGTAGTGCGTTTTGAGCTGTACCCATTCGTACCCTAACCACCTGTCGTGTGTGGTGCTTCCAGTGGCTGGGGTGATGTACGTGTGTATCCACGGAGCGTCCAACGTGAAGGCCGCTGACAAGACTGGGGCCTCTGACCCTTACTGCATTCTCTTCTGCAACCGGAGAAGGGTAAGGGCGTACTCTCTTTCTTTTACTTGCTTTTAGGGGTGGATTTTCCTTCTGGTCCCTCATCCTGAATCGGGATTTGAACTCACAGCTGATCAGTCCTGAGACCTGAACTGCTTGCTTATACAGGCCATCTTCGTTCTCTCTAGGTGATGAGGTTTTGTCACTTTGCAGGCTCAGTGTTTCTGATGGTGTTCTTCTGGATTGTTCAGCATTTCCTTTGATGGCTAGGATTCAAAACTTTGTATTTATTTGTAACTTTGTGTTGCCATGGTAGTTTTGTATGTTGGAACTTGCATGCAAATTGTTTTTGTTTTTTAAAATCGTTTGATGGGGTGCTGTTTCAGTTACTCACAACGCCCTACGTGCCGGCCACACGTAACCCACGCTGGGAATCCTGGGTCGAGTTTTTCGTGGGTGACTTTTCACAGGTAGGGTTTGATATATATTTATGTGATTACATTTTTTATTATTGAAAAATCATGTGAGTCTGTATAAAGATCACTTCCCATGACTTGCTGACATTGGAATTTTTCCAGGTTGCCATAAAAGCAAGTTCTTTCACAGTTTACATAATAATTAGTGCTGTTGAGACCATTCAGACCAGTTTCAATAACCTTGGCCTACTTTTGGGATCACATTGATGTTGGGAAAGTTTGTGTGTGACTGTAGGTATGCATACTGCACCACAACACTGTGCATTAGTGAGGTGCATGCTCCGTGCCTGTTTGTCTCGAAAGTTCCTCACTGCAAATGTGTGTTCTTTGGTTTGCATTTTTCAGAACACCTACTCCTTCTTTGTGTACGACTGGGACGGCACCAACACCATCGACGATGATTTTCTGGGGGTAGCCCACCTGAGTCTGCGTAAGGTGAGAGATTTGCACCCTAACTTTGTTGCCTGTGTAACAGTTGGAGACATTCCCCTAAACCCATGAACCCCCTGTCTTGAACAATGGGGGGGGGGGGGGGGGGGGGGAATGGAGATTCTTTTTTCAAGACCTGGAAAGTTTTGGCGCAAATGGCATTTCAGCCAAGGTTTTGGAACATTGGGGGATTTGATGATAATGGTCAACAACTAATTAATCCAAAGCCAAACAAGAGATGATGAATGAAAAATACAACAACAAAATCAACATGAAACCGCTCATGGACCGGGTTAAACAAAAAAGGAAAACCTAGAGGGTTGCTGAAGTGTTAGCTAATGTTCTACCCATGAAAGGTGTGTAATTCTGTATCTGATGCTCTGCCCATGAAAGGTGTGTAATTCTGTATCTGATGCTCTGCCCATGAAAGGTGTGTAAGTCTCAATCTGATGCTCTGCCCATGAAAGGTGTGTAATTCTGTATCTGATGCTCTGCCCATGAAAGGTGTGTAATTCTGTATCTGATGCTCTGCCCGTGAAAGGTGTGTAATTCTGTATCTGATGCTCTGCCCATGAAAGGTGTGTAATTCTGTATCTGATGCTCTGCCCGTGAAAGGTGTGTAAGTCTCTATCTGATGCTCTGCCCATGAAAGGTGTGTAAGTCTCTGTCTGATGCTCTGCCCATGAAAGGTGTGTAAGTCTCAATCTGATGCTCTGCCAGTGAAAAGCCGACCTTGTTCTGCCAGTGATAAACCAGCATTCCCATGTGTGGGCAGGAGGAGACGTCGGTTGTGAAGCGCACCCTGACGCTGGGCTACAACCGCCCCAGAGAAGGCTTCACACCTGACAAGACCTGCGGCCAAATCACCGTCTCCATCATCTTCAGGCCTGTTGCCTCTGTTGCCAAGTCAGGTCAGCAACTGCTCTGTGGTGTTTACCCTCACCTCATTTTGGGTGACTATGCGTGTGTTTGAAAACTGGTGGTGTCAGTGTCCACTCATTCGGTGCTGCATTTACTTTATATGTTTGAAAAAGAGGAAGAACAATGTGCTTGTGGCTCTTTGCGGAGATAAGAGTTTGGGTGGGGATATGGTTGGTGGGGGGGGGGCCAAGCAAACAAAACTTTAACCTTTCAGTGTCTTGAAACAGAGTGAAGTCCTTCCCTGTGGTAGTGAATGTGCATTCAGTTTTGTAGTTGTTCCTCTGACAAAACTAGGGGGTCCACCCAGACGTGGGTGAGATTTTATGTGTGTAACTGTTTTCTTGCGCATGTATCATCAGTGTCCCCTACCATTCATGCAGCTGCACACCTGCTTCAGGGATTTGATCTTGCCACATCATACAGATGTTGCTGTTGTAAAGCATTCTTGACTTGGAGAAGCAGTATCATAATCCTGTTACACCTGTACTTACAGCTAGTTGTTTTTTATTCTTTTTTCAACAAGATACAAAACCACTTTATTAATCCATTGTGGAAATTACATGACCTGCCATAAAATGTATTATGTAATGAAATAAAGCATTGCACCAACAACACATGTTCCCACTCTCCCAAATTACAGTCCACTCGCACAAACAACTGCCTCCCATTCACTCCCAAAGATTCCTCCATTTTATTCCCAAATACACAGATTCTGCAGTGTGATCCTTGTCAAATGCACTGCACAATATTAACAGTTCACTCACACTAGTTACAGTGTACTTCATGTAGCAATCCAGTGCACTGTCCTCTACCCAATTTTGCACACTGACCTGTGGCTAGGTTTAGGTGAGTGATGGTGGGGATCTTGCCGAGGGCGTAATGTGGTATGTACTCAGATCTTAACGGAAACATTTTCATTTTTTTTTTTTCCAGAACGGTACTAGGTTTCAGTGAGTGATGGTGGGGATCTTGCCTAGGGCGTAATGTGGTATGTGCTGAGATCTTAACGGGAACATTTTCAGTGGATTGTTTTTTTCCAGAACGGTTCCGAGACTACAAGCTCAGCTTCACTGGAAATGACTACCTATACAGGGAGGACCCAGTGTCGCCGGCTTCTGTGGTCAGTACACCAGTTGTTGGCCTTGAATGGAGTGGTCACCTTTGTGGTCACAGGGTTCCCCTTCTCCTTGCCCACATGCGTTCCCCTAGGGGCCCACTGTTAGTTCAAGGCCTCTGGTTTAAGCCTTTCACTCCCAACCGCACATTCTGGTGCAGATGTACAGCAACCCATTTGAGCAACATTCTGGGAAACCCTGGGGAATCCCCATCACATGATCAGTTAATGACATAGAAACTTGCATGCAAATGGCACTGATTTCGTGGTGTTTTGGAGTTCTTAACATTGATTAACTCTTTCATCCCTGAAAACCGCTACAGCGGTTGAGAGAATCTTTCCCTTCATTCCTGAGAACCTCTAGAGCGGGGCAGGCATAAACACTCCCTTCCTTCCGGCTGGCCGCTGCAGCGGTTCTGCCTTTGAAATCCGCGCCTATCTGTCACATGGTCAGCACATCAGTTCCCCCTGGCCAGTGTAACGGGACCTGAGGAATGTTTTGATAAGCCGCACAATGCTTTGATTAGCCGTGCCTGGCCACTGCCAGATTGTGGGAAAGTGTCCAGTGCACAAAATTTGTCCATTTCTTGGGATGGGGTTAGGGTATTCTGTACAGTTGGAAAGATGGCGGCGGATGAGTACAATGACAGTGACCGGTTCTCTGATGATGATGTTTATGACAATCTGGGCGAAAATGATTTTGATCTGTTTGAACTGACAGAAGAGGAGAGAGCAGAGCTTGCAAATGCATTTAAAGATGATAGTGAGAGTGGTGATGAATTGGATGATGAAAACCTGCCATTGTTTTTTACTCAGCCACGTTTTGAGTGGACAGGTGGGGGACACTGCTGTGACACGAGACATACCTCTGATGTCCAATGCAGATGTGTACAGAGACATAGTAAATATAGTTGTACAGAGTTACGGTGGAAACATTGTGTATATATGATAGAAACGGCGTATGGATTACACTAAAATGAAACAATCATACTGTGAACTCATGCTTCCTACTCTTGTGCAAACTGTCACCTTTTCATCACCATTTCAAGGACACAGACAATGTGACAAACAGAATTTCTGGAGACAGTTTCTATGTGGATGTTATCTGGGACATCAGACTGTAAGTAGGGAGCATGTTCCATTTCTCTTGGCATGTTCTGTGGGCCTGCAAATGTTGGTTTCGTCTGTTTGTCTTAAAAAGGGTATGTGTCACCTTTATTTGCACCTGTGTGTCACCCTTCTGGTGACAGTGACTCTGAAAGTGTGACCATTGCCTTCTGACTTCATTTACCTACACATCGATATATAGGTTGCCATGGTTTTACTAAGAGCTTGCAGACACAGATGACTCAAACCCACATACCCTCTTTCACAGATTTTGTCCTTATGAAAACCCAGGAATGAAAGGACTGTTATGCATATAGGAACATAGGAATAAGGGGAAGTAATGCCAAATACGAAACAGGGATGAAAGAGTTAAGTCCCACAAAAAATGCTGATTTTTCAGTGTGTGTCAGACCTCCGTGCCAAGATGGTGGCGAAGCACTTCACTACAGATGAAGTGATTCATTTTATTATGGATAGATTCTTGGCAGTGGAGTTGAAAGCAACAAAGAAAACATGTTTAGAGAGGAGAGGGATTCTGAGTTTCATCCAGCCGATGTCAGTGGTAGTGACAGTGAGTATCCAGAAGAAAATGTTGAAGTGAATGAACCCAGTACATGGATGGGTAGTAAGTGTGATTGTGGAAGAAAAAATGCGATGTGGTAGTGGTTGTGGTGGTAGGGGATGAGGACAACAAGCACAAGGTGCTGTTGAAGAACAAGTAGGTGGCAATTATATTTTAATAATAATAATAATAATATCTCTTATATAGCGCTATAACCCGTAAAAATGTGTGAGCTCGCGGCGCTGGACATTATCATCATCAAAATCCACTTGACGATCAAAAAAGCACAAGTACTATAAATGCATACACCAATATCAACATGACAAAAAGTCGATGAAACAAACAAACAAACAAAAAGAAAAAGAGTAAAAAGTACAAGTAATGTAAATGCGTACATCGATAGTAAAGCATTTCACACACTCAAACAAGCATAAGTACTGTAAATGCATAGACCAGTATCAACATGACGCTCAGAATCACATTTTGTACTTCTGATGCTTCTGTGTGATCCCATTTGAAGTTAAGTGCTGCAATGAAAAGTGCTGGGAGTGAAAGGGTTAAAGCAGTCATGTTTGAAGAGTCCTTGCGTTTGTTTTCAAGCGGCTTGGCAAAGTTTACTGGCGTATTAGTTTTGTCATTCTGTTCCACTTGGTTTCCAACGTCTCTTCTAGCTCTAGCTGTGATGGTTTACAGTCACTCATCTTGATAGCCGATTTCAACTTTTTTTAGTGCTTTGTTAATTGTTCAGAGTGTACACACTTACCTCCCTGAAAAGGTATTTCATTTTATCTGTTTTATGCAGTTTTTGTTTAGATGTGATGGTTTACAGTCACTCATTTTGACAGGCGATTTCAGCTTTTCTCTGGGTGCTTTGTTAATTGTTCAGAGTGTACAGACTTACCTCCCTAAAAACGTGTTTCATTTTTATCTGTTTTATGCCGTTTTTGATTAAAACTACCTGTGTTGCAAAGAGTGTTTACTGTGTTTTCACTTACCAAATAATTGGTGAATTTTGCATCTGTTCTGATTTGGCTGTTTCGTTCCGTGGTAATGCATGTTCTTGACAATGACAGACTTAATACCTTGAAGTTGGGTTACTTATATAGAGTAACAGCAGGGAGAGGGTATAAAACTCTTGATTTCTGTTTGTCTTTAAACAGATTTGTTTCCCTTGCTTCTGTAGTAAGTGATATCATATGACTGTGCATCATTAAGAATTTTTGATTTGTGGAGGGGTGATGCCTTTTAATTAACTAAATGATGCTGGTGGGGGTGGGTGGGTGGGGGGGTATTGAAGAGAATGTTAAACTGGTACTGTGTCTGTTTTTTAAGATCTTGTAAATTATATTGAGGGATTATGACATGTTATGATATGGGTATCACATTTAATGATTTATGTCCACCTGTGATGTTGTGCTAGAATAATCACAATGTTATTTTCATATTCCATGATGCTCTAAATTTAAAATGTATCATGCTTCATTCTCATTTCATACATTTGTTTCTTTCTTGATTTAGGTGAAGGTGAGTACCATTCATTCCATCTTAGTGTCCATTCTTTTGGGTGGGTGGGTGGGGGGGGTGCATGTTGTCATTAACTGTCTCATTACTGTTCTCATCAGGTGTGTCAACAACAGGCAATCAAATGTCGTAGGTTGACGTCAGGTGCACTCAGTTTTGCCTTTGGAAATTGTACATGAGGAATCTTTATGACCCTCCATTTGCGTTATCTGGAACTATATTCAGAGCTGACTCACAGAGCCGACTCATGGAGCTGAGATGCAGAACTGACTCACAGAGCCAGCTCAAGAGCTGACTTGCAGAGCCAACTCGCATGCTCAGTTTGCATTAAATAATAATTAAAATAGTTATAAAGCATAAAATCTTGTCCATAGAGACTAGTCAAAGAGCATACATGCATGCATGCACACACACACACACACACACACACACACACACACACACACACACACACACACACACACACACACACACTATTTGTATCTCACGAAGTTGGTATTACGTCCCAGCATGTGACGTGTGTTTAGCAGTGTGTGGGTTTGGGAACAAGCAGACTTTCGGTCTTGTGCATCACTACATGGATGGTTGTGGGTCGAGTGATAATAGCGTGGCATTTTGTCATCCTCTGTATTTGTTGCTGGTCATCAAGTGAGGTCAGGCTGGTTAACTCACATGGCGTATGTGCTGTTGTTCTGGATGTAGGTGACAGAAGCTGAAAATGTGGTGGGTAGTTTTGGAACTTCACACACAGAACCTGTGTCTTTTGTTTTTGTTTTTGCTTACATCACAGCAGAGCTTAGTTAGATCATTTTTGAGAGAGAGAGAGAGAGAGAGAGAGAGAGAGAGAGAGAGAGAGAGAAAAGAAAAAAAACGTGTTTTTTTCAGGATAATATCACAGACGAGTACACAACATGTCATTCTATCCTTGGTCTTCCTCTGTACAGTCTGTTTTCTGTCCTTCAGTCATTTCAGCCTCATTATTGTTTTAGCATTGTAATAGCAAGAGAAATGTGCCTTATTCTGTGTAGTCTCAGTACATTGTTTTTGTTCTAACACTGTAAGCAGTTCAGAGTCTGGCACATTGTCTTTGTGATTATATTCATGTGGCAATTATTGCTCATCTCACTGGGCATTCACTCTGATATAACTGGCACGGGGTACTGGGAATGAAATATTGAGTCACTACTATTATGCTAATTACTGGACAGTTCTGCATGATCACTAGGCATGTTTCTTCATTAGCCTGGGTCATGTTAGTTCAGCAACATCTTCAGTCTACTGTCACCACAGTACACTGCCATTGCTGTCATCATCATCGTCATCATCATCATCAACTTGCCATCATCCTCTTATTTGCCTCATTTTCATCATTACTGTTGCCATCAATTTGTCATCATCATCAGCCTTACTGACCTCATAATATCATCATTGCCATCATTATCATCAATATCAATCATCATCACCACCACCACCACAAGTGTTTGACCCAGAGAATAATATTTTGGTAGAAAATAGTGTAGATACAAGTTTTCATACAATAATTTTAGTTAGCATCTTCTGTTCTCATGACAAGATTTCCTGCTTGTCAGCTTTGCACTTTATTTTACAAGTAACCATTTTTGTTTGTGTTGCTATATGCAGGAGAGTTGAACTTGATTTAAGAAATTTTGTGTTCTGTAGTTTGGCTGGATTAATCCTTTGTCCCAAAGTCTATGCTAATACTGATTTCTTTCTCACAGTCATCTAATCTCTCCATGACTGATATTCTGGTTTGTATGTAAATATATATGTGTACTTTATAAATTAACTTTTGTCTGTGTGTCCTAATGTCAGCTTATTTGTTTCTCTAACTCTGTCAACTGAAGCCTGTGTGCGTACACATGCAAGAAGATCACATACACGCATGGTAAAGAACTGTTGTTCCTGTCTTAGTTCTGTGGGTTATGCAATCATGAAAATAGCCCAGCACGCACAAGAAAGATATAAGCATGGTGAGTCGATCTGCTTGAGTGCAGAGAATAGTGCTGTCTAAAAGTGATCGACAAGAACGTTGTTTTTAAACCAAAAGGTTAATGCTGTACAAAATCGATCTGCTTGAGTGCAGAGAACAGTGCTGTCTAAAAGTGATCGACAAGAACATTGTTTTTAAACCAAAAGGTTAACGTTGTACAAAATATTTAACAAAAGTAACACCTTATCATGAACACCGTTAATAGCATTTTATTTCATCAGTGCTGTGGACTACAAGCTGTTTTTTCATTAAAAAATAAAAATTGTCATGGAGTTTTTAATTGTTTGTTATCTGTCATAATTCAATAATTAACTTGCTGTTGTTGTTTCACATAACTAGTTGAGGTTGAGAGCTGTATCTGACAAGTGTACTGTGGGCTTGGCTGTGCAACTTGCAAGTCCATTGGTTCAGCCTTTAAGTTTAAGAAGAGTGAATGAATCTCAATTTGTAGGGTGTGAAGAGAAAGAAGCTTACACACTCACAGAGCATGTTTTATTGCAACTAGAAATGATCAAAATGCGTAAGGTTAATGAAACACACACACACACACACACACACACACACACACACTCTCCCTCTTTCTCATGCTGACCCCTCCCCCCCCCCCCCCCCCCCCCAGACACACACACACCACAATAACACAAAATGCACACATGCAGACACACACATACACACACACACACATGTACACGTGCGTGCACACACACACACACACACACACACACACACACACACACACACACACACACACACACACACACACACACACACACACACACACACACACACACACACACACAGTGCAAGCTCTGTTTTAACAGGACAACACCTGGAAATGAGAGGGGCAAAACAAAAAGAAAATAAAACAGAAACTCAAACGCATTTTTTTATTTTTTTATTTTTTTTTATTGGATCTGGCCACTTCATCATAAAGAGGGATTCTGCTGTTTTGTTGTTGTTGATGTTTTTCTGTCAAGACCTCATCACTCTGTGTACTTTTACCCTTGAACAGGGCGAGTGTAAATTCCGTCTGCCCCCCTCCTACTTGGAAGATGAGGAAAAAGACCATGGGCATGGCAGCAAAGGGGTACTTTCTCTAGTCTAGGAGAACTGAAGCTGACTGTTTCAGTGCATGCGGCCTGTTGGTATTTTCTGTTCGCGTCTTTGCTGCAGTGTTGAGAGACTGTTCGGGCTTTGTCTGGGCGTTTTCAGGTGGTGATGAGTGTTGTGTGTGTCTGTAGCCTACTAGGTGTTTGATTCAGGATGTGTGTGTGTGTTTGTGTGTGTGTGTGTGGTTTTTCTTCTTAATTGCTACCTCCTTCTGTTTTTTCTTCTTAATTGTTACCTCATCCTCAGAACGTAAATTTTAATAAATGTGAATGGTATTATACTGTCATTGTGTCCAGGTATATTGGCCTTACTTACCCATGGTCAGTTACTATGTCCATTTATATTCCTTACCCCAGACATCACACTTGTAGCCTTTGTCCATTTTATAACATACAAATACATGTACAGTGTATTTATTACCCCCGATTTCACTTGTAGCCTTCATCCATTTTATAATGTACAAATACATTCACACCTCATCACAATGTCTTGCATGACATAACATTAATCTGTGCTTGAATGTGTGCTTTTGTCTTCAGACTACATTGCATGCTACATGCTTGTTTGCGAACTGCTAAAGTTACGCATGCTGACAAAGAAGTATTTGTCTGCATTTCAGTCTTGTACTTGTGCATTTTATTTTTGTATCCAATACTGCGCTTACAGGCTTTTTCTTTTCTCCGGTGGGGGGTGAATAATGTGCCTTTGGTTTGTGGCTATCGCATGTGTTTAATGTTGGTGAAAAGGTGAAAAGCTTTAATTATCATTATTTGAGAGTATAGTTACGCCAAGCGAAGTACTTGCTTTTGAGCATTTGTGGACACTTTCTGGGCTTTCAGTGTAAAAGGTTAGATATGTGTTTGTACATGTGATAATTATGTCTATAGTGACAAATGTATTTTTTTTGTTTCTCATTGATTTATGTTTGCTCAGTAATTATATATTTCATGGTACTGTGTGGTATTTATAAATAAGGATTTTAAAAATCTGAATTTCATTTTTTGTATGTTATTTTTTTCTCCCTAAGACTTGGCATGGCTTACACGTTTAAATGTGAACACACTCAAATGCTTATGTAGATAACATAACTGAAGTTTAAATGTATGCATGTACAATTCATATGGCATAATTTGATTGGAAGCTTCATCAGGTAATTGACAAGAAAATTAATTCAGCTGCAAAAAATGTGCATGACAGTGTTTATGCTCCATAATGTAATGTAACCTTTGTTTGAACACTAAAAATAATTGGTGCCAGTTGTTTTTTGCTTCCTCTTCATCTTCAGTAAATAAAAACAGATGTTTGTGCTGATTTTGTTGCTCATCATTTCATCCTCATATAACTGAAATTTTGAATGTAGACAACCAATAAACATTTATATGGGGCAGACTTTTTAATGTAGTACATTAATGTTTCTTCGAATACTTGTTTTTCTTTCTGTCTGTCCATTGGTCAGTCGGTTGGTCTCTGTCAATCTGTCTGTCTCTCTGTCTGACTCTGTCTCTGTCTCTGTCTGTCTGTCTGTCTGTCTGTCTGTCTGTCTGTCTGTCTGTCTGTCTGTCTGTCTGTCTGTCTCTCTCTCTCTCTCTCTCTCTCTCTCTCTCTCTCTCTCTCTCTCTCTCTCTCTCTCTCTCTCTCTCTCCTTTTTTTGCTTTTCTTATTCAGTGACAGATACTTGATGTCAGAGTTGTCTTTTTCAGGGAGATGGTCGGCGGTCAATGTCAGCAGCGGCTTACATGGATGAAATTTTGGAAGGTATAAGATCACAAGGCAGTCCCTTTTTCTGTGATCACCACATTATTTATTCCTTGAAGAGCACAAAAAAACCCAACTCAGCACCTGCTAATTCAGTTTTGTTGTTGTTTACTGAGAAGTGTTCATTGATGATCAAGAATGACTAACAATGTGTTACAACTCATGGTGTAAACAGTAAAATAGTATCCAAACACATAAAATGTTCTAAAGAATGCTATTTATTAGAACAAAAACACAAGCTGCAAATTATTGGGTAATCCGCTTTATCAAGCTACAAAATGACACTTAAAGTTCAGTTAAATGGTGAAAAATAATCCAGTATTCTTCCAAGCACTGGACAGGAAAACAACAAAAACAGAAAGTGACTTAGCTTTCCACCTCTTTTTTTTTTTTTCTTTTTTTTTTTTTTTCTCATCATTTTGTAGTTTGATAAAGGGGATTACCCCAAAAATTTGCAGAATTGTGTTTTCCCTGATAAATAGCATTCTTTTGAGCCTTTGATGTGTTTGGATCTTGTTTTAGAACACTAGCGGTCATTTTTGTTTCAGATTTTTTTCTCTTTTTTTCTTGTTTCAGTAAAATAGTAGCATGCCTGAGGAAACTCAGTTCTTTCTTCCTCTTATTTTCTCTTTGTAATTTTGCCCCAGAATAAAGCTCATGTGTTCACTCCATCCCCCTAGTTCCGTCATACAGTTTCCGGAAGCTGTTCATTTTTACATTAAGCTGTTGTATCAGACAAGATTCATGAGAGCTGTGTTGATGTTTCAGACAAGCTGATAGCAGAGCTGACCATCCTACAAGGAAAAGATCTGGTCGCCATGGACAGAAATGGTAAGTGTTTATGGTTAAACATAACGTCCCCCCTCCCCCCACCACACACGGCACATCCCAACTCCCTCCCCCACAATACCCCATGTCTTCATCTATAATCTCTCCCTCCCTCTCTGTCTGTCACTCTCTCTCTCTCTATCTGTCTCTCCCTCCCTCCCTCTCTCCCTCCCTCCCTCCCTCTCTCTCTCTCGCTTTTTCTCCCCCTCCCTCTCTCTCTCTCTGTCTCTCTCCCCCTCCCTCTCTCTCTCCACAAACACACACACACACACACACACACACACACACACACACACACACACACACACACACACACACTCATGTGCTCTAAGACCTTACTATTATTGTTATTTTGTGTTCACAGGTCTGTGGGACTCAGTGCTGCGCCCACGTGTTTCATGACCCATTTTGCACAAATTGACCCAATCTGTACTGTTCTCACAGTTTTGCGTGACCCATTCTGCATTGGATTCACAGGTTTAAGTGGCCCATTCGGTAATGTTTGGGTCTCAGTGAACCATTCTGTATTGTGTTTACAAGATTCAGTGGCCTATTCTGTATTGTGACTGTATTTTACTTTCAGGTTTCAGTGACCCATTCTGTATTGTGTTTACAGGTTTGAGTAACTCACTGTGTATTGTGTGCATATTTCAGCAATTTGTATTGTGTTCTCAGGTTTCAGTGACACATTGTGATCATGTTGTTAGGTTTCAGTGACCCATTCTGTATTATGTTCTCTGGTTTCAGTGACCCATTCTGATCATGTTCTCGGGTTTCAGTGACCCATTCTGTATTATGTTCTCAGGTTTCAGTGACACATTCTGATCATGTTGTTAGGTTTCACTGACCCATTCTGTATCATGTTCTCAGGTTTCAGTGACCCAGTCTGTATTATGTTCTGAGGTTTCACTGATCCATTCTGTATCATGTTCACAGGTTTCAGTGACCCATTGTGTACCACACTGTCAGGTTTCAGTGCCCCATTCTGTATTGTGATTACAGGTTTCAGTGACCCATTCTGCATTGTGTCATTGAACGGGAAGAAGGTATTTACCTCCTCCGTCAAGAAGAAGACGCTCTTTCCCAAGTGGAATGAACTGGTTACCATGGAGATGAAAGAGGAAGGCTCACTGCTGACCATCGTGAGTTTTGGTAGTACTACTTTTAACTACCAGTACACAGAATGTTAATAACGTTACCTCGTGGGGTTGAAGTTAAGTCAGAAGTCCCCGCAGCACGCTTTTGTTGTACTTTCAGCTCTGTCATTGTACCAAGGCAGTGTTTGGTTGGGAAGTCATTTTGACAGTTTGAAGTTAAGTCAGAAGTCCCTGCAGCATGCTTTCTTTGTAATTTAGCTCTGTCATTGTACCAAGGCAATGTTTGGTTGAGAAATCATTTGGTAGTTTCACTAGCCTTGTCTAAATGGGGTCCCACTGATCTGAAACAGAGTGAGGCCCAGAGTGCTTGTGCAGAATCAATCCACAAGGGAGTTAATTAGCACTTGAAAGACATCACACAAGCAAAGACTAGATTCGCCAACAGTAACTCGCACATAGCATGCCAGTAAATACAAGGTACTTAAAGTCACCAGAGGTACACTCGAAGGGTCCTGCTGAATTCTGGGGTACAAGTAACACCAACTGCAAGAGTCTCTTACTACCTCTTAACGAGAAGAAATGACCACTGTTATTGTTATTGTTGTGATGTGTTCTTGATGATCATTGACCTCTTTTGGTGCAGCATGTCTGTGGTAGCATCCTGCGTCATGGTGGTCAGATGTGTGTGATGCTGTTTACTACTGATCTGTCTGGTGTTTGTGCAGGATGTGTTTGACAAGGACATGATCTCCAAGGACTTCATGGGCAAGGTCACCTTGACAGCGGAGAAACTCAAGGAGCTGTCCATCAAGGTAGAGAGAGGGCTTTTCTTGATGCCCACCTCCTACTATCATCTTTTTAAATTTAACGTACACTTGCTCAGACATGCCTGTAGTCGTCTTGTCAGGGACCTCGCTGGATTGTAATAATAATAATAAATGTATATCTAGTGCACTGAATTCCTCTGTGACAATACATGTGTGAGGCTCAAAGTGCTATCCATGAAACATTACAACAAGACGCAACCTGATTTAATAATGCATTTCATATCTCACTCTATTCCTCCCCCTCCCCTACATCCACATGCAAGCATGTAGTATGATGTACATGCATATGCACACATGCATGTATGCACTCACGCACACACGCACACGCACACACACACACACACACACACACACACACCTACACACACACACAAACACACACACACACACAGACTCACAAACCCCTTGCTTTCCTCTCACTCCACCACCCATTCTCCAGTAGTCATCAGTCAGCCAGTAAAGATGTCGGGATCCATCAGGATCGCATTACAGGCCTGCTGCAGCATGGCAATCAGCTGCAGCTGGTTTGAGGGCCATGGACAGTGTGGGTGTCCCACAAATAACAATTGTGAACAGAGTCTGGCTACAAACATGTCAGAGGCACTCTGGGTAAACGTAAAACTGAAGGCCACTTTCTACATCACAGAAGATTATGATTCGTATTTATATATATATAGCCTCTAGGTAAATGTAAAACTGAAGGCTGCTTTCCACATCACAGCAGATTATGATTTATCTATCTATGTACCAGCTGCAGAACTTTTGCCTAGTCTCAGTATATATAGATATATTTACTGACATGGGTTAGGATGGGGGTGGGGGGGGGGGGAGAGAAACATCCACCATCGCTGATGATTTCCACACTTGATGTTTTCAGGGTGGGCCTGAGTGGTTCCCACTGGAGAGAACGAAGACTGGAAAACTGCAGCTGAAATGTCATGTCATCTCCAAAGACACACTGGTGAGTTTTTCTGTCTTATCAAGTGGTTTCTCTCTTTGTGTGTGTTAAAACGTAACATGGATATCAGGAGAGAGAGAGAGTCTGTGTCTATGTAGGTGATGCAGAGGAGAGGGAGAGATGTGTTTGTGCCCTTCCCCCTGGCATTGTCGACATGTGCGTGTTGTGACTGATGTGATTAACTGATGCCATAAAATCATGAGTCTGTGACTTCTTTTATGGCTTGTACAGCAGTCTCTCATTCTATCCCACTGTTTAGTGATATTTAGCAGTTTGTGTCAGTGTCATTATTTAGCAGTCTGCCAGTGTCATTCCTGACCACTGTTTAGTGGTATTTATAATTTAGCAGTCTGCAAAACCTCTCCACTCTGAGTTCAAAACCCAGCTGAGGACTTAATTTCCTCTTTAGACAGGCTTTTTCACAAACCTAGGTATACCACTCCTGTAACCATAGATTACGTGTCTGTTGATGTGCGCACATGTGCATGACTGGTGCGTGCTAGTTTGTTCAGTTTTTGTTTTGCAAAAGGATTTGCGCTAAGACCTATCCATTATTATTATTATATTTTAACTTTTTTTGATCTACCTATATTTGCCATGCTTAATTATTTCAACTAAAAGATGGTGGCTGCCCAAGGCAAGTTTGCACGTATCTTTAAAAGGGCTACATTATTGTGAGAATCAT
Organism: Alviniconcha strummeri; assembly: GCA_963584105.1. NCBI lineage: Eukaryota > Metazoa > Mollusca > Gastropoda > Provannidae > Alviniconcha > Alviniconcha strummeri. The sequence goes on from OY757543.1 coordinate 11,624,676, forward strand.
GCTTTGTTTTTTATTTCACCCAGTTTGGAAGTGTAGTTTTAATTTGTAGTATGACTAGTTGTACATCTAAGCATCGGTGTTGTGTTTCACAAATTCTTAACGACTTCTGTTGTTTTTGCTTTTCTGTTCTGTAGAAAAATGGGGCTGGTTCTCCTGACAGTGATGTGTTTGACTCATCAGAGAACTCCAGAAAGGTTGCGATACATGTTTTGTTTTTTTAAGCTTCACTTCACATGTAAAAGTTTTGAATGTTAAACACCATCAGCTATTTTTGTACACTAAATTTAGTGCCCCATCATGTCAGTGCTCATGTATTAGTAACTTGAGTGCAGCCTCATTTCAGACCACCCTGTAAATCCAGCAGCAGGGGTAAGCAACGGGTGGTTATCTGGTCAAGAACATTCAATGGAAAGCATTCAGAAAGAAAAAAATGGTCTTAAAATGAGGAGTTGTCTCTCACCATGGTGGCCAGACTGTCATCAGGGTGGCCTGTCATAAGGGTGGTTTCATTAGGGTGGTCGCCTATCAGGGTGGCCTGTGTTCATGGTGGTCTCTTCAGGTGGTCTCTAATTAGGGTGCTCTCATCAGGGTGGTCACCCATGAGCATGGTCTCTCATCATGGTAGTCTCTTGAGTGGTCTCTCATCAGGGTGGTTGCTCATCTGGGTGGTCTTACGTCAGGGTGGTCGCTCATCTGGGTGGTCTCTTATAGGGTGGCCTCTCATCAGGATGATTGATCATCAGGGTGGTCTTCTGTATCTCATCAGGGTGGTCATTTGTATCTTGTCAGGGTGGTCTTTTGTATCTCATCAGGGTCATCTTTTGTATCTCATCAGGGTGGTCATTTGTATATATCATCAGGGTGGTCTTTTGTATCTCGTCAGGGTGGTCAATCTCATCAAGGTGGTGTTTTGAACCTCATCAAGGAGTTCTTTTGTATCTCATCAGGGTGGTCTTTTGTACTCATCAGGGTGGTCAATCTCATCAAGGTGGTCTTTTGTATCTCATCAAGGAGTTCTTTTGTATCTCATCAGGGTGGTCTTTTGTACCTCATCAAGGTGCTCATTTATATCTCGTCAAGGTGGTGTTTTGTATCTCATCAAGTTCTTTTGTATCTTATCAGGCTGGTCTTTTGTATTCCATCAGGCTGGTCTTTTGTATCTTATCTGGCTGGTCTTTCATTTCTCATCATGGTGGTCTCTCATCAGGGGTTCCATGAATGTGTGATTGCTGTGGATGCGTATCTTCAGTGTTGGAGGTTGCCCTCCTTGGGTGCACATTGCCTCCAGTCTTGTGCGATCCACATTTGACATTTGACCCCCCCTCCCCACCCCCTACTGTGCACATTGCCCCCTGCTATCTGTCTCCTTCTCCTCACAGGTGTCCGTCCCTGCCCTGGTGGTCAACAGCACCCACCTCTCCTCCGCCAACTCCAGCTTCGCCTCACCGCCCAGAGGGCAAAACTTGGACACTCTGTCCCCGATCGGCCCCACACAGATACGTCGCTCAGCATCGGATGTCAGGGTGGACCAAGCTGGGAAGTCAGACAGACCTGAGGGCAGCATGCAGTACAACTCGTTGCCGAGACAGGGTTCCCCTGGGCGCAGGAGGAGCGCCCCGGCCATGAAGCAGACTGTGTCGTAAGTGTTAAGCCTGGTGTCAGTGAGAACATGGCTCTGCATGCTTCACTTGCTGCTGGGAATGCATGCTGCTTGTTTTGTCGGCCATCCCAGTTTCATCCAGTTTGACCCACCTCTAATTTGCTTCAAGCATAAAGTGATGTGTAATGTGAACATTGAAAAACAGACTTTTACCTTGTCTGTGATTTGATGGCTTTGTATCTTGCATTGATTTGATATCTGTGGTTGACTGGGCATTAAATATCCAGAATTAGTCTGTCTGGGTAGGAGAAGAGTGTTGTGGTGGCATGATAGGGTCTCTCTCTTTTTATTTTTTATTTTTTTAGGTGGGGTCATTTTGGCAGCAATAATCATCTCTCTTTTTTTTTTCTCTCTCTCTCTTTTTTCCTTCTTCTTTTTAACCTGTAATGAAATTTGAAGTCACTCTGATGTTTACTACTGTTCTGTTCATTGCTACATGTCAGAGTTATTTCTGATTTCATCTTTTAGCAAAGAAATCAAGTCAAAGCTTTTTTTTTTTTTTTACTGTTGTGTTTCAGGGTAAACTCGGTGAATGTCATGCAGAAAGATCGGTCAGATTCAGCATCCATTGGTAAGCACTGTTCATTAATCCCTTAGTTCTGTACTTGGCCTCTTCGGCCATTGCATTCTCTGCGGTTTGCTTAACATGTTGAAACGATATCTGATTTGCCAGCTCACTTCGCAGGGGAAGGGGAGATAGGCCGCATAGGCTTGGCCTTGCATCAATAGGCTTTTTTGATTGCTTACATTTACATCTATTTCTTTGCCGTTTTTTGTTATGGGCATAACTCAGCAAGTTTTGCTTCAACTGTGATCCCGTTTTATGTTTATAAACTCTTTTAACAAGAAAACTGGACAGCATGCCTGACCTTAAGGGGTTACATCTTTGGGTTACTAACAACCAACGCAGTGCATGCTTGCTTTCGTAATCAGCTTGTAGACGGCAGCATCTTGTTTGCGGCCCCGTTGCACTGCGGAATGATGACCTGCGGGTCAGGACTGCTGTGGGGTTGCTTGTGCCATTAATGATTGTAATTACGGTCAGTTCACTGGTCAGAGCAAGAGGTGATTTGGTCATGATGGTGCAGCAAAGGCATGCAGTAAGTGAAAATAACTAGGAGACTGAGAAGAAGAACAGGAAAAGAAAAATGATGGCTGTGTCCTCTGGAGGAGGTGGAAGAGTTCATTGCAACACACGCTAGACCGTTTGACTGCACGTGTTGATGCGTGAAGGGCATGTGAACTTAATTCTGCCACTGATGACTTTGTGGCCAATTGTCATTAACGGAAGAAGAAGAAGATTTGTCCCAGAAGTCAGTTGAATTGATAGTGTGCTCCACGTGTCAGTGAATTTAACAGTTTGTCCCAGAAATCAGTGAATGTTTGTCCCAGCTGTCAGTATATAGTCCGTGAATTGGTCTCACAACTCAGTGAATTTGACAGTTTGTGCCAAAGATGCGAGTGAATTAAAAAACTGCTTCCAGTCTAGGTGGCTGCTTTGCCCTAGTTAGCAAGAAGACTGCATTACGTGTACAGCACATGCTGGTCGTGAAGAATTGTTTCCTTCCTATCATGTTTCGCTGTAGAGATTTGAATGGTGGTAGAGTAAGTTAGTAACCTTATGCAAATCTGCTTACTTATATTTTTGCCCCCTCTTTCTGTTGCTACTGTCTGCAGCTGCCAAAAGTAAGTTCACTGGTCAGATTGGGAGAGAACGTGCAGTTGATTTGTAGTGTGTCATGCCAAGTTTCCTGTGAATTTGTGGACAGATTTTATTTCCACTGAGTTATGCATGTGTGTTGTAGATGCTGGTGCTTTAAACCTTTTTGGGTTTTTTAAATTTTGTTTTACTTCATCCTGAGGTTACCCTATGCTCTTGACAAGATGTTGTAACCAACTCTCTCTCTCTTTTAAACCATACATTCCTTGATGTAGCCGTTAGTTCTCCTTTGTCACGGAGCCTTTTATTCCTGTCACTTGCCTAGTACGTAGTGTTACTTGATCGTGCTATGATTTGCTTTTTTGCATGTTTGTGGATGGAACAGCGCACAAGATGTCGATGTGGAAGCAGGATGTAGCAGGCATGGGAATTGCTTCAAAGGAAAAACTCTGAAAACTAGGAGCCAAGGGGAGGGGATTTTTTACCCTCCTCTGCAGTTCTCTTTTTCCTGTGGAAAATCAGTCTCACTGCCGTGGAAATTTTTGTTTTTATAGACAGTTCCTTGTGGGTCTTCAGTGGATTGGTAAAGAGGCTCCAAGCAGAGATGCAGGCTGGCCTGAAAATGTTGAGAATGTGAATAATGATTTCCATCTGCAGGCTGATTGAATGATAGTGATTTCCATCTGCAGGCTGATGCGATGATAGTGATTTCTATCGGCAGGCTGATGCAGTGACAGTGATTTCCATCTGCAGGCTGATGCAATGATAGTGATTTCTATCGGCAGGCTGATGCAGTGACAGTGATTTCCATCTGCAGGCTGATGCAGTGACAGTGATTTCCATCTGCAGGCTGATGGAATGATAGTGTTTTCCATCTGCAGGCTGATAGAAAGATAGTGGTTTCCATCTGCAGGCTGATAGAATGATAGTGATTTCCATCTGCTGGCTAATAGAATGATAGTGATTTCCATCTGCAGGCTGATAGAATGATAGTGATTTCCATCTGCAGGCTAATAGAATGATAGTGATTTCCATCTGCAGGCTGATAGAATGATAGTGATTTCCATCTGCAGGCTAATAGAATGATAGTGATTTCCATCTGCAGGCTGATAGAATGATAGTGATTTCCATCTGCAGGCTAATAGAATGATAGTGATTTCCATCTGCAGGCTGATAGAATGATAGTGATTTCCATCTGCAGGCTAATAGAATGATAGTGATTTCCATCTGCAGGCTGATAGAATGATAGTGATTTCCATCTGCAGGCTAATAGAATGATAGTGATTTCCATCTGCAGGCTGATAGAATGATAGTGATTTCCATCTGCAGGCTGATAGAATGATAGTGATTTCCATCTGCAGGCTAATAGAATGATAGTGATTTCCATCTGCAGGCTGATAGAAAGATAGTGATTTCCATCTGCAGGCTGATAGAATGATAGTGATTTCCATCTGCAGGCTAATAGTGTGTTCTATCTGCAAGCTGGTAGAATGATAGTGATTTCCATCTGCAGTCTTTGCATGGTTCTCCTATCAGTATTTATGCAACAGAAGTACTTAAAAAATAAATAAATCAGTTTCTGCTTTAGATCTGAAGTCCTCAGGGTGCAGCTATGTTGACTCTATCTTTACCAGGTCCAGTATAGAGCAGAAACGGGTTGGGTCACGACATAATAGACATTTGTGCCACACAGATCCAGGTCATAATTATGTGCATGGTGCTACAGACACAGGCTGCCAAACACAAAATGGCAAAGCTTCTTTCCACAACTTCGAAACATCATTTTTTTATTTTTTTTAAAGAAGATTTTTTTTTCTCTAAAATCAGAACATGAATTGCATGAAAAACTGCAGTGATTTTTATATTTTTATTTTAGTCTGTTCCTGTTGATATGGGTTTTAATGCTTTTTCAACTGGGGTCAACTTTACTTGTTTTTGGAGTGGTGGGGGGGGGGGGGGGGGTGCTTTTTGGGGGCAGAAATTAGGAGTGGGAGAGAAGGAGTGAAAGAGAAATTGCATGTGTGCATTCAGATCTTCATTAAGCTCATCTGATTCAACACTTCAGAAAGTCTTATTTCAAGCATCTTTTGAATCTTAATGTTAGGAAATGAGTTAAGGGTTACTTGCACTAAGTCGTGATATGCTAATACTGTTCTCCCCACATATAACATTTTTATAGCTAATCAAGTAATAATGAATAACACAGAATACTTAATGGATTACATTTTTCATATGTTGATCTGTCCAAATAGCGCTTGCCCATGCAGAATCAAGTTCAGCAAGAGTGTAGTGAATAAAGTTCAGTGAGAATTTGGTAAAAAGAAGAGAAGAGAAGCAAAATAATGTCCCCAGACATCTGCAAAAGCCTGTCGTTCCCCTTGCATTTGCCATTACAGTGGGTTTTTGCAGAGGTATTGTGGCATTAGTCAAAGAGAAAGTTGGTCCGTCAGGTGAAGCAGATGGTAAAAGAAAAAAGATGGTTTGTTTTAACTGTTTTAAACTGTGTTGTAGTATTCTGCAACTTACTTTTTTACAATGAATGAAACCACGCAGAAGATTAAAAAGAATGCTTATTTTTACTAGGACAGTACAAAACAGTGCCCATTTTTGGAGTGACCTCTTTTCCTAGCGACAAACCAGCAGTTATTTGACAAGCCATGAGAAGAATGAAAACAAGACGTAAATGGTAGGTACGCAGTTTTCCCCCCATTGGCAGCAGGCATTAGAATGTCCTGCCCTATGGCACTTAGGGTTCATGTCAACACAAGGCACTTAGAGTAGTTTCGCTTCTTCGTCATCTGTTTTGGTGTCCAGTGATCCACTTCATTTTGTGCACAGGTGATGAGGATCTCATAGTTACATGTGCGAGACTGGTGACTATGTTATGGACCCCTATGACTCAACTAATGACATCACCTTTGGTCTAATTCCTCTCACTTGCCCTGTTGTTGACGTGTGGCAGCGCTTTTCTTCGAACACTTCTTAGCACCTGTGTGGTTTTGATTTTGTGCCTTTTGAACCCTTTTTCCACTTTTTTTCCTTCCACTTTTTTTTTTTTTTTAGTCTTATTTCACCGATTGTGAACCTAAACCCATGCTGCCCTTTCGATGAACTGATTATGATTTGTGGCTTGTCACATGCTCTTTGTTTGCTAACCCCAGATGAAAAAGGTGAAAAAGACTTGCTGAACACAACAGTGGAAACTGTGGGTAAGCTTTGTGCTGGCACTGAGACACAAGCACATGGTCTCCTTGCCCTGATGTGACCAATGCTTGCTCTGTCCATGTTACTATCTGGCCATGTCCATGATTTTATATCCAGCTGTCTCTCAGCATGGCCTGTTGTCTGGTGTGTGACAACTGCTCCTGCTATTTGTCATGTTGCAATGCTGTGTACTGTCTATCCTCATCAACTTGATATGATTATGGGGATGGTCTGTTGAATGTATCATGCTATTGTCGGGAGTGGATTCTTGGACTGTTCAAAATGAAACCTGCTGGATCAGACTACTGTTGTGAAGTGGTATAAGGACCATGAGGCACCACACTGTAGATGACAGCTTGCTACTGAAAAAGAAGCCTGAATTTTGCCAGCGAGGATGGTCCAGAATTTGAAAGGAAAAAGAAAGAGTCAAAATATTCCATTTCCTGCTAGCTTAAGATGCTTAAGGTAAGAGGAGCTGATGAGCATGACACAAACTGTACTGTTTTGAAGGCTCAGTTATTTGGAAACAAACCTGCTCAGTGCCAGTATACTGCCTGATTTAACCCACAAAAAGATGTTCCTGCATGTGAATCTAATTATGCAGTTCTTGTTTTTGTTCAGTCTAAAAGTAGGCTGAAGGAGTATGTTTTATGTTTTTTCTTCTCTGTATCACAAGGTACATAGTTGCCTCGGATAATACAGAAATAAACAGGAAAAAAAGAAGAAGAATAAAGAAGCAGTTCCTTCATGCTTGTGCTATTCTCGTGGTGCAAGATTGAAAATGAAAGCTGTTCCTCAACTCAGAACAGACAGAAAGCTTTGACTTCCCTGATTCCATTGTGTGGGGTGGGGTACCAGCTCAAGTCTTGGCTCTCAACTTTTCCTTTCGCTTCTTGCACATGGTTTAGACTAGTTTTTTGCTTTGTAAATCTGTTGTGTGTGCTTTTAGTCCTTTGGGTTGCTCGTTTCTCAGAGGTACAGGTTCTATGCCTTTCTTTGCAGGTGGGCTGAAATTACACTGTACCGTAATTGCTCTTTATTTCAGTTTTTTGTTTCCTTTTCTTTTTTCTTTTAAACTTGTACCAGCGCGTGTCTGCAAGCTTTGATGGTACAAAGGAAGTAAACACAGTTTTTTTTATAGTAAATTTGCACAGAGAGAAAACAGCGGAGTAAGAGAGATGTGTATTAATTTATGACAGGGGGTTGTTATTTGTGTGCTTTGCTTATTGTGACCTGTCAGATAGTCCTTGTTTTCTTTCAGCCTGATATCTTTTCCCCCTTATGGATTAGAGAAATGTTAATTTATAATGCTTTCATTCTAGTTTCCGTAGTTAATGGTGTAGGCTGACTGACTTGAAGATTCCTGTTGAGTGTCCACTCACTGGTGAATGTGTGTGTGTGTGTGTGTGTGTGTGTGTGTGTGTGTGTGTGTGTGTGTGTGTGTGTGTGTGTGTGTGTGTGTGATGCTAATTCTTATGGTTCATCACATGCTGTATCAGTGTGAGTGTGTGTGGTAGCAGTGGGGAATGTGCATTATTATGTATGTATTCATGTGAATGCATAGATCTATATAGTTATATGTGTGCATGTACTGGTGTGTTGGGGAATGTTTCATTTTGTCTATCACATGTACTACTGTGTGTGTGTGTGTGTGTGGGGGGGGGGGGGGGGGGGTATGCATCTATATTTGTGCATGTACTGTGGGTAATTGGTGAGATGTTTTATCTGTCACATCTTTTGTTGTGTATGTGTCACTGGGGGAGGGGGGTGGAGAGGGGGGTCTGGTTGATTCTTCTTGATCATGCTGAATGTACATTTGTGTGTGTGTGTGTTGCAGGGGGGTGGGGGATTTATATATACTACACGTGTACTTTATACTTGTGTGTGTGTTATGTGTGCAAGCATATGTCTTTGCACTCGTTTGCTTGTGTTGTGTGCATGCATTATGTTTGCCTGTGTGTGTGGATCTCTTTACCTATATTGTAAGAACGGCCTCAAGATGGTTTTACAGCCAGTTGCAGTGAAGTCATTGTCTTTTGGGGTTTTATGAGTTGAGCGTGTATTTTTTAGTTGTTTTTTTAGGCTGGTTAAATAATTTTCTTCCCAATGGAGGCTGATACATTAGTGTGTTTGTCATCTTTCTGTCTTTCTGTGTCTGTGTATGTACTTTTATATTAATTAGTCTATGTGCCATAAACATTTTTCACAAGTAAATACAGTCAAGAATTCCACATCATGGCAGATTAGAGCAGATGGCTGATAACTTTGAGCAGATAACATTCCCCGTGGAGGCTGATGCATCAGACTGTCTGTCTGTCTGTGCCTGTGCATGTATATTTATGTTAGTCTGTCTGTGCCTGTGCATGTATATTTATGTTAGTCTTTGTGGCATAACCTTCTTTTTTTTCCAAGAAGACACAATCAGGAATTTCATATCCTGGCAGATTAGAGCAAAAACCACCTGTGTTTTCAGGCCTTTGTTTTTAGGGCTTACTTGGTCTTTTTCACTGAAGAAGAAATGTAAACGTTAGTGCATGCTCTTTGAACATATTCTCATAAAAAAAGATAATTATCCAGGAACAGTACATGATATAAACACAGTCTGTTAAAAATGTATATTTCTCAGTGTTGCAACAACAGATGTGTCTGTGTTTGCAGATTGCTGCAGTTAACAGGTACTCTTATTGATTAAAAAGCCAATAAATACTAACATCAGCTATGAATAACTGCTAACATCAACTGCGTCACCATAACTTCGGTTTTAAACCTATCAAAAGTACACTGGGACTTGGTTGACTGCTAACATCAACTGCATTACCGTAACTTTGGTTTTAAACCTACCAAAAGCACACTGGGATTGACTGACTTCATCATGCTGAAATCATTACCGTAGTGTAGGCTTGGTTGCCTAATACTCTTGAGACTTCAAGTGCATAATATATATTTCTGATACTCATGAGACTTCAGATGCATAATATATATTTCTGACTTTGTCTTTAAGATGTATACTATTGCCAGTGGAATGTGTGTGTGTGTGTGGTGTGTGTGTGTGCGTGTGTGTGTGTGTGGTGTGTGTATGTGTGTGTGTGTGTGTGCATGCGTGCGTGCGTGCGTGTGTGTGGTGTGTGTGTGTGTGTGTGTGTGTGTGTGTGTGTGTGTGTGTGTGTGTGTGTGTGTGTGTGTGTGTGTGTGTATCTTCCAGAATGAGTTGCATTGATACTCTTCATCATTTTGAGATATTTATGCCACAGTAGAGAGCACACAGTTATCTTTGAAATGATAGAAACATTATCAAAGTCTGTTCACTGGTCTTGTTATAAAGGTTGAAGTCACTAGCACCGCAGCAGCTCATTCAGAAAAGTCAGCAAACAAAGTTTTTATCATAGTGGTTAGCAACAAGCATGTGCACATATAAAACACATTATAAGGACATTGATGAAAAAAATTTGTATGCAAGGAGCATAATGTCTGATGCAAAAAAGATTGGGCAATCCGATTTAGCTGAAAACGCACAATTTAAACAAACGAAAGCTCCCTTCAAAACTAAGCCACAGTGAGAAAGTTCCGTCCATCTGACTCATTTCAAAAGGTAGTGTTACAAATATATTTCATATTTCACAGTGGCAGTTGTGAAAAAATACTAGACACAAGGTATTATATATATACATATATACACAGTAAGGTTAATAGCAGACCACTAACAAACTTTCTGGACAAGTGGTGAGTTGGATTTGTGATTCTGTGAACTGTTGTGACACTGATGGCTAACTGGGTGGTAAATGTCACCTAAGTGTAGGCAGTAAAAAGACTTCTTTCTCTCATTATGTCTCTCTCTGTGTCTGTGGTGTCTCGGTCTGTCTGTCTGTCTCTCTTTCTAACCCCCCCCCCCCCCCCCCATCTGTTTCTCTGTCTGTCTGTCTGTCTCTGTCCCCCTGATGTAGCCATACTGGTTGACTGGGCATGAAGCACTAAGTTACTCTCTCTCTCTAGTTGACTGGGCGCAAAACACTAAGTTTTTCTCTCTCTGTCTGATTGTCCGTCTGATTGACTGTCTCTGTCTGTCTGTGTCTATCTCTGTCTCTGTTCTCTCTCTCTCTCTCTCTCTCTCTCTCTCTCTCTCTCTCTCTCTCTCTCTCTCTCTCTCTCTCTCTCTCTCTCCCTCCCTCCCTCTCTCTCTCTGTGCAGTATAGCAAGGACTGGCTGTTAGATAGGTCCAAATGAACCTAAAGCTACTGTCCTTGAGTATTAACGATTTTGAGTTTGAGGTCTGTCTGTCTGTCTGTCTGTCTGTCTGTCTGTCTGTCTGTCTGTCTGTCTGTCTGTCTGTCTCTCTCTCTCTCTCTCTCTCTCTCTCTCTCTCTCTCTCTCTCTCTCTCTCTCTTGAAGATGGTGACCTTTTTTGTGTGTATCCTGGCGTTACAGATGGAACCTCTCCTTCGAGACCACCTTAAAAATCCAGCCAGAGTGGTCGTAAAGAAGGGTAGGTCCTTCGTCAGGGATTCATTTCCATTGAAGTGTGAAGAACATGTGGACGCTGATTGTTTTGGTGGTTTTGTGTTCAGACAGCACCATGTCGACATCAGACAAGCTGTTCAGTGTTACTGGGACCATCCACAGGGCGCGGGGCCTGGATGCTGGGGGAGAGGATGTCTACTGTAAAGTCAGGCTGGAACAGTAAGAGTTTGGACCTGCCACTCACTGAACAGTAGATAGTGTGTAATGAGAAAGACTGTGAAGGATGTCTGCTGTAAAGTCAGGCTGGAACAGTAAGAGTTTGGACCTGCCACTCACTGAACAGTAGATAGTGTGTAATGAGAAAGACTGTGAAGGATGTCTGCTGTAAAGTCAGGCTGGAACAGTAAGAGTTTGGACCTGCCACTCACTGAACAGTAGATAGTGTGTAATGAGAAAGACTGTGAAGGATGTCTGCTGTAAAGTCAGGCTGGAACAGTAAGAGTTTGGACCTACCACTCAGTGAATGGTAGATAGTGTGTGATGAGAGTAAGAGTTTTGACTCCTCACTGATAAGTCCAGTGTGTGCCAAAACACAGTCAGTTGATGAAACAGTGCCAGCAATACAGTTCACTCAGTCTGAGTTGTTGAACAGATTTGTTCCCTCTCCCCTCCTCTCACATATAATTTGTGCTGAACAACATTTCTCTCTCTTACTTTAGTTTTTTTGGGGGGGCGGGGGTGGGGAGGGAGTCTCACAGTGTGCATTTATTCTTCTTTTTGTTTATACACAACTCCTCTTTGTGATAATGTGTTTAACTAAAGGTTCTAATGGAATGATAAAATCAAAAGACTCACTAGTAAAGGTTTTGATGTGACAATAAAACCCAAGCACAAACTCAGGTTTAATTTTGTTTTGTTTTTACAGACCAAGCAGTCGTGTGAGCATGTTCACTGGTTCCCGTGTCATCGGCAAGTCCAAGGTTGTTCCCCCATCAGGACCTGTTTTCAATGTCACATTTGAGGTCAGTGTCCTACAGGTGTCTTGTCTCAAGAGTTTGTAACCAAGCTGGAGTGGAAACTATAGGGAATTGTGCTTGTGTGTGTATGTGAATGCAGGGAGCTTGGGGGGGCTGTAAACTTCATGATGTCCTTCACCTTGAGGTGATCTTGTGTGGTTGACAGGATGTTAAAATCCAGTTACTAACTAACTCGTGACATCCTAAATAATGTTTAATATATGGGCTGTTTCACATTTTGTTGTATTGCTGCTGCCATGTGGATTTCCCCACTGCAGCAATAGAGTTGTGTAGAGGAGTCTGGGCTGCCAATCACCTGAACACTTCAGCCAATCAGAACACCACAATTGACAATACTCTGCTTGAAAAGCTCAGTGGTCGCCATGTTTTCCTCACACGCTAGAGCATAGCAGTACAGCAGGTTTGTTGATTCCAAAGAAGATTTTCAAAATGTGCTTATAATGAGAGGTACTGGCTGCAGTCATCTGAAGGTGAGACAAATCACAGTCATTTAAATGCTGAATCAGACTCAAATCAATATGCATTCCACCAGTCAAAACATGGGGGTGGGGGGGGGGGGGGGTCAAATGATTCAGAGGTAGATGTTCTTCCTTTGAAAAAGCTTCAGCATTACACTTCAATGTTACGACTGTGAGTGTGAAGACAAGCAACATTTTCTGTACTCAGAGAGACAGAGTTCAGTTCAGTAGAATAGGCTCACATGCGCTCTACCATGTCTCCCAAAAGTTTCGCCCAACTTTGCAAGATTGAGAGGGAGGTACCTACGTTAAGGTTTGGCCATTTTTGGGGGTACATGTTTGTAAAAAAAAAATGGTGGTACTGATAGAGGAGGGAAAAACATGTGGATCTAAAGCCCATTCTTAATTGGGTGAAGTGTTTGTTTGCCAAACATACTTCAGACAGTTTGACGAACTACGATTCATTTCTTAATTGAACTTTTAGTTTGCCGAACATGGTTTGGACAGTTCAGTGAACTATACTTCATTCTTAACTGGCTTATAATGAGATGCAAGCTTCGGCCCAAACTTGGGGCAGAAGCACAGCAGACAGCATGATCCAAAATGCAGACTGAAGACAGTCAAATCAAGTCAGTATACTTTACTCATCCCTAACAGGCTAAACTACTATCTCATTCAGGGTCCCAGGGACAAGGCTGAGCTTCCCACAAGTCAACAAATAGGCCAGTTCCCTCTGAAGCAAGTGAAATACCTAGCAACCCTGTCATCTATTTTTATTGTTATTTTTTTCCTCATCCACAGGAGAGCTCTCTGCTCTCAGCCAATCAGAGACAAGATGCGTCAAAGTGGGTGAATATTCCAAGAACATGTTGAACTTAGCTTTTTGGACACTGAATACACTGAAGTTTGCCAAGTTAAGAACCAGCTGTATTCGCCAAATACTCCCAACTATGTTCATGAACAGCTGTTCACCCAATTAAGAACGGGCTTAAGCAGCATGCTTTCTGGCTTGGTTTCAGATTGACCGAGGGCACGGCGTGTCTGCTGATGCAACGCTGATCTTCGACATCAAGCAATCCAGCAAACTGCATCTAGCCACGAAAGGCTTCTCCCTTCGAAACATTTTGACAGGTACACAGGCTGCCCCTTTTTCTTTTTTTCTTTTTTGTTTGTTTTTATTATCAGAGTTTGCTGATTGGTATGGTCATACAGCTAAGGAAAAAGAAGAATATACCACCAAAAATATGCTACGAGGATAAGTTATACTCATGGGTTTCCATCATCAGTTTATAGTGAAGAGTGTTTCCAAATGATATGTACTTCATGCCAAGAACTGATGTCCACATATGACTGGTATTCTGTTGGAGTTAGAAAACTGTACATCCCGTGATGAAAAATACACAGTAGTGCAATAAGGCAGCAGGAAAGAAGGGAGGGTGTGGAGTCAGGGAAGTGGGGGGGGGGTCTGTGCTATGCCCCGGGCCACTCCCTCTCATCTCATTCTGGGCCCACGCTGCTGCATTCATATCTGGACCAGACTTCAGTCAGAAGCGGGATGACATCGCTCCAAGCGCGGCACCTGTCTGCTAGGTTGCTCACAAATCTCCTGCTTCCAGAGTTTTCGAACTTCCAGATTGACATCAGAATTCAGATGACTTAATTTGCTCTGGGGTGCCATTTTTGCGCTTGGCCCTACTTCAGGGCTGAGCTGAGTGGGGCTCACCACCGTGCCCGGGGTGGCCAGTTGTAAACACAGTATCCCAGGTACACAGTGGACATTTTTGCTAATGTTAATGCAGTTGCCTCAAAACCAAAGATTTACCCATGGGTATTATCTGTGATTTTCAGACGCAGAAGGTGTATGCAAGTGGCTGCTGGGCTCACATCCCATGCCCAGGGCAGCCAGTTGTAAACACAGCATCCCAGGCTCACAGTGGACATTTATGCTAATGTTAATGCAGTTGCCCCAAAGCCAAAGATTCCCCCATGCATGTTATCTGTGATTTTCAGATGCAGAAGGTGTCTGTAAGTGGCTGCCGCTGGACAACGGCATTGAGCTGGAGGTGTCCCTGTCCACCGGTCAGCCCACGCCACATGTCCGACGCCGGAAGATCTTCAAGAGTCTCTCGTTTCACAAAGACAAGTGAAAAAAGGCTGCGTCTGCTATGGGCAGGGTTTCTCTTCCCCTTCCTGACCTTGGAAGCTCAAGGGAAGAAGAGACTCGCTTGTAGCAGATCACCGAGCAGTGCCCTCTGCCAAGTGGAAGGGCTTGATCTGCAGCCAAGCGTGCAAAGGACAGTGTCTCCTGTGACGGAGGATTCCGCACTGAATCTCTCTCTCTTGACATTGTGGACTCATTCAGATACTTGTCTGTAGTGGCAGGTTTATCAGTGTGGCAAATGTTGGGGGGGGTGGGGGGGGGGAACTTGTTAAACATTATTGTTGGCATAATAATGATAAGTACTTTGCAGAAGAGGAACAATGAATGTTTGCCTGATGTGGATTATGTGAGTTACTGCAGTGGTCCTTGCCTGTCTGGCAGTACCAGGTTTTTGCAAAATCTTCCAGCAGTGGCCTTCCCGGACATAGTTTGTGCAGAAACTTTCAGACTTGGCATGATTAGAAGTGGAAGAAGAATGAACTAAAGAGGTTTTTCTTTTCTTTTCTGTTTTTTTTTGTGTGTGTGCCTGATTGATACTGCTTTTGGTGACTGTTGTTGTTTTTACATCACAGCAGCTTTTGAGCTAGATGTTTGTACAGTTTATAGATTTACACAAAAATACTGTGTGCTTCATCTGTTGACTTCATAAATGCTTAAGACTGCAAGATGGATGTTTGATTTAAAAAAAAAAAAAAAAAAAAAATTATGTCCAGAATGTGAAATGTGGAATGAAGCTTGCTGTTCTGGTACATGCTGCTTTATGCATACCTCCCAACAGAAAGTACTAGTTGGTGGTGGTTTTTTGTTTACATTTTTCTCCAAATGGTAAAATGAGTTCACCACAAGGTGTTTGGTTTGGTCTGAAGTCCAGTTTCAGTGGTGTCTGCGTATTTTAAGACATATCTTTCTTGCGTATCTTTCTACTTCTTGTGATTTTGTTTGAACCAGATGAACTTTTTTGCATTGCTGTATCAATGATGGTACCGCTTGAATGGGCAGCTTTATAACTGACCAGCCATCATACATAGTCCACACAAGCTGATATCATATTTGAAATGAATGTGTTTTGTTGAGTAATTATCACAGTAATACTTGAATACTTTTGTACAGCAAGGTGTCCAACAGAGGTGTCCAACCATACCTGTTTGCTTGGAGCAATCTGGCATATCTGCTGTAAAGTTTAAGAAATATATATGTAAGAGCATCTGCATAAATTCAGAGAACATTTTGACACAGTTTACACTGCTGAGAAGGCTACCAGAATCCTTCTTCTCACCTCTTGCCAAAGCATTAACGTTTCTTCATCAATCGAGGCCACGCTGCCACCCAAAGTGGACCGCTTGTTCAGGTACCAGGCAAACAGCTGCCAGAGTCAAATTTGAATGTAGTGCTTCCTGCCGCTTTCGGGTAACAGTAGATCTCTCTTCAGAGGGAGTGAGGTGTAAGATGGTGATGCAGAGTTACAGCAGGCACAAAAAGGGGCCCACTCCAGGCAAACAGTTTGCAGTGTTACAGACAGTAGGAACAGTGGGACCATCTTTAGAGGGAATGAGGTGCAAGATGGTGATGCAGAGTTACAGCAGTTACTAAAAGGGGCCCATTCCAGGCAAAGTTTGCCGTGTGTTACACTGTTACAGACAGTAGGCACAGTGGATCCATCTTTAGAGGGAATTTGGTGTAAGACAGAGACCAGCAGACAAAAGCTCAATTTGTCAGCGGCTTGGTCACTCAAAGAGAAGTCATAAGAGGCAAATGCTTGGGCAGGAATGGCTCTCACATACCGGCTGGCACTGGCATGAAGACTCACAACTGATTGGTCACCTCCTGCAGTGAGACTGGATGAAGTGCATTGAAGAGGGACCGATGCCCGGTGCCTGGGATAATGTCAAGCCAGGATCCTTGAATCAGACTGCCTGTGGCGCAGTAAAGGCTGGTATAGACAATACTGCCATTGAACTTGAAGTGTGGCATTACAGCTATCCCAGAGATCTTTGCATTAAACATGACCATGAATCACTTGACCATGTTCGATTTTCAACATTATCTCCAACGTCGACATCAGTGATGAATCGAAATCAGAGAAAAGTTGTGATTTAAGCACTGGAAAAATAGCCTATCTGGGTTGACATCCTTTTTTTTTTTTTTTTTGTTGATAATAATAATAATGGCAAATTATTTATGGCACCCCATCTCACAAGAGCCCAGAGCACTTACAAAGATGTATTTGTAAAAATATACTCATTTTATCACACAGATACACACACATACAAACGCATGCATTACTGGTTGCAGGCAGGCAGGTAGCCTGAGCACAGAGCGCTTACAAAGACATCAGGATACACTCAATTTCTCACACACTGCAAATGCATGCATTACTGGTTAGAGGTAGGCAGTCTTGCAGGCAGGTTTGATCCTGTGGAAAAAGGGTGGTGAGGGTTGAGCCTGGACTGCCTGACCTTCGGATGTCTGGAGCAGGTAATGACTGGTGGCGACTGCAAGAGAAACAAGCCCCGCAGCATGGATGGTTGTGACAGTAAGAGAAACAAGTCCAGCAGCATGGGACCTTTCAAGAGGATATCAGTGTCACAGTATCTTTGTTGTCCGTTAGTGTTGAAGCCTGTTGGTGTTTCTTGTAATCATGGACACTGTATAATGATGACATTTTTCTGACACTGCGGCTTCTTTTTCGTAGTTCAGTGTGGTGTAAGATTTTGTACAATATACATGTTTGATGGCTATTGGTACCTTTTTTTCTTTTTCATTTTGACCCAGATTTGCCAGGGGACCATTTTTGTTGTACCAGTTATCTCCACCTCTTTGTTCATATTGGACAGCGCTGTATTTGGGGCACTTTCTCATTTGTTTGTAATGATGGTGTGTTTTTTCTCTTCATTCCAGCCCGCTGCTCCCCTCAGTCCACCTTTACAGACTGCTATACATGTCTGGGTGGGATTGCGTGGTTGTGACCAAGATTACTGAAGGATTTACGCTTGAACCTTTTTATGCAGGCTTCAGTAGGGCTTGATCCAGATATTTTGTGTGTTTGCTGGCATTTTTTATTGCAGCATTGTACTTCTTGCCTGTCTGGAAAACATCCTCTTTTTTTGACATGTTTTTCTGGGCTGCTCTTCACCTTTGTCCTGTTGTTTGATTTATGTGCCATTTTTAGTTGTCTTTCAGTTTCACTTGCTGTTATTTTGGTTGAGTCACCTTCCTGGCATTTTTCATTTCATTCAGACACAGCTTGTTGATTTTATACAATATAGTTCACTTCATTTTGCAGTTGAACTCCAAATCATTTGTTTGAGTAAGTCATCTTCGTTTTTGTTCACTGCCAGCATCATGGGGCGATGGTGGTGGAGGAGTTGTAGTGTATAAGGCAACATTTGTGTAGCATTTACACTGCCACTTCCCCCACCTCCATACCCCCTTTTCCCCATCCCCAATAAGCCATATATGGTTTCTGTGGACGTTAAGCACCATGTTTACTTACTTAGCATTTACACTTTTCTGTTAATGACTATGGTGTAAAACATCTTACTAAAGTATCTGTTACCTAGGAAAAACACATGGTATTAGTGAATGAAAGAAAAAGAAAGGCATCTGTGCCTTAGCCTGCATCAGCATTTTCTGTTTCCGTATCTAAACAACTGTACACATGGTCTTTTTGCCTCTGCTATGTTCCATCCTGTCTGTGGTGGATGTGTCCCTTTCTTTTGTTTTGAGTTTGAAATCAAAGTCTCAAGGTGAAATTCCAACTCAGCAATATGGTTGCAACTGCTGTTTTCAAACATCAGTGAGCATGCCCTATGACATCATTTGAAAGGCTTATTTGAAACCAGCCCCCTTGCTTTATGTTGTGAGGAAAACACAGCTACTCGTCTGCAGGCTTTGCATGTGGAATATTGACATTTCCAATTCATTTAAAATGTTCAGGTGATTAGTAGTCAGAAACTCCATGTACAGTGCACACTTTCTTTTCTTTTGCCAGCTGAATAAATGAAAGAATTTTACAAACCATTGTTCGAGGTTTTGTTTTTATCCCTCCAATCTGTTGGATAAAAAGTCTTCTGAGAGCTAGAATTCAATGTAGTGGCAGCAGTGTAGCATCCAGTACAAAGAGGCTTTCCAAGCTCCTGGGGTTCTGCTTCACAGCTGACTCCACTGATGAAAGTGCAGATTAGATTTCCTTTCGTATGCCACTCATACACTGCAAAAGCTGCACACTCCAAGCATCGCTTTCCGGCACCTCCCTCCAAACTCTGCCAGATTTAGTTACGCCGCTGAATGGGTAGTCTTTATTTCCACGCAGCTGTCCACTGACGCGGTCAGCACCCTCCGAAAAGTTTGGGTCCTGATAAGACTGTGGAAGCAACCTATTGCCCAAGCATGCACGTAAACATGAGACGCATCCACCCTGGGTTAAAAAAAGAAAAAGAAAAAAAAGAGTTCCATCTCGTTTCAAACGATTGTGGTTTTATTTGTGCTGGTGTAAACTTTGTTGGCGGCTATGAATAAGATGCCTTGTTTTATTTGAGTTGTTTGTAACAAACTTACTACTGTTTGAGCACCTCGTTAGCTGAGATTTCTGGACCATATGGCGTAACCAAATACAGCAGTGGTTGAAGGATGTCGTAAACCAGTGCTTGGAGTTTGCATAAGCGGCTGATGTTATGTTTGCTGTCATTTAAACTCCAGGTCGTTTTCTTCTTCTTTCCATATGTATTTTCTTGTATAGATATGCGGTTGCATCTATTCTGTCTTATCTGTGATCTCAGGGACTGTTTATACTGACTAAAAAAAGTTGTTTCTTTGACTATAATTATTAGTCTATATATGTAAATGTGTCAACCTTAAGATTATTCTCTATGCCTGTGTAGCAAAAAGAAAGACTGTGGCTGTGCATTAGAATAAGAGTTTTCTTATTATTAAATATGGTTTCATCTGTTGTACTGTCTGCTCAACATCTTATGAAGTTTTTATTTTTATACTCCTCGTTCTATTGTGCTGTTGATATTTAGCCTGTGAACAATAAGCTTGCGTGTGTTGCTGTTAAAGTCTGCACTGTGACCATCGTGTGCAGGTTTGCTTTTAAGACTATGGTCCACTTTCGATCACGTGATTATTTGGCTGTACAATTTAATGTGTCACTGAAGTAGGGGTCAGTTTCTCCCCCCCAAGCCAACAGTAGGTTTTGTTGTCTAACCCTCTTGTAGTCATTTGGGACTTTGGTACACTCTGTCTGCAGTTCTTCTACAGTAGTGAACATTAAACAAAGCTTTTTTCTTTTTAGACAGAAAGCAGTTTTAGTGTCATTCTTTGTTAGTCACCAGTAGTGGTAGTCAAACTGTTTTAGGATGTCTGCATGCATCATGGTTTGTGATTATGGAACTATGCCCAATGCAATGTGTATGGAATTTGCAACTCATCTTTGGCTTCAGCCTAACCAATGTAAGTGTGGTTATACAGGGGATTAGATATATGAGACTTAAAGTTTGCCGTCATTTTCTTGCTTATTTTGATTCTAGCCTTGGTTTTAGAATTTCAGCATCAAGGTTATTGTCTTGATATGTTATATTATTTGAATTCAAGCAAATAGTTACTGATTGATCTCGTGATTGTTAATCTAAGGTTCAACTGGTGTCTTGACCTTTACACAGCTGAAGCAAACTGCTAACTCAATAGAGTAACTGACCAGAATGGCAGTTATTTAAATTATTTCATTATTGTGTAGCATTTTGTTGTTGTTTCCCCTGCTCTTTTAAAAAATAGGCTTGAATTGATAAACCCATGTTGCTTGTGAATGACAAAAAATAAATAGTTGTTGCTTATAAATAACTGTTGCTTACATTCTCTGTGTGTGTGTGTGTGTGTGTGTGTGTGTGGTGCACTTGAAAAAGTGTTTGAAATGAAATCCAGTTCAGGAAGTGAACTACAAATGCAGCAGCAGACTAAAGAAGTCAAGATGACAACTTTATTCACAAAACCCCATTTTCAGACACACAAGAGAAAACAAAGCCAGTGCCATATCCTCCTTTCGACTTGAATGATAATACAATTCACTCAGACATACATCAACAACCAAAACATGTTTTTAATTGCTTAAAGATGTTTAGAGTTTAACAGTCTATGAGTATGACCAATCTGACACTACTCGCATCCATTTCAAAAAATATAATTGCTTCAGGAAGGAAATGCAGTAACAATATGCTCTTACACAACCAAAGGAAACGCATTCAGTTCTGTCAGCGTCATGGTGTCAAAAACAAGGACATGTTTGTAGACTTCATAATGTCTGCTTTTCTTTTTCTTTCCCTCCAAATGCTTCTGTACTCTAACAAATACATAATGTGCCCTGTCTGCATTGCCAAAGGCACAAGTTTGTTGACAACACTGCACCTATAAGTGTGTTCAGAAAGGCAAGCTGGCTGGCTTGCTTGCTGGGAATGAGGCAAACTACATGAACTCAGTCTACTTTCATTCATTCCACTCAGCACAAGTCACTTTTCAGAGTCCACCAATCACAATGTCCCATCACTGTTGACCATCACTCAGCCTTGCCACCGCGGTAGTTCTCTAGGTTGGCCAGGATGTAGGCTGCTGGCGCACACACCGCCGTCACCATAATTATACCAAGACAGGTCTTCTCCTAAAACACACAGAAAATGCATTTATAAAATTAGTATAAGTTATACTAAGTGCCTTTGTCATTATGTCAGTCACTTTATCCATGTCATGCAACCTTAGAAGTTAGAGCAACCTATTTTCTAGCGAGTTAATATTGTGACAGATCAAGGTCTGTTTGTTAAAGTTCACCTAGCCCCTAGATCTGCAATACAGTAAATGATTAATGCTGCAATACTAAAAGTACCAACTGTCACTAACTCAGTAACTGTATACTATGAGTCATCAGGACTCATGGTACTTTGGTAGCAAGAAAAGCAGGCAACTTTTTTACTTTTCCCCCTTCTAGTTCTAGCATGTGACATGCACAGCATCTGTATGACAGTGAGCATTCATTGTTTTGCTTGATGATCAACACTGGAAACAATCTTGTTTAGCTGGAACTTCCACTTGCTTCTGGACCCAGGGTACAGAGTATGCCCAGCAAGTCACACAAACTGCTCAGTTTCAGCCAGTACATGGTAACTCTAACGGTGACTTTTGTTACTGGTAGTGGTACCAGGGGAACATTTACCAGACTAGTAAAAACCAACATTTGCAGGACTAGCACTGTAGCAGAGGCTGTGTGCACATGCACACACACACTAATGCATAAATTTCAAGTGTCAAGGTAATTTTGTGTTTAGATAAAATGCATTTTACTACTATTGCCACAGTCCAAGTGTACCTCCATAACCACTGCCACTGGAAAGGGACATTTTTCTGTGCAGGAACCTGAATGACTGCAATATCAGAGTCACTGGGTCAGAGAAGCTACGTACACTAGCCTGTGCCTGGGACTCATGTAGATCTCAAAAAAGGCATCCAGTAACTTGAAGTTGAAATGTGAATGGATTCAAACTCCAAGTCCAAATGTAAGGCTTTTTCTCTGTCAAGTTCACATTCAAAAACTACCATGATGAAACACCTGCTTGTGTGAAACCATGCTGTGAGACTTTGGCCAGGAAAGATTATAACAGAAGACAGAAAAAAAGCAAGTAGGCTTGTCATGTTGCACAAGATTAACAAAGGTCTTGTTTGCATTGACAAATGCCAATACCTCAATGCCTGCAGCAAAGTAACCCAAGAATCAAAAGCTAACAGCAGCTCTTTTTTTTCTCATGAGAGCAGACCACCTGGTTCTTGAAAACTCCTTTCCAAAAACACTCAGAGTCAGAGAGTGGAACAAAGTCTGAGAGTTAAACTTAAACTAGTTAAAGACACTTGGAGTTGGAGAGTGGAACCAGCTCCCAAAGTGGCACACCTTAGCTCCCTCACCTCAGGCATTTGTGGACAACCTTGGCAGTGTCATCCAGTGCCACTATCTGCTGTCTTAGTGTCTACCCACAGACACAGTTGTACTTTTAAACCATTTCAAAGAACATTTTCATAGTAACTATTGGAACACAGTTGGAAGGTACCAAAGCTGCCATGCACATTTATAATATAAGTTTTATTGGACCAAAATGCTCCACCATTTGACTGAGCCTGGCCCAGTATCTGGAAGAAGAAGAGGGGTCAAACTGATAAGCTGGACATAAATGGCAGATGAAGATCATGAACATGAAATATTTGTAAAAACTAAAATTGTAGTAAATAATGCAATTTGTGATTCAGTTGTACACAGTCCAGTTTATTTGTCTTGAAAGTTTAATTCTATTCTTAGTAAAAGTGGATAACCATACATGTACTATTTATTATAATGTTC
The DNA here is from genome assembly GCA_963584105.1 of Alviniconcha strummeri. Classification (NCBI taxonomy): domain Eukaryota; kingdom Metazoa; phylum Mollusca; class Gastropoda; family Provannidae; genus Alviniconcha; species Alviniconcha strummeri. The sequence continues at coordinate 11,647,682 of OY757543.1, forward strand.
AGTTAGTAACTATGGTTCATACATTACCTAGTTCATCATGAAAAGGTGGATTACATCATTTGTTATAACTGGGCAAAAAAATTTTTTCATGAATTCTATGACCTATCTATTTTGTACCTTAGGGAAGGCCACTCGTATGCCGATGATTCCATCAAGCAGTTCTACTGCAACGAGGTAAAGGCTACAGAATAAAACTATCAAAATACTGAAGATCTAAAGATCAAGCTGACCTTGACTGGTCTTTCAAAGCCGTTAATTCGGCTGTCTCAAACGCCAGTGTAAAGTCCTTACCATCATTGAAACTTTGTATCTAGGTGGTCCAGACACAACAGTGGCTCTCTGGTGTGCCACAGCTTTGTTGATTATTTGCAGGCTCCTGAGACTTGCTCTGAGTGGGGCTGACATTGTGGTTTTCTTGCGAAAGTTTGGATCACGTTCGCACGGAGAATGATTACTACCGGTTCTCGTCTTCCGGTTAGGCCGCACATCATAAATAGTGGAGTGTCAGCCAATATATTAAATGAATCTTTGTTTTAAACAATTAATTATTTCTTCATTTATTGAGAATACCAAAAATGTTGTCCATTTTTACATTCAGAAATTAAATTTGGTTTGATCGAAAAAAAGAAGAAAAAAAATGGGAGCAAAAACCTGGTTACACTTCATATTTGACAACCTTTTTTTAAAAATTATTGCACCTCGTTGTATTTTTACTCTATTGGCAACGCCCTTTTTGTGGAATGTTATTGCTATTTTATTTGTTTGAGGGATCATATCATTAGTCGTTAGCGGTATTCTTTGTGAAAACCCCCCAATATTTTAACAAAATAATAAGCAAATCCACTATTAATCCATGTTTTCAACATCAAGATGGAGTTCACCAGGACGCAAGCTCAACCTCCATTGAACCCTTCTTTTCATCAGATGTAGGTGAGAAATGAACATTTTGATTTTTTTACTTGATCACTTTAAGTTTCGTACGAGCGGCTTTCATTTTTGGTGATCAGCTTAACAACATAATAGGTGAATCAGCTTCTACCTGCGTGGGTAGCATTTGTTGATCATTTCGACATTCTTCTGCTATTCTAATGAAATGCCAGAACAGTCACACTTGTACGGTGTCATACCTCTAGCGTTCATACTCATATTCGTAGCCATACTCACAATCTTGGAGGTGTATTGATGAAATGTGGTGTTTTACCTGTTTATTCTTAATCTTACCGTGATTATGTGACAGCGTTATACAGTGTTTGTACTCTTGTTACTGCATGCAAGCAAGCGGGTTGTAGAACTTTGTAAAAAAATTATATATTTTTTTTTTTAGGGATGAGGACTTGATTCACTGGATCATCTGCTAGTGTGATATTCCTTTCAGGAATGTAAATCTGAAGATCATTCTTGTGTACAGCCAAGAGGAATGAACAGTATTAATACTATTATATAAATATCAGTAGCATCATAGTCATACCAGTTTGTGGACTTTTGGCTTTTTGGTTTATCAGGTACTGGTTTGCCATCTTATGTGTTTCATGGTACTGATCTGGGCCCATATATATATGTGTGTGTGTGTGTGTGTGTGTGTGTGTGTGTGTGTGTGTGTGTGTGTGCGTGTGTGTGTGTGTGTTTATTTTCTAAACAGTGATGACACTGAAACAATTGGTGCTATGTTTGAGCAGCCTAAACACCATATATGAAAATGGCGGTTCTGATGCTGCCGTTGTCAACAGGCTGCTACTGATGAGAAAATGAACACTTGTAATTTACAGACCAACTCCATCCCATGTGCCATTGAACAGTGTAAATTATTCAAGAAAAGTTGGATTCGTGTATCAAGACATTTAATTTATAAAGCAACACAAGCAAGGGAAGAGGAAATGTGAAACTTGAACGGGCAGGGGTCAAAGGTCACTGACATCTGCTACAGCCTGAACTTGTCAGTGTTCAGTCAGTTTTTAGTTTTTGACATCATATATAAATATGCATTGCATTGTTGTCAAAACAAGGGGTCTTTGAATTGATCTGAAAATAAACACAAGCCATTAACTATTTCTGTGGCTACTGGTGACTTATGCATAGTCATATTCATACTCATAGTTCAGGAGCTGTGTGAGAGTTGAGGTGGCCGTCCTGGGCTGTCCATCCTAACAAGCCTTCTGGTTTCCGTGGCCGTAAAGCTATGTTGAACCATGCTTCGGCATTGGTCTCAGCTTGTCCCTGATATATGTCATCTGACATCTGAGGACATTAAGCAACACTACCTACCTACCATATGTATAGTGGAAAGAGAGTCAGACTTATGGGGCCAGATGAGTACCTGTCTGCCAACTTGTGAGCACACTATGTGCTTGTGCTGAGTGTCAGTCTCTCAGTTCAACCTCAGTTTGTGAAATGACTTAGTGCCAAAAGACGTGCAAGAAAAGAGGACAGAGGTACTAGAAAATAAAGTTGACAGGATGTGAGTGAGTAATGCATTTTTTGAATGAACACATATGAAGTCATCCACCAGTGCTGCTCTTCGTTCCTGAGAAATTTGACTTTCAGTGTGATTTGTGACAAGATGTTGATCATTACACATTACAACAAGCCCACATCACTGTGCTGCTGATCATGCAGTTAACTGCGAAAACCCAACTGATCTTACAAGATGTGATCCACATGAATATTACCAAGTGAACTGTTGTTGTTCTGTGTCATACAGAACAGCATGCTACGCATAGTTTGTTGCAATAGATAATGTTCAACATACAGCCAGTCTTGAACATTTTTAAATGAATAAAAAGCAACACATTTTGAAACATAAACAGTTATTCTTTAATAGAACAGTATCATAGTATGTGACAAGGAAGATTTGATGATTTTTTTTCTATCAAATTTAAGCTTTTTTTGACATAAACAGCAAATGATGTAAGAAATATGTCATACATTACTATTTCAACAAGATGTATAATGCTGTTTGTTTCTTGATGAAAATGATAAATCAGTAACTTTTTATTACCGTAAAGTATAAAGGCACATAACTATTTACATGTGAACAGTTTTTGGTGCATTTTGTTGTAGTGGATAACGTAACATTAATGTTAATGAGACAACATGGTACTTTGTTTTTCACAACAAAATAAGTAATACTTATTATTTAACAAACAAGTAAGTGTTTTGTAAGAGAAAATGGAGCAAGTAAGAGCGAGTGCAACTTTTGCTGTTTTAGGGTGTCACAGGAAAACACACATGTAACCTGTCATCCATGCTTTTCTTGGTCATGTTGACTCGGGTGCCTAGGACAAAAACAGTTGAACAGTTAAAAGTGAAATAATTAATAATAATGAAATAAAACAATTGTAATAAATATTACTTTAAAATAAAAAAAATGACAGCCAAAGAATAATGCTATTAAGATCAGCACCTTACATTTTTAGAACTCTGGAAGGCAGACAGGTATGGTCACTATAATTATGTCGAACGTTATTATTTCCACAGCTCGTGTTGTAATTGTAATGTTCAACACCTAACTTGATGACTTTAACCTGTGTAAATTTGAATTGTCTACCATATATGATGATTTGTTTGAAAACATAGTTTGTAAACAAAACGAACTGTGTAAAGTGCAAGCAAAAAAATGTAAAGAGTGTGATCAGAATATACTGTTTATAACCAATCTGCTGTTGCACATTACAATTTCAACACGCCCCCATGTTGTAAGAAACTCAGTGAAAAGAAATTTATGAAAGCATCTGAACAAACTTTAGATCAACAGCATCAAAAACTCACTCTGTATTCTGACATTCTGATACTTTTAAAAGATTCGGCATATATACCAATATAAATATTGTATAACCAGAAAATTTGACTAAATCTCTGATGAACGTTTAAATTAAGTTGAACATTACACCTTTTATGGTCTTTAAAAATATTACCACACACCTTTCGCATATCAGAACATCTGTTCCATGTGGCCATGTGCTAAAAGCAAATGATCCAGATGTGTAACATGGCTAACCAAAAGCGTGAAAACTTTATTTTTTCCTTTTGCTTGTTTAATCTAATACTTTGTTGAACGTTATTTATTGCAACAATTTTAAGAAGAATGGCAAAATATATATTTGCCAACAGTGCCAGTGTTCAGGATTTTTAATCTACACACAGATGTTGATGCTTGCAAATTTTACACACTGGGGGCTGTTTGCTGTAGGGAGTTGCCACTGAAAGAAGAAGAATCAAACCCACATCAGTATAATTATTGCACCTGGCCTTTTGGGCTGATGCTGAACCCACTGAGCTATCCACCTCTGTAGGGCCTGAGAGACTTTGTAGGGCCTGTTACTGTTGGCTTTTTCTTTTCCCTTTAAAACTAGAGATAAGTAACACTGGTGTGTTGCAAACTTGTCGGGTGTTTGTCATGTTATCATTAATACGTTTTACATTAATTAGCAATATAATATTAATAAACATATATATTCCTACTCCGGCCAGCTCTTTCACAAGGATGGCCAAGAGAATTCTGTTGCTGTGGAGAATAAAAAGTAGATCACTGGAAAATGAAGATTTGGCGAGTACATGTATGCATTGCACCAAAGCATGACACTGACACAGATGGGCAGACAAATATTTGATATAGAGTGAGGGAGTTCTTTTAATTTATAAGTCTATAAAATGACATTTGATCATTGATGAAGCACAGGCATACAGTAGCAGCTTTTTTTTTTTTTTAATTTGCCAGTGAATTCTCCTGATGGCACCATTAGCACAGTACTATGATTAAGTAAGACTATCAGTAACAGGTGTGTGCATTTTGGATCACTGGATTGTTTGATGACTATGATCCTGAAGAATTTGCTCTCTGTCTACAAGAGGGTGCTTTTTGCCTTTAGTTTAACACACCACAATGAGAGAGTACCAGGTATTCCTCTGACTCAAGTCTCACTCACTCCACTGCCTCAGTCTCTGTAGCATTACACCACAACTTGTCTTCAGCCTGACTGAGCCCAGAGGGCAGTTAGTTTCACATGAGGTAATTGGCCAGGTGTGTCCATTGCTGTCAGTAATGATGGTGCGTGTGGATGTTCCCCACCCCACCCCATCTCCACTCATCCCTTGTTAATGTTATTGTCCTCAGGTGAGTCTGTGCGGTTGACTGGAGGTTGAAACCCAAGGACTGAATAGCATCCTTTGTTCTCATTGGTACCCATGCACTCTTGGTGTACTCTCCACTTTTAGTCTTCCTTTTTTTCTTTTTCTTTTTTTCTTCTTCTATAGACAGTTAATGAGTTATGCTGGGTATGCCAGGCCTGTCTGCAGCCTGTTGGCTGTGGCATCAGGTCATTAATGTGGGGTGTCTGAGCACTGTTTACCAACTAGTATGTTGCACGGTGAGGTGACATTCCTGCAGTCTGGCAGTTATCAGTAACTCATTAACTACATCTAAAAATGTATTCTGAGTCATGAACGGAAGTCCCATGATAAAACTTTAAAATGTACAACCCTTACTCCCTTCATGACCCCTCCGCCCTCCCCCCCCCCCCCCCCTCTTTCTGTGCCAGGACAGAAATTAATCCCAGTCACTGCCATGATGTCACTTGAAAACAACCAATAAAAGTGTGAAACTTGAAACCTTTGAGCCTTTTTGCCTTCTTTTTCACACTGGCATGTGAAAGGATTTTCATCAGAACACATAGCATTGAAAGTAGATGTATCATAGGACTGGAAAATATACTGTTTACAGGCACATCTGTGCATCTTTCAGCCCAGAGATTTTACACAATTACAGGCTTTGACAGCGAAGGGGTTTAAGGTACCACTGTTGAGGATCAAGAGCTGTTGATTTAATTGATCTCAAAAGCTTTCCTCTTAAACAATCTGAGGGTTGGGCTTTGAAGTGTGTTAGAATGTGTTTATAATATGGTTAAAACTGCATGCTTAACATACTGCTGGACATTGGTCAGGTCCAAGTTTTGCCTGCCACTGCACCACTTCCAGTGGTTCCTTCAGCTTGACTGACCATTTGCTTTCATAAAACTTCATTGGGTAGAAGCTGCAACATGTCTGACAGCCAAATATAGAAAACTAGAACAAACTGTAACTTTAAAAAGTATGGTCATCAGCATGGTCATCAGCTTCATGTATAATAATATGTATTTTCCACCGCACGTGCGCGCGCGCGCACACACACACACACACATGGGAGGGGAGGGGGTTTGGCATTGCCTTGCATGGATTCTCTAACATTGATAATAAACTTCAGCACTCTGGATTTTGTGGAGTTGTCACCTTCCCCTTTCCCCCCATCTGTATAATACCTGCCCTGTGGTACAGGCAGTGCTCCCCATAAAGTGCAGAGCTTACTGGGGCACTTTTGGTTGGTAGGGTAGGGACAACCTGTTATAAAAAGCTGTGTTGCCTAGGTGAGTGTCTTCTCCATTCATTAAAAAGAAAGAAAAAAAGTAGGAAAAAAAAAGCATTTCATATTTTTTGCTAAGCAGCTAACAAAGAAAGAAAAAAAGAAAAAGAAAAAAGTAATTTGGCAGAATATGTTTATCTTTAAGTTTAAGTGAAGTGCAGGATGATTGATTTGAAGTTGATTTAAATAAATACAGCTTAATCAGTTAATGGTATCTTTTTGTTGTTGTTATTACTTGCCAACACAATAGTGCATTGATGAGTGTATAGTATTTACAGGTATATATTTGTGTAAATCTTTCTTTTTTGTTTGTTGTTATTGTGTGTGCACGTGCATGTGTGTGTGTGTGTGTGTGTGTGTGTTTTCCAGTGCAGGTTTATAACACTAGCGAGAGCAAACTATTTAAATTAGAACAGGAACAAAAAGTTTAGAATAAGAGAAGGTATGTTTTTATGAAGTTTTGTTTTTGTTCTTTTGTTGTTTTTGGGGCATTTTTTTTTTTTTTTTTTAATTATGTAGACTAATGAAGCAATTTATTTTGGTTTCTGTTGTTGTTGTTGTGGACTGTTGGTGGACATTGTATTGAGGCAGACTTGTACTGTACCTCTGACCTATGTGCTGAAGTGAATGGTTATGGTCATGCCTTGTGGAGTGGCAAACATCAGTTGTGTTGAGGTGGACCTGCACTTTTCAGTCTGATGGAGTTCTGGGTGCCCTGGCTTTAAATTGCTGCCTCTCCCCATGTCTGTGCTGAAATGACAAGCTTCACCAGATGCTTGCCTGATAAGCAGAGCATTAGCAGTCTTAACTGTGCAAGGCAGCTCATGATTTTTATTTTATTTTATTTTTTGGCATATTAAATCTGAGACTAGTGAAAGGCGAATAGATGGGAGGATGGGGAAATTTGAGATGAGTTGTAGCTCCTTTGGGCCTTACTGAAAAATTCAGAAAGCTGCAGCATGCTTGTTTCTTAGGGCGCTATTTAAGAAAAATAACAAGAAAGTTCCGGTGCTTTGGAATTAAGGTACGTACTGTTGGGAAGCTCAGCAGATGGCAATTTACTCATATTGGTTTGTACACACTCTGTTAGTTCAGTAGTTGCACTGATCAGGTATGGGAATCTTAGTTCTTAGTTGTCTAAAATCAGGCTTTCTTGGTTGGTTGTTCTGATTTTTTTTATATAATTTTTTTTTTAGAGAGATCTAAATCTCATGCCAGCACAATGCCATAATGAAACTAATTCCATCTAAGTAGGTGGTTACCAAGATTTACTGCAGGCTACAGGGTAAAACTAATATGTGCAGATGGGAAAAGCTCTGCACTTAGTCATAGTGACATGTTTGGTTAGTCACAATGGCATGTTTGCCTGTATTTAATGAACGTCAGATGATAGTCTGATGATGAGGAGCTGTCATCTGAGCTAGGTTGTGAGCCAAGTTTGTGGGCAAAGTCCAAGTTGCAACGTGCAAAGCCCCCAGAAGAAGAAACTGGCTGCTAATTGTAAGTTTGTAGGTTATGTATATTCAGCAGTTGTCAGATTTGGGGACTTTGATTTTACTCCCTGTGAGTGTGAGAGAAAATAATAATTTATTACTGGGTCACACTGTGACTGTCAGGTATTCTACAGTGATAATACACTGAATAGCTTGCTGTTTTTAGTTTGTGCTCTTGAGTACAGTTGGAAGCACTCTTCCTTTCTTTTCTTTCTTTCTTCGGCTGTGGCATTGCTTCATGCACTGTAACTAGTTTAAGACATAAAGTATATATTATGTATCTGGAATTCCAGCCTCAGCCCTTGCCAGGCAATCCAGAGGGCTGGCTGTGTGAGCAGGCAGGCATCAAACTGGAAAGTTGTGCTTTCTGAACCTGACCCAGCAGCAGCCTGCAGTCAGATTAACTTCATCTCGGCTTACTGTAAATAGCAGAGCACCTCAGACTTGACAGGCAGGCTGATGCCCCAGGGGTCGGCTAACAGCCCCTCCTGATGAGTTATGGCCCTTGTCCTTGAATCAAAGGGGAGATGATCAGTACTGGCAGCTTTGTGATCCAGAATGGATCTCATTCAAAACAAATGTAAAGGGAGGGGAGGGGAGGGGTGGGGTCTGAAATTACTAACCAGAAACAGGCTGAAAGTCCAGCCAAGCAAAGATAAAGAGTGTGAGTGAAAAAACTAAATGTGGATCCTGTTCCCAATTAGCCCCCAGAACAGCAACAATAGTACTTAGCAGATGAATAAAACATTCTGCTGTCATTCAAAGAATCACTGGTTTTCTGTAGATCTGTGTCTTGGCTTATTTTGAACTGGTAAAAATGTCAATGTGTTAAGGAAATGCGCTTGGTCTAATTAGGGTATAGGGTAGGGTATGTAGGATGTAGGGTATGTGTGTTTAGATTGCAAGTCTAGAAATTTCTTGTTAGCTTGAAAAAGAATCTAAATTACAATGTCAGTTGTCAGCACCAGGAGAGAGAGAGAGGGTATAATGTGTTTCAAAGCAGCCTCATGCCATGGTATGATTCAGTGGAAATTTGTCGTTGTTGTCATCACTGATTGATACTCGACTCCATCTTCCGTCTGCGCACCCTAAGTCTTCTGGTCAGCATACCTTCTTCCTAATCTATCAAGTGCTATTACTCTGGAATAATTACCCTACTCTCTCAGACACTCTTCTTCCATAGCATCATTCTAATCTGCCCTCAGCCATCTTTTCTCCTGTGGATCCTGAATGCAATGTCTGTATGCATGTTGGTATTTGTGTGTGTGTTTGTGTGTGTGTGTGTGTGTGTGTGTGTGTGTGTGTTGGAAACAATGAGAAATGTGTTGAATGAAGTGTTGTAGTGTGCTTGTTTATGTAATAAGTAAGGTTTTATTGTGCTCTTTGTTCTGTGTATATTCTGTCAACCTTATTGTTTTTGTATTGTGTGCTTTAAGGTCACATTAGGTGTAAGCATCGGATAAGTACTCTTTTACATTACATTACATCAAATTACAGTGGTCACATGAACGTTTGTCTTCATATCACAATTAAACCTCAGGTGATGGTTTCGTAGGCCTGTGATGTCCGTTCATTAAGTGATGTCTGCAGGTCAGTAAAACAAAAAGTAAGTAACTTGGTGTTTTATGCCTAGTCAACCATTCTGGTTATGTCAGGGAAAACAGGGAAGTAACTGAACGGAGAGAGAGAGAAGCTGAGTAATGTAAATTTAGTCAAGTCATTGGATTTTAAATATAATGGTCTGTTGTTGATAGTGGAACAAAAATATTTCTGACCATGGATTAAAAACAGTTCATGCTTTTGTTGTTGCAGGTAGGACCACAGACAAGATGACGTAAGAGGGCAACTGACGTAGACTATAACACTGAACAATGGGCGCCAACGCCTCACTTCCAGATCGTGCACAGTCAGGCTCCCGCTCAGCCTTGGCTCGCCTCTACCAGGGCTATGGGGTGGCTGACACCGAGGTGGCCATGCGGGAGAAGAAGAAGAAGGCATCGAAGTTTGCCACACTGCGGAAGAAGTTGATACGGATGCGCAGACACAGCCGCTCCCATGACTATGCCAAAGCCTTGCGGGAGATGATCTCCTCCTGGTCAGTCCGGGACGTCAGTGGCTTGGTGCAGGAGTATGAAGCCTCCGCCTCTCTCAAGGAGCTCCACGTGGCTGCCAACTTCGCCCGTCCTGCCGCTCGCACGTTGCGGCAAGACCTCTCAACGTTGTACGACTGCAAGTTCTGCACGGATGTGGACCTGATCTACAAGGGGACCTGCTTCCCGGCTCACCGCGCCATTCTTGCCTCCCGCAGCCCCTTCTTTAGGAACCTGCTGTCTCGCTACCCAGACTTTGGGGCGCAGGTGCCCATCAAGCTGAAAACACCAGGCGTGGACTTGCCGCTGTTTTCCGCTCTCCTGCATTACCTCTATACCGACGAGCTCAACACAAAAGATTTGCATTTAGAAAATGGTGAGATTTTGGCACGCCTAGCCAGCGAGTTTGGTGTGCCCAATGCTCTGGAGCATGACTTGAAGACATTGCTGGACAGCGGTGACTACAGTGATGCATTGTTGGTGTTTTCTATGGAAGACCACTCAGACGGGTTATCGGCCAGCCAAGGGGAGGGCACTTCCCAGGCCGCAAGGACTTCCAGGTATGAGTTCCCCTGTCACAAAGCAGTCCTAGCAGCGCGGTCCCCCTTCTTCAGGAACCTCATCAACCGACGCGCTAAATCAGGGGAGGAGGCCACAGAGCGAGCTCTTCGGGCTCCATCTCGCATCGTGCTGGATGAGAGTGTGATCCCACGCCGCTACGCCCGAGTACTACTAGGGGCACTGTACCATGATGTGGTGGACATGTCAAGCGTGATGCGCGGCTCCACCAGCATGTGCAGTCTGAGCGAGATCCAGGCCATGGTATCAACTGGCAAGTGTCACATGACTGTGGTGGACGAGGCCATGGAGGTCTACCAGATTGGCCAGTTTCTCGACTTCCAGGTTCTGTCACAAGGTGAGGGAGGGCAGAGACCATTGAGTACAATTTTGTACCTAGAAAAAGTAGAATAGTCAAGTCTTTAATGTTGGCATTGCTATTGTCACATCAGTTACTCTGTTGCCCTCAGCCTGTTCTGGTTAAGGTGGAGGAGAGTTTGCAGTGCTCATTTGATTGATCATTGAAAGTGCAGCAAGTCTGGGACATCTGTGTCATGAACATCACCAGTAATTCAAGTTGTTTTGGTGTGGCTTTTTGTGTGTGTGTGTGGGGGGGGGGGGTATATTTTAACTGCTATTACTAATATTAGTGTTAAGGAGATATAATCGTTACACCATCAGATTCTGCCACAGCTTCCATTACATTTTAAAATTAGTTTTAAGCCACATCTTTGTGTTGAAGTGGTCTAGATGGTTGATGTCTGTAAGGCTTTCCACATTTATACACATTTTAACAATTTAAGGTCACTCACAGGAGATTTTTCAAAACATTAAATTACCAGTTTTGAAAGTTTGCTGTGAATCCACTAAGCAGTCATTTACTGTTGCTGATTTATCCAGCTCTCTTAAACATAAAGTTTGTAATTGTATGTTGGTGGTGTGTCAGGTTGTGAGGACGTGATGGTGGACAACCTGTGCGTGGAGAATGTGGTCAGCGTGCTGGGCTGGGGCAAGGAGGCGCACGGTTCCCAGTGGGCCTCTCGCCAAGCTCATCACTTTCTCACAGAGGAGTTCCTTCAAGTTGCCCACTCCAGCGTCCTCCATGACCTCTCCAAAGACTACCTCAAAGACCTCCTCTCCTCGGATTTTCTGCAGGTGAGTGTTTTTTTTTAAATTAATCGTACTCTTAGTCTTCATGCTGCTGTCTTAATCTTAGTCACCTAGTCACAGTTTTTGTGCATAAGTTTGGATTATGACACTGTGTGGGCTGACACATGGGTGTGCGTCTGCATGCACATGTGCTCATGAGTGTGGGTGGGTGCATGAACTCGCATTTTCATGTGATCCATTCTTTATAAGATGCTTAGAACCTAAAAGTGGACCTGTGTTTTTGTGTCTCCTGTTTTTTTCCCCCCAGTGTTTCACTTCAGCCTTTTGTGTCTTTTTTTATTTTTTTTATTTTTATGCTAACAAATAACAAAGGCCTTCCATTGCCAATAGAGGCAGTATGTGTATAGGATTATGATTACATAATTATGTGATGTGGAGTTTCTTTGTGGCAACAGGCAGGGGAACTGGAAGTGCTGTCTGCTGTGCTTAAGTGGGGTGAACACCAGCTTGTCAGGCGTATTGAAGAGAGAGGTATGTCTGCTGCGCAGTAAGGATAATTTACATTGTTTGTGTCTGGTTTTTTTTTGCTCTACATGTACTGCTATTTACTTTGTTTCTTTTTTTCTTCTTCTCCTTTTTTTTCTCCTTTTTTTCCCTAAAACACTGCTGTAAACTGGTGGAACAAATGTTTTTCTTCCCTTGTCCCAACCACTACACCTTTTGCTGTGCCTAAACTTTGTACACTTGACAGAAACATTGTAAGTAATTTGGTGAGACTCACTGGTGCCAGGAAGATGAAACTCAAATGTCGGCCTTTTTGACCAGCTCATATTAAAGTGGGCACTTTTTGCTTTAACTGAATTGTCACATATGGGCATGAACATAATTTCAATAACTTTAGCATGACTGTGAGGGAATAACTGACACTTACTGGCTAGGACATGTTGAGCTTTCCCTTGGATGCTGTTTCAGCAAGATCTTTCAAACTTTGCATGATCATAATCTCTAGCAACTGCATCAAGCTTTACATGTACTTACCTCTTTTGATGACCTTGCCCCATCTTCAAGGTCACAGGAAAGTGATAAATTAATTAATACTTTTTTTCTTCCCCCTTTTAAATGGGATTTGATTGAGCATTTCCTCGTCTTGTTTCTCTTCGACAGAACCAAACCTGTTGACTCACACGGCACACAGCGTGGCAAAGAAGGGCGTGAAGAAGCGGGACCTCAACGATGTGGAGCTGAGGGAAATCATCTCGGACCTCCTGGCTCTGGTCCGACTGGATCATGTCATCCCAGCCAACTGCGATGTTCTCTCCTCTGCCATTAAGCGCGGCCTCATCAGCACCCCGCCCTCCCACATGCTGGGGGATGACACGCCATGGCATCGCATCGGGGCCTGGACCCGCACCCGCAACTGTGGGGTTTTCCAAAAGCCCAGGCTTTTTTTGCCCTATTATGAGGAAGCCAAGGTGAGTAAAACCTGCGCTTGGCCACCTGGTAGTCACTGTTTGTGATTGGATGAATTTGGTTTGTGAGATGGCTGTGATTGGATGGAAGTTTTATTTATGAATGCCTTGGTCTGACCCAATGGCAGTGTTATTGTGTGAAGTACCTGCGCCCTTACACTGTAAATGATTTGAGACCGCAAAGGATTTATGATTTATTCAGCAAGAATGGATACCCCCGTATGCAATGACCGATATGTCCACTAAGATTGCCCCATGAATGACAATGGCCAGCCAGCCTGTTGGTGTGTATCCTGACAGTTTTTATGCAGTGATTGTCATTGATGGTGTACGTCTCTTTGTAAGTAATGGGTGATTTATTCACCAAGGATGCATAACTCCCTATGCAGTGACCAATCCATCCACTAAGATCACCCCATGAATGACCAGCCAGTCAGTGTGTCTTGACAGTTTTTGTGCAGCGACAGTTGTTGATCGTGTGTGTCTGACTCCCAGTCTCTGTGTATTAAGCAGTCTGTCCACTGATGCTGTGTGTTTTAGTATATGTGTGTCTGTATGCATTATACCTGTCTGTCCACTTCAGCTGTATGTGCGAGTATTGCCACCCAGTGACAAGCATGTCCACTGGTTGTCCATCGATGCTCTGTGTTTTCGTGCATGTCTGTATGCATTATAGTTTATACCACTTTGTCCACTTCAGCTATGTTTGCCAATATTGCCATGCAGTGGCCAGCCTGTCCACTTGTGTGTCTGTGTGTGTGTGTCCCAGGCGGTGCTGGAGGACATGGTGGTGTGTGCAGCCCAGGAACAGGACACCAGCAGCGTGCGCATGCTACACATGTCCGCGATACCCGACACGCTGTACATGGTGGACGAGCAGCACTGCTCCTCTGCCCCTTATGCCGTCTCACCGGTTTCCACCGTTGACATCATAGCTGGGACTATCCCTGGTAAGCCCCGCCCCAATACTGACTTGGATCTGTATTCCCTGTACTTTGGCCATCCCATCTGGGACTGTCCCTGGTAAGCCCCACCCCAATACCTTTTTGTATCTGTATTCCCTGTACTTTGGCCATCCCATCTGGGACTGTCCCTGGTAAGCCCCACCCCAATACCTTTTCAGATCTATATTCCCTGTGCTTTGGCCATCCCATCTGGGACTGTCCCTGGTAAGACCCACCCCAATACTGACTTGGATCTGTATTCCCTGTACTTTGGCCATCCCATCTGGGACTGTCCCTGGTAAGCCCCACCCCAGTACCTTTTCAGATCTATATTCCCTGTGCTTTGGCCATCCCATCTGGGACTGTCCCTGGTAAGACCCACCCCAATACCTTTTTGGGTCTGTATTCCCTGTACTTTGGCCATCCCATCTGGGACTGTCCTTGGTAAGACCCACCCCAATACCTTTTTGGGTCTGTATTCCCTGTACTTTGGCCATCCCATCCGGGACTGTGGTATTGGTAAGCCCCACCCCAATACCTTTTTGGATCTGTATTCCCTGTACTTTGGCCATCCCGTCTGGGACTGTCCCTGGTAAGACCTACCCCAGCACTGTCTTGGATCTACATTCCCAGCACTTTGGCCGTCCCATTTGGGACTATCCCTGGTAAGCCCCGCCCCAACATTGTCTTGGATCTGTATTCCCAGCCCTTTGGCCGTCCCATTTGGGACTATCCCTGGTAAGCCCCGCCCCAACATTGTCTTGGATCGGTATTCCCAGCCCTTTGGCTGTCCCATTTGGGACTATCCCTGGTAAGCCCCGCCCCAGTACCGTCTTGGATCTGTGTTCCCTGCACTTTGACCATCCTGTCTGGGACTGTCCATGGTAAGCCCCACCCCAGTACCATCTTGTATCTGTATCCCCTGTACTTTGGCCATCCCATCAGGGACTGTCCTTGGTAAACCCCACCCCAGTACTGTCTTGGATCTGTATTACCTGCACCATGGCCATCTGTGTTTGAAGATGTGTTTAAGTCTTCCTTGTTGGAATGTACCCTGTTAAGTTGTATGGGTATTATGTATGGCAATTGGCAGTGAATATCTGTATCTTAAACTGTGTAGGCATGTTATGTGAGGGATTGTGTATATTTTTGAGTACATAAGTTGTATGGGTATTATGTATGGCAATTGGCAGTGAATATCTGTATCTTAAACTGTGTAGGCATGTTATGTGAGGGATTGTGTATATTTTTGAGTACATCTTACAGTGAAGTATGTGTCTATGTCTCCCAGTGGATCATGTGTATGTGTGTCTTGAAACGAGTGATGAACTGTGCATGTGTGCCTTGTGGTGAACTGTGTGTCTATGTTTCCCAGTGGATCGTGTGTGTGTGTTGAAGCGAGTGATAGACTGTGTATGTGTGCCTTGCAGTGCCAGACCGTGCAACGTTCTCGCTGATGGTGCTGAGGGAGCAGGAGCTGGAACAGTCAGCGGTGGCCCAGCGGGCCTTCTCCCTCACTTGCACTGATCGCCGGGCCGCTCGCCACCAGCTGCAGCTGAGGGTAGTGCGAGAGGTGGGGCTGCCCGACACTGCCACGGAGGTCCTGCAGAATGCTCACTTCTACTACCCTTCCCCAGCCTCCGCCGCCTCTTCCTCCTCCTCCTCCACCTCCACCCAGGTGCCTCACCCCCACCTCCACCCCCAGCACCCTGCGGTGCACCAGCACCACCACCATCTGGCGCAGCCGCTCAACCTCCACTCCCACGTTCCCTCCTCCCACAACGCTCAGCGCTCACGGAGTCGGCTCAGCTGCAGCAGTCGCAGCAGCGGCGGCGCCTGCAGCAGCAGCAGGGATGGGGGTGGTGGCAGCGGCGGCTACGGTGGGGCCACGGGCGTGGATCACGGCCGTGGGGGTGGTGGCGTGGCTCCCTTGGCGACCATGCAGCTGGATCTGATGTACCACGCGTCACCGTCCCACCGCACCAAGATGAGCCCCACCTCTGTGTCCCCAACCAGCTCCTACAGCCCTCTGGAGGTAGACCAGCATCCTTGTTTGCCCGTTTTTCCTGTTTCTTCTTGTCTGAGTGTGGGGGAGGGGGGTTTGGAGGTGGGGGGGGGGGGGGGGGGGGTTAGGTTGCTTCAACTTAGACAAAGCAGTACTAAACAGGCATTCCTTCTAGAAGTAGAGTGAAACAGTTTTGTGGTTTTTAACTCTTCTTCTTCTCAGTAGTCAACCAGCTTCTTATATATATATATATAAATATAAGTTCACAATGAGAACATAAGGGGGTGTAATGTGAGGATCAATGAGATGAATAAATTTAAATAAATATATGAAATGCAAAAAAAGGGAAAAAATATATTGTCAGTAACTTACCCCTGGTCTTGACTATTTACGCTTGAAAAATTAGTCTAGGATCAAACAGAAATTGTTTTGTGCGAACCGGACTCATTGTGTGGCTTCTTCCTCTTCTTTTTTTTCTCTTTTTTTCCAGCCATATGTGTATCCTCTTTAAGGCTGTTGAAGAATTGGGTCCTGCCTTCTTACTCTTAGGTCATTTCTTTTTCTTTTTCCCTGGAAAACTGCTGTCAAAAAAGGAAGTTAACAGACACTGGAGGTAAGCCAGTGTTAGATGATTTGTACAATGCAGGGCTAAAACCAGTCTGCTTCTGAACCAACACAGTGTATGCATAAAGTTGATAAACATAGCATTGTAGTATTAATAGTAATAGTGAGAATTTAGAGAGCCGAGCCTTCCACAAAAAGCCTGTAGCACATACATTATCATGACACTCAGTCCTAAAAAGCATTCAACAGATACCACTACACATAAATCACAGACCAAAACACAACATTACAATACGTCAGCACTCTCACCCGTAACAACTTGGAACTCAGTCTGACACACATGCACACGCACATAATGTTACCATAATGGTAGTCCATCTCATGCTGATTAACTAACCAAACAAATAATAATTATGCTGTTGCTCTCTCATTTCAGACTGAGACAGGCAGCGACAGTATTCTTAGCGAGATGATGCCAGACATTGCCATGGCAACGCCCTCTGTGGGTCAGCTGAGTCTGCATGACGAGCTGCAGCTGGACATTGGCGATGGCGGCAGTCACGGTAGCCGTGGCAGCCGCAGTAGCAGTAGTCGACAGAACACTCTGTACATTTAGATGCAGCGCTTGGCTGTAGTGGGCTGCAAGCATGCACTGAAGTAGTGAATGAACCTCACGCTGGACCTGTCGGCTGCAACACTGCGGCCTCACTGCAGGCTTGGGTCTGCCGGCCAAGGGGACTCAAGGGAAGGTCACAGTCTGCTTTTGGGAGAGGAAGAGCCAGAGTGCTGCTGTGACTGGGGAGTGCCGGTCTGAGTGGGGGGAGAGGGGAGTGAATGCTGTTCAAGTGAAAGTGTCAATAGTTTGAGTAGACGGGTGAATCAGTGGCTGTGATTGTACTTTTGACTTTGACT
>OY757543.1:11670417-11682917 GCA_963584105.1 Alviniconcha strummeri
GAGAGAGAGAGAGAGAGAGAGAGAGAGAGAGAGAGAGAGAGAGAGAGAGACACAAGTGGCCTTTATGGACAATCCCCCCTCTTCCACACACACACACACACACACACACACACACACACACACACACACACACACACACACACACACACACACAGAGCCCCCACCCACTCATCATTATGAAACAAATGGCCACAACACTTGCAGCAGAGCATATGTGGTGGAAGAGTCCAATGAATGCACAGGTCTATGGACGGAGAGAAGGACAGACAGATGGGAGTGACAATCAGCATACATCCACAACTGCATTTGTCTTGTACCTGAGGGAGTTTCCCTTGCTTGTGAAGAATAATGTTTGCTCCAGGGAACTCCTTCTCAATGTAGGTCAGTCGCTCAAACAAACCATACTCCTTGTACAAATCTGTGGAAACACCGGTTATGATCTGACCAAACCTTTGGTTACGGGTTTACCTCAGGATGATCAAACTCTGTCATAAGCAAATGCACATTCCAAAAATGTTTTTATTGTGTCAAGCCTTTCTCAAGCCAAACCTACAAAATCAACACACACACACACACACACACACACACACACACACACACACACACACACACACACACACACACACACACACATTATATAAACATAAAACACAAATTTCAAACAGTTGCTCCCTTCAAACCTTTGACTAAAATAATCAACACTCTAATCATCAAGAGCACAGTGAAAAGATTCAGTCTACAGCAAATCCATCATACACACACATACATGTATACGCATATGATTTATGCAAATTACACACAACTGTATTATTTATCCATTAATACACCTACTGCATGTAACTTGTACGCAGTCTTCTGTAGTTTTATGTGGCACTGAAATAATTAGATATATAATATATTTAAGAGACTTGTACACTTTATGTCAAGATTCAACCTACAATATTTTCTCTAGAACCCACCTCCAGTCCAGATCACTGTCGCTGTCTGTGAGTTGGCAGAATTATACAAACACAATATGATGCCACAGTACAAACGGATATCAAGTTCCCCATCTCCCCATTTATGTTCTTTTTCTCTGTTTGTGTGTGTTCTTTGCTCTGTCCAGAATAATAGAGTTTAGTAAGTTTAACTTACAAAATGCAACCACTGGACACAATTCAAACACCTGAGCATCTTTTCGTGTTGCAGCATGGACAGTTTACACTCTCAAAGTCAAAGGTAAAATTCTAAAACACAGAGTTGTTGTTGCTGTAGCATTCCTCAGCTAAACACTCTGGTGTCACACATGTATCCACCTGTACACCGACAATATTATGCCTTCCAATAGTTCCATAGGGCGAGACTGAGAAGACTGCATATAATGTGACCGTTTTTGATTACCCTGCCACATACACAACACCTCTGGAGGATTTACCTCCATTGCTGGAAGACGGATGCTGCTATGCAAGCTTGTCATAATCATGGCTGAAGATATTTCCCATATAACTGTATAAAAGCGATCAACAAACAAACTACTCAGTGCACAGCATTCTAAGGTAACCTTGGTGTTGTTGCTGGTGTCAGTATTGTGACACAGCCCAAGCAAAGCCAATAAAATGTCCCTTGTCTCAGGGATACCAAGCTAGACTTCAGAAGCAGGTTTACCCTTGATTTTGTTGCCAGTGTACAGCATGCGGGCCAAGTCGTCCACCAGCACATCAATGGCATCACGGCAGGCATCCAACTCTTCTTTCTTGAAGAATGAGTCAACAATCACGTAGCCCTGAAAGATTGGGAGGGAAAAAACCCACAATAGACCAATGTTTATGCTGGATCTGCACATCATTGACCCAAAAGTTCACAATAAATTAAGCAACAATTTTGTAGTTTTAACCTTAAATATCTGTAGGGATTAATAAGTTCATAATATTAATCATGAGCACAAACATACATTCCATATTTGCTAGATATAGTGAAATTTTCCAAGTTAGACTACATCTGAATTCAGATCCAGATGAGCCCTGAGGCACCAACCTCCAAACAGCACTGTGGTCAAACACTTTTTGAATGAATGATAATTTATAATGTGCTTAAAAATGTCTTCTTTTTTAATCCACACAAAAATATACACGTCACAGAGCAGGAGTTTGAGAATGGGGGGGGGGGGGGAGCATACATTTTATATATATATATACTGTACGTAGTACAATGAGTCAAGCACAAACACACACACACACACACACACACACACACACACACACACACACACACACACACACACACACACACACACACACATCACAGTAACACACCCAAAGTGGGAAGGTGAAAGTTATGAGTTGCAATGACAGAAGTGTGTTTTGGAAGTAGTTCGGAAAGTATGAGTAGAGCCTGTCTCCCTGGTGCTCCTGGGTATGGCAATACACTGGGAATGGCCAACATATTACATGTATATAATATCTGAAGGCTTGTTGCTTATATCATTAAGTTTTATTGTCCTTAGGCCAAGGAACATCAAGGGTTGACTCATTCATCAATTGACCAAAACAAGATGGAGTGTATGGCAGACTGTGGCAGGTTTCATGGCCCAAACGGCAAGTGACAGAAAGCAGCTTAAACTGCAGAACATGGTAAGACACAGGCAGCCAGTGCAGCTCTGTGAGACTAGTGAGAGAGCGGCTGATGTGATCACATTTCCTCTGCCTCACCACAGCCCTATCTAGGCTAGAAGCTGCGTTGTGGACTGCCTGCAACTTCCAGACAGATCTGTGTTGGTGGCAGTCCAACTGGGAAACTGTCGCAATAGTCCAACTAGGGCAGAATTGGGCCCAGACAGATCTGTGTTGGTGGCAGTCCAACTGGGAAACTGTCGCAATAGTCCAACTAGGGCAGAATCAGGCAGTCACAATAGTCCAACTAAGGCAGAATCAGGCAGACTCAATAGTCTAATTAGGGCAGAATCAGGCAGTCACAATAGTCTAACTAGGGCAGAATCAGGCAGTCACAATAGTCTAACTAGGGCAGAATCAGGCAGTCACAATAGTCTAACTAGGTCAGAATCAGCAGACTCCAGAGACAGGTCAAATTCATGAAGTACCTCTAACCACTTGAAAACTGAATGTGCACATTGCCATTGTGTGATTGTCAAACTGCAGTTAACCTGCCAATGGGGACGCCCTCCTGTAGTATGACTTGAACTTTGGTTTGCTTGGGGCCCGGCCCTGTTCACCCCCATCCCCCTGGACCTCTGCATCAGCAGTCCATGTGCAGCTAGCCTCTGGTTTGTATCATGTGTGCTCAGTCTATGCTCTCTGTGTAATCTTGTGCATTAAAATAAAAGTAGCTCATAGAAGTGACAGTCTGTTACCTGCATTTATAGTGTGTTTGCTATTTCCAAACCACCACGACCTTACACCTCCCTCCTACATAATGGTCCACAAACTAGCATCTCTTTATTCTCTGTGAGTACTTCAATGAATGTGACAGCACTGATGTCAACTAAATCTTCACGGTTTTACTGTGTTTACTTTGTACAGTACTGTCAGTTGAAATTCACAGATATGTGCACTGGTCTGTCTAGCCAATGTGAACCTTGGTAGAAAAAGGAGAAAACAAAATGTGATAATAAAAGTACAAATGCACAAGGAAAACAAAATAACTCACCAGAAACAAACACTGGTGCGCGCACAATACTTACACATGCCACCACCCCGCGCGCGCACACAAACACACACACACACACACACACACACACACTTTGTTTTAAAAAGAAGGAGCAGCGTTAAACAGAGGTGTATAGTCCAATGATGATGATGTGGGGCTTCATGTCCTCGGATGTCGGGTTGACATATTAGGGACAAACTGTACGATATATAATAGTCCAATAATACACTTAGCATTTATAACAGAGAGAGAGAGAGAGAGAGAGAGAGAGAGAGAGAGAGAGAGAGAGAGAGAGAGAGAGAGAGAGAGAGAGAGAGAGCAACCTCTTCAAAGAATTGTTTAATCATGTGATCGGGAAGCTGGCCTGGCTTTTTTTCCAAGGGTTGTGTCGGCATCGCCTGTATGTTGAAGATGTCAGGATACGTTTCCTCCACTTCGCCTGGGTAGGCATTCGTCTTCGCTTTGTCTGTCGCCATTGTGTGGTCAGATGTAGGCTCTAGCCTTGACCTTTCGGTGTGTATTATCGCTACGCTAATTATATCTAGTAGCAGACGACTCAAAGAAATTAAGCTACTCTGCATGCTAGCGCCGTTCTGGAGATCAAGGCCTGAGAGAAAAACCCTGACTTTTCAACAGGACTCAATTTTTAGTCCACTCTGTGACGTCCGACAGTTCAGATGTCTTTACGATTGAACTAATTAGGTCTGACAGACTACCGCGAGTATCTGGGAATCAACTGGGCGCCGGCGCTGGAGCGGTTACTGACGTAGAGTACGTCATTAGCGGGAGCTGATACAAGTATAATTTTTGTCACGACAAAACTATGCGACAAAATTATGTTTGTTGCGACAAAACTTTCGTCGCGACAAATATTTGTCTTAGCCTGGAAACAAACCTAATTTTGTCGCGACAAGCAGGCTTTTGTCGCGACAAACACGTGTTTATCAGGACAAAACACACTCTTTTGCTGCGGCGACAAACTGAGTATGCTTGTATGTTTCGTTTGTCGCGACAATTTTTTTTTTTCGTGACAAGCATACTTTTGTCGCGACAAAAGACTCAGTCTTTTACACTCAGTGACGCTTGTCAGTCGCGACAAAAGTTTTGTCACGACAAAAATGATGATAACTCAGTGTAGCAGCTTCCGCCAATGATAGTTACGGACCGTCCCTGGGGCAACGCGAGTTCGCCGACCCCCAGACTTTTCTGTCCGATCCCGTGCCGGGGGTCGGGGTCTTCTTTGTCAGCCATGCCACGGCCCGGTCAGTCTAACCCGTGTTCAGTGATGACCACGTCATCTTTCTCAAGCGTAGTCTACACTGTGCGGAGGCGCGGCTCCAGCCATGTGGTACATTGGGGGGTGGGGGGTGGGGGGGGCGCTATGCAGAATGAGTGTGTGTGTGTGTGTGTGTGTGTGTGTGTGTGTGTGTGTGTGTGTGTGTGTGTGTGTGTGTGTGTGTGTGTGTGTGTGATGTATATATATAGTAGAAAGTACAATGCTGGTTTCACAGAACAAAAAAACATTTGTTTGTTTTTTTGTTCTGTGACTGAAACCAGCATTGTATTTTCTGTAGGCATTTGTTAAATATATACAGATGTATTACTGTGGTGATGTGTATTCTATACTTTTGTTTTCTTCTTCGGGAATTCATAAATGGTCAGAGAAATTTCGCTGGCTATCATTGTGCAAATCTCTAGATGTATGACTGTCTGTCTGTCTCAGTCTGTCTGGTCTGTCTCTGTCCTCTCTCTGTGTCTCTCTCTGTGTCTCTCTGTGTCTCTCTCTGTCTCTCTGTCTCTGTCTCTCTCTCTCTCTCTCTCTCTCTCTCTCTCTCTCTCTCTCTCTCACACACACACACACACACACACACACACACACACACACACACACACACACACACACACACACACACACACACACAAACACACACTTTATAATGATATAATTATTTCGTGAAACTGTTTTTTGAGCTGCACGGTATTTTACTTCACATGTTACAGGTAAACTCTGCTTATGTTTTGTATTCACACTGACCTTCATCTGTAAAAAAAACACTGACACACCAAAAAAAACGGCAACAAATAACAAAAATATAATATATTCTCAGTTACAGACAAAGGATTCAATACAGACTATAATAATAATAATGGAAATCTGTAAAGCGCCTACCCTACGGCCCAGAGCGCTGAACAAGCGTACTATACTGAACACACATAACATAGAGATGGGAAATTGTTATCAGCAATTTAACATAAAGCTCAGTAACACATAATGTAGGAATTAACAAGGGTTCAAGCTTAACTACGTAAAAGATGCACACACACACACACACACACACACACGCACACACGGCGCGCACACACACACACACACACACACACACACACACACACACACACACACACACACACACACACACACACACACACACACACACTGCACGGTACAGACGGGTTCACACACACACACACACAACACACACACACACACACACACACACACACACACACACAACACACACACACACACACACACACACACACACACACACACACACTCAGTGCACGGTACAGACGGGTTGAAGAACAATGTTGCTTAACTTGACATATTCTGAGAAGAGAAATGTCTTGAGTTTGCTTCCGGGTAGATTGTTCCCAGATGTGGGGGCCAAAGTGTGAGAAAGTGCGAAAGCCATGGGTTTTGCAGCTGAAACGTTGGAGGTTGAACACTATGCGTCTGACGAAGAGCGGGAGAGAGCGGGAAGGACTGTAAAGGTCTAGTAGCTCAGAAAGATAAGAGGGGGCGGCACCTGCGGGCCCAGCGCGCAAGTTTTAACACAGGCCATAAGACTCCTGCCCAATCAAAAAAGCGAAAGGACGACAGGAAAAAGGTTAAAGGGTCATGACCCGGAACACGCACAATGGTGCACTCGGTTACATTTATTTATTTTTCACCTATTCATGTTACACATTCTTTACACTTTATGTCATTTTTCTGTCTTAGACATAAACATGTGCGACATATCATACACCCAGAAAGCGAAACGTTGGCAGCAGACTACAAATAACTACGGAGCATTAATGAAATGCACTAAGAGATATTCATTGCAGATTACTGAGCACTCTCATCTACTGCAGCACCCTTTCACAACGACTGTGTGGTGTCTTTGTCGTCCATAATGATTGGCACCTTTTCCTCTGCCGTGGCCGCTTTGTCCTCCGGTTGGCTGCATTCTGTCGGCGGGGTGACAGGGGAGGTCAGTAGACTGTCTTTGCACAGGCGCCACGCCACCACACAGCACAGCACGTGACTGTAGCAGTTTGTAAAAGAGCGCATCCGGTCCCTGCAAAGTGGGTCCCAGACAGACGAGTTCAAAATACACTAACCCTTGATCAAAACACACTGAACTTGACTAAAACACACTAAACTAGATCTAAACACACAAAGCTAGATCAAACCATATCAAACTTGACCAAAACACACTAAACGTGACCAAAATACACTTGTCCAAAGCACACAAACCTAAATCAAAACACACAAACTTTGATCAAAACACACAAACCTAGATCAAACTATACCAAACTTGACCAAAACACATTAAACTAGATCAAAACCGTCTGACATACAAACCTTGATCAAAACACACTAAACTTGACCAAAACACACTAACTCTAGATCAAAACACACTAAAATTGACCAAAACACACTGTATATAAAAAAAAACACCCCACAAACCTTAATCAACACACACAAGAGCGACAGATTAATGAACCGAGTGTACGGGGTCATTAAATTAATGGAAGAAGCAGAAACGGTTAAAACGAACGCAAGACAGTGCAAAGCATGTTTCAAATTTTCGGTAGTTTCTTGAGCAACAGACACAGAAGCTGGCAGTTCATACCAGTAGATCGCCCCACAGTGACAAACCTTGACTGAGGTTAAAGTCACAGTGTGTATTAATTATTAAATGTACAGGACAAAAATATTCACAGAATTTGTCAGAATTACTTTTGACAAGCAGGACAAACGACCAGACAGGCATTAGTTTGGCATAAAAGTATCTTAAATTCTTTTTCTTCTTCTCTCTCAGTCTCTGTCTCTCTCTCTTTCTCTTCTTCTTCTACATCTTCTTCTTCTTCTTCTTCTTCTTCTCTCTCTTAATTTTTTTCCAGCACATTATTGCGCAACAAAAGCCGGGGCTCTCTCTGAGTACCCCTACCCCACCCCCACTCCACCACCCCACCCTCACTCCACCACCCCACCCCCACCCCCGTCCCGTCCAGCTAATCACCAGTGATAACGTCAGTAGTCTATGGAGAAACAACTGAACAGAACAACAACAGAACAACAACAGTGCTGCAGGTCCCTCCACAGCAGGACATCAGTGACATGAGACTCACGAGAACCACTCCAGCGCCAGAAGGATACCGATGTTGGCGGGCGGGATGTCCAGGGAGGCCGTGATCATCAGCACCGTCACCACGCTGGCGCTGGGAATGGCTGGAATGGCCAGTGACCCCACCGCCGCCAGGACTCTGAAACGGTTTGTTCGTTTGAACGGACCCACAGGTGAAACTCTTCCCAACCAGCAGGCTATCAGCATTTTGCCTCCCCCCCCCCCCCGCCCCCAAGAAAAAAGAAAAAAGGAAAAAAGAAAAGAAAACCTGACCCTACCTCACCCAAAAACAATAAGACGGCAAAAGCAAATTTTACAGGGCTGGTTTTACTAACTTTGTTTTCACAAGACATGCTCTCTCTTGCTTTGCCCTGTATTTTAATTATATTCTTGAAAGTTGTTTCTTCTTCAGTAAGTTTCCTATGCATTGCTAGAATAATTCACCTTGCCCTTTTGTAGATTTTCCTCATTTCCAACAAGTACCTTTACACAAGGACACAGAGTGCTAAGCCAACGGATAGACAGAATACTAGGACGGGGAAAACACATGTTTCAACACATACTTGGACATGCATGACTTTTCACACCAGGAATCACTGAGATATTTGTTATACAGTTTACATGTTTTATTCCACACCAACGTTGGAGTAAATTATTCTAAAAGTTAATAAAACGTATCACTCAATATAAGAATAAAAGTGATTGATCATACCCTGTTCTTACAGATGAAAGAAGGGTAATCCACAAGTGAAATAATGAAAAGGAATCCCGAGGAAAATATTATTATTATTATTTATTTTTTTTTCTGGTCTAAAACCATCCAAAGAGTGTCACTCAACAAAACGTGTATAAGCGTCCGAGAATCCACCGAAAGACAGACAATCCAACGTGAAAACGTGTAAAGAGTCACAGAGTCCACAGGAAGAAAATCCAAGATTTCACGCAGTCAACGCAAGTGTTTCAGAATCCCGAAGAGAAGTGCCGTCGTTAAAACAAATTCCGTCTTTTATAGTGTTTTATTTGTTATGTGAACGTCAGATGTGACGTTATAAAACGTATCACTCAATATAAGATAAAAGTGATTGATCACATACCTGTTCTTACAGATGAAAAGAAGGGTAATCCCAAGTGAAATAATGAAAGGAATCCCGAGGAAAATATTATTATTATTATTTTTCTGGTCTAAAAGCAGATCCACAAGTGTCACTCAAACAAAAACGTGTAAAACGTCCGAGAACTCCACCGAACCAACCTTCATTCTTCTCCTATTCTATTTCGGCGCATTTACCGAAAGCCTAAGTACAAGAAACTTTCCTTCATTATTTCTACTACATAATATTACTACGCAGGGGTGTACGCCATCATAGTCCCTTAACTACCTCCTTGTCATTACCATTCGTCCGCTGGACCGCGTGAGGGGGCTTCCTCGCGCGGCGCTCAGTTCATTACCTTATATGGACAGTGTGTCACTGGCAGTCTCGGACTTCCTTTTCCCTGACTATTTCGCCTATCGTTCCTGACCTACCTGTTATGTACCAACCTTCGATTGGTCCTGTTACTTATTAATTTCTGACCAACCTTTGCTCTGTAACAAGCGCTAGCCTGTACCCCGTAATCTACAAACCGAAGTAGGTCTAGACCTCTCATAATTCTTTTTATTTTATTTTAATATATTACCATCCCATGTACCACATCAATATTTTTGCTCTGTAATACAAACATGAACTATCTACTAGTTGCACAGAAACATTCATTCAGAGAAGGGGCTGGAAGGGGTGGGGGGGTGTACCCAGTAGGCCCTTTATGGAGTCTCTCTCTCTAATGTGCTAATATCTTCACCGTTGAGAAATAAAGTTCAATCAATCAATCAATCAATCAATCAATCAATCATCTCTCTCTCTCTCTCTCTCTCACTCTCTCTCTCTCTCTCTCTCTCTCATCTCTCTCTCTCTCTCTCTCTCTCTCTCTCTCTGTTGGATTTACTCTGTTTACGGTCTTCCAGATCTAAATAATTATAACACCTCAACAAATAATTACTGGCTTCTTTTTTCTTTTTCTTTTCTTTTTCGTTCTTTCTTTCTTTCTTTCTTTCTTTCTTACTCTTCGACCTAAAGTTTGAGACTATGTGAACAGTTGCGCTGATTAGTCATTGTAGAGAACTGGTCCTCACGTGATGAGAATGATGCTGTCGGCGCCGGTGGCACCACTTGATCTGCGCCATGTAGGTGGAGGTGAGCGCGATGAACATGGCGCTGCCGTCACGGTTGAGGGAAGTTGCAATGGGCACCACGAAGCGTGACCACGCGGCTGTCCACGCCGTAACGTGTCTCCGAGCAGTTCAGGATCTCCGGCATGGCCACCGCACTGGAGACATATGTACACACACCATGCAATGGCCACCGCACTGGAGACATATGTACACACACATCCATACATGGCCACCGCACTGGAGACATATGTACACACCATCCTATCGGCACATACACATACTATGCAGAGAGAGGGAGAGAGAGAGGGGAGGGAGAGAGAGAGAGAGAGACAATGAGAGAGAATGCAAATCTTCATAATTATTATTCCTTACCCTTTTACTGATATATTACAACATAACATGAGCACGTGTATTACAGACCACACTCACGTGCTGAGTGCCGCATGGCAGTAATGGCGGGTCGCGCGGCGTCCACCAAGAACAACAGCGGGTTCTGGCGCAGGAAGACAAAGTAGATGAGCTGCAGCACCACACATATCAGCAGTAGATTGCCAACTGTCTCCGCCAGCACAAAGAGCCCCAGGCCGCGGAAGGTGTCCTCGATGTCCGAGGTGCTTCCCACAGACTTAGCGATGAGACTCGCAGCCCCCACCGGCGTGAACCTAGAAAGCGAGTCAGTTCCTTAGTCAAGAGCTAATGCCGTGTTCCAGTTTCGAGCACGGTCATGTGACTACAACATGACGTAGCGTGTCAGCAAAAGATGTCATATATAGCACGCAATGCCACACGTTCGTTCGTGCACTGACTGACGGAAAGGCGATTGCGGGTCACTGTCGCCGTTGCCATGGCAGACATCAACGACGTAGAAATCGCTGCGTTGATAGCAATATTGTCACACTGTCGAACCTACATGACAGAGCAGACAGACTGGCGGGCAAAGCAGCTACCACAAGAGGCTTACGTCTCTGAAGATCTGAAGTGTTGAGGAGCTTGAGGCACTACCTGTGGGCACAAAGCCAAGGACATCACACCATCGACCGCCTGGAGAGAGAGCCGTGCAGAGAAAAAGTGCTAGACGATCTTCCTTGAGAGGATGGGAGAGGGCCATCGTCATTAATCAGACGAACATTGGAACTGTTTCAAAGGCAAAGTTGCCGGGCGGAAGAGTTTCTGAAAGACGGGGTGGAGCGCATGGGCTTTTCCGAGCGAATGACTACCATCTTGAAATGATCTGACCTGTCGATTTAATTTGCCTTCGAAGTATTGCACCGGTTTATTAGACAAAACAC
The DNA here is from genome assembly GCA_963584105.1 of Alviniconcha strummeri. Classification (NCBI taxonomy): domain Eukaryota; kingdom Metazoa; phylum Mollusca; class Gastropoda; family Provannidae; genus Alviniconcha; species Alviniconcha strummeri. The sequence goes on from OY757543.1 coordinate 11,681,955, forward strand.
ATTAATGCTAGTAGTAGGCTGGGCTTACCAAGAATGCCTACACGCGATTTTCACTGGCTGTCAAGATGGCTTGTGTTACAGCAGAATCAGATGAAATCGGAAGAATTCCGTGAAACCTACATGACACTGTCAGACGTTATTTTACTTGTGCGCGCGCAGACACAAACATACACACAAACACACATGGTCACTGAATCAGACCGCCTCCCTCCCACCCCCACCACCCATTTACACACACGCACGCACGCACGCACGCACGCACGCACGCACACACACACACATACACACACACACACACACACACACCACACCACACTACACTACACTACATTACACTACACTACACTACACCACACACACACACACACACACACACACACACACACACACACACACACACACACACACACACACACACACACACACACACACACACACACCACTACACTACACCCGCTGGCACAGAGTGTAGCCGAATCCACTGACATGACGAGCCACTGCACGAGGCGCAGAATGACGTCAGTGCAGGCCCTGAAGAAGGAGAGGAAAGGTGTCGCCGCCTCGCCGCTCCGTCCTGCCGCTATGCCTATCGCAGCGCATGCTGTCACCAGTCCTGCACGCAACGGTCAACAGATCAAACACTTTCAGCTGAGACAGAGAGACAGAGACAGACAGACGGACAGATAGCGAGAGACAGAGACAGAAAGACACAGAGGACACAGACTCAAAGAAAGAGAGATAGAGAGAACTCGAACTCGAACTCGAAAACGTTATTTTACAAGGATTGTAGTTTAGGTTCAGTCAAAAACCTGCATCATGAATGAGTGAGTGAAACGTTATACATGAGAATTTCCACACAAAACATAGCGTGCTCACAGACAGAGAGAGCGAGAGACAGAGACAGAGAGACAGAGACAGACAGAGAGACAGACAGAGAGACAGAGACAAAGATAGACAGAGAGA
>OY757543.1:11688680-11796180 GCA_963584105.1 Alviniconcha strummeri
TACGTCTCCAGTGCGGTGGCCATGCCGGAGATCCTGAACTGCTCGGAGACACGTTACGGCGTGGACAGCCGCGTGTCACGCTTCGTGGTGCCCATTGCAGCTTCCCTCAACCGTGACGGCAGCGCCATGTTCATCGCGCTCACCTCCACCTACATGGCGCAGATCAGTGGTGCCACCGGCGCTGACAGCATCATTCTCATCACGTGAGGACCAGTTCTCTACAAGTGACTAAGCAGCGCAACTGTTCACATAGTCTCAAACTTGAGGTCGAAGAGTAAGAAAGACAGAAGAAGAAGAAAAGAAAACGATTAAAAAAAAAAACGAAAAAAACAAACAAACAAAAACGGAGAAAACAAAAACAAACAAAAAACGGATAAAACGCCAGTAATTATTTGCTGAGGTGTTATATTTAGATCTGGAAGACCGTAAACATAGTAAATCCAACGGAGAGAGAGAGAGAGAGAGAGAGAGAGAGAGAGAGAGAGAGAGAGAGAGAGAGAGAGAGAGAGAGAGAGAGAGAGATACTCCCTTCATAAAAGGCCTATCGATCGGATACATCAGTCGTCGCTCCCCACCCCACCCCCACCCCTCCCCCCACCCCCCTCCCCCCCCCCCCCCCCCCCCCCCCCCCAGCCGAATCCGAATTTTGGCCTCACAGTGCTAAGCAGACAGCAGAGGGTTTATCAAAAATCTGATCCTGGTGGAGACCATAATCATTTTGGTTGCCTAGGTCAGACACGTGTTTCGCTGCCTGAGTAGCTCATCAGTGACGGCGGGCACTTAAGAGCCTCAAACTTAGGGTTTTGAACCACAGTCCCTTCTCCTTCAAGTGCGTAATAATGGTGAACCGGTTCCATGGCGCCAGGTCCTGAGACAATTATGACACCGGCCTGTGCAAAATTCCTCACATGATTAACTTTTGCAAATGAGGACGCCACAGAATGTTCATTTTGAAGCCGGACTTCAAAGTTCAACCCTTGCCGCATTCTTACTTGGGAGGACGGCGTGTTCTCTGAATGAATTTTTCTGTGCGACTAGCAGATAGTCCCCTGTTTGTTTGCTTTTGCCGTTTTATTTCTCCTGGGTGAGATGGCGTGAGGGTGGTTTTCTTGTTGTTTTGGTGTGTGTGTGTGTGTGTGTGTGTGTGTGTGTGTGTGTGTGTGTGTGTGTGTGTGTGTGTGTGTGTGTGTGTGTGTGTGTGTGTGTATGTGTATATATAGATAGATATATATAGAGAGATTTTTTTAATTTACAGATTTATTACATGTGTGTGTGTGTGTGTGTGTGTGTGTGTGTGTGTGTGTGTGTGTGTGTGTGTGTGTGTGTGTGTGTGTGTGTGTGTGTGTGTGTGTGTGTGTGTTTTGGGGGGTCACAAAATGCTGATAGCATATTAGCCTACTGGTTGGGAAGAGTTTCACCTGTGGGTCTGTCCAAACGAACAAACCGTTTCAGAGTTTTGACGGCGGTGGGGTCACTGGCCATTCCAGCAGTACACAGCGCTAGCTTGGTGACGGTGCTGATGATCACGGCCTCCCTGGACATCCCGCCCGCCAACATCGGCATCCTTCTGGCGCTGGAGTGGTTCTCGTGAGTCTGATGCCACTGATGTCCTGCTGTGTAGGGACCTGCAGCACTGTTGTTGTTCTGTTTGTTTCTCCCTAGACCGCTGACGTTGTCACTGGTGATTAGCTGGAAGGGTGGGGGGAGGGTGGGGGCGGAACTCGGAGAGAGCCCAGGTTTTTGTTGCGCTACAATGTGCTATAAAGAAGAAGAAAAAGAGAGAGCCTAGGCTTTTGTTGCGCTACAATGTGCCTTAAAATTTATATATATATATAAATATATATAAAGTAGAAGAGAGAGCCCAGGCTATTGTTACAATGTGCTAAAAAGAAGAAGAAGAAAAGAAGTTATTTTCATGCTAAATCAATGCCTGTCTGATCGTTTGTCCTGCTCGTCAAAAGTAATTCTGCCAAATGTTGTGCATACTTTTGTCCTGTAAATGTAGTATTTAATACACGCTGTGACTTTAACCTCAGTCAACGTTTGTCACTATGGGAGATCTAGCATGAACTGCTTCATTGTCTGTCATTGCTCGTGAAAGTACCTTGTGTGTGTTGATCAAAGTTTGTGGTTGTGGTGTGTTTTTATCAAGTTTAGTGTGTTTGGGGTCATGTTTAGTGCGTTTTTGATCAAGGTTTGTGTTTGTTTGTTTTTTATACCTAGTTTATTGTGTGTGTTTTCTAGGTTTGTGCATTTTGGTCAAGTTTAGAGTGTTTTGATCAAAGTTTGTGTGTTTTGATCTAGATTTGTGTGTTTGATCAAGGTTGTAGGTTTGTGTGTTTTAATCTACGTTTGTGTGTTTTTGATTAAGGTTTGTGTGTTTTTGTCAAGTTTAGTGTGTTTTGATCAAGGGTTAGTGTGTTTTAGTCAAGTTTGGTGTGTTTTGATCAAGGGTTAGTGTATTTTGAACTCGTCTGTCTGGGACCCACTTTGCAGGGACCGGATACGCTCTTTTACAAACTGCTACAGTCACGTGCTGTGCTGTGTGGTGGCGTGGCGCCTGTGCAAAGACAGCCTACTGACCTCCCCTGTCACCCCGCCGACAGAATGCAGCCAACCGGAGGACAAAGCGGCCACTGCAGAGGAGAAGGTGCCAATCGTTATGGACGACAAAGACACCACACAGTCGTTGTAAAAGGGCGCTGTGTGGATCAGAGCGCTCAGTAATATCCAATGATGTATCTCTTAGTGCATTTCATTAATGCTCCGTAGTTATTTGTAGTCAGCTGCCGACGTTTCGCTTTCTGGGTGTATATATGGCGCACATGTTTATGACATAAAGTGCAAATAATTTGTGAGACATGAATATGTGAAAAATAAATAAATAAACAAGGAATAATACTATTGGTCTGCACGAAGCTGGAATTTGCTCAGTTTTGGAATTGAGCTGCCCAAAGTGGGAAATCCCAAAATTAGTGCCAATCGTCCTTAAGTACCTTTAAATCATACTGAATGAACTGATGATGTGGCCACCTGCTCTGTACTACCAGTGTACCACAATGGCGATTGCGAGATGGGCAATGAGGCAGCCCAGTTTTGGAACTGGTTAATATATTATTAGGAATTTCAACTTTGAGCAGCTCACATCTGGAAATGAGCAAATCACTACTCTGCTTGGAACACTATTATTATACAAGCTAAACACATAAAAGGTTAAAAAAGAACACTGTTTATTAGGACAAAACACAGCATGCAAATGTTTGGGGTAATCCCCTTTTTCAAGCTACAAAATGACACTTAACAGTTAAATGGTGAACAATGATGAAAAATTAGATGAAGAGCTAAACCACTTACCTGTTTTTGTCTAATTGTCCAGTGCTTGGAAGAATCTTGTTGTACTTGTAGACCGCTTGCAGTCATTCTTGTTTCAGATTTTGTTTTTATCTATCATCAGAGGTTAAGCACATCCTTTGTTACCAGCACTGTTATTCTTTGCATGGTTATCATTATCATACTAACAAACTCAAACGTAATCAAAGGGGAAGAAACCAATAAAATGAATGGCCACTACTCATGAAAACTCACTGAGCAAGACTCATGCATTTTATTGTGAGCTCATCTTAGGAACCCTACACAAACTGTTATATAGTCTATAAATGTAATATAAATGTCTATAAAGACAAGACTTGTATATTGAGCCAGTCACTTGCATTGCATGAACTGTTGTATATATAATGTATAAATGTAGTATGCCTATAAAGACAAGAGCTAGCCCATTTCATTCCAGGTGCGAGTTATGTTTGGCAATTCAGGTCTTTGTTGTTGTGTTTGTGTGACAGCTTTTTGAGCATTAATTATTTTGTTCTTTGTTGAGTCAATCTTAAGTTCTACAGCATTTTCAAGTAGGTAACATGTATATGTTTTCACTACTGGCTTACTTTCCAGCCATATTATGTGTTATGTGAGTGTTCTCTGTTTTGAATGAGTGTAGGATCTATGCAGTAATTAAATGAAACCGCAGTTCATACTTCAAAAACTGGCAAAGTACACCATAGTATGCCTTGAATCCTCTCTCTTTAACTAAGAATATGTTGTGTTATTAGTTGTTGTTATTTTATTGGTCTATGTGAATACAAACATAAGCAGAGTTTACCTGCAATATGTGAAGTAAAATACAGCTCAAAAATTATTTCAAATAATTATCTTTTAAATTGTGTGTGTATATATATATATTGTGTGTGTGTGTGTGTGTGTGTGTGTGTGTGTGTGTGTGTGTGTGTGTGTGTATGTGTATGTGTGTGTGTGTGTGTGTGTGTGTGTGAGAGAGAGAGAGAGAGAGAGAGAGGAGAGACAGACAGACAGACAGACAGACAGAGATGCAGACAGACAGAGACAGACAGCAAAATATTTCTGACCATTTATTAATTCCCAAAGAAGTCTAGAAGAAAACAAAAGTATAGATTACATATCACCACAGTAATAAATCTGTAAATAAAAAAACAATACACACACACACACACACACACACACACACACACACACACACACACACACACACACACACACACACACACACACACACACAATTGCTTTCTCTCTCCCCAGACACACTCAAAATCATAATACATTATACTTTGTTCAAAATATTGCTCCCAATCAAAAACAGTCAACACACACAAAACAAACCATATTTTCCACAGATCCCAGTTCCATCAACTTACACTAGTTAAGTAAACTTAAACCGCTATCACAGCTAGTTCTTATCAACCAGCATGTAAACAACTTTAACAGTAACAGTTTTTGATTTCATCAACCTCCATTTCAGTAAACTCCACTATCACAGATCACTATGCTATTGTACACAAACATAATTATATACTAATTATTTTGTGTTTTACTAATCTGAAACAGAATGAGGCCCAGATTCATGCAGAATCAACAAACAAGGGAGTTAATTAGAACTCAAAAGATGTAACATAAGTACAACAGCAAAGACCTGAGTCACCTACAGTAACTCTCACCTGGCATGCATGCAAATACAAGGTACATAAACTCCACCAGAGGTACATTCCTCCCATTGTATACTTGTGTTACGTATATCGAGCGCTAATTAACTCCCTTGTTTGTTGATTGTGTTTTACTAGTTTACTGTGTAGGTAGTCTTACAAGACTGTGATTGCCAAACCTTGCTGTTTAGAGTACAACAGAATTCTTTGAGAAGTGCACACCTGTTTTTGACCACTGGACATTGTCAGTTGAGCTTTCTTTTCCATTGCAACTGTCAAGTGTGAAGCATCATGTGTGTATGTATGCAGCTGACATTGTAGTGGAAGGAAAGCATGTGTAGTGGTGCAAATTTCTAGATCTGCTGCATCAATCACTATGTACAAAATATACATGACATTCAGGAATGAAAGCATGTGCAGTGAGTGCAAATTTCTACATTTGGTGCATCAGTCACTGTGTACAAGATATACATGACAATGTGGAATGAAAGCATGTGCAGTGAGTGCAAATTTCTAAATTTGGTGCATCAATCATTGTGTACAAGAAATGTAGAAAGAAAGCATGTGCAGTGAGTGCAAATTTCTAAATCTGGTGCATCAATCATTGTATACAAGATACACAGGACAATGTGGAATGAAAGCATGTGCAGTGAGTGAAAATTTCTAAATTTGGTGAATCAATCATTGTACATGTATACAAGATATACAATCTTGCACCCAAAGAAGACAATTTTTGTTGAAAGTATTCATGTGCTATTGTTTCTTTGTGTTTCATTGCATTGGTGAGTACATTTCCCTAGATCTGTTCTGTTTTGTCAACCTCACCAGTAGTTGTTTGCTCATTCCTCCCATTGTATACATGAGCTGATGGGCTTGAAGAGTTTTATCTACTGTGCTATTTAAAACAAAGAGGTGTTGTTACAAGAAATCAGGCTTTTAGTGCAGCACAAAGTTCCACAGTGACACTGACAGTAAGCCAGAGTCTTGCAAGAATGAAACCATTAAGACTTTTTTATTCACTGGTTATTTGGCAGCACAAGCTCTTTGACTGGAAAGTGAGAGAGATTTAGTGAGTGAGTGATAGAGTAAGCGTGTGTGTGTGTGTGTGTGTGTGTGGGGGGGGGGGGGGGGGGGGTGCTCTACCACAGAGCTATCCTTGTTCCCCAGGGAATTAATGACAAAATAACTACATACCCTGTGCCAACCCATTGTGTTCACTCCCCTGATGATTGTTTCATCCTTTTTTGTTTTGTTTTGATTGTTCACAGTCCCCGAGCACACATTAATCTACACTAGCACTTGAACAATATAGTTTTGATGGAAAATTTTGCTTTACAGCAGTCATTGTTGGTGGGAAATATTTTGCTTTAAAGCAGTCATTGTTATTCAGAACAAATGTAGCGTACATCGCATGCAAGGCTTACAAGTTTACATGGCATTACACAACAGTTGTCCAGCAGGGTGAGTGCTTACCTGACATGGTGGTACAAATCAGCCAGTTTTAGAAAATTAAGGAGAATTCTTAACTCTATTTCATTTACTCAGTTGAATAGAGCAATCTTTTGCAGTATCTGTCCATTTCATCAAACGGATTGAGTTTTCAACATCGACCCACACAACAGTACCCTGAAAGTCAAACCCACTGTTCCAGGCAAAATGACAGAGAATGTTACAAAATGTCTGTTCCTGGCTGTTTGTTTATGACCACAGTTCCCTGTAGTACTGTGCCATAAATGTTCATCCATCTGATAAAGAACACTGAATTTGTGATCACCTACTCAACTGAGTCCTCAGATTTTGTCCACATGTTTCCTTCATTTTCTGCCACTGATCCATTTACAACAGAACCCCAGTAGGTGCTCTATTTGGGCAACTGTAACTGAGCAACTGTAATTAATTAGTAAGTAATTGGGTTTTAATGTCCTATCAACTTTACAGTGCCACATCAGGATGATCAAACACTATAATAACTCTACACACATTCTAAAGCACTTCTCTTGCAAAACCATACCCAAGTCAGACTTTAGACACAGTCCAAACACACAAGTAGAATCTATGTATACAGTAATACATACATAATAATTACACACACATACCACTGCCTTTGAGCATGGCAGTACATCAAAGCATGGGGCTGCCTGAATTGCTGACCATACTGTATAACTTTTAAATACCAAGTTTTAAAAAAATCATAATTCAGTAACAAAAATATAAAAATAGATTTAAAAACACATAAAATCAAAACAGCTAATACCATGCTGTATGGCAGCATGCTGCATATAATTTATCTCCAAGCAGCTAAAAAAAAAAAATGAAAAAAAAAAAAAGATCCTACAGAAGTAAAAGCACATCTTCTGCGGATTTGTTTCTCTGAAATTTCTTAACAGTAGGCAAGAGAATAGGCCAACAGCACAAAGAGGTGCTGTTCGATTCTTCAGTATCCATGACATTAGGTACTGCAGTGTTGATGACATTAGCTTCTGCAATGTTAGATATTGATGACTTCAGATGCTGCAGGGTCGGTGACATCAGATGCTGCAATGTCAATGATGTCAGATGCTGCAGTGTCAGTGACATTAACTGCCAAAATGTCTATGACATCAGCTGCCGAAATATCTATGACAATTAAAATATTTAAATGCTGACTGTTTAAAACAAAGGATTCAATTTTGATGTTAACTGAATGTAACATAAAATGGAATCTTGAAGATTTTTAAATGGTACATCATATTGTCGCAACATCAGCCTTACATTATGGTAGCAAAATAGACAATGTTGATAACCTCAGATAGTGTCTGTACAGACCTGTAACAGAAAGATGGTTCAATATCGACCTTTACTATACTGGGCAAGGTTGCAGTGCATTGTTGCAAGACTAACTTGCTGCAATTAAATGCACATGGCAGATGCGACAATATAGCCAAGATCAATACCTTTATAATACACTGCCTGATATATAATTATTGTACACTGCCTGCCAAGCCAACAACTGTTCTGATTTACCAATGGGCATGTATGATGGATCTTCCCCTTTATTAATACATCAGCACTGTTGTACTCAGGAACTCATTGCAAAGGAGTAATTATTGTCTCTGACAATTAAAGATGACACTCATTGTTAGCTAGAATTACAAAGGGTGGGGGTGATTAAAAAGAAACTGGATCATTATTTCTCACCACTGCATAGGAATGCAAAGCACTGTCCGCACAGGAGTGCGATACTGAAACTCCCATTGTTCATGTCCCAAATTGTAGCATGTCTGCTCAGACAAATTTAGTACTGAGGTTCTTCTCAATAAAACATGATTGCCAACTGAAAGATAAGCAGAATGATCTAACTTCATTCTTCTTATAAGCAAGAATGATTTAACTTAATTCTTCTTATCATATGTTTGTACATTATCTGTCTGTTTGCTTCTTGAAAAGGGGTCTACCCAGAAGATTTGCTGATGTTTGCTTGGTATTATTGTCTGATTAAATCAAGCATTCTTTTCATCCTTTTGTATATTTTGATCTCGTTTCAGAATACTGGTAGACAACTTTGTTGCAGATTTTTTCTCTCCAGCTAGCAATGGTTAACTTTGCATAAATAAATATGCACCCTTACATAACATGAAAAATGTGTACGGACTAGACAGTAATTAATGCACTGACAATACCCAGTCATGTATGAAGAATGTCTGCATACTATACACACATTGATCAAAGTACCCAGACATGTTCAAAAGAATGTCATTGAATACCCAGCAACCCACAGTCACATACACAGACTGTCAGTACTGAAAAACACAGTAAAACACCGGCAGCACCCAGCTGTGTATGATCAGAAATGCCTGTATGCAGAATACACGTACTGACATCACAGTTGCATACTGAGGTGGGATGTTCCCTGAACACACCCAGCAGTCAAAGTCCGTGGCACAGTTTGTAGAGCAGGATGCAGCCTTTGGCAGAGGGTGCCACCTGAGCCCACAGCGTCGGGTCCTGACTCTGCATGTTCACCACGGTCGTCGTGGGCAGCAACATGATGCTCGTTGATTCATCTGCTTCGGCGTGGCTGCCCTGTCGATACAGCTCCAGCACTTTGTCTTTGGACAGATTGCACCTGGTGACAGGGAGTTCACATGTCAGTACAGCTCTACCACCTGGTCTTGGGACAGATTGCACCTGGTGACAGGGAGTTCACATGTCAGTACAGCTCTACCACCTGGTCTTGGGACAGATTGCACCTGGTGACAGGGAGTTCACATGTCAGTACAGCTCTACCACCTGATCTTGGGACAGATTGCACCTGGTGACAGGGAGTTCACATGTCAGTACAGCTCTACTACCTGGTCTTGGGACAGACTGCACCTGGTGACAGGGAGTTCACATGTCTGTACAGCTCTACCACCTGGTCTTGAGAAAAATTGCACCTGGTGGCAAGTAGTTCACATGTCCAGTGCAAAAGCTCTACCACCTGGACAGACTGCAGTAAGTGACTGGTAGTTCACATGTCAGTACAGCTCTACCACCTGGTCTTGGGACAGACTGCACCTGGTGACAGGGAGTTCACATGTCAGTACAGCTCTACCACCTGGTCTTGGGGAAAATTGCACCTGGTGGCAGGTAGTTCACATGTCCAACACAAAAACTCCAGCACCTGGTATTTATGAAGGCTGCACCTGGCAATACTAATGGGTAGTTCACACACACACACACACACACACACACACACACACACACACACACACACACACACACACACACACACACACACACACACACACACACATAGAGAGAGAGAGAGAGAGTGCCATGTCTTTGGACAGACTGCACATAACAACCCCTTCTTTGATGCAATGAATACTGAGATAGGAAATACAATTATGAAACACACATACACACACACACATGCACAAATGCATGTCAGATCTGTGTACTTTCACCTGTAAAATAAAGTAGATGTCTAGAAGGCTTTTTTTTTTTAATGGCAGCAAAAGTACCAATGATCAGTATAGTTTTCTTGCCTGCTTGGGCAAACTCTGAGCCTATTTCCTATGTCATGACCATGACACTTGTAATTCTATAATTATACACTAGCTCAGTAGCTGTAAGTAAGCAAACCCAGATTCCCCAAAAGCCAAAGAGATAATATATAAATATCTGACACAAATGTGAACAGACTAGCTGAATACATACATTATTGAAGTGTCACTCCACCACCAACACCCAGTTAAATACAAATGACTAAAAGTAAAACTAAAAGCCAAACACAGGTAGGTATGCAAAAGTCTAAACCAACCCAAAAACAAAAATGTGGAACAAAGAAGAACCACAGGAAGATTCCAATTTCCACCAAGCAAAGCAGTGAACAACATCCTAGCCACACAAACAAAACAAAAGCGAAGGCACATATTTCAAAATGGGCACCTCACTAACAGTAGCAAGAACCCATCCACAGAAGAGCAGACAGAATCCTGTCTAGTATCCCAGATCTGACCTCCTGATTAAAGTTTGCCATTTTATAAAATAGGATTATAAGGAAGGTCTACCTCAGCGGATGGTGAAAAGTGAGAAAACTCTGAATCTAGCGACTACCAGTAATTGGCTACTGGAGGAGTGGGGAAGATCTTGGCTGCTCAAAGAACAAATGGGTGAGACTGATTGAAGTGACAAATAACCTGGGAAGCAATCCAGCCAACCGTTCACTTGTGGTCCATCTTTGCTGCCTTTGGATGATCGTCCACTGAGTGAAGGGTCTCAGCTTTTATCTGTGATTTGTTAACATTGTTTTAGACTTAGAGTAATATCAACCAAATTATTCTTCACCAGTCTTCTTAGAGCTATGAAGTGAGGGTAAAAAAAAGAAGAAGAAAAAAGTCGCTCAATTTCAAAATGTCCCTGGGTCAGTTTTGACAGACAAAGATTAAAACACTGCTGTTTACAAAATACTCCTCCCCCCCCCCCCCCTCCTCCACTCCCCAACCATTCCCACATGGCACATAGAAGCACCCCAGAGTCCAGGTCTCCTGTTTCAGATTGGAATAATTTAATCTGAATTCTGATGATAATGTAAACCTGATGATATAACCATGATGTGTCTTTATTTGTTGAACCTTTTCCATCATCAAAATCAAATACTATATCATATGACTACTGAAAATCTTCCAGTAAAAATTGGTTGTCACAGAACCTTTACAGGTGTAGTCTATAGGACATAGGTCATCAAATGTGCATTATTATTATTATTATTATTATTATTATTGATCGCTTTTATATAGCGCTATTCTCTGCTCTCAAGCAGACTCACTGCGCTCGCATGTGATTCTTCCTGAGTGAATAGCTTTTTATGGCACATTTTTAAAAAATATCCACCAAAGTGGTGTATTTACAGCGCTGGCATGGCTGGTGCCACAAGAAACTGCTGCCATCTCAGCGCGTTCTGTGTACACCATACAACCATGCACCGTGTCACTTCATGCAAAGCCACATGTATACGTAAGGTGTATGTTTGTTTAGCCGTAACCTGCCACCTGCACTTTTGGCAGAATGACCGGGGTCTTTTACGTGCTACTGCGGTAACACAGGGGTGGAATGGATACCAAAATAAGAGTCAGCACAGAAAGTTGACCCTGGAGAAGAAAATTCTCCTGCCGCTCCAGCTGGGATTTGAACCCGCAACTTTTTGATCACAAGTCTGGTGCTCTAACCACTGAGTTATCCCCGCTCCTGCATAACAGAAGTACTACAGTAAGGAGTGTACACAATGACAATACTAATGTTGAGAAACACCCTTCCAGAGGAGGGAAATCTTAGTCTTTCTTTCTCACTTAAATACCTGAAGTTAGAAGCAAAGAAGATGAAAATCATTCATTGTATCAATGATGATCTTGTGGTAATCTTGGTCAATAGTAACTGTAAAAAAATTAACATCATATTAATAATCTCAATGAGGATGCAACCTTGGTGGGGTTTGTTTTGATCTCTCCCCCATTTTCTGAATGACAGACTGTGACTTTGACTCGTTTGAGAGTTACAGCAGGAGAACCAGGTGTGGTTGCTGTGTTTTGATGTGGTGTTGTGAGGTTAACTGAATGCTCTCAAACTTACAGTCCCAGTTCTCCTTGTTTGTACTTAATCTCAAAGCAAGACCAATGATAATGCTTTCTGAATATTATGCATTCCAGGGAAAAAATAACTACTCACCGAACAAGGAATTCCAGACTGGGTCTGCCAGCACTTGTCACATTCTTTGCAATCCCCATCAGCAACGCTTCTGATAACTGTTCCTCTGCAATGTTCACCTGCAGCATCACAAACTACTACATTACAGTTAGTTTCAGGTTTTCTTTTGTAGTCTATCTAACTATCTCCACAGACAGTTCTGGTATTGATATATATATATTATTTTAATTTTATTATACAGTGCACATGTGAATGTACATGCATAGTAACATACATGTGCACACAAATACACACACAGATATATATAATACATATCTTAATAATTTAATGGCTAGGATGTTGCACACACACACGCACACGCGCACGCATGCATACATACACATGCACACAAACATACACATGCAACAACACATGATGCCACGTACCTCATCTCGAATTTCTCGCAGAATGGAGTTATAGATTTCATGGGCCACAGCTGCTGATGTCATCTGACCCATGTCAATCTCTTTTATTGGCACTTTACCAACCAGCTCCTGTTAAAAATATTGAAAAAGTCACAGATCAGTAAAGTGTTTCATAATTATACCAATATCAACTGATGCAAAATGAAATGTGGTGTCATGCCAAATCACAGAGTCAGCAGCTTTCTGAAGACTGAAGGAGACAGTGAGAGAGAGAGAGAGAGAGAGAGAGAGAGAGAGAGAGAGAGAGAGAGAGAGAGAGAGAGAGAGAGAGAGAGAGAGAGAGAGAGAGAGAGAGACACACACACACAGATTTATAGACAGATAATATAAAATCATGAATGAGCATTTTAGTAAACTATAGGAGACAGGGAGGGAGAGAGGACACACACACAGTCACACACACACACACACACACACACACACACACACACACACACACACACACACACACACACATACACACACACACACACACACACACACACACACACACACACAGATCTATAGATAGATAATATGAAATCATGAATGAGCACTTTAGTAAATTTTGTACCAAGGATAAATAACTGAACAAGCAGTCTGAAACAAACACACTCTTTTCAGTGCCCAACCTAACGAATTAGACGTGAAACCACTAATCAATGAACAACACCAGTTAATGCTCTCTTTCCGTTCCGTACCTCCGGTTCTGCATGCCCCCCCGGTATGTCCCACATGGCTGGAGCCTCCGCACAGTGCAGGCTACGCTTGAGAAAGATGACGTGGTCATCACAGGTCACCACGAAGGCCCCGACCCCCATGGGGTCGGACAGAAAAGCCTGTGAGTCGGCGAACTCGCGTTGCCCCAGGGCCCGTAACCGCTCCACCCCCGGCGCCCAGTTGGTTCCCAGGTACTCGCGGTAGTCTGTCAGGCCTATGTTCATCGTAAAGACACCAGAACTGTCGGACGTCACAGAGTGGAGGCGGAATTTAGTGCCATTGAAAAGTCGAGGGTTTTCTTTCAGGCGGTTGTTCCAAATGGTTTCGATTGAAGTTTCGTCGTCCTCTGGAAGAGTGTGTCGGCAAAACTCGCGGGACACATGGATGGACGTTTTTTGTTCTGGAATCAGCTGCTCAATTTTTGTAACGAACATGATTTCCACATCGGGGTCCATGCTGAAGAAGCGGATTCACTCTGTTACGTACGGCTAGGTGAAAAATCGGCAGGAAGTGATTCGTGTCAAGCGGAGTGAGACGGTTATCACGCTTGGCGATTTGCTCCAAGCCAAAGCTTTGCTCCAAGCCAAGAACGTGGCAATCACCGGAAGTAAACAGACTAATCGGAACTGATCAAATGCGCAGGCGCACTAACCTAGCAACAGCAACACTAGCAACCAAAAATTGTCCGACTTGTGTGCACGCATCTCTAGCCATTTCCATCAAGCTGAAAAGGCTAGACAGACACAAACCATGGATTCTGTGGGTCTTCACTTAAACATCGACTACCTCGGTAGCAGCGGTGTGATTCTGAGCCCAGAACAAAAGGCAGCTTTGCAAACGTCGCTGGTGATTCTTCAGAATGAGAACAAGTTCAACAGAGTGTACTTCTGGGGTAAAATTTTCGGCGTGAAAGACGACTACTTCATCGCACAGGGTGTCTCAAAAGATGAATTTGAAGGGCGGAGAACTTTCTACAGGTATGTATCTGTGTTGCCTGTTAGTGCTTAGTACCTAGTAGGAATTAAAGGAATGCGTTCTGTCGCTGTTGTCTGCTGTTAGGAACGTGTATTTGATGGAGTTGTGTTGGATATGGCTACCTAGCAGCAACGTGCGCGAACAACAGCATCGTTGCTGTGTCAGTAACTGGGTGCACTCCTTCAGCTGTATCTTTTGAACAAATTAAATGATGTAACAGTATATATAAAAAATAAAAATAAAATGTTTAACAAAGGCTGTTATAAATTTGAGTTTCTACTGACGCATTTGCAGTAGCTGTGCTAATGATAAGTTATCCAGTGTCTCACAGCACTGAACAATACAAACATAATGGAATGTATGTATGGAGTGATAAAGGTTGTTATTAACATAAACATTTTTTACACATCAACATACCTAGACAGTGTTGTACCAAGCACACACACACACACACACACACACACACACACACACACACACACACACACACACACACACACACCCGTTGTGAAAGGAACTCTGATGTGGCGTACCTGAAGTATTCATTTCACATATCACTTTCAAACTGAATGTGTACTATACAGATGCAAAACTAGCTTTACAGTTGCAAGTCCAGTCCATACAACCACACCTACATCTCCTGTGAGCAATAGCACAGTAATACGACACAATTTGGGTTACACAGGTAATGCAGTTTCCATAGCAGTGTAACACACGTAATAAAGTTTCCATTCTATACACACACACACACACACACACACACACACACACACACACACACACACACATACACACACACATAGAAACACACACACACACACATTCATGCTTGTGCTCACAAACACTCGCATCATGATATTTGCATGTAAAACTAAAAGTGAAGTGGAATAAAAAGGATTTCAAATCATATTGTAACCCAATTGTAACCCAACAGGCACCCCATTGAACCATTAACGTATTTGATCATTAATGGCCATAGGGCAGTAAAGTATCGTCTTACGTTTCTTTACAGCAAAGACTGCATTCGTTGGGGTTTGCTACCTCCTGCAACACAGGCGATGCGGCAACAAAGCAAACTTGCCAAGGGACGCTTCACTGGGGATCCCTCATATGAGTATGAACATGTGACCACAAAGAAAGTTGGAGAGGGAGAGGAAGCCACGGAGGAAGAAGAAACAGTGAGTTTGTGTGTGTGTGTGTGTGTGTGTGTGTGTGTGTGTGTGTGTGTGTGTGTGTGTGTGTGTTTCAAGTGCATGTGTGTAATTTGTCTTTCTGTTTCAAGTCACTTCTTCAAAATGGGACCTATTTTTCCAGTTTATTGGAACACAGACCTCTCAGCTTTACTTAAAGTTATTATGTTATCAGACTTGATTTGTAATTTAGTAAACTTTCAAAATTCTTTTATTTCGAATTTTATGTTTGCAATATTTCCTTACCTTATTAAGCTTTATAAGGCATGCACTGCCATGCTGTGTTAAATGGTGGTTCTGAGGAAAAGGTGATTCTTGAGAAGAGGACATGGAGAAAATTTGACACACAAAACACTGCTACTGCCACCACCACCACAATATCAAAATTACAACAACAAAAGAGAGAGAGAGAGAGAGAGAGAGAGAGAGAGAGAGAGAGAGAGAGAACTCTACAAACTAATCACTCTATATCATAATTCTCTAACTATGCAAGTGTGTTGGCAGCTCCTTTGAAATAATAATTATTTACAATAACACTCTGTACATCATGTAACAGATGTTTTGTTTATCTGTGTCTTATATATGTATCTTCAAACATGTGGGTCTTTGCAGACTACAATCAAAGAGGAGGACAGGCTCGCATCAGTAATAGCAGAAATAGATGAAGATGTCCGCATTGTCCCCAGAGCAGCATTCATCAAGACACCCACCGGTAATGTCATCAGCAACAGAAGTTTTGAAGGTCAGTATCACATATACAAAACAACTTTGGGCATGTGAGTGTGCGTGTGTGTGTGTGCGTGTGTGACAAGGGAGGGAAGGGGGTGGGGGTTTGCAGTTAACAAGAGAGATAAAAAGTGGGAGTAAGAAAGGAATGGGCTTCTGCACTTGGTTGTGTTACTTGGGTAACATACGACTGCTCTGTATGCATTTGTTTGCAATTGATGTGTCCTGCATAAAATATTCTATTCCTTCCCATGTATGTATCTTAACTGCACCGCTATGAGAAACATGCAGTTATTGTCAAAGAAAGGAAACAGCAATTTTAATTCTTCAGCAATGGCCTGTTTTTAGAACCTGACCAAACTGAATCTTACTGTGTCTTTATTTTATTTTATAGGTCTGAGCGTTTCTGAGTCAGCCAAGCTCTGCAACTAC
Source organism: Alviniconcha strummeri (assembly GCA_963584105.1). NCBI lineage: Eukaryota > Metazoa > Mollusca > Gastropoda > Provannidae > Alviniconcha > Alviniconcha strummeri. The sequence continues at coordinate 11,705,340 of OY757543.1, forward strand.
ATGCACTTCCGAGAGCCTGTGATCTTGAACGAGAAGACTCTCCTGCAGCGCGCCAACTTGGACAAAGCCATTGACTTCATGGACACCTTGGAAGAGGACATCCCACGCGGTGAGTACTTGTTGTTGCTGGTTGTTCTTCAGGGCCAAGGATGACCACATATCATCCATCAGGGTCAGTGAAAACAACCCAGGCCAAAAATGCTGTGTTGTGAATGGGTCAGAAAGTGCATGTACATCAGTGTTCAGTAAATCTTGGAACTGAAACCTGGAGAGGGAGACATGTAAACCTTGTTCCAATGATGACAACTGTCAGTTTGTAGTGTGCCCAACAACCCCAAGCACAGCATGTTCATAACTTTGTTTCTTAATAATAATGATGACAGCTTCTAATGTGCCAAACCTTGCATACACACAAAGCCCAAATATATACACCCACACAATCTTTTCAAGATGCATTCCTTGTGAATCAAGTATGGGTTTTTTTCTTCTCATTTCTCCTCTATGGTAGTCTCCTATTGACTGTCCTGCCATTTTTATATTATCTATGTATATTTAAGCTTACTTTCTGTTCTGGCTAGTATTGAGATGCTATGCTCAGTTTTGTTCATTTGTAATAAGGTAGTTTGTGCTGAACTGTGTAATTAACTTCTGCCTATCATGTTTTCAGTATTTTCAGTCAGTCGTGTTCTCCAATGCATTGCCTCAAAGATTATAAATGTCATTCACTCATGTCTTTGAAAAGGAGAGTGATAGAGATTACGGAATGTGTGGACATCAAGCAGTTCTGGTGCTCCCCTAAAAAAACAGAAAAACTGACACTAGTGACAGTCTTCTGTACTGAAAATAGCATCTGAATTTGATCTTGTAGCGTTCTTTCTCCCTCTGTAGTATTGTGAATGTCACAACTATATCTGATGATTTGACTAAACAAGATGCATCACTATCATTAATTTTCCTGGAGATAGCCAAGGTTAATTTGTGCAGCAATAAGGCCATACCTCAAAGCTTCATGCCAGCAGGGATCATTTTGAGGTGCCACACTTAAAGTGTTCATGGTTATTTATTTGAAGCTCATCCTGTCACAGGTTCCTGGGCACTTCAGTTTGAGCGGGGCAGCGGGCTGGTGGTGGTGCGGAGCCTGCTGTGGCAAGGCTATGTCTTCTTCCATGTTCCGGGCACCAGGTACCAAGGATCCGTCTACTTCGGCACTGGGGAGAAAAACCTGGATCTCCCCTTCATGCTGTAGACTGCCCAGCCTCTTTCCACACTGAACTGCATTAAAACATCTCTGCCGATGATCAACTCCCAGAACTGTGTCTTGTCTCTTGACTGGCATCCCATTCATGCATCAGAACTCCACGTTGTTTTGTCTGGTTTTGAATGGAAAATTCCATGATTATCTGCGGTTCTTTGCAAACTCCAAAGAATGTGTCTTGCTCCTCATTTTGATGATCATTTTGCTCCCTATAGTGATAAACACGTAACAAACAGTGACAACAGAACAGCAGATGGATGTTCAGTCCTATCTGCTGTATGGGACAAGCTTAGTGTCAGTTTCAATGAAATGTAATTTGCAAGTGGAGCAAAAAAGGAGAAAGCTGTTGAGAAGATAACATATCAATAAAATGAAAACAGTAACCAAGTTTCGCAATGATTCCTCATTGAAAGGTTACAAATATGTATTAGTAAGTATTTTCCTTTGTCTGTGTTTCAGAGTAGTGTACCATAAATTGACATGTTTTATCGTAAAATAAACTTTGTACAAATATTTCATGCACTGTACATGCATATATGTGTGTAAGCATGTGTGCATGTGCATATGCCTGTGTGTGTGTGTGTGTGTGTGTGTGTGTGTGTTATATGGCAATATATTTTACACCAACTTATCCAAGATATCAGCACAACCAGTAGTCCATAAAATGTCAGTTTCAGTACATTTGTAACAATAAAGGAATACAATGCTCAACTGTCAGTGTTACTTTAAAAAAAAGGCTCCTTGCAATTCCATCCTTTTCAGTTAACTGCTCAGTGCTGTGTATCATCAAGGTTATGCAAATATACTGTGCTTGCCTGATGACCCCCCCCCCCCCACCCCCCATTTTGTTTTGCTAAAAACAAGATGACATTTAAGGCTATGAGATTTTTTAAATGTGCTTGTGTGTGTGCATGAGCATGTGCATGCATACGTATGTACATGCATATGTATGTGCATGTGTGTGTGTGTGTGTGTGTGTGTGTGTGTGTGTGTGTGTGTGTGTGTGTGTGCATATATATATCACAAAAACTTCAAATCCAGGTCCACTCAAATCATCCAAACCAATAACATGCAGGGTAAAATTGTTGAATGAAGGAAAAAGACAGTAACTGTATTTGTTTAACATTTATTCAATACTTGTTATCAAACAGATCATATGCATGCACACTTTTCTTCTTCTTTTCCTTCACATATATACGCATATTACAGCAGTCTATCTCTTGCAACTCAAAACTCAGTCCTTGAAGTAGACATTGTAGCGTTTCCACTTGTAGTTGGAGTGATGGTTGGTGCGAGGTTTTCCACTGCGAAGAGCTGGGCGATATTGTGGCAAGAGACCTGCATGAAGTGAAGCAGTGTTAACCATTGCACTTGCACACTCTGTGTGTGTGTGTGTGTGGGTGCATGCGTGTGCATGCATGTGTATGTGTATGCTTGCAAGCACATGTATGTATCCATATGTGTAGCGTGCTTGCAAGCACGTCTCACTGACAGAAAGTGTATGTGTGTGTGAGCAAGTGAGTGAATGTGTGTGTGTGTGTGTGTGTGTGTGTGTGTGTGTGCATGCATGCATGTGTGTCTGCATGCATCTGTGTGTGTGAGTTAGTGAGTGTGCATGCGTGTGTGCCTGCCTGTTTGTGTGTGTGTGTGTGTGCACATGTGCGTGTGCACTGTGAACACATATACAGACCTGCCCTCTGAGCCTTGTTGACCAGCATTTTTAGCCGCTGCTGCTGTCCCCAGCACACGCCAGTCACTCGCCGTGGCAAGAGGCAGCCATCAGCACGCAAAAACTGACTGAGGATCAGTACATCCTGTGCACAAACAACACTGAATACTGACGAAAATCTATCAACACTCTCTTCACTTCTACTTAAGAAAAGAACGTTCAATAGTATCAACACAGGCCTGCCCCCATAAAAAGCACCACCAGATTAATAAGGCAGAACTCCAATTTCCAGATCTATGTGAAGTCCTGTTCTTTCCAAAGTTTGTGGTCAAACAAATGAAGACTGCAGCGGATACTAGTGCAAAGTGAACCCAACTTTCTTCCAGTTGACAGTTGCTGCCTCTTGTCTTGGCTTAAACTAAAGGGGGACCTCACCAAAGAAGCACAAAAGGCCCTAATGCAAAGGGGAGAGAGAAACAAATCATACACATCACCTGCCCTATTGATAGGAATCACAGAAATAACAAAATAGATTGGGGTTTCCTGTATCCTCACCAAAAACAGTCAAGACAAAGAACCCTCTTCTTTTCACTTCTTTACAGCTGATTCTGTGACAAAACAAAGCCTAATAAAGTGAGAGCAGTGCTCTGCTGTACTCACAGTGTACTTGAGGAGTGGGTGGATTTTGCATAGGGTGCAACCTTGCTGATCTTTCTGTTCCAGCATGAAAGGGGCACGCTCTGACTCCACTATCCTGGCTTCTATCTGCAATCGATATTCCAACACAGATACAATACAATAAACATCAAAACATAGATACAGAATGAAGTAATGTGCTCCAGAGATGTAGTCAACACTGTTGAACAGTGGTTGTACCCATATTTAGACAGTGAGTTTTGAACTCTTGATCATTTTGTGCTGACACTGAGCGAACACTTTTTTTGTTTTTGTATTAATTTGTTGTTTGTATGTTCTTAATAAACTATATGAATCACGATATCAACAGAAATCATCACTTTCAATTTTTCATTCTATGTATACAGCCTACAGGTGTTATGTCTTTTACAGTTTTAGAATCACAATTTCATATAATATATCCCCTAGTTTTCTTCGCCCCCCCCCCCCCCTTTTTTAAATCCCTATAGCTACATAAGTGTTATACTTATACTAATAGTCTAGTAATTAATACTAATAGCAATGGACCAGGTTACTTACCTTAGTCACATTTCCTTCTGTAACTTGTTCAACTGCAGACAAGAAATAAAACTCCAGTTTTGACACAGGAAATATCAGCAAGTCTACACAAGGCAATTGCAAAGACAGAAACATTAATTAAAAGACTTCACTGATCATGATTAACTCAAAGTAATATCTTCAGAAAAGCGGTCATCTTCAGAAAAGCGGTCAAGGTGAGTGGGCAGGTGGTGGTAGGGATGGGGTTAAAAGCTATAGCCCACAATCAGTGTAGACTAAAAGTCATGACTGCTTCATACTTTTGTATGTTCATTATATTAACAATTTATTTTCCATTGAAGAACAACATTTTTAGCCATTTATTCCATATAGTTATGGTGAATGTTTGAACACTATCGGGCATTGCACTTTTTGCAGTGGTCAAAAGTAATTTAGAACAAAGCAGGCTGCACGTTTCTGTCTTCCCTCTATCTTGTTAAAAACATATGTACAGTAAAACAACAATACTGTTACTCAACTTGCTTCAACTTCAAGAGCTGTACTTGTATTTGTAACACATTTTCAAAACAACTTTGGCACAGTGACAATGGCGGTGACAGTGCTGACCGTGACCACCCTTTAAACAAACATCGTTGCAGGACTTGCAACGGTCTGACTGCGTCCAGTCCTTGACAGGAAGAAGAAGAGGAAGAAGAGAGTACTGACAGTGACACATACACAGACACTGAGACAGTGAGCAGACGAATAATTAGTTTAAAAAAATAAAAAATAAAAGTTACAAGAAACACTAACACTGTGCAACACTAATAGTCTTACTTTGTTTCAAATTTACGGCGCTGGAGACAGCTATGGATCTTCTCTGGATATTCTGAGTGGTTGGAACTGTGACTGGTACGTTACTTGCAGCAGCAGTTCGTGCAGCATTCACAGAATTTCGTAGATTCTGCAGAATTAGTCGTAACATGATGGCTATGACCCCAGAGGACGGAAACCATGCTGTTTGTGTCTCCCAACCAAATGAGTGTCATAAATATACGTTGAGGCTGATCTCCCCTTACATGCTCTGTGATCTTGTCAGAAGTCCATCGGATCTGTTATTTTTTCCCCCAAAGTGTGGAACAGTAAAGATAAAATTAGTAATTCGATAGAGATGTAGTCTTGTTGTATTAATAGTCAGCACCATATTTACATTAACTTTTAGAACTGACTGGCTATACCGAATCGGCTTTCTCCGTTTAAACGTGATCTGGATTTAGGTGGGTGTGACAAGCACTGGTATTCAGGACATTAACTTTTACAGTAACAGTGGCATCCCAACATGACTACTTAACAGTTTAACACAACTCGGATTGGATAGTCTACGCAGACACAGAGTCAAGGAGATGACTGTCTGATGGTTTAACACAAGTCAGATTGGATGGTCAACGTAGTCATAGAGTCAAGGAAATGACGGTATTACAGTTTAACTCAGACTGGGTAGTCTACATAGTCATGGAGTCAAAAAGGTGACTGTCTCACAGTCTAACACAAATCAGACTGGATGGTCTACATAGTCACAGAGTCAAGGAGATGACTGTTTAACAGTAACAGTTTAACACAACTTGGATTGGGTGGTCTACATAATCATAGAGTCAAGGAGGTGACTGTCACAGTTTAACACATCTCAGATTAGATGGTTTACATAGTCACAGAGTCAAGGAGATGGCCGTCAAACAGCTTAACACAACTCAGATCGGATGGTCTACGTGGTCGCAGAGTCGAGGAGTTGACTAACAGTTTAACATAACTCAGATTGGATGGTCTACATGGTCATAGAGTCAAGGAGATGACTGTCAGACAGTTTAAGTTTACTTTAACACTCAGATTGGGATGTCTGCATAGTCGCAGATGTAAAGAGCACAGTGCACTGACAGTGGCAGCTGGATGGAAACTGACAGTGATTGACTAACGTCAATCATGAGTTACAACATGTCCAATTAGTAATTAATTTGCTCTTGTTTTACAGTATACCCTGTGGTTTTGAAAAGAAGCATAGACCTCTAGATATGAAAATTTGCTTCTAGAAGTAGTTCATGACTGTCGCTGCACCCTTTTAAGTTTTTAATACTTTTATATTTAGATTTATGAAAATAATTTTGTAAATGTTTACTATCACTGTTGAATTTCTCCTCCTTCCCTGCTACTTGTTTTAGAATGCTAGCAGTCATTCTTGTTTCCAATTTTTGCAGGTAGAAATGTTTGCAACTTTCTCTGTTTTCAGGCTAACAGACATCTTGGCTCTGGATGCATGGCTGATCAGAGGATGGACAGATGAGAAGAGGAAGGAACGACTCAAGGAGAGTGAGACATGACCTCAGACTTGCTGCACATTCCCACTGGATTGTTCCTGAGCAAGAACTGCTGCTTGTTTTAAATTATTTAATGCATGGTTTTGCATTTTATTCTCATTTTTTGAAAAGGACTGCAACCAGTGCAGTCACAGAAGTTGGTAAAAATGAGTGTGCGCTACGTGTGGATCATTCAGCTGCCAGGTTCTCAGAACAGAGGCATCAAAGTGCTCTTTACCAGGTGAATATGTATCTCTATCAGTACTGAAATAGTTTGTCTGTTGCCAATGTTACTTTTTGTGTTGGTTTGTTTAAATGTTAGACAAGTTTGCGGGATACTGAATTGTCTTTTAAAACTAGTAAAAGGTACTGCTACTAATCTGGATCAAAGTCCCAGAAGGATGGGGGATAACTGTGTTATATTCAGTATTGTAGGTTTAGTGAGTGCCTTGTGTGGGATGGAATGTTAGCATTGTGCATTATGTACACATACACAAAGAGAAGTACATATATGTACATATGTATGCACACACAGATACATACACACACACACACATGCACAAATGCATGCACACAAGCATGCACACATACACAAACACATATCATATTAAAACTTCTTTGACTTGAAGCTCTTTCACAGGAATGCACTGAAGCTGGTTTCCATAATGTGGGTATATGTGTCTGTGTGTGAACAAGAAAAAGGAAGTTAAAAAAAGATTGTAGAACTGTAAGTGTAATGCTCCACGACTTTCAATTTTATTGCGGTTGATTAATTATGATTGATTTTACTCCAGGAATATAACTCTTTTACTGTACCCCAAAACATGGAAGAACCTTCTAAAAGCAAATTCACTAATTTTATTGCTGAAAATATTTCCATCTTGATGTACATTATGTGTGTTATACTATGCTTGTTCAGCACTTTGAGCTGCAGGGTAGGCGTTTTACAAATTTCCATTATTATTATTATTAATGAGAAACAGCATTCTTCATTTCCTGTTTTAACTTAGTTTAAGGCACATATGTTTGCAGGCTGTAATGTTTTGTATCTTTATTTCCATTGTTTCAGGAAATTTCCAACTGTGGAGAAGCGAGCACAACAGGTGGCAGGTGAAGGTTATGTGGGAGTGTTGCCTGACCCACAGATGGCACGACTTCTTGTACAGGAAGTCGGCTACGGCCCAGCAGGCAGGAAGGTACACTGATAAATCAACCCTTTGAATATATATGCTTGCAGGCACACACGCACACACACACACACACACACACACACACACACACACACACACACACACACACACACACACACACACACACACACACACACACACACACACGTGAGCATGTATGCATGAATGCTTGAACACATGTGCATGTACACACACACGTGCATGCATGCATGCAGTCATGCATGCAGTCATGCATGCACTCATGCATGCACTCGTGCATGCACACACACACACACACGTCTGATGGCAGAGAAGTGCCACCAAAAAAAAAAAAAAAAGAGCTTTCAGTTGCATTACAATTATTAGTACATATATATAGCATCCAGGAATCTGGTGCTGGTGTGACAGGTTGGGTGGCACAGCGGTGGTGGTCTATCAGCACTTGGCAGAAAAGCCAGGGCTGAGTGCTTACAGTATGGTTTGGTGTTGCAGTGACTGAGTGAGGCACTGTGTGGCAGCTGTTGTTCTTTCGGATGTAGTTTTCTACCAGGTCACTGAACACAACATCTGTTGATCTGCTGCTGAGTGCTGGGTAGTGAAGAATGTATCTGCTGGCATTGCAGAAATGCACATCCACTGAATGAAATAAGCAATACACTCTTTATGATAGATGATCTTTGGAAATCCAGGGGACTGCACTCACTAAGTGCCTACGGGCATGGACCTGTATATATATAGATAGATCCATGCCTGCGGGTGTAGCTCGGAGTAGGCATGCTTTTGTTAGGGATGCAGTGAGCACGTTGGGAAGATGACGGATACCCATAAACAAAAGGCTGAAAGGGCATCAGAAATGCTGATCAAGCACTCACTGTTTGTGGGGAACATGGAGAACAGATAGTAGATCATTCCCCCAGCTGGTAATCTAGTATAAATTATAATAGGTCCATGCCTGAAGATTTAAAACTGTTGCAGATCGGCTCTTTTCCGCTGCCACCTCCATTCAGGGGACTTCGCTCTCCTGGAGTGAGAAAACACTTTCAAATTATCTTCACCTGATATTTCTGGAAATCATTCTATTGTCGCTGGAGGTGTTGCGGAGGTGATGATGAGGACTGTGGATGTTGCAGTTTGTAGCTGAAAGAGACAGCTGCAGGGAGCGATTGCAGAAGCCAGTGTTCAGAGTCAGAACAGACGAAGGAGAGATCTGGCCTCTTGTTGTGCTGCAGCAGGTATTTATGGTGTCCCAAGATACATGCTTGTTTTGTGTTTGGTATTTTGCATACAGATACATGTACACTTGGCAAGCAAGCACCACATTCATCAGGAAGCAGCCCTCAGTTTTCTTAGAAAGGTGTGAAGCTAAAGAGCTCTTGCTTAAGTAGAACTAGTTGCAAAAAAGTACCATGATGAAATGTTTTGATACAATTTAGTATACATATTGGAATATGCAGTATCATGTTGCTTTCTTAATTTTTCTTCTTCTTCACGAAACAGATTAATTACCCATCATAAGTTGGTGCCACCGTACTTCAGACATGGGGTGGAGGTGTGAGGTGGGGTGGGAAGGTGTCTTGAAATCACATTGTTTTCCTGCCATATAATTTTAGGAAGTCTCTAAAACAGCTGCAAGAACATCATTGTCCTGCCTTGTCACTGTCTGCACCATTTTAGTGTTTATCCACATGCGGCTGCAAGAGCATTGATAGCTTGTCCTAGCACTGCAGTATATATATATAGTGTTTCAGGGTTTACTTTGGTAGTACTCCATCAGCCATAACAGCAATGCTACCCTGGTTTCAACATACATACCTTGATTTAGTGGAGAATTTAAGTTACTTTTGCCAAGGTGGTTTGGGAGTTACGCTTCCCATACTATTGCATTTTCAGCGGCTTATGGACCTTTCATGTGCATTAGCATACTGGCCAGAAGCATTCTGTCAAATGGTATCAGTGTGATTAATGGTGCATGTGTGTGCGTGTGTGTGTTTGTGTGTGTGTGCGCACACGTGTGTGTGTGTGCGCATGTGTGTGTGTGTGTGCATGCGTGCGTGCGTGTGTGCATGTGTGTGTGTGTGTGCGCACACGTGTGTGTGTGTGTGCGCACATGTGTGTGTGTGTGCGTGTGTGTGTGTGCGCATGCGTGCGTGTGTGCATGTGTGTGTACATGCATGTGCACGTGTGTGTGTGTGTGTGTGTGTGTGTGTGTTACCAGAGCGATTTGCTGCTGTGTGTTCTTCCCTTGGTGCAATCAGGACAGTCCTCTGCTGACAGCAACCTGATCAACATGTAAGCATTTTAACATCTTTCTTTGTCCTGCTGTCTCTCTTTCTTTGTCCTGCTGTCTCTCTTTCTTTGTCCTGCTGTCTCTCTTTCTTTGTCCTGCTGTCTCTCTTTCTTTGCTGTGGGGGAACATTTTCATTTTTTGAATTAAAATAATGTCAGCTGGTCTAGACACAGTCTTCTTCATTTGTTTCTCTGACTGTCTGTTTTATTTCTGTTGTCTGCAATCACATCAAACTTTAAAGACTGATATTTGTGTCATAAAAAATGTCATCTTTTTGGAGGCATGGTTGCTGTTTGTTTCAGTCCTTCAATATCTCAGGGCTTTGCTTTGCTGTCGTGTTTAGCCGATGCACTACGAGTACCTAGTCAAGAGGTAAATTTACATACTTTACACAATTCCTTTAAAAGGCCCTGGTGGCCCTGAATGCAATAGCAAGGGTCATAAAAACTTAAATATTTTGGGGGGATGTGTGAAAGAGACCAGAATCAAAACTTCCAGGCAAGTTTTTCTTTTTAAAATGTACACTGAATTCGTAAATGGTACTCATCACTGACAATATAGTGTGGATCCACAATTGTTTGGGATGTGTAGAAGAGACCAAAATAAAAACTTCTAGTCAAGCTTTTGGTTTGAAAATGGCTGATTGATTTTGTATTGGATTTTGTAAACAGGACTCGTCAGTGACACCAGAGCGTGGGTCCACCATAGCTCAGATGAAATGAATTTCATGAGAAAAGAGCGGGGCAGGCACACTGATAAGTGACAGAATCTTCTAGGAAGTCTGCAATGTGTTGAGTAGGAAATGTGTGGAAAGCATGCAGGAGTCATGCGTGAGACAAATGTGTAGAGTGAACCATTGCACTGAGGAGCTAATTAAACGTAAGTAGCATAGTTAATTAATTGAATTAATTATTCAAATTAACACAATTGATATGAGAGGTTAGGTAGCCTGCGCAAACACTTCCAATAGCTGACTCTCGCTCAAAACTCTGTTGGTGAGAGAGTTTCTGGTTTTCAGTTTGCGACTCGCCTGACAGAGATGCCAGCTTTTCTGAACGAGGCTGCACCCTTTGGTTGTGTGAGGGACACCTGCTCTGACACAGTGCTGGCCAAGTTAACCAACAGGCCCATCACCCTGCCCAAGACAGACAAGGTGAGACACATGTTTTGTGACACATGCTCTGACACAGTGCTGGCCAAGTTAACCAACAGACCCATCACCCTGCCCAAGACAGACAAGGTGAGACACATGTTTTATGACACATGCTCTGACACAGTGCTGGCCAAGTTAACCAACAGACCCATCACCCTGCCCAAGACAGACAAGGTGAGACACATGTTTTGTGACACATGCTCTGACACAGTGCTGGCCAAGTTAACCAACAGACCCATCACCCTGCCCAAGACAGACAAGGTGAGACACATGTTTTGTGACACATGCTCTGACACAGTGCTTGGCCAAGTTAACCAACAGACCCATCACCCTGCCCAAGACAGACAAGGTGAGACACATGTTTTGTGACACATGCTCTGACACAGTGCTGGCCAAGTTAACCAACAGACCCATCACCCTGCCCAAGACAGACAAGGTGAGACACATGTTTTATGACACATGCTCTGACACAGTGCTGGCCAAGTTAACCAACAGACCCATCACCCTGCCCAAGACAGACAAGGTGAGACACATGTTTTGTGACACATACTCTGACACAGTGCTGGCCAAGTTAACCAACAGACCCATCACCCTGCCCAAGACAGACAAGGTGAGACACATGTTTTGTGACACATGCTCTGACACAGTGCTTGGCCAAGTTAACCAACAGACCCATCACCCTGCCCAAGACAGACAAGGTGAGACACATGTTTTGTGACACATGCTCTGACACAGTGCTGGCCAAGTTAACCAACAGACCCATCACCCTGCCCAAGACAGACAAGGTGAGACACATGTTTTGTGACACATGCTCTGACACAGTGCTTGGCCAAGTTAACCAACAGACCCATCACCCTGCCCAAGACAGACAAGGTGAGACACATGTTTTATGACACATGCTCTGACACAGTGCTTGGCCAAGTTAACCAACAGACCCATCACCCTGCCCAAGACAGACAAGGTGAGACACATGTTTTGTGACACATGCTCTGACACAGTGCTGGCCAAGTTAACCAACAGACCCATCAACCTGCCCAAGACAGACAAGGTGAGACACATGTTTTGTGACACATGCTCTGACACAGTGCTGGCCAAGTTAACCAACAGACCCATCACCCTGCCCAAGGCAGACAAGGTGAGACACATGTTTTGTGACACATGCTCTGACACAGTGCTTGGCCAAGTTAACCAACAGACCCATCACCCTGCCCAAGACAGACAAGGTGAGACACATGTTTTGTGACACATGCTCTGACACAGTGCTTGGCCAAGTTAACCAACAGACCCATCACCCTGCCCAAGACAGACAAGGTGAGACACATGTTTTATGACACATGCTCTGACACAGTGCTGGCCAAGTTAACCAACAGACCCATCACCCTGCCCAAGACAGACAAGGTGAGACATGTTTTGTGACACATGCTCTGACACAGTGCTTGGCCAAGTTAACCAACAGACCCATCACCCTGCCCAAGACAGACAAGGTGAGACACATGTTTTGTGACACATGCTCTGACACAGTGCTGGCCAAATTAACCAACAGACCCATCACCCTGCCCAAGACAGACAAGGTGAGACACATGTTTTGTGACACATGCTCTGACACAGTGCTTGGCCAAGTTAACCAACAGACCCATCACCCTGCCCAAGACAGACAAGGTGAGACACATGTTTTATGACACATGATCTGACACAGTGCTTGGCCAAGTTAACCAACAGACCCATCACCCTGCCCAAGACAGACAAGGTGAGACACATGTTTTGTGACACATGCTCTGACACAGTGTTGGCCAAGTTAACCAACAAACCCATCACCCTGCCCAAGACAGACAAGGTGAGACACATGTTTTGTGACACATGCTCTGACACAGTGCTGGCCAAGTTAACCAACAGACCCATCACCCTGCCCAAGGCAGACAAGGTGAGACACATGTTTTGTGACACATGCTCTGACACAGTGCTTGGCCAAGTTAACCAACAGACCCATCACCCTGCCCAAGACAGACAAGGTGAGACACATGTTTTGTAACACATGCTCTGACACAGTGCTTGGCCAAGTTAACCAACAGACCCATCACCCTGCCCAAGACAGACAAGGTGAGACACATGTTTTATGACACATGCTCTGGCACAGTGCTGGCCAAGTTAACCAACACACCCATCACCCTGCCCAAGACAGACAAGGTGAGACACATGTTTTATGACACATGCTCTGACACAGTGCTTGGCCAAGTTAACCAACAGACCCATCACCCTGCCCAAGACAGACAAGGTGAGACACATGTTTTGTGATACATGCTCTGACACAGTGCTGGCCAAGTTAACCAACAGACCCATCACCCTGCCCAAGACAGACAAGGTGAGACAGTGGTTTTGTGACACATGCTCTGACACAGTGCTTGGCCAAGTTAACCAACAGACCCATCACCCTGCCCAAGACAGACAAGGTGAGACACATGTTTTATGACACATGCTCTGACACAGTGCTGGCCAAGTTAACCAACAGACCCATCACCCTGCCCAAGACAGACAAGGTGAGACACATGTTTTATGACACATGCTCTGACACAGTGCTGGCCAAGTTAACCAACAGACCCATCACCCTGCCCAAGACAGACAAGGTGAGACACATGTTTTGTGACACATGCTCTGACACAGTGCTGGCCAAGTTAACCAACAGACCCATCACCCTGCCCAAGACAGACAAGGTGAGACACATGTTTTGTGACACATGATCTGACACAGTGCTGGCCAAGTTAACCAACAGACCCATCACCCTGCCCAAGACAGACAAGGTGAGACACATGTTTTGTGACACATGCTCTGACACAGTGCTTGGCCAAGTTAACCAACAGACCCATCACCCTGCCCAAGACAGACAAGGTGAGACACATGTTTTGTGACACATGCTCTGACACAGTGCTGGCCAAGTTAACCAACAGACCCATCACCCTGCCCAAGACAGACAAGGTGAGACACATGTTTTGTGACACTTGCTCTGACACAGTGCTTGGCCAAGTTAACCAACAGACCCATCACCCTGCCCAAGACAGACAAGGTGAGACACATGTTTTATGACACATGCTCTGACACAGTGCTGGCCAAGTTAACCAACAGACCCATCACCCTGCCCAAGACAGACAATGTGAGACAGCGGTTTTATGTCACATGTTCTGACACTGCCCTGGCCAAATTTACCAACAGACCTTTCACCCAGCTTTATACAGACAAGGTGAGACACATGTTTCATGACACATGCTCTGACACTGCCCTGGCCAAGTTAACCAACAAACCCTTCACCCAGCTTTATACAGACAAGGTGAAACACATGTTTTGTGACACATGCTCTGACACAGTGCTTGCCAAGTTAACCAACAGACCCATCACCCAGCCCAAGACAGACAAGGTGACACATGTTTTATGACACATGCTCTGGCACAGTGCTGGCCAAGTTAACCAACACACCCATCACCCTGCCCAAGACAGACAAGGTGAGACACATGTTTTATGACACATGCTCTGACACAGTGCTTGGCCAAGTTAACCAACAGACCCATCACCCTGCCCAAGACAGACAAGGTGAGACACATGTTTTGTGATACATGCTCTGACACAGTGCTGGCCAAGTTAACCAACAGACCCATCACCCTGCCCAAGACAGACAAGGTGAGACAGTGGTTTTGTGACACATGCTCTGACACAGTGCTTGGCCAAGTTAACCAACAGACCCATCACCCTGCCCAAGACAGACAAGGTGAGACACATGTTTTATGACACATGCTCTGACACAGTGCTGGCCAAGTTAACCAACAGACCCATCACCCTGCCCAAGACAGACAAGGTGAGACACATGTTTTATGACACATGCTCTGACACAGTGCTGGCCAAGTTAACCAACAGACCCATCACCCTGCCCAAGACAGACAAGGTGAGACACATGTTTTGTGACACATGCTCTGACACAGTGCTGGCCAAGTTAACCAACAGACCCATCACCCTGCCCAAGACAGACAAGGTGAGACACATGTTTTGTGACACATGATCTGACACAGTGCTGGCCAAGTTAACCAACAGACCCATCACCCTGCCCAAGACAGACAAGGTGAGACACATGTTTTGTGACACATGCTCTGACACAGTGCTTGGCCAAGTTAACCAACAGACCCATCACCCTGCCCAAGACAGACAAGGTGAGACACATGTTTTGTGACACATGCTCTGACACAGTGCTGGCCAAGTTAACCAACAGACCCATCACCCTGCCCAAGACAGACAAGGTGAGACACATGTTTTGTGACACTTGCTCTGACACAGTGCTTGGCCAAGTTAACCAACAGACCCATCACCCTGCCCAAGACAGACAAGGTGAGACACATGTTTTATGACACATGCTCTGACACAGTGCTGGCCAAGTTAACCAACAGACCCATCACCCTGCCCAAGACAGACAATGTGAGACAGCGGTTTTATGTCACATGTTCTGACACTGCCCTGGCCAAATTTACCAACAGACCTTTCACCCAGCTTTATACAGACAAGGTGAGACACATGTTTCATGACACATGCTCTGACACTGCCCTGGCCAAGTTAACCAACAAACCCTTCACCCAGCTTTATACAGACAAGGTGAAACACATGTTTTGTGACACATGCTCTGACACAGTGCTTGCCAAGTTAACCAACAGACCCATCACCCAGCCCAAGACAGACAAGGTGACACATGTTTTATGACACATACTCTGACACAGTCCTGGCCAAGTTAACCAACAGACCCTACACGTGCATGCATATGTTTTCATTTGTGTTTCATGTATGTGTATGTAATGTGTTTGCATGTTGTAAACGTACCTGTGTGCACTTGCACTTGACAACATTGCATGATCAAAGTGTTCAGCATTCAAACTCATTTCAGCAAGCAGCCTGGAAACCTGTGTTGCATCGTGGCAAGTCCAGCATACACATTAGCATCACAGAGTACATCAGAGCTTCCCAGGTAGGTGTCCAGGCATCGGCAGCAAATGGATTTGAGCTAAGTCTGCAATGACAGAACATTTGTGCTCTCAGACGCTTGTTCAGAAACTGAGTGTGGCAGAAATTAAAGACTGCATCAGTCTTGTAAGCCCCACCCCTTCATGAGATATGGCGCTATAGAAATGACCACTATTATTATTAAAATGTGGATGTGGGGTCTTTAACATGAGCAATGATCTTAGTGTGTGCTGTGCACATGAAGGCAAGACGGACACTGAAGAGTCTGCACGAGTGTTGATTCAGAGGAACTGGGGAAAAACCCTGTCTTTCACCCCATCATATCCAGGAAATGAACCATTGACCATGGCTCACTTTTACTGTACTGAATTTGGCTTTAAAAAAAATAGAAGAAAGTAAATGTGTGAGATCCTGGACCCAAATGGCACGATACACCTGCATGGCATTGCCATTTATACAGTTGACCATAGGCAGTCACATTGAGAAATGATTATTTATTGTTTAATATTATTTTTGAATAAAACAGAAAAAGGAGAGGGGGTGGGGAGGGGGGGGAAGGGACGAAACGGAAGAGGTGTGATACTTTCAACATCACAATAAGGCTATGAAGTACACAGAATATTATTCCTGAACTTAAAAAAAGTATTATATATATAAGGGGGGGGGGGGGGATAATATGGAAGAGTTGATACATTCGACATCTTGCAGTGTGACCAGAAAGAGATGGGAGATGCGATGGAAGTGTATGGTTCGGTGTTCTGTCGGGCTGAGCTGGAGGGTGTGTCCTCTGACATCATTCTGAATGTGAGCCATGCCCCCGACAGTCTCAGCATTCCTCTGGACCAGCTGACCATCCACCCATGCGTCCTGAGCGCCGATTCCATGCCGCTGCCTGGTAAGCAGTTCTGTCTTTGCAGGTCACAAGACTTTGGGGCTGGTCTCAAAGAATTAAAAAACAATAAAAATGTTTTAGAAAATCTTGAATGAATGAATGAATGATGATGATGATGATGATGATGATGATGATGATGATCGCTTTTATATGGCGCTATTCTCTGCTCTAGAGTAGACTCACTGCACTCACATGTGATTCTACTTGAGTGACTCTGTTTTTATAGGACATTTTTGAATATCCACTGAAGTTTTATTATTACAAAATGAAAATTTATATAAGGCGCTTAAAAACTTCCACACAAAGCCTTGCTTGTTAACAGTGCCACACCGATTGTGTGATATATAGCTGTCCTAGAAATGCAGTTATAAAGTGGATTCTCTGTTTCATTTTAAATAACTCACAAGGCCAGTACAGCAGTCTCCTCTGTTTTGAAGTCAGTCATCCACAAGGACTGTGTGATATAGCAGTTATAGCAAGACACCTGAAAAGCGGACAGGCTGTCTATTTTAGACAACAAGCCCAGAGTGGAAAGTGGATTTGCTGTCTCATTTTAGATAACAGGCTTGTGTGTATAATGGATTTGTTGTTTCATTTTAATTTTAGACAACAAGGCCTGTGTGGAAAGTAGATTTGCTGTCTCGTTTTATTTTTAGACAACAGGACCAGTGTGAAAAGTGGATTTGATGTTTTATGTTAGACCACAAGGCTTATGTGGTAAGTGGATTTGCTGATGTGTAAAAAACAAAAAACATTTTTTTTCATTTCTTACAAGGCCTGTTTGGGAAGTGGAATTCCTGTCTCATTTGAGACAACAAGGCCTGTGTGGGAAGTGGAATTCCTGTCTCATTCTAGACAACAAGGCCTGTGTGGGAAGTGGAATTCCTGTCTCATTTGAGACAACAAGGCCTGTGTGGGAAGTGGAATTCCTGTCTCATTCTAGACAACAAGGCCTGTGTGGGAAGTGGATCTTCTGTCTTATCTTAAACATGGCCAATGTGGAGAGTGGATCTGCTGTCTCGTTTGAGACAACAAGGCCTGTGTGGAAAGTGGATCTGTTGTCTCATTTTAACAAGGTCTGTGTGAAAAACATCTGCTGTCTCAGCTTAGACTCAAGGCATTGATGAGCGCATGATGAATGTACATTATTATTATTAGACAGCAAGGCCAGTGTGGAAAGTGGATCTGCTGTCTCATTTCAGAGAACAAGGCCTGCGTGGGAGTGCCTGCCCCTCGCAGACTTCGCTTCTCTCCCCCAGCAGAGAACTTCACACTCTGTCACTACTCTGCCAGTTGCCTGCAGGAGTTGCCCATCTTTGGCTCCTTCACCATGAAGGTTAAAAAATCATTGCATCAGAATCAGGGGGACCATTTACACAAGTAAAACTCTTTTCCCACGAGGAGCATTTGCACTAGCAAATCTGTCCATGGCAAGGTCAAGATGGGTGTGGGATTTTACATTGACCTGTAGCTGTCCTGGGATGGATATACTGGATACAAGCCACACTCTGCTCCACTCAGGAGTAAGACTGAATGTGACTTGCATTCCAGAGCACATCATCTGGACATTTGGCTGACAGATGATGCATTCTGAGTGATGGTGATGTTAGGCTTCTGACTGAAGTCAGGTCTGGATGTTCTTGTAGATGTATGTGCAATTGTGTAGGCCCAGCCTGAGCTGGACTTGTATGTGCAATTGTGTAGGCCCAGCCTGAGCTGGACTTGTAGATGTACGTGCAATTGTGTAGGCCCAGCCTGAGCTGGACTTGTAGATGTATGTGCAATTGTGTAGGCCCAGCCTGAGCTGGACTTGTAGATGTATGTGCAGTTGTGTAGGCCCAGCCTGAGCTGGACTTGTAGATGTATGCGCAATTGTGTAGGCCCAGCCTGAGCTGGACTTGTAGATGTATGTGCAATTGTGTAGGCCCAGCCTGAGCTGGACTTGTAGATGTATGTGCAATTGTGTAGGCCCAGCCTGAGCTGGACTTGTAGATGTATGTGCAATTGTGTAGGCCTAGCCTGAGCTGGTCTTGCAGGAGATCTGCCCAGGTCACAGTGTGAAAAGTCTCAGTATCACAAGCAGAGTATTTCAGTATCACAAACAGAGTTTCTCAATATCATAAGTAGTGTTTCTCCGACACTAGATGATCAGAATCTGTCAGACTTTTGCAAGATGGTAACTTACAGTTAGCCCAACACAACTTGGTATTTTGTATGTTAATTGTTTTTGTTTTGTTTTTGTTTGTTTGTTGTTGTTGTTGTTGTTTTTGGGGGGAGGATTTGTTTTATAACTGGATCTGGTGGGGTGTTAATTTGTACCCTTTTTGGTGTGTTCTGTTCTAACAGCCAGAAGAGCAGAGACTGCAGGTGTCAGTGTTGTTAAAACTCAGTGATCAGATACGCAACACCTTTGACTACTGTGAGCTGCAGATCCCTCTGCTTAATGGGTAAGGTTTGTGTGTGTTTGTGCATGATCTGTCCATTTGTGAGTGCATGTGTGTGTGTGTGTGTGTGTGTGTGTGTGTGTGTGTGTGTGTGTGTGTGTGTGTGTGTGTGTGTGTGTGTGTGTGTGTGTGCAAGTGAGAAGGCGCAAAAGACTCTGTATGTTTTTGCTTTTGAGCTGTCATTATACACACACACACACACACACACACACACACACACACACACACACACACACACACACACACAAACATTAGTTTATGTATTTGTGCTTTTGCCTGTGCAATTAAACATGTGTGCATGCATGTTGTAAGCATGACTGTCTGTAGGTGTATGTATTCATGTGCACAAGCATGTGCATACATTTGTGAATGCATGTTTGTCTGCATGTATGAGCATGTGTGTGCTTGTACAGGTATATACAGGTGACTTTTATCTGTGTCTCTCTGTGTGTGGGTTTGTACAAGTATACACAAGTGACTTGTATCTGTGTCTCTCTGTGTGTGGGCTTGTACAAGTATACATAAGTGACTTGTATCTGTGTCTCTCTGTGTGGGCTTGTACAAGTATACACAAGTGACTTGTATCTGTGTCTCTCTGTGTGTGGGCTTGTACAAGTATACACAAATGACTTGTATCTGTGTCTCTCTGTGTGTGGGCTTGTACAAGTATACACAAATGACTTGTATCTGTGTCTCTCTGTGTGTGGGCTTGTACAAGTATACATAAGTGACTTGTATCTGTGTCTCTCTGTGTGTGGGCTTGTACAAGTATACACAAATGACTTGTATCTGTGTCTCTCTGTGTGTGGGCTTGTACAAGTATACATAAGTGACTTGTATCTGTGTCTCTCTGTGTGGGCTTGTACAAGTATACACAAGTGACTTGTATCTGTGTCTCTCTGTGTGGGCCTTTTCATGTGTTTGGTCAGCATTCACAGCATGTACCTGCAGTTCCTCATCCAGTGATTTCTTTCTCCTCATGTCTGCAGTCCCCCAGTACAAACAGTGGAGTCGTCTCCCTCTCAGGGTGTGGTCAGCGTCTCACCCGACAGGCGCATCGTCGTCTGGAACATAGGTACCAGGCTGGGCTTTGGCTTTTCTTTTCTTCTTCATTTTCTTTCTCTTTTGGGGGGGCAGGGAGGGGACCTGCTTCATTCAGTAAATTCTGCATTTCTTTTTTGTTTGGCTGGATCCATTTTTAGTTGGTGAAGTTGGGGCAGCAGTATCAGCCAGGCTCTTGGGTCACATCTCTTACACACACTGAGCTTGGCTTTCCAGCACCTTTGGCACCTCCCTCCTTGGAGTAAGGATGTCATAAACCACTGCTTGGAGTTTGATCTGTTATATGTCTGATGGTAAAAAGTACATGTCTCTGTTTTGTAAACGTACATCTGCCCACAGAGACATACGAATAAACGAAGAGGCAACTCTGACCTGAAAATGTGAAAAAAAGGAAGATGCAACTCTGACCTGAATCAGTAACTACCACGTATGTCCAATGTACGGTTTGAATGGACAATGAGAAGACAGTGTCATTACAGTTATTTTATCAGACTGCATGGTGTATAAGTGTTATACATTTTACATAGGTCTCTCAACTGTTTCTGGCCAAAGTGTGCCTATGTTCCCTACCCCTCCCAAACTCCTGTAACAGACCTGTCTGTACTGGTGTCCCAAGGAGAACTCTATGGAGGTGCATCCTTGTAGTGCCCTAGTAGTAGCTGGGAATGGGATTTAACTAGGCCCAGTAACCAGTGTGGATTGTGTTCAGGCCAGAAGTTTCCCAGCAAAACAGTGGAGGTTTCCATGACAGCCACCATTCACCTGGGGGACAAAGCCAAGAGCATCACAGCCAGCTCACCTGAGGATCAGTTCTGTGTCGGTCACAACGCCTACTGCCAGGTGAGAATTCTGAGAGCAGATGTTCTTGGTCGATCACAGCAGCTACTGCCAGGCAAACATTTTGAGAGTAGATGTTCTTGGTTGGTCACAGCTCTACTGCCTGCTGAGAATTTTAGGAGCAGGTGTTATCGGCCAGTCACAGCTCTGCTGCCAGGTGAGAATTTTGAGAGCAGGTTTTCTCGGTCAGTCACAGCTCTACTGCCAGAAGAAGGTTTGCTGACCACATCTTCGCGGTCAGGCAAGAACATTGACAGCAGGTTATCTGTGTCTGTCACAGCTCATAGTCATGCTGCCAGGTGAGAGTTTTGTGTGTGTGTGTGGATGTGGGTAGGGGTGTGTGGGTGTGCATGCATGTATGTGCATGTGTGCGTGCAAGTGTGTGTGTGTGTGTGTGATATTCAGAGGCATGTCACTTTTACTGTTTGGGTAAAACCAGAAGAACCACCAACCATTTACCCATGACCATGTGTGTTTCAGCTGTACTTCCTTGTGCCAGAGTTCACTCACACTGGTTGCCATGTCGACCCACGCTCAGTGCAAGTCTCCCCTGCCACAAAGTTTAAACTGACCACAAGTATGTTGGTTTGGTTGGGTCTGTGTGCCAAATACACATGTGTGCGTGCGTGCGTGTGTGCTTGCGTGTGTGTGTGTGTGTGTGTGTGTGCATGAGCTCTCATGTGTGTGTGTGCATGCGTGTGTGTGTGTGTGTGTGCATGAGCTCTCATGTGTGTGTGTGTGTGTGCATGCGTGTGTGTGTGTGTGTGTGTGTGCATGAGCTCTCATGTGTGTGTGTGTGTGCATGCGTGCATCCATGTGTGTTTCTGTGTTTCTGTGTGAATGTGCTTTAGAACATTCGTGTGTTTTAGCATGGACCTTGTCTGTTCTTCATCAGCATGCATGTCCAACCCTGTAGCCAAATCATGAATGTGCTTTTTTTCTTCTTCTTTTTGTGTGTGTGTTGAAGGTCGAGAGTACAAGTCCAATGACTACAAGATCTGGAACTCCCTGGGTGAAGCACTGACTGTGAAGATCTAGAAGTGAGAGTGCAAATAGTGAATTGGACGATAGCAGCTGCAGCGCTGACAAATTTCTGTGGCCAAACAGCAGTTGTTGTGGCCATAACAAAACATGTTCACTATGGACAAGACAACAGTTGTTGTGGCTGTGACAGTGCATAGAAGCTATAACTCAACACAAAACATATTGTGGTTTTGTCAGTGCATGATGGCTACAACCGCAACAGTAGTTGTGGCCATGACAATTCATGGATGCTATGGTCAAGACAACACTTGTTGTAGCCAAGACAGTGCATATGGTCACTATAACCAAGACAACACTTCTGGCCGTGGCAGTGTATGGTTGCTGTGGCCAAGACAACAGTTGCTGAAGCCAAGACAGTGCATGGTTGCTATGGCCAAGACAACACTTGTGGCCATGACAGTGCATGGTTTCTGTGGACCATAGTTGTAGCCAAGACAGTGCATGGTCGTTATAACCAAGACAACAGTTGTTTTGGCTGTGACAACTCATGGTCGCTATGGCCAGAACAACAAGTGTTGCGGCATAGACACCAGTTGCTGTGTCCAGAACAACAGCTCCTATGGCTTTGACAGTATTTATGTGGCATGGAATCACAGTTGGTATGGCTTTGACAGCAGTTTTATTGTTTCGACAATAGTTTCTGTGAAAGTGACAACCCATGCTGAGGGTGGGCAACAGTTGCTTTGAGATTTGATAACTGTTGCTGTAAAATTGACATTTCTTTGTAACTGTGCCTCTTTAACATGTGCAATAAATTTATACATATTTTCTGAAGTGAGGTGTGTTTTGTGAGTGTGTGTGTACGCACACGTATTTGCTGGTACATGCTGGTGTGTGCACATGCATGTATGTGTGTGTTTGTAGTTCCTTGTGTGCATGTCTGCAGGTATATGTGGTGCTTGTGTTTTTGTGTATGTGTGTTGGCCAAATCAAAGAAGCTAATTACAAACAACTGCAGGGCATACTGAATGCATTATTAATATTAAGAGATACTTGTTGGAGATTACTGAATGCTTTGGTCCATGGTAGCACACTTTCACAGTGATTGTGTGGTGTCTTTGTCATCCACAATAATTGGTGCCTTCTCACACATGCGCACACATACACACATGCACACACACACACACAAACAAGCACATAAAAGAGCTGAGAAACTCCAATACATTCTTCTTCATTTGGAATACAATTATTCACTCTCAGATGACTTGTATTCATGACATGAATGATGGTTCACAGCAATCAATATTGCATGATTGTTTTTAAAACATGCAGCACGTGCTTGCAGATTGGTTCTACTTTTTGGCATGCTGCGCAGAGCATCCACAAACGCCAATCAAAACTGGCTGCATCAAATCTGCAGCAACTTTCTAATTTTTCTTGCAAGTATTGTGGACTTCAGGCACAGATGCCGCTATAAGTCAAAATTTACATATGTACACTACAATGTTACTTGCGCTGTGATGAAGAGAAATCTTGTGAATGGAGTCAGTTAATGTAAATGAACACCCAACAACCTTCTGAATGTACAGATGCTTTTCTCCACTGAAAGATTTCTATAAGTTAAGGGATCCTCCCTGTAGTCCAAGGTGATTCAGTTTTCAGTTGTTCAAAAGGCTGTTCTGGGCAAGGACAAACATAACCTGTAGTGCATCTGTGGTCCACATTTCATCACAGCAGAGTTCCCTTTTGAGTAGCACTCAATACATGCAGAGAGATGTTTTAAAAGAATGGCAACTTTGATGAGTTTAACCCCCCCCACCCCCCCCCCCACCTGCCATGACCCTTCTCAATAATAGGAGAATGTCTCAAAACTGTGCCTTCAAAGATGGCAATGATTCTTCCACTGCTACATTTTGGTTTGGAGACTGACAAATATACCCACCTCTGTGCCTGCAGATGTTTAACTACAGCAGAAAATATAATACATGCTGTTTAGACTTCTCCAAGCCAGTAAATTGTCCCATGTGACCTTCAGAAGGACAGAGTACTTTATCACTCCACATGCTTTTCTCGGGTGTTGGTGACATGCAATACGCTGTATTTATCATATCGGATAATCTTTCTTTAGTAACAGTGCAGACTAGCATTGTTCAGCAAGACTCCTGACTCTCACAGAGGGTCATGGCTTGGGTCTTGGTCCTACAGACTAAGTGTACGAATCAGTTAAAAGGCGGCACCCATGCAGTTTGTGACAGAACCAACTTTGACTGGAAAGTCTGTGTGAAAAACTGTGTACCTAAGTAAGTTAAATCAAATCTCGCTTGTGCTGAATCTGACAAAAGCCTTTACCTAGGCAGGCTTGTGTTCCAAACAGATACTACAGTCAAGATCAGGCCACCAAGCTTTGAGGTATTACTTTCAACAGAAAGATAGAAACACACACACACATGCACACACACACACACACATACACACACACATGCACCTATGCCAAGACAGTGACTCCAGCTTAAATTCTGCTCAATCAGGATACAGTTTTAGACAGGGAAAAGTCATAAACTAGATTGGTGTAGTAGAAACCTCATCAGAAATAATGGTCTCAGCATCAGGAGGATAGGTGAGTCTTTGGTGACTGTGGAAAGATTTTATGTACATGGAAAAACAAAGAGGGCTGACTGCAAAAATGATGACCTCCAAACGAGGGGTGCTCTCCCCTGTAAGGGTGATTGATCTCTGATCAGGGTTCCGATTCATACACAGAGCACACTGACAAGTACAGCCCCTGCTGCTGATGTTCTTTTTTCTTCTTTTTTTCTGCACAGTTCTCAACTCCCAAGATCACACCTGTCCTTGTGAGTACGTGTCGTTCAGCTTGTCGAAGACAGGGATGGGAGGAACCAGCACCTTGAATGGCTGTGAACAGAAACAAACAAAATACAGTGTTGTTTTGAAGGATGGAACAGCATATTCTCTCTCTCTCTCTCTCTCTCTCTCTCTCTCTCTCTCTCTCTCTCTCTCTCTCTCTCTCTCTCTTTCTTCTTCTCTCTCTCCCTCTCCCTTACTGTTCTTAATAAGATAAGCATTGACTGCTTCTGTTTTCTTTTCCAATACTTGTCATATAAATTGATCAGATATTCTGCTGCTTTATTTGCTGGTTGTATGCTCATAATATGTAACTGAATGATATATGGCATGTGTTCATCTGGCGCTGTGAACATGCTATGTGCGTGTGGAAATTCTCATGTATAACATTTCACACACTCATTCACGCTGTATGTATATAAATAATGCCTGTAATTAGATATCTACTCATCAGTAGCTTAGCAAGGACTAGTTGTTAGGCAGGTTTTTGACTGAACCTAAACAACAATCCTTGTAAAATAAAGTTTTCGAGTTCGAGTTCAAGTTCTCTCTCTCTCTGATTTTTTTTATTTACTCATCAGTTGCTTAGCAAGGACTAGTTGTTAGACAGGTTTTTGACTGAATCTAAACTACAGTCCTTAGAAAATAACGTTTTTGAGTTTGAGTTCAAGTCCTCTCTTCCATTCTTTCCCTGTCCGATGGCTCCCCCTGTCCCCTGTCTCTTTTTTTCTTTTATTTCCTCCTCCCCATATGGAAATTCAAGAACCAGAAAATAAATTTTGAGGTTCTGTGTGTGTGTGTGTGTGTGTGTGTGTGTGTGTGTGTGTGTGTGTGTGTGTGTGTGTGTGTGTGTGTGTAGTGTGTGTGTGTGTGTGTGTGCATGTGTGTAGTGTGTGTGCAAATAAGTGTGTGTGTTTGTACGTGTGTGTGGATACACACATGTGTGCGTGTATGTGTGTGTGTGCATGCATGTGTGCATGCATGCATGTATGCATGTGTGATAGCATGTGTGTTCACCCCCCCCCCCCCTCCCCTGTCCCACCCCCGGGAAACCATTTTGTTCAACACATCTCTCTCAGTCCAGTGGTTTCTCCATAATGCAATACCATAAAAGGCAGGACTAAATCATAAAAATGGAAAAACACATAGCATGCCACATAACCCAACTCCAGCACTCTCAATGCAAATGCATGCTCTTGACAAAAGCAACTGACAGAGATAGAACACAGAAGATTTTCACGACATGATTCGTCATTAATTTGTCAAAACAAATGAATATTTTTTAACTCAAATGCTAAAATTTTCTTACCAATTTTAAGGCAGATCATACATGGGAGATACATGATGATAACTGAAGGTCACTGAGCACTCTGTTTTTCGTTTGCTTCATTCACTTTTCTCTGTTGACTAAGAGACATGAGAGAGATGTGATGTTACAGGCCAGGAGTCCTGCCCTCACTCTGTCTATTCGAAACTGGTTCAGCCAAAGAAATATCGAACACAGTATGCATTAGCTGGCCTAGGAAGTGTTGTGCTTAAAATGCCTGCAGGTGAAATTTCATCCTGTGGCTGGTCTTAGACACTAAATGTCCCTTGTTTGTTGGACATAAATTTTGACATTTATCAGAGCAAATCTGTAATGCTCTAACCCAACATTTATCAGAGCACAATCTGTGATGCACTAACCTTAGACACTAAATGTCCCTTGTTTGTTTGACAGAAATTTTGACATTTATCAGAGCAAATCTGTCATGCTCTAACCCAACATTTATCAGAGTACAATCTGTGATGCACTAACCTAACATTTATCAGAGCACAATCTGTGATGCACTGACCCAACATTTATCAAAGTAAATCTGTGACACACTAACCCAACATTTATCAGAGCAAATCTGTGATGCCCAAACAGGTGTGTGCCCAACTGGTTCTGCTCATTGTGTGGGCTATTTAAAATCATGTTCAGCCTTTGCAGCTGCAGCTGTATGACTGGTGGTGAAACAGCCAGAAGAGATAGAAAAAGGTTTCAACACATATGCACTGGACAGAATCTGTGTTTTCTACCTATGCTGCTTAGCATTTAAGACTTTATTGTCCATGGTGGGAAATTCTTTACAAACTGAGGTTTTATGGATATATTTTTGTTAATCTTGTAAAGCATGGTGCGCTCTCCCTTGTTAGTGAGATATTGTGCAACAGAAATGACTGCTGTTATCTTTATTACTTTCATTTGATTTCTTTTTCTCTGCAACTGATACAAGTTTTCTCCCTACCTCTGGAGCAATATGCTTGTCCACATGCTCTTCACGGAAATATCTGGTTCCATATGGCAGGTGCCCAAACCTGGAGGTGGTGTGTAGCAATGGTTCATAAGGCACTTCACGTTTGGTGAAGGGCTGGAATCTGAAACAAACAAAATTACAGAAACTTTAACATAATGACAAATATTCATTGAAACATGCTGTAATAACAAATCTTGAGAAGATGCTACCTTTAGAAAACAAAATGCACACACAGTCTCTCTCTCTCTCTCTCTCACTCTCTCTCTCACACACACACACACACACACACACACACATGCACACACACACACACACACACACACACACACACACACACACACACACACACACACACACACACTCACCCCTGCATCTCTTTCAACTTTTTTTTAAAATGAAGAATAAAACCAGTTCATGTCTAACAGTTCCTTCCTTAACACAACATGATTTAACCTTGTGCATGTGCAAGCAGTAGCCCCTCCAACACATACTTACACACAGGCACACAACTAGGACCTCTCTGTGTAAGGTCAACAGGTAGCAACTCACATGTCATCATTGAGCCGAGTCACCCATTCCTCAGCCTTCATGATTTCACGCGCCTTCTCCAGCGAGTAGAAGTCGGTGGAAACACGCAGGGTTGGCTGGAATGGCTTGTATCTCTGTTGCTGAACTGATTCTGGTTTCCGGAAAGGACCCTGTAACATGAGTCAGTTTGAGTTACTTGCTGAGAATGATAATAATTTATAATTTCCAGTGTGCAAAATCTTGTCCGGAGAGATCAGTCTGAGTGCACACGCACACGCAAGCACATATGGGTGTGCAGCCAACACAAACAAGCACACTACATACAATTTACAAACAACTTAAACAGATAATGAATATGAGCTTATAGTGGAGGAAAATAGCATCGTGTGAGAGGGAAAAAGCAGTGTCAGGTCTGTTGCTTTTGAAAAAGAAATATCTTAAGGTGGAACGCATACCAAAACACACACATACACACACTTAAGGTGGAATGCATACCGAAACAAGAGTCAGAACAAAGAGTTTACTCTGGAGAAGAGAATACTCCTGCAGAGAATCAAACCTGTGACATTCTGATCATGAGTCCCACACTCTACCCCTGGGCTACAATCCCACAGACAAGTGCCTGCCATAAAAATAAGTAATGAAGAACCCTTAATAGTGTACATCAGCCCAGCAAAATTCTACAGAAATTCCACTGCCATGAGGAGTTGACCAGTGGGCTTGGAAGCAAGTGACTCTATTGCAGAGCTCTGCCCATTGCCATGGGAAACTGCTGGCACTTCTCCTGGGAAGATTTCTATTGTGAAAGCAAAGTACTAGGCAAAACTACTAATGACAGCCAGCCAGCCCCAAAGCCACTGAAAAGTGGCCTCAAAAAAAGGGCATGTGGTCTGTGTTGAAGCATCACTGACATAAACTTAAAAAAATAAAATAAACAGAAGACTTCATGGAGAAGGATTTCTGGATGAAAGATCACCCCCAAAAATTGTCCATAAAACTGGGGTGGTCTTCCTTGAGGGAACATTCACATTAGAAAAAAGGGGGGATGGGGGGTGGGTTGGGGGGGGGGGGGGCAGATAAATTGAAGATTTCATGGAACTTGGGTCCCAGAAGATATTAAATAGTCTCTTATGAGGCTCTAGGTCTTTCGTTAGGGGTTCTGCCGGCCATGCATTTCAAGTCACGGAAATGTGTTCCCAAAAGACATTAAGCAGTCCCTAATGAGGCTCTAGGTTTTCTTTATTTTTGGAGTTCTGCCCCCTGTGCAACTCATGGAAACATGGTCCCAAAAGACATTAAGCAGTCCATAATGAGGCCCTAGGTTTTTCGTTAGGGATTCTGCCAACTGTGCAGTTCATGAAAATCTGATCCTAAAAGACATTAAGCGGCCGCTAATGAGGCTCTAAGTCTTTCGTTAGGAGTTCTGCCCCCTGTGCGACTCCCGGAAACGTGGTCCCAAAAGACATTAAGCAGTTCCTCCAGAGGATCTAGGTCTTTTGTTCGGGGTGTGGCAGCTGCATGCGCACAGTGACAGCAAAATGCTCACCTGTGGCTTCTCAGGCAGCGGTGGCAGGTGCTTGGGGAGCCTGTCGTTGTAGCTGGCCCAGGCTGGGTCAAACTTGCTCTTGATGGGCTGCTTTCTTGGGGTGCGGCAGAGGCTGGACGCTCTGCAGTATGTACTCCTGCTCACTGGGGAACCTGCCAGGACATGAAAAAATAACAAAGTGTGAAGAGAGGGGAAAATGGGGGGGGGGGGGGGGGGGGGGGGAGGGGGAGGCTGGGGTAAGGGGGGAAGCATGGACACAATGCTGAATCTACAGAAAGGTCAGGAAAGGGAGGGACAGCACTGTACATTTATATGTATATGCATGCATGTGCACACAAGAAAAAATGCATGACCCCTGCCCTATGCCTCCCTCCTCCCCCTATATATGTGCACACGCATGCACACACACACACACACACACAAACACACATGCATGCACACACACACACACACACACACACACACACACACACACGCATGCATACATGCATGCATGCACGCACACACACAAACACACATGCATGCACACCCACCCACCCACACACACACACACACACACACACACACACACACACACACAACACAATACACACACACACACACGCACACATACTCAACTAAAATAAATAAATGAATAATTAAATACACAAATTATTTTTTCCAAATACAGCTTGAAAACCTCAACAATGACATCACTTATTATGGCAGGTGTTTAAATTAGTTTTTAAACAGTCACAAGAAGAGCAAAAAAAAAAAAAAATGCTTTTCACTTTGTTTCTCTCCTGTCGTCCCCCATATCATTGAAGACAGCAAAGCTTCCTCAACTTACGGCTGGAATGGAGAGTTATAGATGCCGGGGATGACATGTGTGCTGATCAGATGATGGTTCTTGCGTGCCTCATGCTCCTGGCGCATTTTTGCACGCTGCTCCTCGATTCGTCTCCGCACCATCGCTTGCTGTTCTGCAAACTCTTCCAGTTCTGACCTGATACAAGAAAGGTTTGCAAATGATTACAGAGTGTATTTTCTACATATCAACACTTCATTTTATATATAGAGAGAGATTGTTTCAGTACCCATTTGTGTGTGAAATATTTCAGTGTGTATTTTTGCTTACATCTAGCTTTAACCTGTATGGTTCCAGAATATTTCAGAGACATGTGCTGGACCAGACAGGATGGGTGTGGTAAGGAGGGGAGGTGGGAAGGGCGGGGGAGATAGTAGATGGGTGTAAACTGGCTGAGTTTAGATAATAAATTTTACAGCCATTACAGTTAGTAGTAGTTCTATTTCATGACATGTTAATTTCTATGATGCATGTAGGTCAATGTGGAGGCTGTCCTTCAACTTAAAGGTTTAAATGTATTTTTTGTTCTCTGCATTTTTTTTATTTTTTTTAATGACTGGAATATATGTGAATGGGATTAGTACTATATAGCAGTGCTTGCACTGAATCGCTCGCTTTGGGTAACACTACAGTATTGTATTGTCATATGGGTGTGACAGTGATGATGATGAATGCACCAACACAAAGAAACATTCCTTATGCTTTTACTTGGCAGGAATAAGTATAAATTCTTATGTCTCACATACCTGATGATTTCATTCTTGACCTGCAAGGCCTCCAGGTAACGTTTGCGACTGTAGTAGTTGAACATGTACTTCCTGACATAGTACCCTCGCCACATCTTTTGGATCTGAGGGCAAAAAGAGAGCATAGAGTATCTTAATAACATACTGTTATATTGTTGTTAACATTTCTGTACTTTTTTCTTTTTTTCTGTTGTCATAAGCATGGAAACTATCAGTGACACAACCATCAGACTTTGGGAAAGATGAATCCAAAATCAGATCAAACATTGTGGCTTGACATTTTTCTTCTTTAAAAACAAAAACAACCTTTTATATATTTTTTTTTTAACAAATTCCTCTTGTCTAGAACTCAATACATATGCATCACAGTTTACACAAAACAGTAACAAAACATCAGAACTGATTTTGTCAAGAACACTGTCTGGATGGAAATTAAAAAACAAACAAAACTAAAAAAACTAAAAATAATAGCAAGAGAGAGAGAGACAGACAGACAGACAGACAGAGACAGAGACAGACAGGCATATGCAGAGGCAGAGAGACAAAGATACAGAGGCAGAAAGACAGACAGACAGACAGACAGAGATTGTATCAAAGGACTTACGTTTGTCGCCATGCTGTTGTAGTAGTTCAGTTTCATAATAAATACACTGTTCTGTAATGAAAAAAACAAATCAAAAGATGAGTGAACACTGAGAACACACAGCAAGTTATCGTGCATGGACATATATGTGTGACAAGTAATCATGCTTGAGTAATGTGCTCAAATTTGACACATATTTTCATCTGCATCATCAAATTTATATATAATAATATTATACAATAACACCTTCAAATACTTTCCTGAATACCAAAGGAACATGCTTGTACAGCAGACACACTTATATTTCCAACAGGTAACACTGATTTTCAGACTGGTGGTAAGGGTGGTGGTGGTGGTGGTGGGAGGGGGGGGGGTCCTAGGCACTCTGGACTGCTCACACCCACCTTCTTCTTTTTTTTGGAGGGGGGGGGGGGGGCAAACTCCTATTCACTTGCACTTTCAAAATCTCAAATTTCTCATGCATATAATTACAGTATCAGATTTATCTTTAATCACTTCTTGTTTCTCTCTTTGGCTCTGGGGGGCTAAAAATATTAAAATATCTGATTCACCTCCAGTGAGAGATTGATCAACTAATAGGTTCCTTATGAAAGGATTAGGTTCTATTCTGTAATAGGGCAGAAAGTCGTACATTAATGATGCATATACCATTCTTTTGGGGCGAGCTTCAAGGTGTTCTGTCCTGTGGTGAATTCGGATTAGCTTATTCAGTATTGTAAAATTTTACTAGTTTCATTTCTAAGGGAAACTTTAACACTGAGCTACAACTCAGCTAAACTAAACCACTACTCCACTGAGTGTGTGTGTGTGTGTGTGTGTGTGTGTGTGTGTGTGTGTGTGTGTGTGTGTGTGTGTGTGTGTGTGAGTGTATTTGTGTGATACTTATAAGCCCCATACTTACTTTCACCAGTACTCTGTAGAATCTGCGGCCAAGGAAACCTCTCCATGTTTTCTGTATAGCCGTGGCACAAGAGTTCAAATATCTGAAAAGAAAATGTAAAATAATATTTTGCTTACACTGAAATTAAAAAGAAAAATCTAAATACAAGCAATTAAAGGCCCATTTCAGCTCCAAACCCTCCAAAAATATAAGCACACACGCAACAAAAAACATGTTTAATTCAAAAGTAATGCAAACAAATTTGACTCATTTTGACCTTTGCCAAACACCTTGGATGGGAAATCATCCCAGCTTCAAGACATTTTCATAACTCACTCAATTTTCAGACTACCCCCATGAAACTGCATGATTCTGTCAACTAAGCATCACTGCACAAGTTCATCAAACATTATGTGTTTTTGTCAATAAGCAAAAAAGTAAATAAAAACAAAGTTACACCATACCTAGTCATATGCTGTGGGTATGAGCACACCCATACTTCAAATAGGAAACTGATGTGCCATACATCATGGGTGTGAGCAGATGCATGCTTCTGAGAGGAAACTTTATGTGCCATTCATCATCAGTGTGAGCACACCCATGCTTCAGAGAGGAAACTTTATGTGCCATACATCATGGGTGTGAGCAGATGCATGCTTCAGAGAGGAAACTTTATGTGTCATTCATCATCAGTGTGAGCACACCCATGCTTCAGAGAGAAAACTTTATGTGCCATTCATCATCAGTGTGAGCACACCCATGCTTCAGAGAGGAAACTTTATATGCCATACATCATGGGTGTGAGCAGATGCATGTTTCAGGGAGGAAACTTTATGTGCCATTCATCATCAGTGTGAGCACACCCATGCTTCAGAGAGGAAACTTTATGTGCCATACATCATGGGTGTGAGCAGATGCATGCTTCAGAGAGAAAACTTGATGTGCCATTCATCATCAGTGTGAGCACACCCATGCTTCAGAGAGGGAACTTTTCGTGCCATACATCACATGGGTGTGAGCAGATGCATGCTTCAGAGAGGAAACTTTATATGCCATACATCATGGATGTGAGCAGATGCATGCTTCAGGGAGAAAACTTTATGTGCCATTCATCATCAGTGTGAGCGCACCCATAACTTCAGAGAATAAGTGTGTCATGCTGCACATTGTGGGTTTAGAGTCACCCAAACATTTTCAAGGGGCAGTGTTATTATTTTACATCAATACATGTAATACACTGTGGATGTAACTACAGCCATACTATTCACAGTCACCTGTGAAAAAAGCATGAGTGTGGGCACACTCACAACACATTGGCAGGTATGTTACTGAAATGCCTATGAAAACCAAAGGGCACCCAAGATGCACTCTGTGTGTGTTTTAAGGTGATATGGTGAAGACTGAGAACAATTCTCCTGATCTCACTCAGCTCTTCAAAATTCCTAACTGGCACTATTAAGGCCACAGGATAAAAACTACTGACTTAATTTTTTACTTACTTCATGTACTCTCGAACTCTGCTGGCACGAAACCATGCTTGAACTGTCACAGCCGCCAAGTACTCTTTTTCCCTTTGGGCCTCAGACTCACTGGGAGGAAAAAAGACAGAAAACAATGGATGAAATAATAATAATAAATAATATTTATCAAGTGTGAACATCTATTATATAGACATAGAGCTAGGTGTTCTGTACAGAATTCAAATATAAACTACATCCACACTGAGACCTCAAGCAGAAAATGGCAGTTACAAGCACCTACAACCACGGAACTAACAAGCAGCCTGCTGTGAACAGTGACAGCTCTAGTTTTCTGTTTGTAGACTGAAGATTGAAGACAAGTCAATCCTTTTTACCCTGCACCATCAGGGACTGGAACTCACTCTCAACTGATTCAGTAGAGGCAACAACTGTTGACACTTTTGTGTCATGTTCCTCCCACTGACCAGTCAACTAGTTGGGTTTTTTTCTTCTTCTTTTTTCTCCTTTTTTTGAGAGACAGAGACAGAATGTCTGAATGACAATGCAACAACTCAATTTTTAGGACTTGTGACCAGAGCTGAAATGTGGACTTTGCGAACACCGCCTAAAGTGCCAGAATAATCATCAACATGATCGTGGGCTTTCAAAGAAAGAAGAAGTCATTGTGAACACTGATTATTGTGCACTAATGTTGCAGATGAAAACAAACCTGGACAATAACACACAACACTAAAACAAAACATGTTAATACAATATACACTGAATATTACAACTTAGCAGCCAAAAGGCCTACGAGCCGCAATATAATAATTAATATGATAATGATAAATAATTCTGAAGGCAACGCCGCGATGTGACCAATTAAGAGGTGGATGTATGATTATAACGATCCCATCCACATTCATAGCAACAACAAAAATCACAACCCAGAGGTATAATATCTTTGTAAATTCAAACTGACTCACTTTTTCCTAATGTAAGAGTCTTCTACGATTTCTTCCACCTGCCGAGACAGGTGAACCATCGCCGCCATTTTGTTTGGCTGTTGTCAAGCAGGGAACAGGAAGTGAACCTCGTTTCCGTGCACATGTCCTTAGTTACCTTCAACAACATGGCTGCCCACTGAAGCCAAAGGACTAAAGAACTCGTAGTTTCCTTTGCTGTCGCGCTTGGAGGAGAGATTTCAAGCAAAATGACGGTCTACATGCCCCCAATAGCCCGCAAAAAACGGGTTGATGACCGGTACAAGTATGTCGATATATTTCTTACTACTTTTCACTGTCTAGATTAAAAAGTTTCTTTGGTTTCCCACCAGCAGTTTGACCCACCATAAGTCGTCGTGCATTTAAAGGTCCTAAACAAGGCAAATATCACAAGCTTTGGCTCCCAGAACGTGTTTCAGGGGTGTTAGTGGTGTTGGTATACGTTAGCAGCATGTAGCACATACAGACCTTGATGCTTATTTACAGTGCAGTGAAGCGTTAGAGCCGCGCAGTCAAAAGTGACTAATGTGAAATGACTTTTAAATAAAAGGAAGAAGAAAAATCCATTAGTTTCTCTCTTTGCTTTAGGCTGTTTACAGACGTGTTCATCACTGATTCTGATCATTGTGATGCTTTATGAGATACCTGCGCATTTTCCATACCACAAGCCAGCTGTTGTATGTCTAGTATTCAATGATGGAATTAAGGTTGATAACAATTATGCATACTGAACTTTCCATGCACATAAATATTTCCAAAGGTGTAACAGGCAGTCCATATCCATAACACATTAATTAAGGGGAGCTAGAAAATAAAATGAAAATGAAAAAGGCCAGCATTCTGCTTAACAAGGGTCAGGCAAGTTGTTAATTTCATTAGCAACATATCACAGCATGTTATTAGACCCCAGGATCAATTGACAAACATTACACTGATTCTAAAACAGAATGTTGCACAGAGTGCCTGTGCACAATCAACAAACAAGGGAGTTAATTAGCACTCGGAAGACATCACACAAACATAACAACAAAGACCTGAGTCACATATGATAGCTCTCACCTGACATGCAAGTAAATACAAGCTACATAAACTCCACCAGAGGTACATGCATGTATGGATACTACCTTGTATTTACTTGCATGCCAGGTCACAGTTACAGTAGGCAACTCAGGTCTTTATTTGCTGTTGTGTTTATGTGACATCTTTCACGCATTACAATGAATTCATAGGGAACTGGGACCTTGTGTTTTGTTTAAAAAACAAAAACAAAACAAAAACACCTCAAACCAAGGCTAGGCAGATGATTTGTTTGTTTCAGCCCTGACACATTCCGTGTGATAGGCGAGGATGCAGTGGAATTGCATGAAAGGTTTGAACCTCGGCCCTACCGTGCATCCTTTGAGCCCCCCACGCCAGAAGAACGGCTGTTCCCTGACATTGACTGCCACCGAACACGGGTCCTGCCAAAGCCCACAGCTGATTTCAGAGCACATAAACCACAGTCCAAATCTTGCTCTTTCATAACAACAGATGTTCGTCTGCTGAATGAGCCTGTGTGCACCGTGAGTTGGTTCAGTAACTAGTAGTGAAGCATATGTTTATATTGCTCTTGGTTCTTGCATTAATAATTTGCTTTGGGCTGACTTTTGTTTTTGTTTTGGTAAGTTTGTTGTTTTGTTCTAATCATTTAATTATTTTCAAAGCTGTGAACTCCAGAGTCAGTCTCTAAGCAAACAGCCTGACTGATTTTCCTGAAATTAGTGCACTGGTTAATTTTTTTTCCTATTATGTTTTTTGTTTTTTGGTCATAGAAAGTTGATATTCAGTTTTATCACATTTATAGTGTCCATGAAAATCTGAACATTAATGTTTAAGAGGTTAACACAAAAACACAACATGCATGTCTGCATGATGCATGAACATTATGCAGCTAATGACAGTACCCTCTTCAAGCATCTATATAATCTGACAATGAGGTATATGTGGACACATGATCTTTTTCTTCTCCTTGTCAATCATTTAAATGGAAATTCCAGTTTTCTGCATGAATGCTGCCATGCACTGCAGGTTATCCAGGCTACCCCCCCCCCCCCCCCCCCAAACTTCACTAGACAGGGTTTTCCACCAGCCAGAAGTGATGCCTGAAGTTATCACGTAGTTGGCCTGATAGGTGATGCTATTATGGTCACACTGTGTACCTGCCTCAGGTCCTCACTAAAGGGGCACAACTGTCACAGTGGTGATGCTATTATGGTCACACTGTGTACCTGCCTCAGGTCCTCACTAAAGGGGCACAGCCATCATAGTGGTGGCCAGTGGTGATACTGTTATGGTCACACTGTGTACCTGCCTCAGGTCCTCACTAAAGGGGCACAGCCATCACAGTGGAAGCCAGTGGTGATGCTATTATGGTCACACTGTGTACCTGCCTCAGGTCCTCACTAAAGGGGCACAGCCATCATAGTGGTGGCCAGTGGTGATACTGTTATGGTCACACTGTGTACCTGCCTCAGGTCCTCACTAAAGGGACACAGCTGTCACAGTGGTGGCCAGTGGTGATGCTATTATGGTCATGCTGTGTGATGTCTGCATTCTGTATTCCCTGCCTCAGGTCCTTACTAAAGGGGCACAGCTATCACAGTGGTGGCCAGTGGTGATGCTATTATGGTCACACTGTGTGATGTTTGCATTCTGTATTCCCTACCTCAGGTCCTCACTAAAGGGGCACAGCCGTCACAGTGGTGGCCAGCCCGTGCCAATGAAGGAACTCTGGAGAAGGGCGCTCACACACATGACACGATCTATAGAAATGACTTCCTCTACACGAAGGAATTGGCACCACAGCCAACATATCGCCACTCAGCCAACCCCAACACTATAGCCTCCAGAGGCATTGGTCAGTCCAGTTTTTGTTTTTGTTTTTTTCCCTCGAGGTTTGAGCCGCACAGTTAACAGGCAAACTTTCAATGAAGGTTATAAGCTGCATGAAATCATGAGTAATCAAGTATGAAACAGTTTCTGTAAAGTCCTGCTGAATGCTGCAATAGTGACATACAACCTGTTTCAGTGTGTTCTTTAGCTGTCACTGGTTGAATTGCAGGTGTGCTGTCCTAATCTCCAGTAGAAAACATTCTAACATCTCATAACAACTGGGACTGAAATAATACACATAATTTATATCTTTGTTAAAAAAAAAAATATATATAAAA
This sequence comes from Alviniconcha strummeri, assembly GCA_963584105.1. NCBI lineage: Eukaryota > Metazoa > Mollusca > Gastropoda > Provannidae > Alviniconcha > Alviniconcha strummeri. Next base: position 11,743,567 of record OY757543.1, read on the forward strand.
AAAAGAGAAAAGATTTGTGTGTTTTCTGTTGTGCTAATATAATGTTATAACGTATCAAAGGTGTGTTAAATTACTAAATATTTTTCAATTCATCCATATTCTTACACCTGTTTGAGTATGGAATGTCTCTGTACAGCGCCAGTAACCTTTATGAAGGATCATGACGGCATGCAGGGTTTTTACAAGGAGAAATTGTCCTATGAGCACCAGTACAACAGCAGAACAGATCCAAACTACCCCATCAGGTCCAAGGTAGGTAACAAACCCCACGCCAGCTACCCTATCAGGTCAAAGGCATGAAACAAGTCTAGATTACCCTCCCCCCCCCCCCATCTTCATACATAGCACAGGCATGTTTATTTTACCTCATCTGGGCAAGGTAAGACATGAATCCAAATTACCCCCTCAGGGTTAAGGTAGGTAAGAGATCCCACTGTCTCCACCAGGGGCAGGTCTAAAGTACCCCATCAAGGCCATGGTGACAGAATGGTCTTAATTACCTAACCAGGGTCAAGGTAAGTAATTGGTCATTGCTGGCTACACTGTGGCCAGGTCTAATTTTGTTACCCAATCAGGGCCACAGTAACAGAATGGTCTTAAATTCATCAGAACCAAGGTAAGGAACAGGTCTTAACTGCCCTAATGGGTCCATGGCAAAGGAAAAGGTATAAATTACCCCATCACTGTCAAGGTAAGAAACAGTCTGAATTACTCCATCACAGGTCAAATTAAGCAAGTCAAGCAAGTCTAATACCCCATCACTGTCAAGATATAGAACATTCTAAATTACCCCATTTGGATAAGGTAACGAACTGTCTAAATTACACCATCATAGTGAAGATAAGGAACATTATAAATTACCCGATCATGGATAAGGTAATGAACCATCTAAATTACCCCATCATGGATAAAGTAAGGAACTGTCTCAATTATTCCAACACAGTCAAGGTTTAAGGAATAGTCAGAATTACCCCCATCAGATTCAGGGGGTAAGGCAGGTAAGAGACTGTTCAACGGAACAGTCTGAATTATTCATCACAAGTCAAGGTAAGGAACATTTTAATTTACCCTGTCACGGACAAGGAAGATATTAAACTGCCATACTCATGGATAAGGTAAGAAACTCTGTAAATTCTCCCATCACAGTCAAGGTAAGGAACAGTCTAAATTACCAGCTTATGATCAAGTCTAAAACAAATGACTGTTTCTTAATTGATGTTTGATTGTTGTTGATTTTGGTAGTTTTGGTTTTTTTAAATGGGAATCTGCTGTTTACTTACCAGTTCATAATTAAGTGTGAAACAAACAACTGTTTCTTAAATGATGTTTGATTGTTGTTGTTTTTGGTTGTTGCAATTTTTTTTGTAATGTGCTCATCGGTGCCATGACTGCTCACATTATGCATATTAACTAAGCACAATATTCTGTACTCATGTAAAGCACAGTCCTACTAATGAACTTGACATCAACTATTACTTGAAGAAAAAAAAAAGAAAAAAAGGAAAAGAAAAGAAAAGGGGGCAATGAATTCAAACCATCAATAAATACTCTGAACTGATCTGCACACACACACACACACACACACACACACACACACACACACACACACACACACACACACACACACACACACACACACACACACACACACACACACTGTGTCTTTTCATTAATAAAGACCAGTTCCTACTTACCAGTATTCTTTATTACATGCACTCATTACTCCATGTTCATCTAAATCAAATCCTTTAGTTGGAGCATTATCGTTTTATGCATCACCAGCCTTAAACTGGTCATCAATGGCGCATGGCTGCCAGCGCTGACCTGTAAAATGTTGTTTTCAGCGCCACGGCAGTTTTGTGTACAGCAAGATGGACCCCAAGGAGAAACAGAGGGTCATTGACTACTACACTCAGATGGATGAGGAATTCCACCCAGTTGTGTACCACTCATCACGGAGTGCTTCTCCAAGGCAGACACGGCGGGTGTCATTGAAGCAGGAACCCCAGATGGCAGAGAAGCGGGAGCCCAATTCAGCCGAAAAGCAGGGCCACTGTATTGCCTCCCCACCTAGACAGTCTGAGAAGGCTGCCCACGTGGCTTCTAGTCCCCAAATGATGCCAACGGCATCTTCGCCAGTTGAATGGTTTGATCCCAATGAAGAGTCACCACCACGACAGCCCACCATGACCTCTGCTCAAAAGGGAACTCCGCCAAGATCTGCCAAAGAATAGAGATTGATGCTGTAATGTTCACCGTTTGTGGATGCTTACTGAAAAAGAGCAAACAAAAATGCAGTTCATGTTTTGAGATGGAAGACAGTGTGTTTACTTATATTATTGTTACACCAACCAGAATTATAGCACCAGTCAGAATTTAAACTGAAACCTAGAAAACATTCCTTTGTCCTTTTTTTTCTCTCCTTTAACCTTTGTATTATGGAGATCCAGTAAGCCTTTGCCTAAGCCGTGCCTAGTGAATCTTGAATAACTGCCAGAGGGGATGCAGTTGGGCTGTTAGTTGTGGGTTTTCAGGTTTAGTACCTCGTAAAGTGCCTGCTATTTTTGCTTTGGGAAAACAAAAGTTATTGAGTTCGCATTGCCCCAAGAAAGATTTAGATGTCAGATTTTGCTCAAGCATCAGATGGCAGTATGACCCTATGCCTTCTGTGTGTATACATTTTTTTAATTACATATGGCACAAAATACTTCTGTGAAGGTCTACTATATACTGCTCATTCCTTTTTCCTTTTTTTTTTTTTTTTTTCAAATTAGTTTTTTTTAACCATGGGTGACTTGAAAGAAGAAGAAGAGAAGAAGATGGAAAAAAAGCACATTTGATTCTAAATTGTCTAGTTATTGTTACTCTTTTTCAGGTACATTTTATGTATATATCTATATTCAGTGAATGAATCAGACTGCAATAGTGTGCCTTCCTCTACACCCTATGCTTGTTAGAGTTTTCACATAAATCCATGTAATTAAAACTTTAATGAAAAAGGTCCTCAGTTTTAAAAGATTGCTGTTTCACACCCTGATGACTATAGTAATGCTCAAGGCAGCTGCAACAGCACCTCTTTTTTTAACCCTTCATGTGCGTTATGTGATGGTGTTTTGTTGTGTTCCCAGTTTTTCCCCCTCCATTCCATTCCACCCTATCCCCCTGCCTTTTGGTGTGGGGGTGGGGGTGGTGGAGGGGGGGGGGTGTACTCACTTCCCCCTCCATCTTGTTCCCCCTTTGCCCCTTCTCCTCTGTCTCTCCCCCCCCCCCCCCCCAATCCTCTTCGTTCCAGTCCCCACTATTTTCACCCCCCCCCACCCCCCCAGTGCTCCTTCTACTCCCCAATCCTGCCTCCATTCTACTCCCCCATTTCTCTTCATTATCCCCCCCCCCCCCTCCCATTTCACTGTTATCCTTGCCCTGCGCCACAACTCTTCACCATTGTTTATACGTACATGTGACAGTAAACTGCCTTACACAGTGACGCCTGTCTTGTGTAACCACCCTTGGGATGCCACCAAAACATCAGTCTCTCACACGGCATCAGTTTTCACAGATTCGACTCGTCGAGGAGATATATGACCTTTCCTGATGCAATGTCACTGTGACAGTCATCAAACTGGACGTAATGAAAATTATGCAAAGTTGTCTCAGCTGTTTTACCAGCAATATGTCTCAGCAATCTTGACAGAGTGTGACCTCCACCCCCCCCCCCCACCCCCTTCTTTTTTGTTTGTTGGTAAGTGCCTGCTTTTTTGAAACTGCTTTCATAGTCCTGATTGCATTTATCTGTCTCCTATTTATTCATGTTTTTGAATGTCACTGTGATAACAATTTATTTCATGTGATATGTCACTGTGATAAAATACTATATATATATAAACAGGTTGCTCACATAGCACTGCTCTGAATTTTGGTGCCAAGCGTTTAAGCTGCAGAAATTAATGAAACACTTCGACACATATTTGTTCTGAGACTTTTATAGTGTTCTTTTTCCTGACCATTTTACCGAACAGATTTCCAGGAGCTCTTTCGGTGTTATTTTACCATCAACTTACACTGCAGCTCCTTCACAAATGGACCCAATGTTTTCAGCTAACACCAACAAATTCTATATTTTGTTAATCTTCTGTACAGTGGATCAGTTTTCTGGGGTACTGTGGGCATTGTCTTGCCTGTCAAGCTGTCTTGCCTGTATGGGTAAGAGTAATGACAATTTTACATCCAAAGACATGGCAGCATTTCTGATCATCAATGTACAGGTTACCTGCATTGGTGAAAGAATTTCAGTCCATGCAACATGCCTATTGTAGCCAGTCAGGGTATGTGTTGCATCACACACCTCTGTTAGGGCATGTTTTGATGAATCGTGTCAACTAGATTATCCATACCCTTTTCACCTCAATGAAGTTTGTTTGCACATTCTTTGAATTAAAACTTAAAACACACACACACACACACACACACACACACACACACACACACACACACACACAGATACCATTCTCTCAGAGTAAATTCAGAAAACCACCTTTATTAGATGCAATAGTAAGTTTCTTCAATGTAAAGTTCTGGACTTTGCTGTGCTTTCTGTGTGCAGTAGATTAGATTTGAAGAGAAATGATCTTGCACATCAACATGAGTACATGGCAGTGAGTGCATTTCAGTGCAATTGACATCCGATCATCAGATTCATCCATGTTGCTCAGAAGTATGGGGAAGACAGCTACTGAATCTTGGCCCATATGTTTATGATGGAAAGTTATCTGTTTGGTAGCTACAGAATGTATCTTGGAGCTTGAAGAGCATGTACACAAAGGGTTCACTCTGAAATTCAGGGAAAGGCTCTGCTGCGCAGCTTTATAGAGTCAGTTGAAAAGCAGCATTAATAATGTCTCATAGACTTAGCATTCCACCCCCTTGCGCCTTACAGCGAGTGCACCTTGTCTCATCTTGTTGTTGTTTTGCCTCTGTATTAATTGCCCCATTGCTCAAATGTATATTTTCTTTAAAATAGATGCATTTTGCCTCTGTAAATAAATATGCAACAATGAAAGTTTTAAACAAGAATGTTACTGGTGTGTGTGTGTGTGTGTGTGTGTGTGTGTGTGTGTGTGTGTGTGTGTGTGTGTGTGTGTGTGTTCATTACAAATTACATTGTGTTGTGAACATGTACAGCTGACATGAATAGCTTCAAGAGTAGCACATCACCGACTCCATATCTGTTTATGCGTGACTTTAAAGTTCTACACAGAATCTCAGAACAGTCCCAACTTTGACCACAACTCAGTGACAGATGTTCCACCCTCCGCACTCACCCACACAACACTGAGAACCAAAAGCACCTGTACTGAGTGAGGGAAAGCAGAGCACAGAGAAAGAAACACAAGGCAATCCAGTAATTTGTCACATCATTAATTCAATATCGCTGCCAGATATACATTCGCAGTTTTGAGTACAAAGTAATCCAAAAGAAGAAAAAGAAAGGAAAAAGAAAAGAAAAAAAAGAAAAAAAGAGCACATCTACCAGTACCAAAACAAACAAAAATGTCATTTACATCACTTGCACCCAGAAACTGAATACACAACCACACATTTTCACTATACAATCACTCATCACAGAATCACATATCTAGACTACGAATCAACCCACCAATGGTACTCAGGAACAATGTAAAAGTTGTTGACAAATAACGCTGACAGCATGTCTGCAACCAGGTTCACTTGGAGGCTATTATTAACTCTGCCATTCCTGGCACCTCACTGACCCTGTCCAGAATATGCTGGGGCTTATACAGTTGGCTGGTTGTGTTAAGATCTAATCTGAAACAGAACGAGGCCCAGAGCACCTGCGCAGAATCAACAGGCAAGGTAGTTCATTAGCATTTGAAAGACGTCACATGAACTCAACATCCAAGACTAAGAGTCACTGATGGTAACTCCCAAGTAAATACAAGGTCCATAAACTCCACCAAGGGTACATCCTCAAAAAAGGATGCCCCCCTGGCATATGTACCATCCACTTCAGGCATATTTGGCAACAAAGGTGCGTACAACAAGATGGAACTGATTTTTATTCAAGACCTGATGCCTATGTCACGGAGTGTGCCTGAAATGGAGGGTATAATGTGCCATTAGGGGACATTCTTTTTTGGGGAGGTGCAGTTGGTTTAGTTCATGTACCTTGTATTTCCTTGCATGCCAGGTGAGAGTTACTGCTGGTGATTCAGGCCTTTGGTTGTTGTGCTCCTGTGATGTCTTTCGAGGACTAATTAACTCCCTTGCCTGTTAATTCTGAGTTAAGACCCCCTTCTCAGGACATGGTTTTCAGCTATAATAATAATAATCTTCATGGCATGACAAAACCCATGTGTGAAACCCTGAAGACTGAATGCAGCTGCCAGAATGGTGGGCTACACTGTGCTTGTATTTATAAGTCTAGGTACATGTGCACTTGTGTTACAACAGTGTAGGTACATGCACACCTGTATTTATAACAGTGTAGGTACAAACTAAGGAAGGGGTGTAAGTAAGTAAACATGGTGCTTAACGTCGACAGAAACTACAAGGCTTATTAGGGATGGGGGGTGGGGGAGGGAGATTATATACCTATCGCTTCACTGCCACCACCAGAATGACTCCTGCATTAAGATGGCCAGTGATGAGAGCCATTTTAATGTTTTATTAATTGTGAGGGACAAACACACACACACACATTTATGCATTAAGATGGCCAGCGATGAGAGACATTTTAATGTTTCACTAATTGTGAGGGACAAAGCCACAAGACTGTGTCACAGGCCACAACTTTTGAAGGGAAAGGAGAGCCAAAGCAGAATCAAACCGAGGCCCTTCTGCTTACCAGCCTAATGCCTTACCACTAGGCCAAAATGGCTCACAGAAAAAAAGAAGGGGTGTGTGGGTGTGGGTTGTATTTATAAGTTAGGTGCAGGCTAAGGAAGTGGGGGGCGGGGGGGGGGGGGGGGGGGGGGGACCATGGCTGCTCATGCTACCTTCTCCCCTAACACTGGGTGAACCTCAGGTTGTCAGCTGAGAAACTTCAACATACAACAATGACAACAGCAACATTTACATAGTTTTTCAACTGTATTCACCAATTCCATGTGCTGAACAGGTAACCTTCGTAACGGCTGTCATGGGAACATTATGTACAAATTTCCCCCAAAAAGCAGTTGTATTAACTTGTTTGGAAAAAATACAAAAATAATTAAACTGCATGTACTTCTGTGACTACAAAGATGCAAACTTCATGGTCGCTAACAACATCCTGCAAAGCACAGGAGCTCTATTCAAAGTGACAGTTGGAAGGGAGCATGCACACACACACACGCACGCACGCACGCACACACACACACACACACACACACCCTTCCAGCTCAACTCCCGCTGTTTGCCTTCAACAGAGGAGGGTGTGCACACTCTGTGAGGCCATGTGTCAGATCAACCATCAACAACAACCTTACGTGGGATACATCTTTCAGCAACGACACCAACACTGCCTGCCGAGGAAGCAAGGTCAGATCCTAAGTTTTGTTTCGAGAAACCTAAAAGTTGCCAACAGGAAAGCCAAAGACTGTGTACTATAAATAGCAGTACGCCACTAGTAAAAGCATTTCTTGAGAACATGGCCCATTTTGGAACTGTACACCGTTAGCTCAGTCAAATCTGTGAAGAAGATCCCAGCAATAGAGGCAAGACTGGCCACAAACATTACTGACTGGATTTTTAATGCCCTATCACCCCCCCTCCTCTGTAACCCCCCCACCCTCCCACCCACCCACCCCCAAAAAAAGGAAGAAAAGAAAGACTCTGACACACTCTTGGTCAAAATAAGCTGAAATGAGCATTCCTCAAAACAGGAAGAATGAATGCAAACTCTTTTGATAACCTTCTCCCATCACCATCTCTTGTTTCAGTGTCTGATGTTTGTTTCCAGCATCTTATCCTGAGGCCTTGAACACATCAGATCATCTTGAGGACTCATACACATAAGATCATTCTGAGGACTTGTACACATCAGATCCTTGAACTGACCTAATCCTACTACCACTGGGAAATCCTTCTTCATCTAAAATGAAGTATCAATAGCAGGCGGAAAATATCTGTCCCCATAACAACTGCAAAATGGAACCACCTCACACCTGAGGAATAATTATGGCACCCTGCAAAGCTGGATAGACCCCCTCCCCTTCCATCCAGACTCGAAAACTGGCAAAGTTATGGCACCCTTACTCGACTCACTTATGACCCAAGTCAAGACTTTAGTGTTCTCTATTGTTCTCCCATGAGATGTGGGTAATTCCGCGTCACTCAGCCTACAGTTTTGTTTTAAAGTTTTTGCTTTCTTATCCATAATGATACAGTGGAACACACTGGAACTCAGCTGAAATGAGATTTTGTGCCACAAAGACATTCAATTATTCCTTGTGAAGGATCAACATACAAGGGAGTTAATTAGCACACAAGTAAGTAAACTGGCGTTTTACGTCCAGTCAACCCATGCAGTTAACAAACAAAAGATGTCACAAATACAAATAACAAACAAACGAAAAATCCTGTGTGTGTATTTTCATTTAAATTCTTTAGAAACTTTTTTTGTTACAAAGTAATTTTGATCGTCTAATCCATTTTGTCATTTATCCTTTTTGCTGAAGTCAGTTGCAATGGCATGATATGGAGAGAGAAAAAAAGACAGTAACTTCACTATTTCAGTGGAATTTTAAAGCAAAAAGGGACCACTCAATTAAACCAAAAACAGATTAAACACTACAACTGCCAACCTATTTGACTTTTGTTTGCGCTTCTCTTAGCTTGCCCCACAACATCCTGAACAGGTGTCCATATTACTTTTTGTCCCTGCTCAACAGCACAGACTGATTTGGTAGGCCACCACTGGGCAGTTTTCTCTGCATGTGTTGCAGTGAATTGTCAGAATGATTACTTGGGAAATGCTTGTTATTCATTTCTAAACTGGTCGCACAATTACTTGCTAGGCCACCATTAGGTAGTTCTCTCTGCACGTTGCAGTGAATTGTCAGAATGATTACTTGGGAAACATTTGTTGATCATTTCTAAACTGGTCACACAATTACTTGCTAGGCCATCAGTGGGCAGTTCTCTCTGCATGTGTTGCAGTGAATTGTCAGAATGATTACTTGGGAAACGTTTGTTGTTCATTTCCAAACTGGTCGTGCTATGACTACAGTACCACACCCAGCAGGATCCCATCCCTTGCACACCATTAAAACTCTTGTGCAATGCTTCTAATACCTTCTCATAGCTAAACAGCTGCAAGAAAATCAGAAGGATTACAAATGCCCTACAGTAGCACCATGGGCGGTGACTAAAAACACACATTCATAAACCCTGATAAAATGGAAAAGAACCCAGATACTATCCTGACCAATAAAATATGACACAGTAAACAATATGATGCACAATGGCTTCAACAAATATTGTTTCCTATAGGTAAAAATACAAAACAAACAAAAACACCGTCATCACCAACAAATGAACGAACATATTTCATTTCCATCATATGAAAGAATCACACGCATGTTTTTTTCTTCACATGAAGCTTTTAACAATATCTGTTGAAACCACTGTACATGGTCATGGCCTTGTTTGCTGCTGCATCTTTTATAGGTGAATAGGTCTGATACAACCGCCATAGTCAACTGGGCATTAAAAACCAAACTTATTTATCTGTCTGTCTTGTCAGTTCTGTTCCATTCTGTTTTTCTCTCCACGAGTCGTTCACGCTTTTCCACGAATGGGCATTTAAAACCAAACTTATCTATCTGTCTGCCTTGTCATTTGCTTTCCATTCTGCTATTCTAACCACAAGCCGTTCCCTCTTTTCCAAGAACTGATGATTTAACACAGCAAGCCTGTAAAGTGTAATTCACATCCAGTGCTCTTCTCCTTTGAAGGCTTGCCACCAGTGTTTTCAACATGATCTGAATAAAGCCTCTTGAATTTTCCATCCAGGGGGCATTTAACTGCTTCACTGTGCTGTGGATGTCAGTGTCACATGCACCTCTCCGCAGAGTTATTGCAAATTCCCTTCATAAGGTATTGCTTCTGGTAGCATATGTAATGCAAATATAATGCAGGAGAGAACATGTCAATCAGATATATACAAGTTCAGTCATTATTAGCACACCATACACACAAACTGAGAAGCAAATGAAAATGAAAAGAAAATGCACACACTGGAATAAAGCACTCTTTCAGAAGAAAAAAACAAGCAACAACAACAAAACATGGTCTAGTTGGCAGTTCTTACTTTTTTTTTTTTCTGACCAAAAATCAATACAAGCTAAGACTTAAAGTCTGGACCCATTGAAGTATAGTTACTATTTCATATATATCACAGTCTTTCAATGTGTGGTGCTCAAATTCATGTAATCGGTCATAATGTATAAAGCTGACATGATTAGATGAAACAACAGAGTGAATTATCATCAGATTTTTCTACCCCTCTCAAGAAAACAAAAACAACAAGAAAAAGAAGGAGAAGAAAAACAAACATGCAACTTGGTCTAGATAACAAACAAGCTTTAGTCAGGGCAGTGGAAATTATGTCTTTGGTTGGCAACAGAATAACTTTACAAAAAAGAAAAGACTGACAAGTGACAAAACAAACAAAAAAACGGAAGCACAATACTCGTCAAGTCTCAGCTCTTTTGCTGAGGATTAGGGAAACCGACTTAGAAAGTTCATCTGCCACTATGTACACATCTTATCTTTGTCCCGTCTCCCTGTCAGTCCATCTGTTTCGGTATTTGTCCATATATATATATATACTTCAAACGGATCTCGGGCTGAGATATAATACAGCTCTTAAGGTCACGGGTTCGATTCTCAGCAGGAATGGAGGGAGTCTTTTCTTCTCCCAAGTCAAATTTCTGTGCTGACTCTGGGTATCTGTTCCACCCTTGTGTTACTGCAGCATCTCGTGAAAGACCCCGGTCATTCTGCCAGAGGTTACAGCTGAACATGCATGCACTGAGTAGTGACTATGCTGTCCAGATCTATCGTCGGACCAGGGTAACTAGCTGACACGAAACTCATCAAGGAATGTTCGTCCAGTTGTCTGACTGAGTGTACTGAACCAACTGGCCTACAAGAGTGGAAATGGCACACATGATCTGACCTCTGTTACTAAATCAAAAATGGCGCACATGATCTTACCTCTGTTACTAAATCAAACAATGGTGCACATGATCTTACCTGTTACTAAATCAAACAATGGTGCACATGATCTGACCCCTGTTACTAAATCAAACAATGGCGCCCATGACCTGACCCCTGTTACTAAATCAAACAATGGCACACATGATCTGACCCCTGTTACTAAATCAAACAAAACCCAGACAAAAAAGGCAGGCGGGAAATGATTCAACGGAACCCTCCCCTATAAAAGCATAATCCTAGCAAGCGAGGAAAAAGCCACCACACACACATATATATATACACACTAAATTTATACAGGATTACTGATTACATCTCCAAATGTAAGCACAAGTAAAAAGACTGGTGTGAATCAGTGCAGTTAGCTAGTGTTAGCTCAGTTCATTTTAGATTCAATTCAAACAAACTATAGATTTCCACAGCAACACTAGGGAAACTTCTGACATATGGGGCTGGGCATTTAAAGGCCTTCCTGAGTGCGCAGATCCTGAACTGAAATAAACTGAAACTCAGAAAAACTACACTAGCATCTTAAAACATTAAAAAAGTCTTTTAACCATGAACCGATGAAGCACAAGTGCACGCTAGGTGGAGAGAGAGAGAGACAGAGAAAAAGGGGGGGGGGGGGGGAGGGGGAGCCCATACATACACCTACACTTCACCACCTTAATCATTCTGCCTGAAGGTGTTAAGGTGGGCAGTAACGTCTACCCCTACACTTCACCACCCAAACCATTCTGCCTGTAGCTGTGAAGGTGGGCTGTAATGTCTACCCCTACACTTCACCACCCAAACCATTCTGCCTGTAGCTGTGAAGGTGGGCTGTAATGTCTACCCCTACACTTCACCACCCAAACCATTCTGCCTGTAGCTGTGAAGGTGGGCTGTAATGTCTACCCCTACACTTCACCACCCAAACCATTCTGCCTGTAGCTGTGAAGGTGGGCTGTAATGTCTACCCCTACACTTCACCACCCAAACCATTCTGCCTGTAGCTGTGAAGGTGGGCTGTAATGTCTACCCCTACACTTCACCACCCAAACCATTCTGCCTGTAGCTGTGAAGGTGGGCTGTAATGTCTACCCCTACACTTCACCACCCAAACCATTCTGCCTGTAGCTGTGAAGGTGGGCTGTAATGTCTACCCCTACACTTCACCACCCAAACCATTCTGCCTGTAGCTGTGAAGGTGGGCTGTAATGTCTACCCCTACACTTCACCACCCAAACCATTCTGCCTGTAGCTGTGAAGGTGGGCTGTAATGTCTACCCCTACACTTCACCACCCAAACCATTCTGCCTGTAGCTGTGAAGGTGGGCTGTAATGTCTTAGGCTCACAACCCTTGCTTTCTTTGTTTACATTTTCTTTTGTCTGACACAGGAGAAGAATGACCCTGACCAACAGAACCTCAAAGCAGGAAGCAAAACTGTGTGGACAAATCAGTAACTGAAAATAGCACACACAGTGGAACTTTTGAAGAGCTCCCTACAGAGAAAATGGGTTCAAGAACAAGACCAAAGTGATGCTGAACTTGCCCATGCTGCGCATCTTCCTTACGCTTCGAGTTCTCTTAAAGGGTCGGCCTGCCTGTAAACAGCGGGCTGAGAAATTTGAAACAAATTTCTCTTCAAAGTATGACATGGTCACATCAATGCTGGTTTATCACAAATGCCTGGAAATCAAATCATCGCTTGAACACGACACTAGGCACAGACATAAAATTCACTCTCAGCTTTCCATCTGCTAAATCATGTGTTGATGAAAGCGAATGTTGTCTTGTTTCAAAACTCAAGAGGTTGGAAGCAAGGAGTTTGAATACAAATGGGCAGGGCTTATCCAAGCAGTTGCCGAACTGTCTTTCTGTTCACAATTTACACCCCTGAAAGCCTGGCCCCATTGCCCAAATTAGGACTGATGCAAGTGCACATTTTCACAGCCTGAAGGTATACCTTCGGGAACCAAGGCTTTAAGACCATGTCTGTTTGTGGTGACAGTGAACCCTCAAAACACTAGCATCACTTGCACTGAGATATATCGACACAAACCTCTGCATAAGAGAAGACATGTCAGCACCAAAAAATAAATGCTGGATGTAGCTGTGGATTAGTCTGCAAAGTTACAACCATCCTGAAGAGTAACTTCTGGAAAACAACAAATGCCCCAGTTTGTTTCAACTCTGTCTTATATATACTCTTAATCTTCCCTGAATAGCATCACGGTCAGTGAAACTTGTGTAACCAGGTAATGCTCGGTGTAGGCTGCCGCGGCAAGAGCAAATAGTAGACTCACACAATCTAGAATTTTACCTGCAAAATGTAACTTTCAATATTTTGTTCAAACTCATCAGCAGTTTTACAGATCTCACTTTAAACGACACCCAAGAAAAACACCTGTACTTGTTCAGACTGGCAAGGGGTCTGTTATCTCCCTCAGACACATGTAAATGACACCCAAGAAAAACACCTGTACTCGGTCAGACTGGCAAGGGGTCTGTTATCTCCCTCAGACACATGTAAATGACACCCAAGAAAAACACCTGTACTCGTTCAGACTGGCAAGGGGTCTGTTATCTGCCTCAGAGACATGTAAATGACACCCAAGAAAAACATCTGTCCTTGTTGAGACTGGCAAGGGGTCTGTTATCCCCCTCATACACATGCCAAAGCCACAGGACACAATCATTATCTACATTCATAACACAAAGACTGACCACTGACCACCATTGATATGTAACTTTCAGTATGACCATGTATGTCACCTTGAATTTAGGTAAAGGTCAGAGCTCAGGGGCTGTGTGAAAGTCAAGATGGACATCCCTAAGACAGTAACAGTCCTTATAGTCTGTCGACGTAAAGCAACATTTGAAGAAGGTAATGGTTGCAAAAATGGGGATGAAGATGTAAAGTTGAGTGGAGGTTATTATTACCATGCAGTTTGAAAACTCTTGTTTGCATAGCATGTAAAAAGAGAAGAAAAAAGAAAGAAATGACACAAGTCATAGTCTCATAATTACGTATCAGAGATTTTGCTACTTTTCTACAGGTGGACAAACACTCATCCTTACACAGACCTGTATGATTTTTCATGAGAGTTAAAAAAATGCAGTATTAAAGATCTTACTTAAACAGCACCTGAAAACAACAACTAACATTCAGATTTCCACCACAGCCAACCAGACTGGTAGCCAGTTGCCTGTTATCTTTTACATTTTGATCTCGTGAGTCACCAAGGAAATCTTCCAAGAACCAGACTGCAAACTATGCTCACACAAATACTAGTCTTGCTTTTGTGGCAGCAATGTGCTTAACGTCCGAGCGTGCTGCGCCAACTCTGGGAAGAGGAGGTAATCGCACACAGTCTGTGGCAGTCCAAGGGAGTTAACCACTACCTCTAATCTGCCTTCTGCGGCAAACAGCTGACGGAAAACGTGAAGCCTGCAGAGCTGAGCCAGCGTGTTGCTTTTCCCTGTAACAGACAAAGTTTTGTCAATAATCTGTACACTAATTTGGGGGTTAACTCTTACATTTTATATATATAATCATCAGATAAGCGGATTTATTAGTGTGTGTGTGTGTGTGTGTGTGTGTGTGTGTGTGTGTGTGTGTGTGCATGCATGCATGTGTGGTTGTATCTGCACGTGTGCATGTGTGTGTGTATACATTATTGCATGTGTGTGTGCTTGTGTGTGTGTGTGTGTGGGGGGGGGGGGTAAGGGAGTGTGTGTGCGCACACGCATGGATGCATGAGTGTGTTTGTGTATGTCTTTGTGTACATACGTAGGTGCGTGTGAGTCTGTGTCTCACTGTGTGTGCGCATGCAGAAGTGCCTGCATGAGTGTGTTCATGCATGCATGTGCATGCACATGCATGTGCTTTTGAAATTGAAGGCACAACACACAGCTACAGCCCACCTGCAATACCAGAGAGATGGCTGGCCTGCTCGGCAGAGACGAGCTGCAGCAAGGCATGGGGCACGGTGGAGACGTTGTAGGCCAGACACAACAGCAACGCCAGCACTGCCGCCCCCAGCGCCCGGCTCTTCTGCAGCCTCTCCCCCTCCGCCGGCCCCGAGCTGTACAAGTTCATCCGCAACAGCCACGCCAGCCCACAACTTTGAGCATCACCACTCCCTGGGTCTCGGAGCAGTGACTCGACCTCACCGCCAGCGGCAAACAGACGCAGGAAGTAGGAAAACTTTCTCTGGGCCAGCCAGGAGCTGGTGCCGTTGTCCTGGGAGGCAACGGGTTTGTCTGCTCGCTGAAGATCGGCACCCGCCTTGAGGCTTCTCTGGATGTCAAAATGCAGCGCGTACAGCATAGCCACATTGCCCCTTATGCGCACGTGATACATGTTGGGCTTGGCTCCGTACTGCAGGAGAAGGCAAAACAAGGGGAAGTTCCCTCGAATCATGGCAGCCACCACTGGGGTGAGCTCACCACCACCGTTGTCCTGTCTGCCTTTGGGCAGCAAACCTCGCTCAAGAAGGTAGCGAGCTCCGCTCAGGGGAGCATCAGTGGGCACATGGCACAAAAGGGAGGCCTTGACGTCAAGGTCTGGGAACACATTACTCAGTTCGTGCAGCTCCTCTGCCTGGTCGTCCTCCAGGGGCCGCACCCCACTGGGGTCCAGGTCAGCTTCCAACAGGTATCGGAGGATCTTAGTGTTGGGCAACTTCAGGGCCTGAACCAGAGGGTGCATGATGCCATAGTCACGTGCAAACGGCTGCATGTCTGTGACTGGAATCAGTTTATGCACACACCTGCACACAGGCCAAGGAAACAAGTTAGCTCTTGGATTTTGACAGCCTGTCCACCCGTACAGCATCACCTGGGGATTAATCACACATCTAAAGACACCAGTTTCAAACACACACCTGCACACATGCCAAGGAAGTTAGTTTTGGTTAGTTCCTGGATTTCACTCTGGCAGAGTTCATTTCACAGAGACAAAAGCAGACACAAAGCACATATATATGGTGTTAACTTGTGAAGAAACACGGACAGAAGGTAGAGACAACTGCAGACAGAGCACAGTGTTTACATGTGAAACCAACACAGAATGCACAGTTAACTTCAAGGAGACAAATGTAAACAGACCATGGTGTTAACTTGTGAAGAAACACAGACAAAAAGCAGTGACAACTTCACAGAGACAAACACAAACACAGGGCACGTAGTGTTATCTTATAAACCACAGCATTCCATCTACTGTCCTGCTTTGTCCAAAACATTTTTGCTTTGTTTTGCTTTCAACGTATTCATTTTTAATGATACATGAAAAGCTTTAAAACAAAAACAAGCAACAATCTCACAAGCACAACAAACACGGTATACAGTAATGCACTGCAGATGCTGATAAATGTACCATCCACTACCACCACCATCCTCCTCATCAACTCACTTGGCATGGCCTCTGTAGACTGCAAACTGCAGGGGACCAGCCTTCATATCTGTGACTTGGATGTTGGCATCGGCTCCATGGTCCAACAGCAGATCAAGGATGTCTACCAGGCCATCCTGGGCAGCTATCAACAGTGGAGTGGCGTTGTCCTCCGCAGCCATGTTCACCACGTCTCGGTCAACTGCAACCAGAGGTACAGGTTCATTCTTCAGCTCTGTTTCCTCATGTGTGGACTAGTGACCTAAGGGCGGGCCAGTGTGTGTGTGTGTGTACATGCGTGCGTATGTGTGCGCGTGCATGCATGTGTGTGTGGAGTATGTGGGAGTGTGTGTGTGTGTGTATGTGTGTAGGAGTATGTGGAAGTGTGTGTGTGTGTGTGTGTGTGTGTGTGTGTGTGTGTGTGTGTGTGTGTGTGTGTGAGCACATGCATAAGTGCATGCAAGCATGTGTGTACACCAAGTGTTGTAATACTTTTAATAATAGGCTACATATATTTACATGCACATTAATTTCTGGGATAATTTTCTTTCTTTCTGTACATTCATACTGTTTATAAAAAATACATTTTATACCTATCTTACCTGTCCACTGTATCCCACTCGCTTTTGTCTTTTAACTTTGCTTTAGTGTGTGGCACACAAATCTTGCATTGATGGAATAAAGATCTGGTTGACTTGATCAGATTTGACCTAACTGACCATCCCCTTCGCCAAGCGCAACAAGGATGTGGCAACCCAGTTTGTTTCCATGGCATTTGGGCTTATGATGATGTCTATCACCATCCCAAGTTTGGCCACAAAAGGTTCAACAATTCAGAAGGTACTGTCGACACAAACATTTACTACATTTTGAACATTTGTTGTGACCTTGACTTTGAACACAACAATCCAATACTGCTGCTGAGCACTGAACTTTGTTACAGAGGATATATTAAAAAAAAGGGGGGAACTCAATGCTTTTGGCAGACTGCACATGGCGGCGAAGGAGGGACACTGTCTCTCTCACAATGGTATGAAAAGGAAGGAAACCTACGGCTGTCGTTGGCATGCGCGTGCCGCAGCAGACAGCGCACAGTATCAACATTGCCGCTCTGCACGGCCAGGAACAAGGGGGTGAGCCCGTTGCTGCAGCGCATGTCTTGGCGGGCGCCCTGCTGCAACAGGTAGGCGGCGATGTGGGTGCAGCCCATGCTGGCTGCGTGGTGCAAGGGTGTGTACCCCGTGAACATGACCTGGTTCACCATGGCCCCCTTCTTTATCAGCAGGCGAATGCACTCACTGCTACTGGCTTGGACGGCTGAAATGGCAAGCGAGTTCAAGTTTAATGCTGCTTTACGTTCACAGAGACCATAAGGACTATAAGGGACAGGAAGTCCAGGACAGCCACCTAGACCTTCACACAATTTCTGAGCTCTGAAGTCGCTGTTCAAGTCCAATTCAATGCTGCTTTACGTCCACAGAGACCATAAGGACTATTAGGGATGGGGAGCCCAAGATGGCCATCTCTGAGCCAGTGAGAACCAGCTCTTTGCATTAATAACAGAAATAATTATTGACATAATGCATGTCTTAATCCCAATACACCCTCTTAGTCTTATTCTTTGTACTGTACAAATAACAAACAGAATATCTAACCACACACACACACACAAATGAGTCAAGGTCATATTTAGTATTTACATAAATTATGGTTACCTATACCATTGAGCAGTTTCAAAAATCACACTTAAACAGCATCCAAGAAACATGAACATTAAAGTTTTTTCTCAGGCAGCAAATCATGTCAGTTATATCCTTTAAATTTCAACTAAAGTTATTTTCTATAAGTTATCAAAAAAACTGATGCATAAATTTATTATAACCAAATCTATGAAATTAACAACCTCATCTCTCACAGAAAAATCCACAGATTACTATGACTTTTAGCCTGTAACAACCCTAAAACCCTGAAGGACCGTGCAGTCTGTATAGAGCTCACCACAGAACCCTCTACCCTAAACGTGTCACAGAAAAATCCATAGATTAATAAGACTTTTAGTGTGTAACAACCCTAAAAGTAGTAAAACCATCAAGGACCTTGCTGTCTGTATAGAGCTCAGCAAAGAACCATCTACTATACCCTCCGTAAGCCTGTCACAGAAAAATCCATAATCACGGCTGTTCCACAGGCTTAAAATCGCGCTTTAGCGGCTCACTGGCTGAGCTATTTTTAGCTCCCCCACATAGCTGCTCTGTCAGTGGAATCTAGGTCAGTACCAGCAGTGGTCAGTTAAGCCTGTCACAGAAAAATCCATAATCACGGCTGTTCCACAGGCTTAAAATCAGGCCTTTAGTGGCTCACTGGCTGAGCTATTTTTAGCTCCCCACATAGCTGCTCTGTCAGTGGAATCTAGGTCAGTACCAGCAGTGGTCAGTACTAGCCTGCTGCTTCTAATTTTTAACTTGTGGGCTGCTGAGTGTACATGGTGCTTTCTGCATTTTAAGTGAGTGTTTCCAGTAGTGAACATATTGATGTTGTGATGCATGTTTGCTGTTTTTCAATGTTGCTTTGTTTTGTACGTTTTATGTGTGTACTGTGCACATTTTCATAGTTTGCATGAAAGGCCCTCTTGCCAAAATGGTATACTGTTTACACCCCCTGTGAGTTTTTCTTTGAGAGTTGGGCTGGATTTTAAATGAGTGCTTCCTGTAGCAGATATATTGATGTTGTAATGTATATATGTTGTTTTGTTGAGAGAAAAAAGCAGGACCTCACAATAATCGTATACGTTTCGTACTTTTTGCGCGTGTACTGTGCACAATGTGATGTTTTGTGTGATTTTTGCATGAAATGGTTTTGTTGCAGCATGAAAACTTAAACTATTGTACCAAGCATATTTGGTGTCTGTGTAAACTTCAAAATAAGAACTTTTCAATGGTCTGCTGTACAACTCTGTGGTGAGATGGCGGTGGGAAAGGGAGGGGGTGAAAGATGGCTGCTATAATTTACTGCTGGCAGCAGCAGCAGCATGTCCGTGGCCGGATCGCTCAGCTATCGGATATCTCAAGTGGGGCCACCTGCGTAGCTGACCTAGATTCTGGGGCACTGGCTTTAACTAAAGAGGCGTCACGGAACAGCCGTGTAATAAGACTTTTAGTGTATAACAACCCTAAAACAGTAAAAGTAATAAAACCCTCAAGGACCTTGCTGTCTGTACAGAGCTCAACAAAGAACCATCTACTAGACCCTCGGTAAGCCTGTCACAGAAAAATCCATAGATTAATAAGACGTTTAGTGTGTAACAACCCCAAAAGTAGTAAAACCCTCAAGGACCTTGCTGTCTGTATGGAGCTCAGCAACGAACCCTCTACTCTAGTCCCTACCCTCAGTGAGTGGTGTGAAGCCTTCATTCGTAGCCATGCTGAAGTCTGCTTGAGCGTTGATGAGGGCCCGCAAACACTGGTAGTGGCCACCTCTGGCAGCTAGCAAAATTGGCGTCTCGTTCTCATGGGTCTGCCAGTCAGGATCAGCATCCGCTGTCAGGGAAATAGTCAGAAACTCTGGTACAATAATTATATCTCTTGCAAGTTCAAAGTAATAATATGTTGCATCCTGGGTTACAAGGTATTAAGTATTACAAAGTATATATATATATAATAACCAGCAAGTTTTGCGCATACTCAGCATCATCATTTTTTTGCAACAATGTGCACATGTATATTACAATTACTACAAATACAATTACACATTGCATAACTTGCTTTATAACGCTTACAAAAAAGCTGCACTAGTGTACACAAACACACAACATGCACACACAAACACACACATGCACACATATTATATACACACACACTGTATCTATCGTGTACAGGTGCAGGTAGGAGGGTAGGAAAAATAAGTCAACATTGACAGGCTGACACAAAGAACCCCTAAACACACACTCCACAGAGAAACTAATGGACTTACGATGCCTCAGCAAAAACTCCAGACAACCAGACCACCCTCCATAAGCTGCTTCATGCAGAGGACTCCAGCCTCGGTTGTCAAACACATCAATGGGGCGACCTGATACAAATCACAACCTGGGTGTTAGACTGAACAGTACCTCAACGCCAACACATGTCCTGTTCAGTCTAAGGGTGTCGTATCTGCTTGGCTATTTCTGTATACGGTACAGCTGGTTATCATTATCACAATTTATTATCAATAATTTATTATAATTATTTATCATCATGGTAAAGAATTTGTTCTCTTTTAAAAAATGTTTTAAAATACTTCTGATGTACCAATATTATTTACATTGGTACCATTAGAAAGAGGAATGTTTGCTCTTTTGTTTCATTATCATCAGTAATCCCTTTCACAACTATCCCGGGTCTGTTCTTCAGGCAAAATGACTTAATGAGCCAATTTCTCTGCAAAATGCCCTGCCTGAGCCTATACTATGAACACTTGTTGAGTGCCTATCTCTAGATGAGCCCTAAGCACTTCAGAATGACAAAGTTCTGTATATATATATTATACATAGCACTATATCCTGCTTCTGAGCAGACCCACTGCACTTTAGTCATGGGTGACTCAGAATGAGGCTGGTAGTAACATGCAACACTGCTGCCACCTCGGTGCACAGTCTGTGTACATCATACAACCATGCTCCAGTTTACAATTACAGTGTCACTTTATTCAAAGCCAGATACTGAAACAGGTACTCAGTGTGTACAGCTAAAACTTAGTAAAAGATGTGTGTTTAGTTATGACCTGCCATAAATATGCAGATATAGCAGAATGACTGAGATCTTTTACCTATATATAATACACGCCACTGCGGTAGCATGGTAGCGGAACAGATACTCAGATAAGACTATTAGCATTACAGAGTCATCAGTCAGTATAGAAAGTTGACCCTGGAGAAGAAACTTCTCCCGCTGTCCCTGCCAGGACTTGAAGCTGAACCCACAACCTTTCAATCACAAGTCTGGCACACTACCACTGAACTATCCCTGCTCCCAATATATATGAGAGACCAGGCCTTCCAGTTCCACAAGTTCCAACAATGTAATGCTTTGAGTTTGACTGATTTATTAATGTCACTGCCTAGTGATGCAAATATTAATACTGTTGATATTACTGTTACTTAATATAATTATTAAGTTATCATATATTATATATATATATCTACACATTCAACCCACACTCATAACGAAACATTTTTTTAAACATCTTTTATTCTCAGCACAACCAAGTCACCCACTGCAGACCCACCTTTTGGCACTTAGTCATATATATGTTATTGCTATTATAATATTATTAATTTCCTTAGTAAGAGTTTGTCAGTGTTACAGGAGAGACCCTGGATGTTAGTTGTTACTCATTTACTGTTATTAGTGTTAATATTGTAAGCATCATGAAATCGTGCTAAAGCTGTTGTGTATCTGACTGTAACAGTGTATGGGATAGTTCTTGTTTTTTTGTTTGTTATAGTAATGTTTTCTTATTCTGATTCTTTAGAATTCAGAAATTTCAACAACAGACTATCAGTGTACAGGATCAGCTTTGTCTGATGGCTTAGATGCTTGGTACAGCTGTTGCACCAGAATAGAACCACTGTAGAAGCAGATTTTCTCTAAGCAAACACAAAGGTTGTATCTGACTGCCCAAGCTACAGAAAATGCACACAAAAAACAAATAAACCCATCCGACACAGCCACTCAAAGTCCTAATGTGATTCGTGAGCCATATTTAGCAACAGCAGCCATTTCTTTGGCTAGTTTGAGTCTTTTCTTAGAAGCCACAATGATACTGATACAGTGATAGCAGCAACATACCATTCCAAACCATCTGCTGCAGTCCAATCAGGTCACCCACCCGGGCAGCCACTCCTGTTGTCTTATACTGGAGTGGATCTTCTTCATAATGGTCTTCCATTATCAGCGTTGCATCTGCATGAAGAATGAAAATAAAGAGTTGGCTACTTGTATTAAACAAATTAAGACACTGCGCTACTATCAGATGCACAATGACACAAAAAGCTATCGATGATGCTAAGTACCAGTCCTACACAAACTAAGTAGCCAATCAGATATTAGTATTTGCATATTAACAGGTGGTAGTGTGACCTTAATTACAAACAGATGACCTTAAGATTTATCATAATGATAAAGCAATGAAAGAATGGACTGATGAAATATTTTATGGCATGTATGCATGGGAATGTTGACAAAACAGGCACCTGAGCATGTGTATGCATGTGTGTCCTTCTGTGTGTGTGTGTGTGTACATGTGTTATGTATGTCTGTGTGTGTGTATGCACACTACCAATACACATTTTTTAGATCATGACACATAATGCATACACAAAAATTAAAGGCCACTAGAGTAAGAGGAATAAATCTACAGCAGACTACAGTCATAGTAATTCCCACAACTTGCTGTGCTTGAAAAATATAATGTCCTCTCTCCTTGCCCTAGTTTTTAACAGCTAAAGTAGCAATCCAATTATCTGTCAAGTATCATGAAACGCCAACAGCAACACATTTTTTACTGAACAACTGATACTAGTGATAGCTGATTGTTTCCCTCTCTCTCACACACACACATCACACACACACAACCACATAGAATCACTCAATCATCATGTTTGACTTTGCAGCAGGCCTATGACAAAAATAAAAACTGTTGCTGTTACCATTTGCTTGAAGTTGACTTTTGTGCTGTGTGTGGTGTGCGAAAGAGGCTTCAGTTGACAGAATTTAATAAAGATCAGTAGATCTAGTTTGATCTAAATGTAATCCAGACTACACCACTGATGGCAGATGTTCACTGGAGTGCAGGGATGGGGGTGGGTGCTCTGGGGTTAGGGGGTCAGATTGCCCAATGAATCAAATGATTGACCTATATATATTATATATAACACATTTGTTTTCTGCAGTCATGTATTCATGAGGTACCCAGTTTAAAAAGTGTAGTACAATCCCTGGTGAATGTGTGTGATTGTTGTTGTATACATATCAGACTGCATGCTTTAGGTTAAATATTAAGTACAATTACAAAGTCCTGCAAGTTCTCACTCAGAGGGTGTATGTTATGTACATGTATGTTCAGCTGTAAAAGTGTGCATACATGATGCATGTTTAGCTGTAAAAGTCCAACTGTAAGTGTAACTTTCACTCAGTCACTGTCTCAGTAAGTCAAAGTGTAACCTGCCACATGGTATACACTTTGGGCAGAATGACACTTGACAATGACAGGCTGTTTTAACACTGGAGAGGAATAGATACCAAATAAGTTAACAAATAAAGTTGTTTCTGGAAAATAAATTTCTGCCACTGCTCCTGACAGGGACTGAACCTGCAACCTCCCGAAAAGTCTGGCACTTTACGGTAGTTTACCACTGAGCTATTCCTACCCCTATGAAACTCTGTGTGTGTGTGTGTGTGTGTGTGTGTGTGTGTGTGTGTGTGTGTGTGTGTGTGTGTGTGTGTGTGTGTGTTTACTGTATCAATGTATTGGTTGTGTAAAATGTCAACTCACTTTGTGAAATTATGTTCAAACGTGTTTTTGCTGAGCACCGAATTGGCAGAATGGCACCTGGTACCAAGCAATGCAATTTTTGACCTAAATCGTAAATGTACTGATTCCGCAAAAGATCTATTATTTTTGTCGTCACCTGATGTATTGTAAACAAATCCTGAATTTATCCATGAGACAGAAGAAAGAAGGTTCGTTCTGGGATTTATCCGATTAATTTTTATTACTGTACAGAGTACGGTTACGATCAAGTCCGGCGAACTCGCAAGATAATCACTTTGTACTAAATCGTGCCATTAAAATTTGTTATAAAAAATACACAAAGCTTTACATTGCACTTAATACAATCCAGAAGCTTGCGGCAGAGTCAAAGAAATATGCAGTAATATAGTAGCGAAGGAGACTATTTTCAAGCTTCTTTAGAACAGAACAATTTGCATCCGATTGACATACCTGTAAGACTTCGTACTTTGTCGAGTGTCTGTGTAATACAAAGATCATCTCCCTTGGACAAAAGACCATCTGCTGTTTGATTGGTTGACCTATCATTGAAGCTACCAAAAGAATGTTTTTGTACTTTTTAAAACATTTCTTTTACTTCACTTCATCAAATACACATTTCGTATGCTATAACTTTTAAGGTGCATTTTTTACTCACAAACGCTTTTGCTATCAAGACGTCACAAGACAAAAATATAACTGAAATTTATTAAAGAAAGTCCTGTTTGGCACACGGGATCCTCACAGTTTCTCGTTGGATTTAACTTTGTCGTGGTCACTTCCGGCAATCGTCGCTGCTTCGTTCCAGCCGAAACTGTGTGACATTTTGTTGAAAATCGAAAGCACAGTTTGCTATGGGTTCGTCAAAGAAGCACAAGGAAAAGGACAGAGAACATAAACGAAAGAAGCACAGGCGATCTCGTAGCCGCTCAAGATCTCGGGAACGAAAAAGCAGACGCTACCATTCGCCAGAAAATCCCGAGCGTTTTCGAGAAGGGAGAGAGAGAGAGAGGGATCGTTACGCAGGCGACTTTCACGATTATCCATCGCCACACCAGCCCCCAGAACAGAGCTTCAAAGATGAATCAGGTCGGTAGTCAGGCATTTTTTTTATTCACACTGGATAATCTGGACAGGGAAGAATCTTGTTGAACTGGATGGCAAGGCATTACAATTTAAACTAAAGGGGATCACATTGTGGTCAACACTGACTGTAACAACTAACATTTTCTTCCTCTATAAATATAATTGTATAAAGTATTATTATTGTTGCCAATATTGGGGGATTAATTTAAATGGTGATTTAATGATCTGTGGAGCCGCCAGACTCTCAGTGCTCACTTTGCATCAGACATTCTTTTGTGAAGTCGGTACCTCACTACCTGATCATGATGGGGGCGTCTAGGTACCATGAACTGATGTCACTTGTCAGTGGTGAAAAAACAAACAAACAAACAAACAAATGGAACATGTTAATTGTTATTGTCATTATGCTTCTGAAAGCAATAAATTGAATGACAGATTCTTGCTTTTTGTTTTGTTTTTAATAATTTCTGAACTAGTTTAGATAATGAACCACTTTTTTTTGTATTACACTTTACAGACAATGCAGACTTTGGCAAGGAGAAGCTGTCACTCAGCATTGAAGAAACAAAGTAAGTTTGCACAGTTCACAGGTGAAGGATATTTAGTAATAGTGTAAATTTTATTTTAAAATCCATATTACATCATTGCACTTGAAAATATGCAGAAAAACAACATGTTTCTATTATTCTAATGTAAAGTAAATCCCTTGCATGTAATTGCTCAAACCCCAGGGCATTTACTAATACTGTACACAAAGGAAGCCAGATCTGTATAAATACTGTGAAAGGCTTTAAGTTTGAGCAGTCTGTCTCTTGCTCAGTCTCTGTCTGTCTCTCTGATGTCAGAGTGTAAAGTCAATTGTTAGAACATATCAACTGTTTTGACAGCTGCCAGGCCAGGGTGGGTGACATTGAAATTTGAACAAGGTCTGGTGTAGTTCACTGCTTGCTGTTACAGTGTTAGTTTCTGCTCACATTACTTGTTTCCTGCTGTTCATTTGCATATGACTTAGTGCCAAAAGGTGTGCAAGAAAAGAGGACAGAGGTACTAGAAAATAAAGTTGACAGGTTGTGACTTGTGAGTGAGTAATGCATTTTTTTAATGAACACATGTGAAGACATCTGCCAGTGAAGGGAGAGGGCAGTACAGCTCTTCGTTCCTGAGAAATTTGACTTTTAGTGTGATTTGTGACAAGATGTTGATCATTATACATTACAACAAGCCCACATCACTGTGCTGCTAACCATGCAGTTAACTGCAAAAACCCAACTGATCTTACAAATACAAGATGTGAATTGTGATCCACATGAGTATTACTAAGTGAACTGTTGTTGTTCTGTGTCACACAGAGCAGCATGCTACGAATAGTTTGTTGCAATAGATAATGTTCAACATACAGCCAATCTTGAACATTTTCAAAATGAATAAAAAGCAACACATTTTGAAACATAAACAGTTATTCTTTAATAGAACAATATGTGACACGGAAGATTTGATGATTTTTTTCTCTCTCAAATTTAAGCTTTCTTGACATAAACAGCAAATGATGCAAGAATTTGAAGAAATGTGTCGTAAATTACTAATACTATTTCAACAAAATGTACAATGCTGTTTGTTTCTTGATGAAAATGATAAATCAGTAACTTTTATTACTGTAAAGTATAAAGACACATGACTATTTCCATGAGAACAGTTTTTGCTGCATTAATTTTGTTGTAGTGGATAACATAACGTTAATGAGATAACATGGTAGTTGGTACTTTGTTTTTCATAACAAAATAAGTAATACTTATTATTTAACAAACAAGTGTTTTGTAAGAGAAAATGGAACAAATAAGAGTGAGTGCAACTTTTGCTGCTTTTTACACTAATTACAGTCTTCAGAAATATTACCACACACCTTTCACATATGATATCAGAACATCTCTTCCATGTGGCCATGTGCTAAAAGAAAATGGCCCGGATGTGCAACAGGGCTAACCAGATGTAGTGCAAAAGCGTGAAAACTTAATTTTTTTCCTTTTGCTTATTTAATCTAATACTTTGTTGAACGTTATTTATTGCAACAATTTTATGAAGAATGGCAGAATATATTTTAAAAATTACACAGACATTTGGCAGTAAAATAAAACATTGGTGCCTGATGCCATGACGTACCACAGTGACTGGAGTAAAATTTTGATGAAAGAGAAAGTCAATTCTTCATTAGATTGTCTGCAGATGCTGGTCATGAAACATTTCAACTCACATAATGTTCGACTGAGGGATATTTCGGAACCTCTAACTCTAAAAAAACAACACTTAGTGATAATCAATTTTATATGCACTGTGTAAACTATACAGTGATATCTCCTCTGTGCAAATCAATGCCTGAGGTAATGTTTTGAATCATTGTGTATGTGAATGAAAGCATTGAATTTTGAAAGCACTCACCGTGAGCGTGTCTGTTTTCAGGGGTCGAATTTCATGGCGCTTTTCACTTTCAAAAAATAATATTTCTCCAGATTTGGAGCTCGTATTGTTTTCACTGTGATACTGACCAATTATGAATGCACACACAAAGCAACAACAAGACAAAGTGTTTGAAACAGATTTTATTGACAGTCAAAAATCTGACCCCCCATTTGTGCACCTTTTGGCACTAAGTCATGTGTAACTGATGACATTTTGCAGCTCATCATAATGTTGCAAAAGACAATGCAGAAAACTGTAAGTCTGACTTGTTTTTGTTTTTTCAGTCTTGATGATAGTTTTAAACTTGTTCCTTCTGTTAGCTCTGAGCCAGTTGCCAATAGGCCACCTACTCGAGAAGGTAAACAAACCAGCCAAGACTGCAAATGCCAGTGAAAGGACTATTTCTAACAAGGAACTGATGAACAAATGTTGATACCATTAGCCGTGCCCATGGACTAATCTTGCCCAGTGTTACTCTTAAGCTCAAGGATACTGAAAGTAGTGCTGTTATCCATCAGACTGGCACATGATTCTGCAGTAGGTGCAAGAGGCATAATTTCAACTAGATTAGCAGATAAGTGCAATTTTGGTGTAATTCTCATTCTATGCTACTGTAGTTGCACTGACTGTTGTAGAACTAGTAGTAGTACTGTTTCCTGTTGTCATAATGCTCCGTGACCTATTTCATAATTCTTTGCAGTAAACTTCGAGCCAAGCTTGGATTAAAGCCGCTTGATGTTGGTGGTTCAAATGGTAAGTTTATAAGATTTAAAAATAAGAAATTATAATAATATTTAACTGCACTAATTCTGATAATCTTTAAAATGTTAAAAAATATTCTGTGTACCTGTAAGTAATCAATAACTGTATGATACATTCATGAGCCTTGTCTGTTAGCATTGGTTCACTCTGCATGGCTAGCTAATTCATTGCAGAATCCATTCTCAGGGTACTTTTAACAAGTAGATTAATTTTTTACTAAATGTCACAGTACCAGGCCTCCCCATCTCCTCCCCTGCCCCCAACACACACACACACATACACACACACACACTGGGTACATGAATAAAAGTTTCAGAAATGTGTTGCCTTTTGTTGATACAATGATAGCTCAGTGCCCATTAATGGTAAAGTAAAACCCATTGGATAAGCAATTTGCAATGGTTTTGCTTTGCAGATCTGTGGCCATATTAAATTGTTAATGTTGTACAGGTGTAATTGATCAGTCCTGTTTGGCCTTAACACATACAACATTACATGTCTGTAGCTATAATGAGGTCGCACTTAGAGTTAGATGCTGTTTATTTATAATTTTATAATTTATCTGTTCATTTCTGCATGACAACCTCTGTCAGTGTCACTGTGTCACTGTCAGGCTTCACACATTATACTGCTTTTGATTGAACTGCCCCATTTTCAGAATCACAGCAGTCTCAAAGTCTAAATTAGATATTAATTAATGAAAGCTGTTTATCCATTTGAGGTTTTATTCTTTTTGAATATAGCTTGACTGAGTCTTCACAGTTCTTGTTTTTGTTGTTGTTGTTTTTAATGGAAATTATTCAAGCTTTTTATCTTTTAGTTTGACCCACAATTTTCATCTTTTTTGTTTCTGTCAACCATGTGCATAGCTGTCTGTTTTTCTCTCCAGTGTCTCTCTTTCTTTGTCACTGTGTTGCTCTGTCAGTCTCTGCCTCTGTCTGTCTGGTTTAATTTGTTGTTTAAAATAATAGTAATAATAATTCGTTGGTAATTCAATGTCTGATTCAGACTGTTTGTCTAGAACTGTCTGTGTTTCCCCCTTTCTTGGTCTCTCTCCGAATGACTCTGGTTGTCATTTTCTGATGCTGTTTCAGTGTCAGTTATCTGAGCATTTGCAGTTGTTTCTGAATTTTGGTTTTTGATATTTTTTTTTTTTTTTTTTAAATATTTAAACCATCAACAACAACAAAAGAAGAAGAAGAGAAGAGGTTATGGTAACGACAGGTGTTGTGGTTGCTGACGTTGATGTGCAGATGATGACTCAAAGCCGAAGGAGAATCAGGATGTACACATGCCGGCAATCAACCTGGCGGAGAAACAGCGCACAGAGAAGATTCGGGAGAAGATGCGGGTCATGCAGGAGAAGAGGAAAGTCAAAGAGAGGCTCCGGTCAGTAGTTACGAGAGAGGGAGTGTTTTTTTTGTGTGTGTGTGTCACTGCAGAATGTGTATGTGTGCGTTGTGTACATAAGGTTGTGTGTGTGCAAATAAAGTCATGATAATGTAGTGTATGTTTGTTTACATAAAGTTTTAATTATGTGCATACACAAGCTGTGTGTGTGTGTGCATGCTTTTGAGTATTTGCATGTCCATGAATTATGTGCATAGACATGTTGTGTGCATGCATGCTTTCAGGTATTTGTATGTACATGAATTATCTGCATACACATGCTGTGTGCATGCATGCTTTTGAGTGTTTGCATGCATGCATACATGTGTATGCAATGCCTCACGTACATTATGAGTTAGTACAAGGAGTCAGGTCCAAAATAATTGTCTGAATTTTTCACCACTTAATTATGCTAAAACTAGAGCATGATTTATTTTGGACCTCAGTTTTTCAGCTGACTGACAGTGACTGATTTAGTCTGTTTTGTTAGCAAAATGCTATGATTATTTGAAGACAAGCCACACATCACATGGCCCCCATAGCTGACAGTTTTGAGAGGTGTATAGTTATACTGTAGCATACCACACATCGCATGGCCCCCAGAGCTGACAGTTTTGAGAGGTGTGTAGTTATACTGTAGCATACCACACATCACATGGCCCCCATAGCTGCCAGTTTTGAGAGGTGTATAGTTATACTGTAGCATACCACACATCACATGGCCCCCATAGCTGACAGTTTTGAGAGGTGTATAGTTATACTGTAGCATACCACACATCGCATGGCCCCATAGCTGCCAGTTTTGAGAGGTGTGTAGTTATACTGTAGCATAACCAGTTAAGGCAGTGGTTGGAGGAAGGATTTTGTAAACCTATGCTTGGGGGTTACTGGTTACCTTGTGGTTCTAGCTGTTGTACCGACACCAGTGACAGTGGTGTGTTCATGAGTGTGTGTATATTGACCGTGCTGTCAAAGAGGCTTGATCGTAATGATCTGTTCATGAATATTTTCAAGAGGCTTGGTGACAGTGATGTGTTTGTAACAATTTTATGTGTTGGCAGTGCTGTGAAGAGGCTTGATGGTAATGATGTTTTCATAATTGTGTTTTGGCAGTGCTGTCAAGTGATGTGTTAGTGTCAGTTGTGTGTGCTGGCAGTGCTGTGAAGACACTTGGTGACAGTGATGTGTTCATAACAATTTTGTGTGTTGGCAGTGCTGTCAAGACGCTTGGTAACAGTGATGTGTTCACAAAAACATTGTGTTGGCAGTGCTGTGAAGGCACTTGGTGACAGTGATGTGTTCATAACAATTTTGTGTGTTGGCAGTGCTGTGAAGGCATTTGGTGACAGTGATGTGTTATTGTTAATAACAATTTTTTGTGTTGGCAGTGCTGTGAAGGCACTTGGTGACAGTGATGTGTTCATAACAATTTTGTGTGTTGGCAGTGCTGTCAAGGCACTTGGCGACAGTGACTCTGGGGATGACAGTGCATCAGCATGGGTCAAGAAAAACAGGAAGCTGCAGAAGGAAAAAGAACTTGCGGACAAAAGAGTAGGATTTTTCTTGTTGTTTATCCTTTTGCCTGTGGTGTTTGGGTGCAGTTTTGTGCGCGCGTGTGTGTTCAAGTAAAAATTGTGTGTGTGCTCATGAATGAGTGTGTGTGTCTGTGTGTGTGTGCGTGACAGAGAGAGAGTATGACTTTGTGCATATATGTGTGTGTGAAGAGGGTTGCAGGTATTGGGGGCATCAGAGAAATCTCTGAGGTAAATAGTGCATTAATTATTGTGTGTTCCATGTTGATCATGGCAGATTCAGTGATGTTACTGTCAATGGTGGTGTGTTTCAGGAAAAGATGCTAGAGGAGATGGATGCAGCGTTTGGTGTCGGAAGTCTGGTGGAGCAGGAGTTAGGAGGACCCAGCAAGGTAGGAATCTGTGTGTGTGTGTGTAGTGTGGGTGGCTTTTAGCCTAGTGTTTAACTCTCAACTCTTTTTTAACGCTTCAGTTTTAAGCTAGATCTGTGTGTGCATTCTGAGCATTCAGTATTAACTCATTGGTTTTTCATCGCTTCAGTTTTAAGTTAGATCTCTGTGTGTATTTTGAGCATGCAGTATTTAACTCTCATCTGTTTTTCAGTGCTTCAGTTTTAAGTTAGATCTGTGTGTGCATTCTGAGCATTCAGTATTTAACTCTCATCTGTTTTTCATTGCTTCAGTTTCAAGCAAGAGCTGTGTGTGCATTCTGAGCTGAACTTAGCATGGAATGGTTTGTTCAAATTTGTGTATAGTTGCACACAGACTTAACAGACACATTTGAACTTGTGTTTACTGCAGCATACCAGCACATGCAATCATGCTAACACACATGAATGCATGCACACACACACACACACACACACACACACACACACACACACACACACACACACACACAGTTGTTTGTTTGACATGATTTGTTTTGTTGTGTGTTTGAAGAAGAATTACTCATCACAAGATCTGAGCGGCTTGCGGGTGGAGCACAACATGGAGAAATTCAACGATGGCGCCAACATTGTCCTGACACTGAAAGATAAAGGTGAGGCTTTTTGCTGGCACTGTGGCTGAACTGTTGTTTAACACCTTTCTGTCCAAAAGGGTTTTGTTAATCGCAGGCAGGGCCACACAGACTGGTTTCTTACCTTGCCTGAACATGAAAGGAACAACTCAATCTTATAGATTATTTGAGGCTTTTAGCATGATCTGCTTTTGGGGGTGTGAGTCGGTATCTGTGTGTATGTGTCTATGTGTGTGTGTGTGTCTGTATATGTGTAAATGTGTGTGTGGGTGCATGTGTGTGTTTGGTTTTATTATGTTTGTCACTTATTGTGATTTAATTTATTTATTGGATGTGGATTTTGTGTGTGTGTGTGTGTTATTTTTTTATTTTTTTATTTAGAGAGTGGGTGTGTTCTTTTCAGTCATTGTGAAATCATCCATTTCAGGAGTTCTGGATGAAGAAGAAGAAGATGTCCTTGTGAACGTGAACATTGTCGACGATGAGAGGGCGGAGAAAAATGTGGAGAACAAGAAGAAGAATCCGGATTACAAGCCCTATGATGAGCCAGAGTTTGATGAGTATGGCATGGTGAGTGCTGCCCATATGATGCCTTCAGTGGCAGAGAGGCCTGCCATCTTTTTGGTCAATTGTAAGACTGTCCCAGAAAGCTTAATACAAAGACTTTTAAAAGAGTTGTTTTTGTTGCTGTGGTTGTTCTGGTTTAGTCTGATTTAGGCTCAGAGTAATCATCATTCTTCAGAAATGCATGCTTGCCAAATTTTATTCACTGATAAGGTGCTGCTGACTATAAGGCGCGGGAGTAAAACGTGAGGGAAAAGGTATCGCCTTATGCTATAGTCTGAAAACTACAGTACAGTTTTGATGGTTGCATGGATGGGTGTGCTTGTGTGTGTGTGTGTGTGTGTGTTTCTTTTTGACAAATGACTAAAATGATTGACAACAGTTTCTGACATGTTGGTTGAGTTAAACGTTGGTCGATGGTAAGTGGGTATGTACATGCATGAGTGTGTGTTGACTAATAGTTATGCATGTATCTGTAAGTAAAGGGGGAAAAAACACCTTGTGTTTCAGTTGAAAGCGAAGGACATACTTGACAAATATGATGAAGAAATACATGGAGAAAAGAAGGAGTCATTTGTTCTAGGTGAGTCAGTTTTTATTCAATCCATTTTAAAATATTTTTTACAGATTTTGCATAAAATGAATGGACACCAGGGGGACGGCAAGTGTGTATGTGACTATGTTTGTGTGTTAGAGGTTAAAGGGGGTATACTGGAATCATCATGACCATCTGTCCATGAGTCTGGCTTTGTTCAGAAGGTATCATCTGAACTGTTCAGCCTTTTGTCACCAAACTTGTTTTGATGGCAACACAAAGAGAACAGTGTTCCGAAAAAAAGTGGTGTTTCAAAAGAAAAGAAGAATGTTCCTCTTGGTCAGGGTTTGTTTGTAAATTCCAGGGAAATATGTCAGAAATGGTTTCAAGAGAATGGTCTTAGACAAGGGGTGGTCCTTGATCACTGGGGTTCATTTCCATGTAAGCATTCACAGAGAAAGTGGAATTCAAAGAGGGATGTCTTTGGACACTATGGTTCATTTCCATGTAAATGTGAAGTCAGCAGTTACAGAGAAAGTGGAATTCAAAGAGGGATGTTTTTGGTCATCATGATTCATTTCCACGTAAATGTGAAGCCAACAGTTACAGAGAAAGTGGAATTCAAAGAGGGATGTTTTTGGTCAGCATAATTCATTTCCACGTAAATGTGAAGCCAACAGTTACAGAGAAAGTGGAATTCAAAGAAGGATGTCTTTGGTCATCATGATTCATTTCCATGTAAATGTGAAGCCAACAGTTACAGAGAAAATGGAATTCAAAGAGGGATGTTTTTAGTCATCATGCTTATTTCCACATAAATGTGAAGCAAACAGTTACAGAGAAAATGTAATTCAAAGAGGATGTCTTTGGTCATCATGGTTCATTGCCATGTAAATGTGAAGCAAACAGTTACAGAGAAAGTGGAATTCAAAGAAGGATGTCTTTGGTCATCATGATTCATTTCCATGTAAATGTGAAGCCAACAGTTACAGAGAAAATGGAATTCAAAGAGGGATGTTTTTAGTCATCATGCTTATTTCCACATAAATGTGAAGCAAACAGTTACAGAGAAAATGTAATTCAAAGAGGATGTCTTTGGTCATCATGGTTCATTGCCATGTAAATGTGAAGCAAACAGTTACAGAGAAAATGTAATTCAAAGAGGATGTCTTTGGTCATCATGGTTCATTGCCATGTAAATGTGAAGCAAACAGTTACAGAGCAAGTGGAATTCCAAGAGGGGTGGTCCTTGGGTCACCAGGGTTCATTTCCACAGGAACACGAAGCCAACAGTTATAGAGAAAATGGAGTTCCAAGAGGGGTGGTCCTTGGGTCACTGAGCTTCATGTCCATATAAAGGTGAAACAAACAGTTGCAGACAAAAGTGGAATTCAAAGACGGGTTGTCTCTGTTCACGAAGCCAGGTCTTTTGTCAGGTGGTTCCACTGCACTTGTAGATGTGATTTGAAGCAGGCGACAATATCTGATCCAGTGTCCCACATGACTGACTGTCTCCAAGCACTGGTTTACGACATCCTTCAACCACTGCCATATTTAGTTATGCCATACTGCCCATAGGGTCCAGAAAACTGTCAGCTAACGAGCAGTTTTTTGTTGGTGCTCAAACAGTAGTAAGTTTGTTACAAACAACTCATATAAAACAAGGTGTGTCATCTATAGCCGCCAACAAAGTTTACACCAGCACAAATAAAACCACAATTGTTTGAATCGACCTGGAACTCCTTTTTTTCTCCAGGGTGGATGCATCTCATGTTTACATGAGTGCTTGGAGGCTAGGCTGCTTCCACAGTCATATTAATACTCAAACCTTTCGGAGGGCACTGACCATGTTGGTCGACAGCAGTGCGGAGATAAAGAGTGCCCCTTCAGTAGCATAACCAAATCTGGCGGAGTTTGGAGGAAGGTGCTGGAAAGTGAGGCTTGGAGTGTGGTCAGGGGGTTCCACTGTACTTGTAGTTGCGGTTTGATGCAGGTGACAATGTGGGAGGTCCAGTGTGACTGACTGCTGATACCCATGCACAGCAAACTGAAGCTGGTTGCCAATCACAGGCTGAAGAGGCAATCAACAACCACCTTCAACTGGGCTGAGCACAGAGCTCTGTCTCTGTCTGTCAGGACTCAGGAGTCCCATCTGACAGCAGTCTAATCCCACTTTGCCTCGAGTTGTAGTCTGTAGTCTGTTAGAACTGTCTTCTCTCTGTGTTTTTTCGCAATGCTGGGTCTTTTTCTCCTGTTGCTGCTTTCTACTGAGACACATACACAATTGTACATGCGCCCACACATGCACACGCACATGCACACACGCACACACACCACATGCACTCACACACACACATGCACATACCCCAACATGCACATACACAGCATACACCCTCCTCTCTATTTGTCTGCCTCTCTCCTCGAGACAGACTTTCACAGACACTCACACTATTAAAACACACACACTCACACTTTCTCCCCCTCCCACCCTTCTCATTTTTCAGCTCTCGCTTTCCTTGTGCATTGACAAAATAAAGCCCAGCTGTCTCCCATCACGTCTCAGACTCAGCAGATGCTGTTGGGTGGTTGTTCTCCCTGTTGGGTTGACCGTGACGGGGCTCAGGAAGAGCGCACACCAAGAGGATTGCTAAACATGTCAAAGCATCTGCCTAGCCACCCTCTTGATCTTTGCTGCAACCCTCTGCTCTCTGGAGGTGGATCCTTTTCTTCCTCAGCATGCACGGCTGCTGGGAGCAACATGACAGACTGCACATTGTCTTACATTGCTGGGGGGGGGGGGGGGGGGGGGCATGGTGGTGGGGGGATATGTGGATGTAGGACTAGAAGCAATCAACATGACAGACTGCACATTGTGTTACATCACTGGGGGGGGGGGGGGGGGGGGGTAACAATGAACATAACAGACTGCATGTTATGTCACATCACCGATGGTGTAATATGTGCCTGTAGGACTAGAAGCAATCAACGTGACAGACTGCACGTTATGTTACATCACTTGGGGGGGGAGGGGGGATATGTGCCTGTAGGACTAGAAGCAATCAATATGACAGACTGCACGTTATGTTACATCACTGACAGTGTCATTTGTGCCTGTTGGACTGGGACACATGACAGACTGCACATTACATGACATGACTGATAGTGTAAGGTAATTTCTCTTTAAATGTATTTTTTCAGTGGATCATGAACTTTTCCTCAACTCAACTGAACATCTGGAACTGTTGAAATAGTCAAAGTTGAATCAAAGGAATAGTTTCCGGGGTACAGTGATAATAAAACAACTAAAATTGGTGACGAAAGAAACCAAAACTACAAACATGATCATTGATAAAAAAAACAATAAATAAAAAAAAAACATGGTACAGGATTGATTTTTAAAAAATAAACAGCCAAAAATCATTGCGCATTTCAGGTTCTGGAGGAAGGTACGATGGAGAGCATGAACGGAACATGGACCAGATACGCCAGCAGCTCAGAGAACAGGGGGTCAGTGTGTCTCTTGGATGATGATGCTTTATTCTCTGTCACTGTCAGTCTCTCTCTCTTGTCTCTTTGTCTGTCCTGTCTGTCTGAGTCAGTGGTCTTTCTTTCACAGACTGGGTTAGTCAGGACATACAGGAAAATCCTTAGAAACAAATTTAACTTTAAAATAGATTTCCACTGAAGAGAATTATAATTAGATAATCAAGTTGCACTATTCTGCTGATAGAACAGGCTCGTGTCCTCTGTTTCTGTTTCGAAAACAGGTCTCTGTGCATAGAGTAATTCATAGTTTGTGATTGTGTTGAGTTACAAGCAGTGCAGTCAGTGTTTTGACAATGGTGCCACACAAGCAGATTGAAATTTTGTAGAAGTCTGGCGACAGCCTAGTTCAGTACTTGCATTGCTTTGATCAGTGCTGTGAGCAGGTTTGTGAAAGTGAATGTTGCTCCACGAATCAATAATACATCATTTTGACTCAGCATGGAAATTAGGGGTATAGTATACTGTAACAATTGTTTACTGTATTTGGACCAGGCTTTTTTGATGACAAGATTTCATCACCATTCTGTTTGTGAAACGTGTTTCGATGTCGCAAGAGCATAAAGCTTTACAAATGTGCCATTAAAACACACAAAAAGACCTTGCCTTTGGAGAAGAAAACAAAAAGCAGTATTCATCCACCAGTGTCATCTTCAGCACAACAGAACAAAGACAAAGTGAAGCAGGCCAGCAGAAGTTTAAAATCTGAGGAATTTGTTGTTGGAAGGAATTTTGCCTGCCAGTACAAATTCCGTGGCAGGGAAAGAATCACCAAACCAGGGAGTTAATAAGCGCTTGAAAGACGTCCCACAAACACAGCAACAAAGACCTGCGTCGCCT
The DNA here is from genome assembly GCA_963584105.1 of Alviniconcha strummeri. Taxonomy (NCBI): domain Eukaryota; kingdom Metazoa; phylum Mollusca; class Gastropoda; family Provannidae; genus Alviniconcha; species Alviniconcha strummeri. The sequence goes on from OY757543.1 coordinate 11,781,418, forward strand.
ACGGTAACTCACCTGGCATGTGTGTAAATACAAGGTACATGAACTCCACCAGAGGGACATCCTCAAAACAACAACAAAGACCTGAGTCGCCTACAGTAACTCTCACCTGGCATGTGTGTAAATACAAAGCACATGAACTCCACCAGAGGTACATGCTCAGACTCCCTTGTGTGTTGATTCTGTGTTTCGGATTATGGCAAGGAAAGGTTTGTGTTTGCGCCCTGCATGGTTCATAGCCAAAGGGTAACATATGCTGTCTTCTTTGTTTTTCAGCAAACACTGGCAGGCCGTGGTCTTACCTTAGCCAGTGAATTCCTGACACCTGAGGAAATGGTGAGCTTTTTTCTGCTGTTATTGACTCATACCTCCCATAATAAATTGTCTTTTTGGGGGATGGGGGGTATATTGGAAACACTGTCTGTGTTTCCATCTGTCCTTGTGTCTGTATGTAGTAATGAGTTTCATTTGAATGTGCTTTAAGCATAAGAAGTGAAGGGTTCAGGTGGAATGAATATACTTCATAGTGAAATGTTCTGTTGCAGTGTTCCCTTGAGAAATGGCTGATTTTGTTAGAATGCACTTGAGAAGTGAAGAGTTCTGTCCCAGTGTATATTCTGAGTAGTTAAAATTTAACTGAGTGGTGAACAGCTCTGGACTGTTAGAATGCACTTGAATAGTGAAAGGTTCTGTTTGAATGAACTCGCCAAGTGAAGGTTTTCATAGAAAGCACTTGAAGGGTTCTGTTCAGATGTTCTGAAATTGTGAAGGTTCTCTTGTACTTGAGCTATGAAGGGATGAATTCTGAATAGTTACACTGTACATTTTGAGTAGTGAAGACTTCTATTGGAATTTACTTAAGGAGAAGGTGTTGCTAAGATATACACCAGACTAGTGAAGAGCTAGTGGCTCACGCTTTGCACTCATTCATTGCTGTCTCTGTCGGCCTTCCAGGCAGCCGCAGCCAAGTTCAAGAAGGTGAAGAAGAAGGTGCGCAAGATCCGCAAGAAAGACATCCTGAAAGCCGATGACCTGCTTCCACTCCCAGACCAGACAGCTGAGCCCACTGACTACGGGTCAAGGTGGAGATCCTCTCAAACATATCAGATTCAGGGCAGTGTTATTAAATAAATCCATTGGGAAAATTGAGTGATCTGTCATAAAATGTATTGGGTCAAGGTAGAGACCTCCTGAAACACAGAAGATTCAAGGCAGTGTTATTAAATAAATCCATTGGGAAAATTGAATGATCTGTCATAAAATGTATTGGGTCAAGGTAGAGACCTCCTGAAACACAGAAGGTTCAAGGCAGTGTTATTAAATAAATCCATTGGGAAAATTGAATGATCTGTCATAAAATGTATTGGGTCAAGGTTGAGACCTCCTAAAACACAGAAGATTCAAGGCAGTGTTATTAAATAAATCCATTGGGAAAATTGAATGATCCTCCATAAAATGTATTTACAAGTTTCCCAGCCCATGACACTAAATGAAAAATTGCCATGAATGGTGGGTTGAATGAGTCTTCCAAGACCTCTTATGAGTGATACATCTGTGAAAATAGCTGAGCAAGAAAGTGTGATACAACACCACTAAACTCATTGCAAACATGCTACAACACTTCATTCAACATCTTCCTCATCTCTTCTATGCAAACTTTGTCTGGATTCTTTACTTCTGGAGAAAGACAAGTCTGTCACTGGAGACTGACCCACAAGATGTTCACATAAAGATTGGTTCATCTCAGTGGTTCTTTGTTGTTGTTTTCAGTAACTTTCACTTGATTTTAAAAGACATATTCTAATGTGATACATTGAAAATGTAGGTTCTGTCTCCTAGTAGTTACCCAGGAATAGTATTGTTTCAGATGGTAGAAGATCTTGATGGGGGGTGGAACGCAGTATTTTCTGTCGCAATTTCCTTTCTTGGGAGCTGAAGAGAGAATTCTTTGTGTACACTTTCAAGCGGTGTTAACTCAATACTTGTTGAACTCCCAGGGCCCGTGGTCGGGGTGTGACTTCACCAATCAAGGCGGAAGAAGTGGAGCCGGTGGCTGAGGGGACGCCGCCACCCGTGGCTGGTGTGGACGACGATGCAGCTTTCTACACGGGTATACTGCCAGTCAAAGCGGAGGCTGCGGCCCGGCCACCACTACCTGCGCTGCCACCACCACCGCCCCCTGCTGGCCAGCCGCCAAGATCATTCGATGATGATGGTGAGAGTGTTGATCTTTCTTTCTTTTCATGGGGATTTAGGTCCACAGAAACTGTATAGCTTGGCGGGGATGGGGGAAAGGGGGCAATCAGTTATCTGTGAGTAGCTCGTCCCTGCGCTCCGACCCGTAAAGACTGAAGAGACCGTCAGCCACCACCAGAACAACAATGTTAAGTAGGTGGGGACCCCGCCAGTGCCAAGCAACTTGTGCACTCCACTAATTGCTGTTTCAGCAGCTGCACAGAACATAGTCGCAAAGACAATGTCCCAAAAGTAACTGTTGAGGAGAAAAAGACTGTTGAGTGTACTGCGCATGCCCAACTCTTGTTCCATATTTACATGCAGAAAACGAGAGAGAAGAAAGTGTATTCTGGAATTAACCACCAGAGGAGTTAATTAGAGCTTGGACGACATCACATGAAAGTAACAACACAGAGCTGAATCAGCCACAGTAACTCTCACCTGGTGTGCGTGAGTAAATACAAGTGACGTAAACTCGGGTGTTCCATGGTGCCTGCGTTTTGTTGTGCAGATGACATGATGGGTCCGGACGAAGACCTGAGCGGCATCGCTGTGGAGGAGGAGTCGCTGAGGCAGGAGCTGCAGGCCACCCTGCACAAGACGCGCCGCCTGCTGCAGCGACATGAGCGCAAGCTCGGGGTGCAGAGGGTGGGTCACGGGGAATGGTTACAATGGTAGTCTACTGGCATCTGCACATGGGGGCACAGTCTCCACACACCTTCACGCCGTTTCATTTGAGCTATTTAAAGGGGATTTTTTGCACACTTGCCAGTCAGAAAATTCGTATTAATCGTATCTTTGCTGTGATTGATATGTGAAGGACATATTGATGCATTTGGGTGATGTATACAGACGAAGACATATTAATGCATTTCTCTGTAGGTGTGACTAGATTTATTTACAGTGTAGATGACGTGGTTTAATGGAATATCCAAATGTCCTAGGTTGGAAAGCTAACACTACGTCCCCATCCTCTTGACTTCCTCCTCTCTGACCCACCCCTGCAACCCACCCACCCCTCCCCCCTCCCTCCATACACTGGCAACTGGCAGTAAACAGGAACAGGAGAAATATCATAGTCACATGTTCCTCCTGCACACACACACCTGCCAATCAGACGTGCGCGTGCACATACACACATACACATGCATGCACACATGCACACACACATCTCACACACCAAGACAGCAGCAGCTTCACATGGCACCTGCCATGCAACAACCAAATACAAACAGTGTTGTAAATACGCCACTTCGGGGTATTCAATAACACACTGTAAAAGGCTACAGTCACTCCTTCAGAACCACGTACAACAAGAGCGCAGCGAGTCTGCTCAGAAGCAGAGAGTAGCGCGATATAAAAAGCGATCGGCAATCATACGTCTGCTGATGTTGCGCGTGCACCCCTACTTTTAAGGGTGGAAACCCGGCATGTGTAGGAACAGCAGCGAGGAGTTGATCACCAAACTTGTGCTTTCCTCAGGTGATGGAGAGCATGGTGAAGAAGGAGGTGGACATGGACACCGCGGCGGCGTCATCCGAAGGTGGCGCCAGCAAGGATGACAAGGGGGGCCTCAACATCATCCTCAACTCCACGTCAGAGTTTTGTCGCAGCCTCGGCGAGATCCCCACATACGGTCTGTCTGGCAACCGGGAGGAAGAGAGAGAGGAAATTATGGTTAGTGACATGCTGCAGCTGAACACTTGTGACTGATTCTCAGTGCTGATCAGTTGACGGAAAACTGAAATGCGCAAGGAGAGTAGTTGTGCTGACCAATGTGGGTATCAGGAGTTAGAGAGATATATATACATAAGTAGCTGGATTTTAATGTCCTGTACAATGGCAAAGTTATAAGTAGCTGGATTTTGATGTCCTGTCAAATGGCAAAGTTATAAGTAGCTGGATTTTGATGTCCTGTCAAATGGCAAAGTTATAAGTAGCTGGATTTTAATGTCCTATCCCATGGCAAAGTTTTAAGTAGCTGGATTTTGATGTTCTGTCCAATGGCAGTTCTAAGTAGCTGGATTTTAATGCCCTGTCCAATGGCAGAGTTGCAAGTAGCTGAATTTTAATGTCCTATTTAAGGGCAAAGAGTCATCTCAGGACAAAATCATTAGAAGGAAAGAGCTGTGCACAGTGTATGTTGTTCTGCTTCCTTTCTGCGGTTGTATTCGACATCTTTCTTTTGTCTGAATCCTTTTCCATGGTCAATGGCATGCACAGTGGATTCAGTTTTTCTGAGTTCTTCCACCATAAATGACTTTGGACATTGGTATCAGCAGAGACGGGGCCATTGTGAAGTTTGATTTAATCAATTAAGCTGTCATTACCCAGTTCTGTGACATATTTAATATGTTGTTAATAATGTTGTTTGTTGTTAATGATGCTGGTGTTTGTTGCTTATGCTGTTGGTGTTTATTGTTAATGATATTGGTGTTTGTTGTTAATGATGTTGATATGTGTTGTGGTGGAGATGATACTAACATCAAAAATGGTGACATTAACAATGATTATGCTAGTAATAACACTTCAGGTGCCAGTGTTGATGATGCTGGTGATGATGATGTTGATGGCAGGATCTGGAGCTGGAGCTGATGGAGCGGAGGAAACAAGAGCAGGAGATGGAGGAACAGGCCAGTGGGTGGGCTGAAGTCGACATCGACACCAACCCTGTCAACATCATGGTGAGTTCAGAACATTAGCACCAGCACTGTCAACATCATGGTGAGTTTAGAACACAAACATGTTGAGTTCACAACATTGAAACCAGCCCTGTCAACGTCAGGGTGAGTTCAGAAAATCAACACCACCCTGGTCAACATCCATGGTGAGTTCTGCACCTCAACAATAACCCTGTCAACATCATGGTGAGTTCAGAACATTGACACTAAACCTGTCAACGTCATGGTGAGTTCAGAACATCAACATCATGGTGAGTTCAGAACATCAACACCAACCCTGTCAACATCATGGTGAGTTCAGAACATCAACACCAACCCTGTCAACATCATGGTGAGTTTAGAACATTGACACCAACCCTGTCAACGTCATGGTGAGTTCAGAACATCAGCACCTACCCTGCCAACATTGTGAGTTCAGAGCATAGCATTAACCCTGTGAACATTATAATGAGTTCAGAGCATAGCAACAATCATGGTGAGTTTAGAACATCAAAACCAACCCTGCCAATGCTGTGATGACTTCAGAACAGAGCACTAATCTTGTCAACATTAGGGTGAGTTTAGAATGCCAGCACCAACCCTGTCAACATCATGTTGAGTTTAGAATGCCAGCACCAACCCTGTCAACAGGGCGAGTTCAGATCATAGCACTAATCCTGTCAACATCATGGTGAGTTTAGAATGCCAGCACCAACCCTGACAACATCATGGCGAGTTCAGATCATAGCACTAATCTTGTCAACATTATGGTGAGTTTAGAATGCCAGCACCAACCCTGTCAACATCATGGTGAGTTCAGATCATAGCACTAATCTTGTCAACATTATGGTGAGTTTAGAATGCCAGCACCAACCCTGTCAACATCATGGTGAGTTCAGATCATAGCACTAATCTTGTCAACATTATGGTGAGTTTAGAATGCCAGCACCAACCCTGTCAACATCATGGTGAGTTCAGATCATAGCACTAATCCTTTCAACAGGATGGCTAGTTTAAAACAGCACCAACCCTGTCAACATTATTTGGAATTCAGCGCATAGTATTAATTGTGTCAACATTTTAACACTTCACTGGGTTTTCCCTCTGATGCTCAACGTAGTTAAGAAAAAAAGAAAGACCCCCCCCCCCCCCCACACACACACACACACATGGTATCAAACTACCAGAGTGAAAACCCCTCTACTTACAGTACTTTATTATTTTATGCTAAGTCATCCCTGTTCTGAAGGACTTGTGCATATTACCCAGTAAACATGCCAGATCTGATTCGCATCTGATCCAGGTTGGCTTAGAAGCACTGGCCAGCTTGCTTCTGGACCGGATCCATTTGGCCCAAACCTAACACAGTTGGCCAGAACCAAATTGGATCCAGGCTGGTTTTGCACAATATGATCTGTTGAAGAACACAACCGAATCTGAAAGTGGGAATCTGAGAGTGGGCAGGGTGAATTCTGCCAGAACCGTGCCCAATGGTTTGTGCACAGTGGCTTGCTTCTAGACAAGATGCCTTTTGCCAAAACCTGACCAGGCCTTCCAGACTGCATCTGGGCCAGTTTTGCACGATACGATTCGTGCCTTCTTTGGAAGAACGGAACCGAATTGAACACAGGGAGTTGGATCCAGCATATGCGATCCAGCCTGATTCTGGCTGGCTGTAACCAGAGTGCTTCCTAATTAGACTGGTCATGTTTACTGGGTTGCAGCCTCATTTTAAGTAACCCAATGGTATGGTTGTGATCAGGCCATCCAGCGTTGTGACACTGAGGCTTGTTTTTCCCTCACAGGGAGAGGAGAAGTCAGTGCTGGAAGAGGAACCCATTGTCACAGAAAGCATCGGCTCTGCTCTCAAGCTGGCCATGAAGAAGGGTGAGTAGCATGGCCGCAAACCTAGTTAACCTTGTAACTGGTGGTAACTGGAAACCTAGTTAACCTTGTTGTAACTGATGGTAACTGGAAACCTAGTTAACCTTGTTGTAACTGGCAGACGGTTGTAACTGATGGTAACTGGAAACCTAGTTAAACTTGTTGTAACTGGCAGACGGTTGTAACTGATGGTAACTGGAAACCTAGTTAACCTTGTAACTGGTGGTAACTGGAAACCTAGTTAACCTTGTTGTAACTGATGGTAACTGGAAACCTAGTTAACCTTGTTGTAAATGGAAGCCCTGCAGGTAGACTGTTCAGAGTGGATTGGTTTGATTGTTGAAATCGCTGTGCAGGGTTTGTCTGCATCACAGACAGCACTGCTCTGACCTTTGTATCCCTACCTCTTCTCCTCTGAAGCTTTGGTAAAAAAAAAAGTTTTTCCGCAGAAAAAGAAAAGGGAGAATGGAAGCAGTTTGTCCGCAAAAGAAAAAGGGAGGATGGAAACAGTTCGCAGAAAATGAAAAAGGAGAATGGAAGCATTGCAGACATTGCGTTCTTTCCTGCTTTGTGAAAGTAAAGCTCAGTTTGTAATGAATGTACACCTGTCAGTTCCTCCTCAGCTATGAAGTGGACGTCACCATCTTATGAAGTTGCAACCTTGAAGCTTTGACACATTTTCTTTAGATGTTATGATTTTGCTGAGAATGTCAAGTGAAGTACTGATTTCCATACAAGAATGGCTTTAGTCCTAAGTGTGAGAAGGTCTGGCAGTGTACTTCCATACAAGAATGGCTGTGGTCCTAAGTGTGAGAAGGTCTGGCAGTGTACTTCCATACAAGAATGGCTGTGGTTCTAAGCATGAGATGGTCTTCTTGGCAATGTGCAGGTTACCTGGAGGGAGAGGGAAGCCAGAAACCCGTCATCTCCTCAAAACACAGCCATCTTCAGGCACAGAACTACAGCATTGAGGACAAGAGATACGAGTAAGTGTGTGTGCATTGTGTGTTGTCGTTTTTTGGATGGGGGGAAAGGGGTGGGGATGGGGGGAATGAGTGGGTTACTGTGCAGTTCGCATTTAGGCTTTTTTGTGTATCTGATTTCTGTTTCATAAAATACTTTAAAGCATCTCGCAAAAAGACAAGAGCCTACAGCTTGCACTCTACACATCATCTTCTGTTTCACGCTACAGTGACCTGAGAAGTACTTCATGATAGTGTAAATACCCCAGTCATTAGAGAACTGACTCTACAGTCTGCATGCTACACATTCTTTTCCATTTCACACCAGTGACCTGAGAAGTACTTCTTGATACTGTGAATACCCCAGTCATGAGGGAACTGACTCTACAGTTTGCTTTCTACACATTCTCTTCTCTTTCATGCATCACCAACCCAGATGAGAAATACTTCATGATAATGTAAATGTCCCGCTCATCAAAGAATTTACGGTTTACAAACTACACACTGTCCTCCATTTCATTCTTCAGTGACCTGGATGAGAAGTACCGTAAGCGTGACCGATACGGTGGAGGCATGATCACAGAGTTCAAGGACAAGGAAGGCTACAAGCCAGAGATCCGCCTGGAGTACGTCGACGACTCTGGGCGCTGCCTTAACCCCAAGGAGGCCTTCCGGCAGCTCTCTCACCGTTTCCACGGCAAAGGCTCCGGAAAGAAGAAGACAGAAAAACGACAGAAGAAGGTGGAAGAGGAGCAGGTGTGTAGAATCTTCGGTTTTTGTTTTTGCACACATATGTGTTTACAAGTTTCCTGATCCATGAGAGCCAATGAAGAATTACCTTGAACAATGGTATGGGTAAGTCTTCGGTTCTATGAACGATGCTTTTGTGAAAACATTTGAGCAAGAAAGCATGCACAACTCAGCACTTCACCGCCAAATTCGCTCAAATGAGGCTAAATATGGTTGCGCCCAGGCACCAGGCATGTGGTAATGTTATGCATATGTTTCACCAAGAAAAAAAACTATTTTAGCTTTTGTCAAAATTTGCTTGGGAAGCAAACATTGCATAAAACTGCAGGCTGTGGCCGTAGTTTTGTTGTTTTGATGTGAATGTTTGTTGAGCACCTCATATTAAGGTGAGCCCTAAGCGCCTCACAGTGGTGACTGCATAGCTCTGTTCTCTGCTTCTGCGCAGACCCACTGCACTCTAGTCATGTGCAACTCAGAATAACTGACTGTGGCTTTATACAGCACATTTTTGGGGAACATTCAAGTGGTTACAGTGCTGTTTGTTCCATGGCTGGTCTGGTGCCATGTGAAACTGCTGCCACCTCGACGCACATTCTGTGGACATTGTGCAGCCATGCACCAGTTTATACTTTATTTGAAGCCATATAGGTAGGATGCATGTGGGATGTTGTTATTGTATTAACATTTTACTCACATAAATGCAGTTAAGGATTGTTTTGAGTTGAATGTATTTTGTGTGAGTTAATGATGTGTCTCTTTTTGTATTTTCATCCCTGTTGTATAGTTGTACTACATCCTTGGTTTTGATGCTTTGCTATTTTAAATCCTCCACAACCCACAAGAGTCTAAAGGAAGAAACGTCCTCGAATCAAGCAGCCATTATTCTCCCACACGGTGAGAAGGAGAGGGTTAATGGCACAGGTACTGATGATGGACGGTGAGAAGGAGAGGGTTAATGGCACAGGTACTGATCATGGACAGTGAGAAGGAGAGGGTTAATGACACAGGTACTGATCATGGACAGTGAGAAGGAGAGGGTTAATGACACATGTACTGATCATGGACAGTGAAAAGGAGAGGGTTAATGACACAGGTACTGATGATGGAGTGTGTGTCGTGTGTTGCAGCTGATGAAGCACATGAGCTCCACGGACACCCCCCTCAACACACTCAGCATGTTGCAAAACAAGCAGCGCTCCGAGAAGTCCCCCTACGTCATCCTCAGCGGAAACAAGACCTTCTCTTCAAACTCGTACGTACACATCTCTGCGTGTGGTTCTTTTTGGGTTGGGTTTGTGCTGTTTTGTCAAATGCTGAAGTAGCTGAAAGTGATGTTGAAACTAATGACATGATTTAATGGTTGAAATACATTTCTGTAGCAGTGACTGAAGCTGCTTGCAACTTGTGTGAATACATTGTAGTTGATCACAAAGCCAGGTGATATAAATAAATCATTTCTGAAGGAAAAAAAGGAAAAAATGTAACGTGTTAACAGTTAACAATGCGGCTGAAAAAATAATTTCAGTTTAATTTTAAAGAAGACAAAAAGGAGGAACAAAAAACTTGACAATCTACAGATACAAGTGGGAAGAAAGGCAATAATCAACAAACGGGTAAATGTGAATACCACAGTAAGTCAGTTTGACTGAGCGGTAAAGCATGTGACAAGTTAATGGACTCCATTCAGTTCCCTTTTGGCTTTCGTTGCTCTTCAAAATTTGTGGTTTATGCCATCTGGTGACTTTGTCACTACTGTTAGTAAAAAAACTGCTATGCTGACTTGTGACTATGTCAATACTAATAGTAAAACACCGCTATGCTGACTGACTTGTGACTTTGTTGCTACTATGAAACACTGCTGTGCTGACTGCCTTGTGACTTTGTTGCTACTGTTAGTAAAACAATACTATGCTGACTGTTGATGCACGCCCCCAGAACCCTCAGCATCATTTTCAGGATTGTGAAGATTGTCAGCTCTCTCCCTTATCCCTGTGCTTGGTGTTGGAGACAAACTTGCCAGCTCTCACCCATATCCTGCCCTGATACATGACCCTGTGTGTGTGTTGAATCTTGAAAATCTATGCATTTAAAGAATCTGTAAAAACTTAGGGTCTGCGCAGATTAGGCTCTTTAAGTATTTGTTATTATTCTTATTATCCCTGTGCTTGTCTCGGTGTTGCAGAACAACTCTGTCCAAACCACACTGAGGAGAATGCAGTGGTCTGCCGGATGACTCCAGAGACTGTGGTGGTCAGGTGCAGCCTGTACTCGTGGTGTACTCCAAGCGCAGCCTGTACTCATGGTGTACTCCAAGCGCAGATGCGCCAAGGTCATGCACATGCTTTTTCTAAGTTCCTCCCACCTCCCCGTCTTCTTGGAGATGTCGTCAAGCTACAGCTGCGTGGTCGCTGCCAGCGCTTCTGCTGCTACATCAGGGAAGAAATATTGTCTGGGAACGAAAGCGTTAGAGTCAGAATGGATGGAAAAGGAAGCTGTAGTTTGTTTCAAGTCTGGTACGTCATAGCAGCAGGAAGTTATTCCCAGATTTGTTCCACGTTTCACTTGATCCTAGCAATGGGCAGTTTGTCTTGAGTACGGTACATCATAGGAGCAGGAAATGACTCCCAGATCTGTTCCATGTTTCACTCAACCCTAGCAGTGTGCAGGTGAATCTTAGCATGAAAGTTGAGGACCAGGCACAGTGCTAACTGCCAGCCTTACAGGGCTGTGCTGTTTTGCAGCGCTGCTTTTGCTGCACTGTTTAGCCTGGGTTTGATCCTGGCATGAGCTGTGCAAGAGGTGTTTTCTGGTGAGGTTTTGAACAACAAGTCCTCCCTGCCCACAGCCTCACGGGCCTCAGTTTGCCTGGCAGTGAAGGAGCACCTGATGGACGCATTCTTAGGATTATTCTGTAGAGGACTAGGTCAAAACAAACGCAAGGTTGGAAAAAGCGTATTTTAATTAGATGATACAAAACGTCTGCACACTTTTCAGCGAAAACAACTTTTTTTCAAGCAACAAATAGACAGCTAATACACTGACAAGCGATGATAGAAGTGAAATTTGATCGACTCGGCTTTCAATTGGTGGAGAGTGTTTTTTGATTGTTTTGTTTTTTGACCTGTCATTGTGTCTAGAAGGACCACAGCCCTCATCAGTTGTCATCTGCTTGACAGCAAAAGTAGGTTTAAAGGGGACTCTAAGCAAAGGCACAAGGTGGCCTGAAAAAACAGAAACTGTGCAAGCATTTCTGTCTGCTGGCTTTGTTGGGTGGCTCTGTCAACACTTACTGAACACAATATTTGAGTTAAGTAATATTGTCCTTCTGTACAGTGTGTGTGTGCATGTGCATATGCATCTTTCACATAGTCATGCTTGAACCCTTGACCTTGTTGATGTCTACATTATGTGTTGGCTTTTGTTAAATTGCTCATAATATTTTCCGTCTCGATGGACATTATGCGTGTCATGTTATGCTTGTTCAGCGCCTTGAGCCACAGGGCAGCTAGCTGTTTTACAAATGTCCATTATTATTATGCAACGGAAGTAGTTTCTTTTCTTTCCACACCCCCTGTGGGTTTTTTGTTTGTTTGTTTTTTACTTGAAATTCTCAGGGTGCAGGCACATTGGTTTGCTCTTTACCAGTGAAAAGTAAAAAGGTAGGCTCGTGACACAGTGCTCATGACATTCCGCCACATGTGCCAGCTTTGTTCATGGTGTCAGGCACAGCCTGCTGAGTGCTAAGTACCACAGGTGACAGTCACAGTTAGTACTTTGTTCATGGTGTCAGGCACAGCCTGCTGAGTGCTAAGTACCACAGGTGACAGTCACAGTTAGTACTTTGTTCATGGTGTCAGGCACAGCCTGCTGAGTACTAAGTACCACAGGTGACAGTCACAGTTAGTACTTTGTTCATGGTGTCAGGCACAGCCTGCTGAGTGCTAAGTACCACAGGTGACAGGCACAGTTAGTACTTTGGCAAATATCCAACAGTGATTTGTAACAGCTTAGACCATAAATCAACTGGACAAATGCTGAGTCTTTCTTTTTAGAATAAAAAGAAAGTAAGAAAAGAGCCTTTTATCAGTAGAGCCAGTGATGCTTCTTTGCTCAGGATCCCCTTTAAGTGCTTGAGTTGGCTGAAGATGCGTTTGTGTGCCTCGTGGGGAAGCAGTGGAGGATGGACAGAAAAAAGTTGTGATGACCTACAAGATCCCCTTTAAGTGCTTTGTTGGGTAAAGATGTGTTTGTATGCCCCATGCAGAAGCAGTGGAGGATGGACAGGAAAAAAAAGTTGCGATGACCTTCACACACACGTCACTACTTAGTTCTCTGCTAGGACGTTTTCACTTACTGAGTCTCGTCTGCAATGGAAGTGATTTTCACCACAAACTGTGTTTGAAGTAATGGTGTTGTTGTTTGATGTAATGTGTTATTTCTTTTGCATTGGTGACTTTTGTTAGAGTGAGTGTGGATGCTGAAGGCTGCGTAGCTGAACGATGGAGAGACTGGCGTATTAAAAAGGAGATGAAAAATTACTAGCAGTTCTAGTGCTATTGTGTGCGTGCGTGTGTGTGTGTGTGTGTGATCTATTGCACTAAGCCTTTATCTTTTTTAACATTAGTTAGTAATTGGATTTTTTTTAACGTACTGTAAACCTTTTTAAACACACACACGCAAAAAACAACAACAACAAAACAGTCATTATACACAAACTGAATGTTGACTGATTTAGTGACTTGTGTCTTAAACTGCTGTAGCCTACGCGGTCGCCTGGTTGCCGGGACGTTAATGCCCAAGAACTAACTAACAGAAGACTCAAATGACAGACAGCATGAGAGAGCAATTGACCTGATCAGTGCATCATCACGCCAAACGGAGGGGTACTCTAATAATGGCTCATTTACGTGAGAATAAACACACAAGAGAATTGATTAGCGCTCGAAATACGTAAGACAAGTACAACAACAAACACCCGAGTTGCCTACGGCAACGTTCACCTGGCATGCGTGTAGATTCAAGGTACATAAACTCCATCAGAGGTATATCCTCTATTTATTTAAGTGATGTTTCTGGTTGCAAAGGCCAGAAGTTGTATTTCTAGAGTATTCCAGGTGACAGGAAAAAAAGATCCGAGCCACAGCTTTGGCTTAAGGCACTAACGTTCTGGCCTGTTGTGACATTTCTCTTGTTGTACTTGTGTTTTTGACTGAGTTTGTCGATCTGATTTGGGTACGGTATAGTTTCACACGTTAGAAGGGTTTTAAATGCGTGCCGATTTACTACGGTGTTCGTTCATCAATCCCGAGGCGACCACGTGCAGCTGACAGACGTTAACCCCTTAGCTGCCATGATGTCACTTGAAAACAACCAATAAAAGTGTAACATTTGAAACCCGTAAGCTTCTGTGTTTTCTTTTTTTCACTGGTATGTGAAAGGCTTGTCATCAAAACGCATAGCATTGAAAGTAGATGGGTTATAGGACCAGAAAATATTCTGTTTGCAGGCTATTCAGTGCAGCTTTCAGCCCGGAAATTTTACAGGCTGGGGCAATGAAGGGGTTAACTTGACGGACTAAGCGTAGACAAAGAATGCGGTGAGTGACCAACGGACGGTAGGATGGTTGGTTAGTAATGCTTGCAAGACGTTAGACGAGTTACGTTTAGGTGCAAAAAGCGAACACAGTAACTGCAAACTGTAACGAAGGGATGATATTTTGTATTGTATGCTAGCGGTTGCTGGCAGCCAGCGAAGTGAATCCAGAACGCGCACACACACACACACACACACACACACACACACACACACACACACACACACACATGTGACTGCAGTGTTAACTCCACCCGGCCGCTGTGGCCAGATGTGCGATTTTTCAACTGCTACTCTATACACCATACAATGCAATAAAACTTCGTTGTCCTGTAATCTATCTCACAGTAGAACTGCAGCGCACCATTTATGAGAAGTAAAAACACAGAAGTATAGGCTACTCTGCTTGCTTCTTGGAGCAGACAGACGTCGAATTATGAGAGAAGAAAACACAGGCGTAGCTATGCTACCCTCTGCATCTTATAGAGAACAGACAGGCTTCGAGTTACCGGAGATAAAAACAGAGACGTAGGCGACTCTCTTCTGGAGAACAGACAAGCTTCGAGTTGTCAGAGATGAAAGCACAGACGTACGCCACTCTCTGCATCCTTATGGGAACAGACAAACTTCGAGTTGTCAGAGATGAAAACAGACGTGCTCTACTCTCTGTTTGCTTCAGAGAA
>OY757543.1:11798543-11824610 GCA_963584105.1 Alviniconcha strummeri
CACACAGCATGTTAAAATGACACAACAAAATCACGTGCAATGAATTATCAGCAATAATGCCTTTGTTGATATAATTATAAGAGCAAGCCAACAAACATTTCAGTATTACAAACGACGACAAGGAAGAGAGAACACAACAACATAGCCTATTTGTATGTGGAGTGTGTTTACATACAGTTACTTGAAACTGCGTTGCCTGATGTGAGAAGAGAACATAACGTATTTGTATGCGTAGTGTGTTTACATACAGATACATAAAACTGACTGCGTCGCCCGATACTGTTCAAAGTGCAAATCAAGGTGAGAGAAGCCACAATTTTGGTCCATATCTGTCACTGATGGTGGCCCCCTGAGATGGATCTACAAACACTACGCATTTGGACATTGAGCTGAGCTGAGATAACCTTGGGCAAGTGGCTTGATTTGACATGTGGCAATCTTCTGTCTGTGAGATTAGGAGAGAGAAAAAAAAAAGGGGGGGGGGGGGAGGGAGAGAGAGAGAGAGAGAGACAGGGAGGGGCGAGTGGGCTTTCCTGAGAAAAACCCCAAACACACGTGCGCACACACACACACACACAACACACACACACACACACACACACACACACACACACACACAGAGAAACAAACTAACAAACAAACCAACAACCCCTCCCCCATAAAACAAAACAACACAACAACAAAATGGGCACAAGTTATCATGACTAGTAGGCCAAAACTCAAACCATAACATGACCCAGACAGCCTACTCTACTTCAGCTACTGAAAATGCTGCCACACACTATGCACTTTTACTACAAGTCAATGCATGACACACATTCTTTTCATCATCCTGTTTTGTTGTTGTTTTCAATAATTCATATGGTCCTCCAAAAGTAGGCCTGTTGAAGTCTGCATTGACATGATCGAGGGACACCATGAATCTTCGTCAACTGAATCAGCTCAGAAGGGGATGAATGTCAGGTAAATATGAGTATGACTGGCTTATAAATATGAATATTACTGGCTTATAATTATGAATATTAAACACACACTCGCTAAAACATGCATAACACTGTCACACACACACACACACACACACACACACACACACACAAATCCAGAGAGGGAGGGAGGGAGAGAGAGAGAGAGAGAGAGAGAGAGAGAGAGAGAGAGAGAGAGAGAGAGAGAGAGAGAGAGAGAGAGAGAGAGAGAGAGAGAGAGAGAGAGAGAGAGAGAATGTAATTAGTTTGTGTATTTTGGTAATTTTTTACATGTAGATATGATCCTCCCTCTCCCACACTAAACATAGCACTGGGCTACAGGAAAAGATTAAGCTAATTTAGAAAAAGAAGAGAGAGAGAGAAACAAACCAAAAAAAGGTGAAAAATTAACTACATGCAATAGCATACAATACCTATACACAGACACCTCTCATATCTGCATACAACAGCCACAAACAAACACCTGTGGTACCTGCATACAACAGCCATGCATAGACACCTGTGGTACCTGCATACAACAGCTACACATAGACACCTGTGGTACCTGCATACAACAGCCATGCATAGACACCTGTGGTACCTGCATACAACAGCTACACATAGACACCTGTGGTACCTGCATACAACAGCCATGCATAGACACCTGTGGTACCTGCATACAACAGCCACACATAGACACCTGTGGTACCTGCATACAACAGCTACACATAGACACCTGTGGTACCTGCATACAACAGCCATGCATAGACACCTGTGGTACCTGCATACAACAGCTACACATAGACACCTGTGGTACCTGCATACAACAGCCATGCATAGACACCTGTGGTACCTGCATACAACAGCCACACAGAAATTTGTGGTACCTGATGCATACAACACCCACAGACAGAAGTTTGTGGCACGTGCACGTATAACAGCTACACAGAGACACTGGTCTCATTTGTATATATATATACATTGTTGAAGAGCTTGAGAGACTACCTGCAATACCTGTACGCAGAGCTTGAGACACCACCTGCGGGCACAAAACCAAGGACATCACACCATCGATCACCTGGAGGAGAGAGGTATGGGAAGAGGAAGTGCTAGACGATCTTCCTTGAAAGGACAAGAGAGGGCCATCATCAATCAGATGAACATTGGAACCGTTTCAAAGGCAACATTGGGGAAACCTCTGAGAGAGACAGGGTGGAGCGCATATGGGCTTTTCCAAGTGCATAGATACCATCTTGAACTTGTGGCAACTGCATGCGACAGCCACACACAGACACTTGTGATAAAGTCACACAATAGCTACCACATAAATTTGTGGTAAATACACAGAACAGTTACAGACAGACACTTGTGGCACACACACACACACACACACACACACACACACACACACACACACACACACACACACACACAAAAATACACACACAGACTTTTCTGGCACAGGCATGCATATAATTATATGCATGTGTGTATTTATCACAAATTTATGCGTGTAGCTCTAGTGTGCATTTATCACAAGTGTCTGTGTTTGGCTCTTTTACACAGCTGCCACAAGTGTCTCTGTGTATCTGTTCAGTTCAGTTCAGTTATAATAATAATAATAATGATAACTCTTATATATAGCGCTATACCACGTAAACAATTACGAGCTTGCGGCTCTGTTCATTATCAACATCAAAATCCACTTGACAATCAAAAAAGCACAAGCACTATAAATGCATACATCAATATCAACATGAACAGTTCAGTTCAAGAAGGTATCTATGCACTTGGAAATATATACAGCTCTGGCAGCAAAGGGACTAGACCCATTACTGGTGTGTTACATGCACAGACACTGAAGGAACTAGACCCATTACTGGTGTGCTACATGCAGAGACACCAAAGAGCCATTGCTGGTGTGCTACATGCACAGACACCAAAGAGCCATTATTGGTGTGTTACATTATCGGTGTGCATCCGTTCCACCCCTGTGTTATCGCAGTAGCATGTAAAAGACCCTGGTCATTCTGCAAAAAGCGCAGGTGGCAGGTTACAGCTAAACACGCATACACCTTACGTATGTGGCTTTGCATGAAGTGACACGGTGCATGGTTGTATGGTGTACACAGAACGTGCCGAGATTGACTCTCTCTGGCAGCAGATTCTTGTGGCACCAGCCATGCCAGCGCTGTAAGCACACCACTTCGGTGGATATTCATGCACAGACAGCAAAGGGGCTAGACCCATTACTGGTGTACTACATGCACAGACAGCAAAGGGGCTAGACCCATTACTGGTGTACTACATGCACAGACACCGAAGACCCATTACTGGTGTACTACATACACAAGACACCAAAGAGCCATTGCTGGTGTACTACATACACAGACACTGAACAGCCATTACTGGTGTACTACATACACAGACACCAAAGAGACATTGCTGGTGTACTACATACACAGACACCGAACAGCCATTACTGGTGTACTACATACACAGACACCAAAGACCCATTACTGGTGTATTACATGCACAGACACCAAAGAGCCGTTACTGGTGTATTACATGCACAGACATCAAAGGGGCTAGACCCATTACTGGTGTACTACATGCACAGACAGCAAAGGGGCTAGACCCATTACTGGTGTACTACGTGCACAGACATCAAAGGGGCTAGACCCATTACTGGTGTACTACATCCACAGACAGCAAAGGGGCTAGACCCGTTACTGGTGTACTACATCCACAGACATCAAAGGGGCTAGACCCATTACTGGTGTGCTACATGCACAGACACTGGAAGGACCAGAGCCATTACCGGTGTTGCTGGGTGAGGTCTTGACTGTCCTCCCGGCAGGCAGTGACCAGGCGATAGGGAAAGGAGGGATGGACCTTGTCCAGCAATGCCCTGGCTCCTGAGTCACACATCTCAAAGGCGTAGCCGCCCTTCCTTTTGGGGTAATCCTTGTCTATTGTGCCTGCAGACAACATTCCATGCCCAACATGGTCAGAACTGCAAGAGGAGTCACAGATTTCAAAGGCATAGCTACCCTTCCTTTTTGGGTAGTCTTTGTCTATTGTACCTGCAGACAACATTCCATGCCCAACATGGTCAGAACTGCAAGGGGGAGACATTTTTTCTTTTCTTCTTTTTTTCTTTTTAGAACAGATCAGGCTGGTACATCTGGCCAATTGCTGATCCTTTTTTTCCCCCAGTAGTTTATATGGTGATCTTAACTGGTGAAATTCCAGAATTTCTGGTTAACACAAACCCTGGGCGGATGTCCATTTCAGATTTCTTTGCCTTGAGTCAGCAGACACAGCTCATGTCAAGTTGGATATAATGATACAGTAGTTGTGGTAGTCTGTAGTAGCTGTATTCATAGTAGGTGAAATGTCCTGCATACAGCTATGGTCTATGTTTAGTATTGTGTCTGAATTAATATTGGCAGGCAAGACCATGTGCAGCAATGGTAAGTCAGTATACAGACTACTAGAACCACATGCAGGTATTCAACACCAGTTAATTATATCCTTTCTTCTTGCATTTGGCATTCTGCCTCTTTCCCGGTATGACTGTGGACCAGTGCTTGATGTACCAGATGTACCCCCAAAACAACAACAACAACTAGTAAATCCAGTCTGTCAGTGTCAATTTCTTGCATTAATTTTACTACATCCACCATATGTATAAAAAAGAAAAGAAAAAAAAGTAATAATAAAAACTGACACTAGCTGATTTACTCGTCTTTTTTAATTTTCGTTTCCGTTTTCATTTTAGGGAGGAGAGGGAGGGGCTGTTAGGAAGGATGATTTTCCATGGCTTGAATCTTGACCAGGCTTGAATCTTGAATCTTGATCTTGAACTGTACGCGACTACGGCGTCATTACCCACCTCCTGTCTGAATGATGAGAATCCTGAAGTCGTCCATTAGTTCGGTGATATCATACCAATCACGCCGTGTAACCGCCTACTGTGTATTGTGTACTGTGGGCGTAGTGTACTAGTATTGATGATGTTCCTGGTGTACTGATACACTTTGGGCGGAAACAACAATACGTTCACCGAACGACTGACTTAGCCTGTATAAGTGCAGCCAACCCCACTGTCTGCGTATCCAGAAAGCATAGCCGAGTTACTTCGACCTTTCACCGCGAATTTCACACTTTTATTGAAGTCCTTGCTTCCACCGAAGACGAAACGGTGAACGACTGTACGTAGGTGGGTGCACATGCACCTTTTCGTGCAAGTGTACCCATACTGTCTGAGACGCTGAGATAAACTAGGGGAAGCCCAGTAATGACAGTAAGGCTTGAACTTGACCCACTAATACTACTGATAATTTACAGTTGTTTACCGTAGTCCAAATCGACAGACTTGTTATTATCATCTATATTTTTATTTAATATTATGAGTTCGAATCAACGATTCTGTTTTTTGGAACGTCGCCACTTCCGGTCACAGCTGAGACGGTGTTCTTTTTCGACATCATGGTGTAAACAGAGAAGTTGTTAAATTTTCACAGAGGCGTTTTGGGTGTGTATTCCAACATATTTGCTTTGTATACTTACGGTCATTTTTTTCTCTTGAACATCCTTTTTTGTTGGTTGATTGTTGTGCGTAGTAACGTTTTTGACTCCGTGAATTTTAACGACCAAAAAGTCAGTAAACGGAGAGGAAGTCGTAATCGTAAAAACAGCAACCACTGAACAAGTAATAATAAAAATAAAAATAAAATTGAAGACCATAGTGTCCCAGATCTCGTAGTCTTTTTCCACCCAGCAGTTTGTGAACATGTTATTTTAACTTTTTGCATTTCTTGATCTGACAGTGTTACTCGTACTGTCACACTCACACTGTCACAGTGTCGGCGACAGGACCACTTCTTCAGTTCTTGATCTTGATCTTCATTAGTGTGATACGCTGACAGGACTGAATCTTGGATATAGCCTCAGCGGACAAGGGGGGAGGGGGGGATATAATAATATAATGTGTCATTGTCAATGGGAAGAAATTGGAAGAGCACAATCTTGCCAAAGAAAATCAAATGCTAAAAATCGGCCGAAATTAAAACCAGTCTTAATTATTATTGTCGTATCATGTGAATTAAAAAAAAAATCTTATGAACTCTTTTACCCCTGCAGATCGATAGGGAGTAACTTCAGTAAGTAGCTGCTTTTTTTTCTTTTCTTTTTTGTATGCTCAGTCAGCCAGGACAGTCATATATCATTATCAGAGCAAGATCAGGAGGGAATTTCTACAGAATCTTGTGTCATAGGTAAAGCGAGACTACATGGTAAGACAAATAGAGCCTTGGAGAAGATACAGAGTTCTCAACATTGCAAACAAACACACACACAAAAGCTCACTCTGTCCCAGTACAGATTTTTCAGATCTCCCCTGGAGTACTGCTTAGAAATAGAAGTTAGATAAGTTAGAACATGTTTATGAAGAGACATAGATCTGTAGGCAAAGCAGATTTGGAGAGAGTGCAGCTCTAGATGAGAGCTACTAGGCTTATACTAGTTATACTGAGCCTGGATGGGCAGAGTTAGAACTATAACTTGTAGGATGTCCAGAGTTATAACTAAACAATAAGGATTTATAAGTTATTATAACTGTAGCTTGTATATTATTAGGATATCCAGAGTTATAACCAAACAATAAGGATGGGCAGTAATATAACTTGTATTTAGGATGTCCAGAGTTATAAATAACCACAGCATTGTAAGTAATGTTATAACTAAATAATAAGGATGTGCAGAGTTGCAACTTGTATAATAATTTAGTATGTCCACAGATGCAACTAAACAATGAATAAGGATGGGCAGAGTTATAACAATATAAGTATAACTTGTGTAAACAATTTTTTAGGATGTCCAGATTTATTGAGGATGGGCAGATAGCTTAAATGGGATGCCATTATATTTATAATGGTTATGAGGAAAGAAGGAAAAGTAGGAATCATGCCAGAACACAAGACAGACACTGAGACAGTTGAACTTGCCAAAACATTATCATGATTATGAAAGTCCTCATGGAACATTGAATTAATTTTATTTTTTTTAATCACAAAAAGACCATGATTACAAGGTCTACAATATCAAATATATTATACATATAATACATCTGGGGATCTTTGTGAGCTTTTTTTGTTACATTGAGACTGTCAGTTAGCGTAACTGTGACAGTGACGCTGGTGACTGAGTGTGCAACCAGTGGATCTCGGTTCTCACTTCCCCGTAATGTTCTCCGCACAGAAAACATAATCTAATTTACATTGCATACTGTTTTATAATGTTGATGATATTTGCTTTTTTTCACTTTGGATGATTAAAAAAAAAAAAAAAAAAAAAAAAGCTTGAGGGGTACTTAAAATTTAATTAAATGACTTTTGAAATTTTGTTAGAGAATGACTTCCAGCTGTTGATTGATGTTCCCGCACTGCTGTTTCATTTCAGAATTACAGACCTACACCCTTTGCAGGAAGTTTCCAGTAAACCAGCGCCAAGCGCAAGTCTGCTCAGCTCACTCGCTCAAGTCTTCAGTGACGGGTTGATGTCCAGGGCATCTGAACTGACCAGCGCAGAAGTGTGTGACCAAAGACAATGCCCCGCTGGACTGTGAGCCTGGAGGGAGGCCCGCGCCGCGTGAACCATGCTGCCATTGCCGCGGGCCACAAAGTGTATTCCTTCGGCGGTTACTGCACAGGGGAGGACTACGTGCACAGAAAGCCCATCGATGTGCACGTCCTCAACACAGGTGACCTGCACGCACACAATCTCCATTCCGTATTATACATAATATATGTATGCAGTTTGTATTCCCCCAAAACAGATGCACTTTGAAGGTGTACCTCTGGTGGAGTTTATGTACCTTGTAATTTTTTATATTTACAAATTACATGCATGTCAGGTGAGAGTAAGAGCTACCATAGGAGACTCAGGTCTTTGTTGTTGTGCTTGTATGATGTCATTTGAATGCTAATTAACTCCCTTGTGTGTTGAAGCTGTACTGGCTTCGTAAAAAGGAACAAAGAAGATGTGTGCAGTGAAAATATGATGGACAGTAGAATAATAGTATCAGTAATACAGGTAAAGCCTTAAGAGACTGGTTGTGCAATATATATATAAATACATGTCTATGCTAATGCAACAGGAGCTTGCTTTTTAGAACTTTTTGTCAAGTCATTTGACGCTAAACTGGTTTGGCAGTGAACATTATCTGTCACCAAAATTCTTGGTGGCAGAAAGTTACAAAATGCTGGTCTAAACCATTGCCATTTCTGTACGTGTGCAGTCACCTTGCGGTGGCACCTGCTGCCACAGATAAGGGAGGAAGACTGGCCCAACGCCCCCTACCAGCGTTATGGTCACACAGCCGTCAACTACGAGGACCGCGCTTATATCTGGGGTGGCCGCAATGACACGGATGGGGCCTGCGAGGTTCTCTTCTGCTTTGATACAGGCAATTGCGCTTTTTCCCCATTTTTGTCTGAGCAGGCATTTTAAAGTGTTGGTTTTCAAAAGTGCTTGTTCCTTCCACTATTCCAGGGTTTTCCTTCCAGCCAGGTTTTTTTTTTTTTAAACTAGGGAAAGTTTGGGATAACATGAACCCTTTTCAAGGCCCGGAAAGTTCACTTAATGCAACACCGTCACCACCAGGATGATTGTGCATCAAGACAGACAGCAGCGTGGGCCATTTTAATGTTTCATTAACTGAGGGGCAAAAGGGAGTGTTTTTCAGGCGTAAGTTTTGAAGGGTAAAGAGCATTCAGTATTGTTTCTGACAAAAGAGAGTTTTTTTTCAATCACAACTATCAAAGAGAAACTAGAGCAGAAGTGGACTTGACCTGATGTCCGTCTGCTTATGAGTCCAGTGGCTTGTCGCTAGGCCAAACCAGCTGGTATGTTTGGCTGAGGGTTGTGGCTGTTTCTGGCAAAGAGTTTTTTTCAATCACAACTATCAAAGAGAAAGGAGAGCTGAAGTGGACTTGAATTGATGTCCGGCTGCTTACTAGTTCAGTGGCTTGCTGTTAGGCCAAAATGAGGGTTGTGGGTTTAGCAGAGGGAGGGCAGTGTGTCTACGGGTGGTGTTTGTTGATTTTGCAGATGACTACTCCTGGTCTCGCCCCACTGTGAACGGTGAACTTCCCCCTGCCAGGGACGGCCACTCTGCCTGCGTGCTCAACCTCAAAATGTACATCTTTGGAGGATATGAAGAAGTGGTGAGAGAGCCTTTGGCGTGTTCCTGCTAGAACTAACTAGCTTGTGTGCTAGAATGTGTGATCAGATAGTATAAGTATGAAGGAAAGTTATTTTGCTTAGTTTGTCTCATGGCTGTGAGACTGGAACAAAGAAAAGTAACTTTGTGTAATTTGTTAGATGATGGACAGGTCCAAAGGGCCGTAACTCCAGGCAGTTTGGGGTTAGATGAGGGACTGTGCTAGGTGAGGGACTGGAACGAAGGGTAGTAACTCCATGCATTTGTTGTTGGATGAGGGACTGGAACAAAAGACAGTAACTCCAATCTGGTTGTTGGAATAGGTACTGCAACAAAGGACAGTAACTCCAGTCAGTTTGTTGGATGAGGTCCTTGAATGAAGGGCCATAACTCCATGCAGTTTGTTAGATGAGGGACTGGAACAAAGGGCCGTAACTCCATGCGGTTGTTGGATGAGGAACTGGAACAAAGGACAGTAACTCTATAAAGTTTGTTAGATGATGGACTGGAATAAGGACAGTAACTCTATGCAGTTTGTTGGATGAGGTGCTGGAACAAAGGACTGTAACTCCATGCAGCTTGTTGTTGGATGAGAGACAGGAAAGATCTATGTCATCAGCAATGTTTCGTCTAATTACTGTGATTGCTTGTGAACTAGTAAACAATTTGTGATTTCAGACGGACCGCTTTTCTGATCAGATCTACACCTTTGACTTCAGGAGCTTTTGCTGGGCTTCTGTTAGAACTGTAAGTGGTGACTGAGAGAAGAAGATGTAAAATCTTTCACTGTATCCTCACTGTCAAGCTTTTTCTGTAGACTTAGTAGGAACGTGAACAAAGAATTTTATTGCCTGGAAATGGAAGAAATTGCCCTGGCCAGCTGTTCTTATGCACTGATAGTAGTGGCCTTAGATTTGTGTACAAGTAAATGCACACAAACACACACACACACACACACACTGATAATTATATAATATGTATATAAGGTTGCATGTTATAGCATGCTGCTACTGACTGACATCTGGAGTAAAAAAACAAAACAACAACAAACAAACAAACAAACAAACAAAAAAACGATGTGATGTGGGAAACAGATTAAGAGCCATACCTTGCACAGTTATTTAGTCTCTCTCTCTCACCCCATGCCTGCTGCTTGTTGGTCCTCTTACTCCCTCCTTCTCTCTCTCTCACTCTCTGTCTCATTAACAATGCCGGACTGTTCAGTTAAAGTTCTGTGTGACTGCGCTGTTCAGAAGGGCTTGCCGGCCAAGTGGCGGGACTTCCACACGGCGTCAGCCATGGGCAACAAGATGTACATCTTTGGAGGGCGCAGCGATGAGGGCGGGGAGAACTTCACCAACAGAGAGATTTACTGCAACTCCATGCACACGTATGACTCTGTCACCAACACCTGGACTGCCCTGCCCTCGCCTCCTGGGATCAAACCCGTGGGGAGGAGGAGTCACTCCACATGTAAGTTTTTTTGGGGGGTGGGTGGGAGGGGGGAGGGTGTGTGTGTGTGTGCGTGTTGTGCATGTTAGTGAGTGTGTGTGTGTGTTGTGCATGTGAGTGTGTGTGTATGTGTTGTGCACATGTGTCTGTGTGGGTGTGTGTATGTGCGTGGGCGCATATTTAAATGCTTTAGACGTTGCTCTGATGTTGTTTTTACTGGTTGTTTTTATGTTAATAAGGCTTCAGTAGTTCGTTGAACTACCCTGTGAGGGATGATTAAAGTATACTGACCTGACTTGATTATCATGAAATTACATTGTGTGTGTAAATGTCTCTGTTTCAGTTGAGTATAATGGGTGCCTGTACATATTTGGTGGCTACAATGGGCTGCTGGATACCCACTTCTCTGATTTGTACAAATACAATCCTGGTACGGCTTGGACACTGTCCTATCCTCTAACTTACTGAATTTAGAGACCTTCGGCTCTCTTCTTTGCTAGCCTCTAGTTGCCCCATTTACATGCAAAATCTTTAGGCAGGGGAAATAACTAGCCGTGCAAGGTGGTGGTGTGATTGATTCAGACTGTAAAGTGAAGGCTCTGGATTGAGGACTGATCGAGAGGTTAGTGGTTTGAATCCTGATATGGGTTGCAACCTTTTTTTCCACCAGTTTCAGGCATGTGTTTATTTATTATTTATTTTTTCACACCATAAGGCTGTTTGTTTGTTTTCTGTCACCAAATGAAAGCTGCAAAAACTAAAACAAACAAAAAAGATCTGCCATTGTTACTGTTAAAATTAATGGAGTTTCACATTTTAATCAGAAATATTCTGAAATGGCTTGGAGTTTGTGTTTCTGGCCACATGAATAGGATGATGCAGGCTGTTTTGTGCAGTGTGGGAAGGTGAAGGGAGGTGTGAAGAATGATTCAAAATGGGTTTGGCACACTGACCCCTCCGTAGTGAGTGTGACAAAGTGTGACAAAGTTAGTGTAGTTCAGCAGTGTAAGTAATGACCATGTGCATGCTCTACAGTGTAATTTCACAATGGAAATGAAGGCGTGGAGTTTTACTTTTAGGCAACAAAAAGTCTACTTCATTATGAAGGTTCATACTCATAGTAGGCTGTGTGTGTCAGCCTGTAGGAACTTTAACTTTTGTCCTCTTCTTCTTTCTTTCTCTCTTTCTTTGCCCCCTTTTTACCCAGTGACTCTGTGGACGTGCAGTTTGTGGTAGGCTGTGTGTGACATCCTGGAAGACCTTTAACTTTCTGTTTTTCTCTTCATTCTTTCTTTGCCCCCTTTTCACCCTGTGACTGTGTGAATTGTGGACAGAAACGAGGCAGTGGTCAATAGTGTTCACGGATGGCAAGGGTCCCTGCGCGCGCCGGCGCCAGTGCTGCTGTGTGGTGGGGTCCAAGGTGTACCTGTTTGGGGGAACCAGCCCCAACCCCAACCCACCCTCACGGATGCCGCTGACACACAGGATGGAGAGGGCGTCCGACCTCATTGACCACGCCGACCTGCATGTCCTGGATTTCAGTCAGTACCCCCCCAGACAGTGCTCTGTGTGTTGGGTTGCTTGGTGGGTGTGTGGGTGGGTTGCGGATGGCTGGTTGGTTTGGCTGGTTGGTGGGTTGGTATTTGGTTGTGTGTTGGAAGCGCTTACGGTGGAGTCTGGGAAGGGAGGCTTTTGCTGTGGCTGGCTGGTTGATGGACTGGCTTCAGGGTTGGTATTTGGTTGTCTGGTTGGTTGGTGGGATGGCTTCTGCATTGGTATTTGGTTGTCTGGTTGGTGGGATGGTATTTGGTTGTCAGAAGTGCTTGTGGTGGAGTTTGGGAGGGTAAGCCGTGGACCAATGAGACAGGAGCTGTATTGCTGTAAACAGTTCTAGCTGGTGGCTTCTTGCCACAGATGGTGAGTCAAGGATGGCAACTGTGAACAGTTTGGTGCCGGTGCAGAAGGTGGTGCTAGTTTCCAGTGTTTAAATGTTTTGGCTTCTTTGTCATTTTCCACTGGTGGTGTCTTAACATGGGTGTGGATAGATAAATGTTTGGTTGGGGGGGGTGGTGGCGGGGATGAGTATATTTTGGTTTGGATTGTGTGTGTGTGTGTGTGGAGGGAAGTGGCTACTGCTACTGGGTTATCTGTTTGTATACTGTACAATAATTATGTGGCTTTTTCTTTTTCAGACCCTTCTCTGAAAACGTTGTGTCTGCTGAAAGTTATAGAACACAACCTGGATATCAAACTTCTTCCGCATGACCTCAGGTAGACTTATCTTTGTGTCATCTGTCTATCTATCTATCTATCTATCTATCTATCTATCTATCTATCTATCTATCTATCTATCTATCCATCTCTATCTATCTAGACAGAGAGAGAGAGAGAGAGAGAGAGAGAGAGAGAGAGAGAGAGAGATTTGTTTGTGTGTTCCATGTACTTATATTTGTATTTACCATTATTGTATACCTGTTTATTATTTTTATGTATTCACTCATTTAAAGTCTAAATTGCTGATTTATCTTCTCACTGGAATGTTGGCCCTTTGGGGAGGGTGGTGTGGGGGGGGGGGGGGGGGGAGGTGTGCAGGAGAATTATAAAATGTGATAGGGATCTTTGAACTGTAACACTTGTTGTTTTCTCAGAAGGTTATTGTTTGAACTTGGATTCAAACCTTTTTCTCAGAGGGTTATTGTTTGAACTTGGATTCAAACCTTTTTCTCAGAAGGTTACTATTTGAACTTGGATTCAAACCTGTTTTTTCTCAGAAGGTTACTATCTGAACTTGGATTCAAACCTGCTTTTTTCTCAGAAGGTTACTATTTGAACTTGGATTCAAACCAGTTTTTTTCTCAGAAGGTTACTATCTGAACTTGGATTCACAGCTGTTTTTTTTTATCTCAGAAGGTTACTATTTGAACTTGGATTCAAACCTGTTTTTTCTCAGAAGGTTACTATCTAAACTTGGATTCAAACCTGTTTTTTTCTCAGAAGGTTACTGTTTGAATTTGGATTCAAACCTGTTTTTTGTCAGGTTACTATTTGAACGAGGATTCAAACGTGTTTTTTCTCAGGTTACTATTTGAACTTGGATTCAAACTTGTTTTTTCTCAGAAGGTTACTATTTGAACTTGGATTCAAACCTGCATCCTCATGATGCTGAAGCCATGTTATTGTGACTTAGCCATGCTACCTCCTCCTGATGTAGTTACCTGTTTTATACATACTACACAGTTTTGTTTATTTAAAAATTCTTTTTCTCTCTGCAGATGGGACCTGGAAACAATGACTAAAAACAACACAATCTCCAGGGCTCTGAACAATGGCTGATGTGACTGCTTTTGGGCAAAGTGCATGTTTGTCTGCCTCTTAAAGACTGGAAAAAGAAAAAAAAAAAAAAAAAAAAATTAATAAAAAAAAAGGAATCGAAAAAACTCTCCACAGAAACGGCCTTAGACAGGTGAAAGGATCCAGAAGGTGATACTGACTGGCCAGTGTAGATGAAGCAGAAAGCCAACACTTAGGTGCTTGCGAGTGCCGTACTGTGTACCCCTGTGTATCTAGCCTGACTGCACTGGCATTATGAATCCATCCACCAGCTGCCATATTTGTTGTCAGAAATATTTATTGAAGTGATGAAGTGCACCTGAAAAACTACAGTAAGGACAACTGCTAAAAATATTTATTTAAAAATCCAGATTGTGCTTGTGAAGAAAAGGTGTGCCTTCCAGAAAAAGGAGCTGTGAAGGGAAGAATGAAGCTGCTGCTTTAACCGCTGCATTGTCAGAGTATCCACTTTGTAGATGGTTAAGGCTGTTTGGTGATGGTTATGAAGTGTTCGACTTGTCTGGAAATGTAAAGCATGTTTTATTGCTTTTTCATGGGGTGTGTGTGTGTGTGTGTATGTGTATGTGTGTGTGTGTGTGCATGTGAGCATGCATGCATACATGCATGTGTGCACATGTGAGTGCACATGCATTTGTGTGTGTGTGTGTTTGTTTATGAAAAAGAGCATGTTTGTGAGTGGCTTGTGTGTTTGTGTGTGTGTGTGTATGTGTATGTGTGTGTGTGTGTGCATGTGAGCATGCATGCATGCATGCATGTGTGCACATGTGAGTGCACATGCATATGTGTGGTTGTGTGTGTGTGTGTTTGTTTATGAAAAAGAGCATGTTTGTGAGTGGCGTGTGTGTTTGTGTGTGTGTGTATGTGTGTGTGTGTGCACGCGCACCTGTGTGAATGCATGTGTGCATGTGTGAGTACACTGAGTGTGTGTGTGTGTGTGTGTGTGTGTGTGTTTATGAGAAAGAGCTTGTTTGTGAGTATACTGTGTGAGTGCGTGTGTGTGTTTATGTGTGTGTACATGCATGCATGTGTGCACATGTGAGTGCATTGTGTGTGTGTGTGTGTGTTTATGAGAAAGATATTTGTGTGTGCGTGTGTGTGCGGAAGAATGTATGCATGTGTACCTGATGAAGCCTGGTTTCTCAGTGGCAAGAGACCTGTTTCCAAAAAGCTGGTGCGAGAGGAAGTGTGGCTGATAGTGATACCTAAATGATATTGATAGACCACACTTATCCTGGGTCACAGCATTAAGGTTAGAACTGTGATTGCGGCTGGCTTATAAGGGACCAGGCAATGCTTCTGTGCTGCTGTTACTCATGGGTGTTATGCAAACTGCTGCAGCAGGGTGTGACTTTTTTGTTAATGATGATTGGCAAATGGAATTTGTACCTATCTGTTGGACAAACCACAGACTTGTGCATGACAGTTACGGTGTTTTGAGGAAATCCCTAATGTACATGGTTTTTCTTCTCTCTCTGTCTCTCTCTCTCTCCCTCCCTCCCTCTCTCTCTTCCGCCCCCCCCCCCCCCCCCTTTTCTTCCAGAAGTAGCTGCCATATTTGGACTGTTTATTAACATACTCCTTTTACATTGTATAGATCTGTGTGTTAACTTACCACTGGTTTTGGGGCCTCTTACAGAGAAAAAGATGACAATAACAAAACAAGGGAGTTAGTGCTCAACAGACGTCACATGAACACAACAACCTGAGTCACCTGTGGTAACTCTCACCTGGTGTGTGAGGGAATAAACTTCAAAAGTACACCCTGTTGTGGAAATGTAGAATCGGGATCTTTAACATGCGTGGTGGTGCTCTTAGTGTATTCAGTGCACGCAAAGGCAGGACTGGCTTCTGCAAGTCTGCCTCAGTCTGTGACTCGTATGAACTGACAAAGACCCGACCCACCCCACCCCCCCACCCCCACCACCCCCCGCCGACCCCCACACCTTCCCCCACCCTCATTTCCCCCCTTCCTGAACTGCATGTGAAGGGCAACCATCAGTGTTTTCACTGCATTGCCGTGTGTGTTAGATCTTGAGGCTTGGTCCCTGTCGCGTGTGCTGTGGTAAGTGTTACAGCATGTTCGTCAGTGCCGTGTCAGGTTGCACAGGTGTGCGCTCTGTCAGTGGACTGAATTACTACTGTCACGTCATTGGTCCAGATTTGAAGTGCAGTTCGAGATGGTGACATTGCAGAGGATGTTCTTTGTGAGTGTCTCTAACCACGTTCTTGTGCTGGAGTGTGTGGAGCGCTTGAGAAATCAGTAGTGTGGAACAGCAGCTTGCGTCCGGCACTTCTCTAGAAATAAGACAGAAACTTTTGACTGTTTATGATGTGTTTCTGTCTCTCTCACTCGTAGTACCCTTATGACACAGAATTTTTACCCCCTGACTTTTTACCTTGAATTTGTCTTTCCTCTGTTCTAATGTTGACCTTAAACTTTGCAAAATTAAAATATTTAAAGACTTGCAGAACGTGGATAGTCATTAGTGGTTTGTTCTAGGTCATCTCGACTTTGCTGTACCCCGCTCAGCCTCTATCCCTTTCAATTTGAGTTCAGCTGAAAAAATAAGTAGGTGAGTGACGCTCACTTTATGAAATTCAGCAGTGCACATGAGTATGACATTTAATTTGTTCATGAAATCAAAATATTCACATTCAAAGCTTTTCATGTCGAGCCTCAATTGAGAACTGGTGGAGGTTTATCCATGGAGCTGATGCATACATGCCTGGCTTGTGTATTGTTTCTGAAGTTAACAAGGTATGTGCACTGCATGCCATGCTGCATGCTGTTCATGATTTCATGATGTTTGTGTAGGATGTACACAATCTCTGTGATGTTAAAAGAATTACACACACACACACACACACACACACACACACACACACACACACACACACACACTTTGTATACGATGTACACAATCTCTGTGATGTTAAAAAAAGCATGCGCGCGTGCGCACACACACACACACACACACACACACACACACACACTCTGAAGCATGCTTGTAATCAAAAAAGTTGAAGCATACCTTAACACATAATACTTTGTATGTTCATTGTATGTTTTTGTTTATTTTCGTTTCTGAATTTTTAAAATGTCAGATTTTTATGTATAAGTATTGTTATTTCATTTTTATGTTTAAGTATTGTTATTTCATACCACATGCTTCATCTACACCATTCGATCTCAGGAAATCAAACAAAGAATGGTGAGTTTGTTTTAAGTGAGTTTCAGTGAAGATCCACATGACCAACAGTTACTGTTTTAAGTTGGTTACTTGTTATTTTATGTATCATTTGAACAACTGTATTTTCCCCAAACCAGATGTGTTGTATTTTTGAGGAAAGACTAGCAAACTAGATGGTGTTGACTGCGAATTCAAAGTGAAAAGGACTTGAGAGATGTTTAAATGCTGCGGTGAAGTCAAACTGAAGATGATTTGAGAGATGTTTAAGTGCTGCGGTGAAGTCAAACTGAAGATGATTTGAGAGATGTTTAAGTGCTGCGGTGTTTAGTCAGGTGCAGCTGTGTACAACTTTAATGTTTGGCCGGTGTGTTGTGTAAGCCAAACTTCTGATGAATGGTACTGATATTGGTGATGGTGTAAGCCACACTACTAGTTAATGGTGTTGATGTAGTGATGATGGTGTAAGCCAGACTGCTGGTGGATGGTACTGACAATAGTGTAAGCCACACTACTAGTTAATGGTATTGATGTAGTGATTATGGTGTAAGCCAGACTGCTGGTGGATGGTACTGACAATAGTGTAAGCCACACTACTAGTTAATGGTATTGATGTAGTGATGGTGGTGTAAGCCAGACTGCTGGTGGATGGTACTGACAATAGTGTAAGCCACACTACTAGTTAATGGTAGTGATGGTGGAGTAAGCCAGACTACTGGTGGATGATACTGACAATAGTGTAAGCCAGACTACTGGTGAATGGTATTGATGTAGTGATGGTGGTATAAGCCAGACTACTGGTGGATGGTACT
Organism: Alviniconcha strummeri; assembly: GCA_963584105.1. Taxonomy (NCBI): domain Eukaryota; kingdom Metazoa; phylum Mollusca; class Gastropoda; family Provannidae; genus Alviniconcha; species Alviniconcha strummeri. The sequence goes on from OY757543.1 coordinate 11,816,536, forward strand.
GACAATAGTGTAAGCCAGACAACTGGTGAATGGTATTGATGCTGTGATGATGGTGTAAGCCAAACTTCTGACGAATACTATTGGTATAACGATGGTGTAAGCCAGACTACTGGTGAATAGTATTGATGTGGTGATGAAGGTGTAAACCAGACTACTGGTGAATGGTATTGATGATGGTGTAAGCCAGACTTCTAATAAATAAATGATATTAATACAGTGATGATAGTGTTATCCAGACTACTGGTGAATAAATAGTATTGATGATGATGTAAGCCAGATGGCTGGTGACTGGTATTGATGTAGTGATGATGGTATAAACCAAACTTCTGATAAATGATGTTGATGTAATGATGGGGTAAGCCAGACTACTGGTGAATGGTATAACTGATAGTCTGATGTAGTGGTGATAGTGTATGCCAGACTACTGGTGAATAGTATTGATGTAATGATGATGGTGTTAGCCAGACTTCTGATAAATGGTGTTGATGTAATGATGGTGTAAGCCAGACTACTGGTGAATGGTATTGATGTAATGATGATAGTGTAAGCCAGACCACTGGTGAATGGTACTGATGTAATAATGATAGTGTAAACCAGTCTACTGGTGAATGGTATTGATGTAGTGATGATGATATAAGCCAGACTTCTGATAAATGGTGTTGATGTAATGATGGGGTAAGCCAGACTACTGGTGAATGGTATAACTGATGTAGTGATGATAGTGTAAGCCAGACTACTGGTGAATGGTATTGATGTAATGGTGATAGTGTAAGCCAGACTTCTGATAATGGTGTTGATGTAATAATGGTGTAAGCCAGACTACTGGTGAATGGTATTTGTGTAATGATGATAGTGTAAGCCAGACTTCTGATAATGGTGTTGATGTGATAATGGTGTAAGCCAGACTACTGGTGAATGGTATTTGTGTAATGATGATAGTGTAAGCCAGACTACTGGTGAATGGTATTGATGTAATGATGATGGTATAAGCCAGACTTCTGATAAATGGTGTTGATGTAATGATGGGGTAAGCCAGACTACTGGTGGATGGTATAATTGATGTGATGATAGTATAAGCCAGACTACTGGTGAATGGTATTGCTCCAGTGATGATAATGCAAGCCAGACTACTGGTGAATGGTACTGATGTAATGATGATAGTGTAAGCCAGACTACTGGCAAATGATATTGATGTAATGATGGTATAAACCATGATGGTATAAACCAGACTACTGATGAATGGTGTTGATACTATGATGAGGGTATAAGCCAGTCTACTGGTGAATGGTGTTGACATAGTGTAAGCCAGACCGTTGGTGAATGGTATTGGTGTATAGTGATGATGGTGTAAGTCAGACTAGTAATAAATGAATGCTGTTGATGTAATGATGATGGTGTAAGCTAGACTACTGGTGACTGGTATTGACATAATGTGCCAGGCTACTGATGAATGGTATTGCTGTAGTGATGATGGTGTAAGCCAGACTACTGGTGAATAGTATTGATGTTGTGTTGGTGTTGCTGCTGCTGGTGATGACAAGGATGATAATGTCTGTTGACTTTTGGTGCTTACAGCTTTCCATGTTGGCAACATGCTCATAGGTCTGGAAACAAAAATCAAAGATAATAATCATGATAATAGACACATACACCAAGTTGAACAGGTCTGAGTTAGATTGGTGCAGGTTGAAGGGGCAGGGGAAACATTTGCTATACAGTCACTCGAAGACTGGGAGTCACCACATGTCAGACCACCTTATTTTGTCTTGTCACTCGAAGCACAGAAAGAGAAAAACCAAGTGATCCCTGGGCATCACCTAAACACAGCATTTTCACCCAGAACATTAATTACATCTAATTACCACAGCATCACTTGATGCAGAAAGCTCCCAATATGTTAAACACTTGCAAAAGCTGTCTTTGGAGTCTGACTCTTAGTGGCTGTGGGAGTGCAGCTGAAAGTTTAGTTGCAGTTTCAAGAAAGCACTGAAGCCAGAATGCTCCTTGGATGTGCAGTTGAATCTCACAGGTTTCAAACTCATAACTGTGTGTGTAGTTACGTGTGTATGTGAAATCTGGGTAAAAAGAGAAGACCCACACTCTGACTCCCATACAAAGAAAGAAGGAGTGAAACTTACACCACATTGCTTTTGACTTTTTCTTCTTCCCATGTTTATATTTTTGATAAATAATATTATTGGTATTTTGATCTGAAACAGAGTGAGTCATAGAGTGCTTTTGTACTGTTATTGTTGCTATGCCATGTGGTTTGTGCTGGCTCCAGTTGTTTTGTTTTAATCAAACTTTAAGTCATGTTGCTATTTTTTGGTAAACTTTCTCTTGATACACACTTTCACACACACACACACACACACACACACACACACACACACACACACACACACACACACACACACACACACACACACACACACACACACACACATGTGTTTGTGCACACGTGTATGTGTGTTTTGAGGATAATGATAGTGAGAAAAGACCTACATAGCTCAAATTCTGCCATGTTTCTTTTTTGGGCATCATATTGTTGTGACTATGATGTAATGTGTTGGGGGCAAAAACTTAAAAGTGTTTTCACTGTAGAACAAAATGTTAAGAAACAAAAACAAGAACTTCTCTCTTTCTTTTTCTTTTTGGTTGGGGGGTGGGGGTGCAGGGGGGTTGTTTATTGCTGTTGTCGTTTTGATACAGTAAGATTTGATGCTGAATTTTCAGCTTTCGAGCAGTTGTGATTTTTACAGTCATCCATTTAGCATACCGTACACATTTTGTCTGATTCCCAGAATGCATAGAGATAAAAACATTTCAGTTTTGTTGTGGGGTTTTGAACATTTTGTTTTACCCATGGTAATGCTTTTTTTCGTCTGGTAGGGAAAGCTTGCGTGAAGTGTCTTCTGCCCGACAGATGAGACAGTGTGTTGGTATATTTGTGACTTATGTATTGTCTTGTAACCGTTATGTAATATCTCGACCCTGTGTTTTGCACAGTTGGCATGTTACAGCTATAGTGGCATTACCTACCCAACACACTGTGCGTAATGTGACGATCATCTTTGTGACTGAAGTTTGGTAATGTCTGTTACATTTGCAACCGTTATGAATGCTTCCCTTGTTATGTGTGGCATGTTACAGCTATTGTGTTGCTACATACATAGTGTGCTGTGTATAATGTGTCTGTTATCTATTTGACTGGAGTTATGTACTGTCTGTTACCCTTGTAACCATTATGTAATAACTTTTTTCTGTGTTGCATGTCTGTTACCTTTGTAACCTTTTTGTAATCTGTTTTCTGTGTTGCAGATGGCATGTTACAGCTAAGGAAGTGTTACCTACATACTTGGCGTAATGTGTCCATCTTTGTGACTAACTTTTGTAATGTCCGTTACCCTTGTAACTGCAGTGTAACTCCTGTGTTGCAGATGGCACGTCACCACAAATAGTAGAGTTACCTGTGTAAAATGTCGTTTGTAATGTGTCTGTCATCTTTGTGACTGAAGTTATGCAACGTCTGTTCTCCATGTTATGAATGGTGTGCTACAGCTGAAGTTGTGTAGCCATTATGTTCGTGCATTACAGGTGGCATGTTACCCCAAGTAGTATATCTCATGCTGTTTATAATGTGTCTGTTGTCTTTGTGGCTGAAGTTATGTGATGCCTGTTCTTCATGGTGTGCTACAGCTGTAGTAGTGTAGCCATTATGTAGTTCATGTGTTACAGGTGGCATGTTACCACTAATTGTATGTAATGAGCTGTGCATAATGTTACAGGTGGCATGTTACCCCAAGTAGTAATAGTATGTGTCATGCTGTGCATAACGTCTTGTTTTTGTGGCTGAAGTTATGTGATGCCTGTTCTTCATGGTGTGCTACAGCTGTAGTAGTGTAGCCATTATGTAGTTCATGGGTTACAGGTGGCATGTTACCACTATACCACTGATAGTAACGAGCTGTGTGTAATTTACAAGTGGCAAGTTACCACTGATAGTATGCAACAAGCTGTGCATGCTGTCTGTGGCATCTTTGTGGCTGATTCTGGGTGATGCCCGTGCCACTTGCTCCGGATGGTGTGCTGTGTACAGCTGCAGTAGCGTGACCTTCACAGCACATTGTTTTGGAGTGTAATTAACGTGTTTGCTTGCTTTTTTTCTACTTTCACATGCACATTTGCACACATCTTGTAGAATGTCTTCTTTTGTGAGGAACATTAAGTTTGTTATGTATGTGGTTGATAAAATGTATATATATCTGATGGTAATATAATTTTGTTATGAAGAAGACAGGTGGGGGGGGGGGGGGAGGAGGGAAAGAGTGTTGTTGCCCAGTGACCACATCCAAGCTTTCGAAACATTCTCAAGATTGCTGTTGCACCCTTTATCACACCACTTGAGCATGTCTCATTTAAATTGACCACTTTAGGAAAAAAGAGAATGAGTGTGTGTGTGTGTGTGTGTGTGTGTGTGTGTGTGTGTGTGTGTGTGTGTGTGTGTGTGTGTTGTTAAATGGACTTGGTATGCTGTTGGTTTTTTGGTTTAATTTTGATTGACTGTTCATGAAACATGGATTGCATAATACATATTGGAGTGTTGTGACCAGTGTATTTGTGTGTGTGTGTGTGTGTGTGTGTGTGTGTGTGTGTGTGTGCGCGTGCATGCATGCGTGCGTGCGTGCATGGGCAAAAAACTGATGCTTGGTATTTCACAATAATAGGCCAATTGGAAGGGTTTATGATGGTCTTATTGAGTAATGCCCTTACATAACAGCTGCCCCCCTACCCCCCCCCCCCCCCACCCCCAGTGCGTGCACACACACACACACACACACACACACACACACACACACACACAGGGACACTCACACTCCATAGATACAGTTAGAACATGCATATGATGGTGATCAGTAGGTTAAAAAGAATACTTTATTGATAAAAGGCACAAAGTATGAATACACACTCTTTCGTACAGTGGTTTTTGTACCAATGAAACTCTAGAGTGAATGAGCTTCAAAAACCTGTACCAAAATTTAACATTCAAAACAAAACAGGAACAAAAAAGTTGCCACACACAGCCATTTGGGATGAAACATCAAATACACATGATGTTGAGGCCTTGTCTAAAACAACTTTTATATATACTGGAAAGCAAACATTGAACTGTTCTACAGGTAGATATACAGTAGAGATCACACAGACAACTGACATATGCACACTTGCACTGTTACAAATCTGCAGACAAACATTTCCTTATAGAGCAAGTGTTCTGCAGCACAGAAGCCGCTTGGTGATTTGTCTGATACATAATTTCATCCAGAAAATATGCACCCCCAACACACCTACACACACACACACACACACACACACACACACACACACACACACACACACACACACACACACATTGCTGACACAGCTTACCTTCTTCACTTATGTGTGAGCATAGATATGTACATGCATGTGAGCTTTGGTCAAATCCAGAGTTAAAGCATCTGTGTTCTTAAATTACTCCCAAGAGAAGACTTGGGATGAACCAAGGGGACTTTAACTGTTATTTTCCTCTCCCCCACCGCCCTTTTTTTTTTTTTTTTTTAATGAGAATGAATGCTAGCGTTCTAAAACAAGATCCAAACACACAAAATGTGTGTTTTGTCCTAATAAATAGTGATATTTTGAACATTTGATGTGTTTTGGCCAGAGCTTCAGTTGAGAAAGTTTCCCACAAGAACATGCAGTCATATAGTAGCCTACACAAGTTGGTATACACACAAACACACACAAAAATCGCACATGTGCACAAACATAAATGATCATGTACATGTGCGTACAGGCATATACACACGCGCACACACACACACATAACACAGCACAACACACACAAAAGCACACACACACACACACACACAATTGAAGGAATAAACGAAATCGGTGTGAACAAGAAGTACCCAAAAGTCACAGAACACGTCATTACCACAAGCCTTGTAGAACGACCGAGACTGGGGACCTCAAACATTCACTCCGTGACAATTATTCGCTCTAAAATGGCTTCTTGTTAATAGGCTGCGTAGTTCTCTTACCGCTGAATATTAATAGTTGCCATAACATTGATAATAGTAATGCACTGCATCATAGCTGAATACTAAATAGTTGCCACAATAATGTAATTCTCACACGCAGTGTAGTTGCCGTAATGTTACCGTCAGTCTGCTCCATCGGCTTGTCTGTGGTTCCGGCTTTTTGTGTGCGTGTTTTGTGTTCACCGGAGATGGCAGAATTTTCCAAGCTGCGTGACTGGGGATGGAGTTGGTGGCCGGGTGGAGGGAGGAGTCGGGTGGGGAGGTCTTAGGATTCTGCTGCTCCGGTGGACGGATGTTCATTGAATGGGTGAATACTGAGGGTGCAGGTCTAATCGCTATAGTGTTTGGGATGGTGACATGAATCGGGGTTGTTGTGGTTTTCTTCTTCTTCTTCTTGTGTGTGTGTGTGTGTGTGTGTGCACGTGCATGTGTACGTGTGTGTGTGTGTGTGTGTGTGTGTGTGTGTGTGTGTGTGTGTGTGTGTGAATGCTTGGTGTGTCACAGTATGTGTGTGCTGTGCGCACGCATGGTGCGTGCGTGCGTGTGTGTGTGTGTGCAAACAAAATGGACCAAACGGGAATCCCGTGATGTGCCGTCCACCTTCATGTGCCCGCCTGTTACAGTGTTAGTGTTATACGTCCGTCACATTCTCCGTGTCTGCTGCAGCCTGGCCCGCGGACTTATCTCCCTTGCCGCCCTGTTCCTTGTCTTGTCCCCCCTTCATGGGCTGAGTTGTCTCGTCCTCGGGTGATGACTGCAACGCAACAAATACGTCTGGTATTAAACTAATGTGAGGTCGTGTAGTTAGGCATGCAGCTTGTAACGACAAGATGACAGCATAGAAAATGGCAGGACAAACAGTGTAAAGATATCAGAGAACCGAATGCGAAGTGTGAGGAATACAGTACCGTGTGCATTGCAAGGCAATATTTAAAGCCATCTTTCTTTTATTTCATTTGTCTTTTCACAGGCATTAGACTGATCTTACGATTATCAAAGTTAACATATATGGCTATAAAGTACATCAAAACGGCAACAAGCCTACTGAACGAAACAAAAACAAAAACAACCAAAAACAAAACAACGATAACAACACACACAACACACATACACGAGCGCACGCACGCACGCATGCACAGTCGGACACAGACACACACACACAGACACACACACACACAGACATACACACACACACACACACACACACACACACACACACACACACACACACACACACACACACACACACACACACACACACACAAAACAAACAAAAAACAAGCAAACAAAAAATAAACCAAAGCAACAACAACAAACCATTGACGATGAAACGTGTCACTACCACATGCCACTACCACCTCACCAATTCTGCTTTTCTGTAGACGATGATTTCGATAACGGTGACGATGGCTCCTGCGAACACTCCGCCTAGTAGTAGTACCAGCACTCCTGAGAATGAACCTAGGGTTACGGCGTAGAACGGGGAAACCTGTAAACGTACGTCATCGCTACTGTCATCTCATTGTTACTATTGTTGCCAACATCAACGTCATTGTCACGTACGTAATGAATGTCTACGACTTTTAATCATGGCGGAGCTGGTGTGAGCGAAGAAAATATTCTGTTTAACTGTTGTGATTGTAAAGGACAATAAAGTATTTAAACTGAATTGAACTTGTTCATGAAACAACGTCTGCCGGAAAGTCTGACAAACCCCGGCTTGAGAAACATGCAAGTGAATCAGTAAAGATGGAACCTTGAAACCTTGGATAAAAATCCGCAAACGGTCATATCCTCAAATCAGTTCACCTAGCCCTATTATATTTTCCTACCATCTTTACTTACGGTCAGCATTCACGATTTCACCAGAACTCTCCCCACCCACCCACTACTACCACCACCACCACTACCCACACCACCCCATGTCCAGTTTTTACCTCTTGTGACCTGAACAGTTTATCACATCAGCTGGTCTGGATCTTACCCTTG
>OY757543.1:11827310-11835839 GCA_963584105.1 Alviniconcha strummeri
CTGTCAGTCAGGTCTAAAGCTCATCTGTCAGTCAGGTCTAAAGCTCATCTGTCAGTCAGGTCTAAAGCTCATCTGTCAGTCATGTCTAAAGCTCATCTGTCAGTCAGGTCTAAAGCTCATCTGTCAGTCAGGTCTGAAGCTCACCTGTCAGTCAGGTCGCTGATTGGCTAAAGCTCATCTGTCCAATCAGGTCCCTGACTGGCTAAAGCTCATCTGTCCAATCAGGTCCCTGATTGGCTAAAGTTCATCTGGCAGTTATGTTGCTGACTGGCTGAAGCTCATCTGGCAGTCAAGGGGTGACGTGATGTCATCTGTACAAAGCCGGCCGCAGATCCACCAGCGTCAGGTGAACGTGACTCTCACGAACGAACGTCTGTGACGGTTCTATCCTAACAGCCGAGTCTTGTCCACACGCGCAGCACAGCAGTTGCAAGTATCTTCACTCTTCTTGTCGATATGATCTGCAGACTGTCCAGCCTGAAAGGTGACCGAAGGCTAACAAGTAGTAACAGCAGCAGCAAGGTGCCCAGAATTATAACTTCTGAAAGACGCCATAACGCGTTGGCAGACAAGTTCACTGAAAGAGGGCGGGGGCATTGTTACAGCTAATAATGAAACTCGTCACACTGCACTGCACAGTTTCTCGACTCATTTCTACGTTTGCTGCTCCCTTCTTTAATAGTTCTATTAGAAATGAAATAAAAGAAAAACACGAGAGATTTATTTTGTCAGCGTGCGGATAAGAACACGGCCGACAGGATACTACAGCCACACGGGGCGTAATCCAAGAGAGAAAAGACAGCATTCAGCACAACCCTTCCCGCAGATGAGAAAGATAACACTTGTGGCCATCAGCTGTTAGCAGACCTGAGGCCACACTCTGAGCATCGCTTTCCGGTACCTTCCTCCACGGAGGAAGGATGTCGTACACTAGCGCTTCGATTTTGACCTACGAAAGCAGTTGTGGGAAAGTGGGAAAGGCGGCTCCAAACAACAGCCAACTTCATCATGAACATCACACTCCATATGAACATCACGCTCCATGAACATCACACTCCATGAACGACACACTCCAGGCCAGTACCGAGTCAGAGCATCGCACTCCAGGACAGTTTAACGAAGAACAGACTAGTGCGTGCGTGACTGATGGATCGAGACACAGCGTGCAGGTGAGTATTCAGGCGAAAGAAAAACAACCACAACACGGCAGACAATTTTGACAAAATTGATGTTCCATTATTTATTGACTGCACATGTTCAAGTTCAGTGTTGCTTTACGTCCACGGAGACCATATTAAAGACTATTAAGGGCGGAGAGCTCAAGACGGCCACCTCAACTTTCACACAGCTCCTGAACTCTGACTGGCGATTATGTGTGCACGTGGATGTGGACAGAGTGAGCTCCCTTGCCTAGTGTGAACGTCTGCTTTAGGTGGCCCAGTTCTCTTCCCTGGTAGATGACGAGCACCTCGTAGTCACCATGGAAACCACGCACCGTCAACTGGTTTCCCGTCAGCCCGTGCGTCTCGTCCGTCATCCACTGGTTCTCAAAGAGGTCAAGGACACGACGGCCCGCTGCTGTCAGCTGAAACACAGTGTCAGCGTGTTCTTGGAGTTGTTTCATGTTGGGTTAAAATTTGTTTGCTACGTTGTAACAAATAGACGGAGAGGGTCGTTCTGTGCGAAGACTCTCTTTCCCTCCTAACTCGATCGTGCCTCATCTCAAATCTATTTACAGCCAGTTTATGAGGGATCTCACAGCTGCTGGTTTAAAAAAGCAATTTAGCTGTATGTATATATATATCTAGGGCCTATTAGTATATACTCTCGTATAGGCTTGTCATCATAAAATGTGTGTGCTCGGAACTGTTCCATACATCAGAGTCGGCTGGGAATTTGACCTGATTTGTTGAGCTTAGTTTGACTCATGATACCTGCAGGTTGTCTCCCTTGACGAGAGCCGAATTCCCTCCCTTCCAATGGGCCTGGTCCCAGAATCCCCAGAACAAAATGCCCTCCACAGCCGGGTGCCCGTAGAAGGACCTCAGGGCGTTCTCGTAGAAGTCCGCTCTTCTGTTCTCGTCCTGCGCCTGAACATCCAGCTCCGTCACCCAGATGGGCACTCCTGCCTGAGCCAGCAAGTCCAGCCGTTGCTGAGAACAAAAGGGTTAATTGTTTATATAACCTCGTCACCCAGATGGGCACTCCTGTCTGAGCCAGCAAGTCCAGCCGTTGCTGAGGACAAAAGGGTTAACTGTTGCACATCTCCGTCACCGAGCGTGTCCAGTAGGCCCTGAAACGGCTCACTGACCCCAACATATCATTTCAGATGATGAGTTGATGCTTAATGTCCTCAGATGTCAGCTGACATATTAGGGACAAGTTGTGACCAATGCCGAAGCACGGTTCAATAAATCTTTACGTCCACGGAAACCAGAAGGCTCGTTAGGACGGACAGCCCAGGACGTCCACCTCGACTCTCACACAGCTCCTGAACTATGACCATTTCAGCAGCGATTCCCGAGACTTGTAGCCAGATGCAATTTGAAATTAGACAGGAGTAGAGATCAGTACTGTTCAGTTCAGCTCAAGACGGTATTTTACAGTGCCTTGGAAACAGTACCAATGCCCGATTCATGATTGCCTCATTTTGTCATTTGTCCTGCAGGCAATCAAAATTCCTTGGCTGTGTTCTGTATGGCCAATATTCTCATCTTGCGAAGCCGTTATTTCACAACAAAAGACTAATAGTTATAAATGTTATAAATGCCCACGAAAAAAAAAGGGCATCACTTTTATTTCAGACTCCGAGAAAATGCAAAGTGTGCACCAATATCACTGCTGCTCTAGTTAAACAGCTCTATTCAAAACTCTAACAATGTCATCATTACAACTATGATGCATTAAGCGGAATTTTGCTCCAAAAGGCTTCGAACAGAAAACGTAATAAACAAGGAAGAGACAAAACAGTTTAGATAAGAAGAAGCCCACGCCTTTATAAATCTCTCTCTCTCCCCAAAATGCTTCTCTCCATTTGGACCAAACCAAATACCCCCCGCTCCCCACCAACTCCCACCCCATCAAGCCGCCAATAAATCCCCCCCCCCCCCCGCACCCCTTCCCCAATTCCCCTCCATTAAACCGCCAATAAATGACTGTACCTTAATGAGAGCAGCATTGGGTTCTACTTCATTCCCAAAGTGGCACTGCACTCCGATGCCGTAGAGACCCACATTGGCCGCCTTGAACTGCTTCGCTTGTGCCAGGTAATCCTGTTTCACAGAGAGAGAAGGAAAGGGATGGAGGGGGAGAGAGAGAGAGAGAGAGAGAGAGAGAGAGAGAGAGAGAGAGAGAGAGAGAGAGAGAGAGAGAGAGAGAGAGAGAGAGAGAGAGAGAGAGAGAGAGAGAGAGAGAGAGAGAGAGAGAGAGAGAGAGAGAGAGAGTTATTAACGTGACAGTTAGTGCTCAATCAACTGCAACTGTATTACAAAGGCAGAGCAGACTTAGAAGCCACGTGGCCACCAAATTGAGGCCAGTCCCTTCACTACCGTGTCCCCGAAAACCAGACAGTACAGCATATCCTGCATTCCTGTCCCAGCTACAAGGAAGGAACTTGTTTAGTTTTTAACGCCCAGGCAGCTAGGACAGTTAAATCAGCTAGAACATGCCGAGGAAGACCCACCGGCCAGTGGAGACCTCCCTGCAGATCAAGCTCTACGGCCCTCAGCAGGAACCGGAAAGGACAACTCCGATTCGCTTAAAAGACCAAACTGACCTTGTGATCAGCGAACAACACAAAGAATAATAATAATAATAACTCTTATATAGCGCTATACCCCGTAAAAATTTACAAGCTCGCGGCGCTGTACATCAAAATCCGCTAGACAATCAAAAAGGTACAAGTACTATAAACACATACATCAATATCAAAATGACAAAAAAGCCAGGATGAAAAGAAGAAGAAGAAGAAGAAGAAGAAGAAGAAGAAGAAGAAGAAGAAGAAGAAGAAGAAGAAGAAGAAGAAGAAGAAGAAGAAGAAGACAAACGCGTAACATGTTTCAGCACACCACAGGTCCAAGTCTGATTCACTGCTATGACACACTTCCCTCTGTGTGTGAAAAAGACCGTAGCTGCGAAAAACGGGCAGTACCAGGCAGTAGGTGAAACAATATTTTGTCCACGCCCTCACTCCACGCTTTGAAAGTGGGAGCCTCTGACGGCAGAGTTAACACACACACACACAGACACACACACACACACACACACACACACACACACACACACACACACACACACACACACACACACACACACACACACACACACACACATACACACACACACATACACACACACACACACACACACACTCACACACACACACACACTCACACACACACACACACACACACACACACACACACACACACACACACACACACACACACACACACACACACACAACAACAACAACCAAACAACAAACAAACAACAAACAAACAAACAAAACCAAAACCACCCACTTAGCTGCTGAATTTGAAGAGCCATAAACACTTTTCCGATAACGAACCATAGAGTTTTACAAATACAGGGGAATAATTATCAGCGCTCTACTGACGCCCTCGTGTATGACATGCAGCTGCAAAAACGACCTCGACACAAATCACCAACGACAATCTTCACATACGTGGTCTGCAAGATAGAGAGGATAGATATTATCCCCCAAATCCGAACATACTTATTATGCTAGGGGGTTACAAAATCCTCACGTGAGTGAGTCTGCCATTGGCCACGACGTCGTAGTCATTGAGGAAGAGCTTGACGTTGGGGTCAGCACGGTGAGCCTCACGGAACAACTCCAGGTTGTAGCTGGGGTCGTTCAGCCTGTTCTGGTACCACTGTCCGTGAAGGTTCTCGTTGTTCACGTCCCAGTGCTCCAGTCTGTGAACACAGGACAAGGATCTGTGAACACTTTAATGTCCTGGTACCACTGCCCGTGAAGGTTCTCGTTGTTCACGTCCCAGTGCTCCAGTCTGTGGATTTTAACAGCCTGTCAACCGCATAGTGTCATCTCAGGTCAGTCAGACTTAGTTAATAGTCAGTACACATTTTAATGTTCTTCTCATAATTATGTAAAAGTATACCGAACTCAGTCCTGTACACTCAGTCTAAACGTAAATATGACAATGGAAGAAGAAGAAGATCCACAAAAAACAGAGCAACAAACAGGTACCCTTGCTGTTCCTCAACGGATGCAACTATTAGTAAGGGTTGCCAGCAATGAGGTACTGTGGACGCAGAAATTAAGATCTCCACTGTTGAGGACCCAGAACTGACAAAATGTGTCTCCTCTTTTGAAAACCTAGAGCTGACAAAATTTAATGTTCTCCTTTAAAGCCTTCAGTAGGTCAGAATATAACCACGCATGCCTTGCCCACTGCCAGGAATTTCTTCCTTGTCCTAATTTCGACCTTCCGTGTTCATTCACCTTCATTAAAAAAAAAAAAAAAAAAAAAAAAATCCCACAAGAAACAAACCCCTCCCTTCTTTTCAACTTCGTTTGTTTTGGCTGACGCGGGTTTCCGTGTGGGCCAGCGGAATAAAAGTAGGTCACCTTGATCATAGTCATAAACGACATAAGCAGGTTCTGGCAGTGAGTACTTGCAGAATATAAAATTAATAGGACCCGAGACATGTGTTATTGGGCATCACAACACTCAGATGAACATTAACTGATGCAGTACTAATTATTGATTTTTGTGTGGTTTAAATTGGTTGTGTTTCGTGTTGATTGTGTTGTGTGTAGAACTGTGAGCCAGGTGATCACTTGTGTTTGAATGACTTGCGTTTCCACCTGGTACGGAGTAACTGTGAATGAGTAATTCGTCCTAAGGTGACCCTCTGCAGTAAACGGGACGTAACGTATCCAAAAACGACAACAAACAAACAAAAAACCCTATCTACTACGTTTAACTAATATCCGACTGAAAGAGTTTCCTCACAGTCCTCGCGTTTTGCTCATGGTTTCCTCAATGTGTTGCTTGACCGCGTTCCTCAGGTCTGCACCGGACAGCTGCTTGACCCAGTCCTGGACTTGCGAATCCAATGACCACACCAGGTTGTGACCGCGAACCTTCAATCTGAGAGATAGATATAAACTTTTTTTTTTTTTTTTTTTAAAGTGAAACATACTTCCCTTTTCTTGTCTTCTCCTTCTGTATAAAAAGAAGAAGAAAAAAAAAAAAAAAAAAAGTATATACGCGTTTGGCAAAATGATCATTTTGACACAATTCGTCTCATGTTTGTTAGTTTGTATGTGTTTCAGTCCCGTCTGTTGCCACACTCACAGACATATGAAGAAAGTCTTGTACCAGTCACAACAATACACTGAACACGGGCACCCCTTGTTCAAGATTTCTGCGAAAGTGAATAAGAACGTTATCTGATTGCAGTACTGATGTGTGTGTGTGTGTGTGTGTGTGTGTGTGCGGTGCGTGCGTGCGTGCGTGCGTGCGTGCGTGCGTGCGTGCGTGCGTGCGTGCGTGCGTGCGTGCGTGCGTGCGTGCGTGCGTGCGTGCGTGTGTGTGTGTGTGTGTGTGTGTGTGTGTGTGTGTGTGTGTGTGTGTGTGTGTGTGTGTGTGCATATACTGCTTTGATGAAGTTCATTCTGTTTTAATGAGCGTCAGTCCTTGAATCATTCACATCTTTCATTTCCATTTATCACCATCCCACTTTAAATTCTCTATCTAAAAATATGTTTTGGCTATTTATCTCCGTTAACAATGGTAGTAGTGTTGAACTCAACTGTTTATATATGGCGAAAGTAAGAAATAAAGGTTTTAAAACCAGGACATGGCTGGACTGTTGTTTCTGTCTGTCTGTCTGTCTGTCACCTGTATTTGTCTGTTTGTCTGTCTCTCTGTATCTACATGGTCATGTTTAAAAGCGACAGCATTTGCAGTACACGTAGCCACGCTAAGGTCAATAATCACTCTAGTAGGTATAACCAGAAACAGTTTCATCTGTTTATCATCTTACCCATGACTCTTCAATCCATGGATCATGTTTAGGGCCAGCTGGTAGTTCTTCTGTCCCTGAAATCGTATTATTATACAATTATATGTCTGCCAGTCCAGTGAAATGGAAACAAAAGTGCATGTTTGTTCTCACTTGGCGAGATTTTAAAATGCACAGGTGGAAGAGCGCAGTAATAAGACACTTCCAGAGACAAGGGAAGCTACCTTGTCTATTCACAACGCCATCTGTCATATTTGTTAGACTTTATTTTTATGTTTTGTTTTTATTATTTTATTTTATTTTATAAAAAATAAGTTCTACGATACGAAATTTGTTTCTTCAAATGTGACCCGATTTACCTGCCTCTTTCAGACTAACTAAGTGGAATTTGAAACCTTTCACTGTTTGTCGGCCTCTCCCTCGTACACAGGAAGCACACAATTGGCCGCTGAACAAACTCCGAGTCGCATTTTATGACACACACCACTTTATGCATGAAGAAAACGGGAAAAATAATTAAGCTGAAATAACTGAAAATGCAATCTATCAATCAGTTAAAAAATTAATGGTGTTTGTATGGCGTAAATCCACACATAGTAAGTTCTAAGCGACTCTCATAATGTAATATTATTGTAATACTAACACAAAACACTCAAACAGACAGACAGACAGACAGACAGACAGACAGACAGACAGACAGACAGACAGACAGACACACGCACGCAGCACGCACGCACGCACGCTCACACACACACATACACCATAGGCAGAGTTCAATCTGTACAATAAAATAAACATACATAGCTCGATAAACATGTCGGCTTCTGATCTGCTCATGGGTGAAGAAAAGAGAAGAAGAAGGTAACCTTCATCAAAGCTGGATTTTCACCAAATGGGAGATGGAGGAGGAGAGGGTGGGGTGGGGTGGGGTGGGGTGGGGTGGGGGAGTAATTCTTGGTGTGTGTGTGTGTGTGTGTGTGTGGTTGGGGTGGGGGTGGTAATTCTTGGTTTTGTTGAATGGGTACGACTTACTCTTTGGCGTTCAAGGATGGGCCATTTGAGAGAGGCCTCGGGCACAGCCCAGTTGAAGTGCCGGTGGATGAAGTCCCGATACCTGCCCCCGGCAGCGTTGTCGTTGTACTTCCAGGCGTTAACAGCTGTGCCGAAAGGGAAAGACTTTGTCTTCTGCAACACCTGGGGCACAACAGCGGATTTTAACTGCGTTGGTCTACAAACAGTTTCAGCAAAGATTGCATAGCTATACGATAAATGTTTTCAGATCGTCGTACGTTAAAAGATTGTCCTGGTGTGATCCTGTGCTGTTGACAGGATGTTAAAATCTAATTACTATTTAACTAACGAACTAACGTTAAAACAGCCAGCACACTCTTCGTGTAGTCATTTGAGAGCAGGGGCGTTAGCTGGCTGCAAATCTGATTTCAACATACAACTTAGAAACAGTTACCTGTACGTGTTGTGAGAATCCTTAAACCAGGCGCTAATGTAGTTAAG
>OY757543.1:11836039-11838539 GCA_963584105.1 Alviniconcha strummeri
TGCGTGCGTGCGTGCGTGCGTGCGTGCGTGCGTGTGTGTGCGTGTGCGTGTGTCCCTCTCCCTCTCCCTCTCTCTCCCTCTCTCTCTCTCTCTCTCTCATGAAACACTGATACAGTTGTATGGGGTTGATTAGAGTGATCGTGCATAATATTAAAATAACATACTGTAGACATCAGCTATGTCAAAACCCTTGGAGTGGGTATAGATGCTCTTAACCACTATAACGTTTCAACAGTTGCATGTTGATAATGTTGGGTGTCTTATTTAGCGTGTAATTAGGTACGTCTTCCTTTGGCTCCGTTTATTAATGACACCAAACGGGTTCAGTTTGCATCAACACAATAATTTGCCACTGTACTTCCGCAAACAGACGCACTGTATAACCGAGACCTTCGACATTTCGAACTATACAAACTGTCATGTTTTGCATCGAAATGCTGTAAACCGCTCAGTTATTAGTGTTGGGCGATTTAAACCCCTTCTTTGGGCGAGCTGATTCCTTTTCAGCAACAGAGGTTGAGTTAGTTGTTTTGACTTTAAGTATAATGACGATGAAGTTGATGAGTTTATGATGACAATGATGATTAAACAAAAGAATACTGGAAACGTGACGTGGCTGTGTTTTGCTGGTGCAGTTCCGGAGCTAGAAGAGGAGGAGGAGGGGGTCCGCTGTAGCCATCACGTTGTCGTTCCTTGCTTGTCTGCTGCTGTGTGCTGCAATTGGTCTGGTCCTCTTCAAGAAAAAGAAGTCAGAATCTCTCTCTCTCTCTCTCTCTCTCTCTCTCTCTCTCTCTCTCTCTCTCTCTCTCTCTCTCTCTCGGTGTATGTGTGTTCAAAAGTAGAATGTTACAGGGTTTTTTTGTTTGTTAAGTGTTTGTAATTGTTTGAAGGACAGGTTGTCTGACAGGCATTCGTGCCTAAACCTTTATCCTTGTATAATAACTCTCGTCTCTCTCTCTCTCTCTCTCTCTCTCTCTCTCTCTCTCTCCCTCCCTCCCTCCCTCCCTCCCTCCCTCCCTCCCTCCCTCCCTCCCTCCCTCCCTCTCTCTCTCTCTCTCTCTCTCTCTCTCTCTCTAATTGTCCTTGTCACGCTAAAGTGGACACTTTAAGCGCCACAAGAACACTTCGTGGAAACAAACAGCAACAACAATAGCTGTAACGCACACCTGGTTCATTTGCAGACGTGGTGCCGCCAGCAAAGACGACACGGGAAGTGAGGTATGTTGTGCAACTACACATCTACCGCTAGATGTCAGCGTTTTACTTGACACCTACGCGGATAGGCTGAAAGATTTAACACATACAGAGAATCAACACATACAGAGAACCTGCAGGTGTTTCCAACTATAGTCACGAGCAGTAATACTTCTTTATTTTGTTTGGGGGTTGCTGCTTTTTTCGTCACATTCCAAAGAAAGACCACACGCTACGCCAACTGCCCCACGATTGCCGAAATCGGTGTTCGAATCCGCAATTCCTCGATACAAAGTCGAGTGTATTCGCCACTTTGCTGCACCACTTCTTTTCTTCTTCTTCTTCTTCTTTTTTTTTTTTTTTTTTTTTTTTTTTTGAAACGGACAGAGTAAATTATGCATGTTCATCACACATTTTCAGAGTTAACCTCTCTCTCTCTCTCTCTCTCTCCTCTCTCTCTCTCTCTCTCTCTCTCTCTCTCTCTCTCTCTCGTGTGTGTGTGTGCGCTGAGTGCGCGTGTGTATGTTGGGGGGTGGGGGGGGGGCGGGGTTCTGGTGATATTGTGGCTTAATTGTGCTTTGGGCGGACTCTGTGTGTCTGTGTCCATCAGTTTCCGCGTTTCTTTGTGTCTATGTGTGTGTACCTGTGTCAGTGTATGTGTCAATCTGATTATTATTAATTTTTTTGTTAAAGCTTATCCGACTGTTAAATGTTATTACAATGTGAACAGAAAGACAAGCTTGCCGAAAAGGGAGACGTGGCGAGTACGAGCGACCAGCCGACCTCCATGGAATCCGACACCACTACGAACGCCCTGGAATCGGACACCACTCCGAACCCCCCCACCTCGGACGACGAATCATCCGTGCCCCTGTTATGATCCTTCGATCAATAACACACCGAGACTGTGACTAACTGTTACGCACAGACGACGACGCGTCCAGTCCTCTGTTATGAATGTATGACACAACCAGAATGTAAGGCCCCCGCTGCGGAACACTGCAGAATCAGGAATGAACCAAATCCACTCGAACAGCAGCTAGCTCCGTCCTCAGCTACGCCTGGCAAATTACTGAGAGAAATACAAAGGGCTTTTGTTTCCTTCTTCCTTTCTTTCTTTCCTTATTTCTTTTTCTTTCTTTCTTTTCCTTTTCTCTCTCCTTCTCTCTGTAATTTTCCCCCCTTCTTCTCCCCCCCCCCTTACATATCCTCACTAATACACATCCGCTAATTGGCTGGACAGAGTGAAGTGGTTCATTAAGGAAGGGAACCCAGAGCTACCAAAGCTTTTCTATTTTAAGCCCGG
>OY757543.1:11843539-11863539 GCA_963584105.1 Alviniconcha strummeri
TACAAAAAAGCCCCAAGAAAATTAAGAAAAATGAGTCCTTGGAATAGCTGGAATAGCTGAAATCAACAGAATCACTAAAGATAGAAAGGCCTTAGAACAACCCCCCCAAAAGAACTAATTATATCAAAACAGCCCTGCAAATTACTAAGAAGGGAACCCCTAAAGACACGAAGGCCAAAGAACAAGACCGAGCTGAAAAAGCTAACAAGTGAATGGATCCTACAACGCCCTAAACAGAACAGAACAGAACGACATCAAACAAGAACTGAGCGAAAAGTGGCCACAGGAAATAAAAGGGAGGCAACTTCGTGTTTTATGCCCAGTCAACCAGTACGGTTATATGAGGGCTCGGAGAGACTGAAAGAAGTACTATATAAAGAAGAGCTGCGATGCAGACAAAAACAGTAGAATGGCTGAGTAGACAGAGATCAGCTGCAAGAAGGGAGCTAAAAACAGAGGCACCGTGGGAAGAATTCTGGAATGAAATATAGGTGAAAGGGCCGGTAGACGGAAACTAGACACTAGAAATGAGTGAAAGGGGTGGAGCAGCAACACCCCTGGCACGAGAAGCCGGCTCCGTGGGGGCATAAAGAAAAGGGAAGAAAGGAAACACTCCAACAGGAAGGAGCCCTACAAAAGTGCTAAAAAGAACACAGTCACTTAGCTGGAAGAAGACTTCAGCAAAGTCCCTAAAAGAAGTCACCATAACACAGGGCAGTCACTCTAAGTACTAAAAAGAGTGAAGCCACTAAGAAGAATAGCTGGGTAGACAAAGACCTAAGAAAAAGGCCTAAAAAGAAGTATTTTGAAGAGACCACAGGATGCTAAAAAGAACACACCCACTAACACCTGGGTAGAAGAAGACCTAAGCAAGTTCCCTAAAACAAGAAGACACTAAAGAGACAGTCAAAATGTCACGTCTTTGTAAAGCAGGTCCGTTTTTCTTACGGTGAATCACCGCGGACCCCTCCCCTTGAGGGAACTTCACTCCACCGACGAAACATTAGTGTGGAGAGACCCTGGGGGATCTTGAGCCTGTTTACGACCTGTTCACCATTATGGGTGAAATCACCCCGTCAGAGTCGCTGTCACGCGTCACCTACACAGGAATTAATTGAAGAGAATTTCGAAGAGAACCGAACTATATGCAATGCTAAAAAGAACACACCCACTAACACCTGGATAGAAGAAGACCTAAGCAAGTTCCCTAAAACAAAAAGACACTAAAAAGATAGTCAAAGTGTCATGTCTTTGTAAAGCAGGTCTGTTTTTCTTACGGTGAATCACCGCGGACCCCTCCCCTTGAGGGAACTTCACTCCACCGACGAAACATTAGTGTGGAGAGACCCTGGGGGATCTTGAGCCTGTTTACGACCTGTTCACCATTATGGGTGAAATCACCCCGTCAGAGTCGCTGTCACGCGTCACCTACACAGGAATTAATTGAAGAGAATTTCGAAGAGAACCGAACTATATGCAATACTAAAAAGAACACACCCACTAACACCTGGATAGAAGAAGACCTAAGCAAGTTCCCTAAAACAAAAAGACACTAAAAAGATAGTCAAAATGTCATGTCTTTGTAAAGCAGGTCTGTTTTTCTTACGGTGAATCACCGCGGACCCCTCCCCTTGAGGGAACTTCACTCCACCGACGAAACATTAGTGTGGAGAGACCCTGGGGGATCTTGAGCCTGTTTACGACCTGCTTACCATTATGGGTGAAATCATCCCATCAGAGTCACTGTCACGCGTCACCTACACAGGAATTAATAGCATGCATCCTGAGAAGACAAAGCAGCCCTATATATGGAGTACTAGAAACAACAGAACCAGAAAGAAGAAAAGCGAGGTAGAAGACCTACAAGGTCTTGAGCCTGTTTACGACCTGTTTACCATTATGGGTGACATCATCTCATCAAAGTCGCTGTCACGCGTCATCTACACAGGAATTAATAGAACGCATCCTGAGAAGACAAAGCAGCCCTATATACGGAGTACTAGAAACAACAGAACCAGAAAGAAGAAAAGCGCGTTAGAAGAAGACCCACGAAAAAGCCCCGAGAACATTTAGAAAAATTAGCCCTTAGAAAAGCCGAAATCAAGAGATTCACTAAAGAGAGAAAGACCTTAGACCAAACCCGAAAAAAGAACTAAGTATTTCAAAACAGCCCTGCAAATTGCTAAAAACGGAACAGAACAATCCCGAAAAAAGAACTAAGTATATCAAAACAGCCCTGCAGATTGCTGAGAACGGAACCCCTAAAGACACGAAGACCAAAGAACAAGACCGAGCTGAAAAAGCTAACAAGTCTACGATCCAATAATGCCCTAAACAGAACAGAAGAGAATCACATCAAAGAACTGAGTGAAAAATGGCCATAGGAGATAAAAGGGAGGTAACTTCGTGTTTTATGCCTATTCAACCAGTACGGTTATATCAGGGCGAGGAGAGAGTGAGAGAAGTACTATATAAAAAAGAGCTGTGATGCAGACAAATACAGGAGAATGGCTGGGTAGATAGAGATCAGCTGCAAGAAGGGAGCTGAAAACAGAGGCATCGTGGGGAGAATGTTTGGAATGAAATAAAGGAGAAAGGGCCGGTAGACAGAAACTAGACACTAGAAATGAGTGAAAGAGGTGCAGCAACTTAGTTTAAACACCCCCGGCACGAGAAATCGGATCCGTGGGGGCATAAAGAAAAGGGAAGAAAGGAAACTCTCTAACAGGAAGGAGCCCTACAAAAGTGCTAAAAAGAACACAGTCACTTAGCTGGATGAAGATCTCAGCAAAGTCCCTAAAAGAAGTCCCCATAACAGAAGGCAGTCACACTAAGTAGTAAAAAGAGTGAAGCCACTAAGAAGAATAGCTGGGTAGACAAAGACCTAAGAAAAAGCCCTAAAAACAAGTGTTTTGAAGAGAACCGAGCTGTAGGCAATGCTAAAAGAACACACCTGGGTAGAAGAACCTAAGCAAGTTCCCTAAAACTTTAGTGTCTAAAGAGACAGTCAAAATGTCACGTCTTTGTAAAGCAGGTCTGTTTTTCTTACGGTGAATCACCGCGGACCCCTCCCCTTGAGGGAACTTCACTCCACCGACGAAACATTAGTGCGGAGAGACCCTCGGGGATCTTGAGCCTGTTTACAACCTGTTCCCCATTATGGGTGAAATCATCCCATCAGAGTCGCTGTCACTTGTCACCTACACAGGAATTAATAGCATGCATTCTCAGAAAACAAAGCAGCCCTATATACGGGGTGCTAAAACTAAAGAACAGAACCAAAGCGCGGTAGAAGAAGATCGACCCATGAAAAATCCCCCAGAAAAATTTAAAAAATGAGCCCTAATGATAGCTGAAATCAACAGAATCACTAAAGAGAGAAAGGCCTAAACACAAGCCTGAGAAAAACAAATCAGTATATCAAAAAACAGCCCTGCAAATTGCTAAGTACAGAATCGCTAAACACAGGAAGGCCAAAGAACAAGCCTTAGCGGAAAAAGCTAAACAGTGAATGGATCCAAGCTCAGCAAACTGGTAAGAATAGAACCTGTAAGCAAAGAGCTGGGTGGAAGACGGCCAAGCAACAAAACAAAAACAAACAAAAAACTAAAAGGTCGCACACAGAAGAGAGAAAGAAACCCTACGACGCCCTAGAGAGAAGAGAACAGAAAAAAGAAGCAACCAGGAGAGAAAGAAGCCACAAGAAACATGAAAAAGGGGAGAAAAGACATTAAAGAGGAGCAAGTGGAGAAAGACCTAAGAACAAGCCGCTACAAAAGCTCTCAGAAGTGAAAGGAACCCTCAAAGTGATAAAAAGACAAAACAACTAAAGCCAAAATTTTAATCAAAGACAGCTTTAGAAAAAAGCCCTACAAAACAAAAACAAACAAATCGCGAGACAGACACAGAAACAGAGAGAGAACCGGAACTGACACATCTATTCAAAAATAACTCGTTTGACATTTCTCTATATCGAGAGTTTCTTTACACATCCCATGCTGGCCTCTTTTTTATGTGGGGAGTTTCTCTTACACATTCTGTCCTGGCTTCTGTTTTTTATCTAGGAAGTTTCCCTCACACATCCCGTGCTGGTTTCATTTTTATGTGGGGAGTGTCTCTTACACATCCCGTGCTGGCTTCGTTTTTATCTGGGGAGTTTCTCTTACACATCCCGCGCTGGCTTCATTTTTATGCAGTGAGTTTCACTTACACATCCCGTGCTGGCTTCATTTTTATCTGGGGAGTTTCTCTTACACATCCCATGCTGGTTTCTTTTTTTCTTTTTTTCTTTTTCTATGTGGAGTTTCTCTTACACATCTCGTGCAGGTTTCTTTTTTCTTTTTTCTTTTTCTATGTGGAGTTTCTCTTACACATCTCGTGCAGGTTTCTTTTTTCTTTTTTCTTTTTCTATGTGGAGTTTCTCTTACACATCCCGTGCAGGTTTCTTTTTTTTCTTTTTTCTTTTTCATCTGGGGAGTTTCTCTAACACATCCCGTGCTGCCTTTTTTTTTTTTTTTTTTTTTTTTTTTTGGCTAGCTTCTCTAGTATGCAGTCTTCTCTGAAGACAACCCCTAAAGAAAAGAGCTGGGTGGAAGATGGCCCAGAAAAAAAAGAGGTGAAAAATCACACTCAAAACAGAGAAGGAACCCTACAACACCATATACAAAGCAGAACAAAACCAAACAAGAACTGAGTGACAAATGGCCACAGGAAAGAAAGGGGAATAAAAGAAATGAATCCTAGCTCTGAGCAAGCCCTAGCTGAAAAGGCTAAGAAATGAATGGATCCAAGCTCTACAAACGACTCAGAAGACAATCACTAAATAAAAGAGCTGGGTGGCTGATGGCCCAGGAAAAAGGTTTGTAAAAGCCACACTCAGAGGTTAAAAAGAAGCCCTACAAAACCCTTAAAAGAACAGAACAACATCAAACAAGAACTGAGTGAAAAATGGCCACCAAAAAAAAAGGGGAAGAAATGAAATGGATCAGAGTTCTGAACATGCCCTGGCTGAAAAAGCTAAGTGACAGCATCCGAGCTCAGCAAGCTACTCAAAAGACAACCACTAAATAAAAGGGCTAGGTGAAAGATGGCCCAGGAAACGAGCATGAAAAAGTTGCATTCAGAAGAGAAAAAGGAGCCCTACAATACCCTTAACAGAACAGAACAAACAATATTGAACAAGAACTGAGTGAAAAATAGCAACAGAAAAGAAAAGAGAACAACAACAAAATCAACACGGTTACTAAGGACAAACAGCTTGGGAAAAAGCGTAAAACAGTCGCACTCAGGAGCCCTACAACACCCTAAACAGAACAGAACAAACAACATCAAAGGAGAACTGAGTGAAAAATAGCCACAGAAAATAAAAGAGAAGAAAAGAAACACTCTAGCGCAAAGGAGCCCTACAAAAGTACTAAAAAGAAACTTAAAATTAACGCAGCTACTAAGGACAAACAGCTTGGAAAAAAGCTTGAAAAGTGCTCA
The DNA here is from genome assembly GCA_963584105.1 of Alviniconcha strummeri. Classification (NCBI taxonomy): domain Eukaryota; kingdom Metazoa; phylum Mollusca; class Gastropoda; family Provannidae; genus Alviniconcha; species Alviniconcha strummeri. The sequence continues at coordinate 11,849,024 of OY757543.1, forward strand.
CTCAGAAGAGAGAAGGGAGCTCTCCAACATCCTAAACAGAACAGAACAGAACAACACTGAACAAGAACTGAGCGAAAAATGGCCACACAAAAGAAAAGGAAAGAAAAGAAACACTCTAACACGAAGGAGTCCTACAAAAGTGATTAAAATTAAAATAAAAAAATTTTTTTTTTTTTTTAAAAACACAGTCACTAAGGGCAGACAGTTTTTGTTATTTTTTATTTGGGGAGTTTCTCTCACACATCCCGTGCTGGCTTCTTTATGTGGGACGTTTTTCTTACACATCTGGTGCTGGCTTCTTTATGTGGGACGTTTTTCTTACACATCTGGTGCTGGCTTCTTTATGTGGAAGTTTTTTCTTACGTGTCTCATGCTGGCTTGTTCACTTTGGGAGTTTATCTTACACATCCTCTGCTGGCTGTTTGATGTAGGGAGTTTCTAGTACACATCCTGTGCTTGGTGCTTTATGTAGGGAGTTTCTCTTACACATCCTCTGCTGGCTTCTTTGTGTGGGGAATTTCTCTTACACAGCCTGTGCTGGCTTCCTTATGTGGGGAGTTTCTCTTACACATCCTCTGCTGGCTTCTTTGTGTGGGGAATTTCTCTTACACAGCCTGTGCTGGCTTCCTTATGTGGGGAGTTTCTCTTACACATCCTCTGCTGGCTTCTTTGTGTGGGGAGTTTCTCTTACACATCCTGTGCTGGCTTCTTCGTGTGGGGAGTTTCTCTTACATGTACTATGCTACTTCTTCATGCGGAGAGTTTCTCCTACACATCCCATGCTGGCCGCTTTATGTGGGGTATTTCTCTTTCATCTCCATGCTAGCTTCTTTATGTTGGTAGTTTCTCTTACACACCCTATGCTGGCTGTGTAATGTGGGGACTTTCTCTTTCATGTCCCATACAGGCTGTACAACGTGGGGAATTTCTCTTACACATCCCGTGCTGGCTTCTTGATGTGGGGAGTTTCTCTTACATGTTCCCTGGAGGCTGGTGCCTGCTTTATATTGGGATTTTCTATTACACATCCCATGGATGTGCTTGCCATACCAACTGCTTATAAAAAATATAAAAATTATCTTTCAGTGGTAAAATTATCTTTTGAAAAAGAAAATAAATAATAAATAAAAGGTTTTAAATTCTCTCATGCTGGCGTCTTTTTGTATGGAATTTCTTCTTAAAAAAAGAAAAGAAAGCCATGAAAACTAAAAGTATGTAAGTGTGTGTATGTGTGTGTGTGTGTGTGTGTGTGTGTGTGTGTGTGTGTGTGTGTGTGTGTGTGTGTGTGTGTGTGTGTGTGTGTAAGAGAGAACTCTTAAAAATGAAAAAAATCAACATAACTGGGTGATTATGCTGTCCAAAGTAGAGGCCAGGGTCCCATCACAGGCTCCACAAGGTGACAGCTGGGCCTCCAGCACTAGGTTCTGAAATAAGTACAAAGACGGAATGGCTTCTTGTTAAAACATCTTTGCAATAACTAAGGAACTAAGAGACCAAAACAATGAATCAATTAATCACTCCAACATCCTCTGATCTAGAAAGTGCTTAAGACAGAGCAAAGGTAAAATGGGTGTAGACCCACCACAGGTTCCAGAGGATACAGTTTTGTCTGCAAGTGGTCACATTTTGGCCTTGAAAGTGTGCATGTGTGGGAAGAGGTGTGGGATTGTATGGATGTGAGTGTGTGCATGAAGGGATAGGATGAGTTAGTTAGTAATTGGATTTTAACATCCTGTCAGATAGGATGAGGATAGTGATAATTATACTTGTACCTATTATGCATCAGTCATACTGAGTGATACTCTTTACAGTGCACTTCCATAAGTAATATATATTCTGTTTAATAATGCTGCTGGTATTAACCTTGCCTGTGTGTTGTTGCACACTTTTAAAACTTAATCTTTTATAAATGTATTTTTTATTTTTTTTATTATTATTATCCATGTGAGGCACCCACTTTTCCTTTAAATGGAATAAAGAAATATTTATTAATAATAACCATCAGAATCATAGTATTATTATCCATGTGTGGCACCCACTTTTCCTTTAAATGGAATAAAGAAATATTTATTAATAATAACCATCAGAATCATAGTAATAGTCATGATAATGAAACGATTATAAAGCGCAAACCTCTAACATAAAAATAGAACGCAGCACGCTACACAAAATTCAGAAGTAAATGACATACACGCTGAGACACCCCAAGTGAAAAACGACACTAACAATGACTTGACTTGAATCAACGCAATTGCAGCTAGACAACTCTTTCTTTCGTTTCCTCACCTCTGCCAGCGTGCACTTCATTCTTACAATATTCGTGCGTGCGTGTGTGTGCGTTTGCGTGTGTGTGTGTGTGTGTGTGTGTGTGTGTGTGGTCGGTGGCGGGGAAGGGAGCTGGGTGATAGCTAGCATAGCAGTAAGTAGTAGTTGTATAGCTGACCGTATTGCAGTGATGATCTGGTTCGCCACCCTAGAGATGTCACACCGGTTTGAAAAAGTCTAACGCGGTCAATGTTTGTGCTTATTTGTGTTTGCAGTATAGCAAGGACTGGCTGTTGGATGATAGGTCCAAGTGGGGACCTAACGCTACTATCCTTGAGTATTAAACTGTTCCAGTTTGAGTTCTCTCTCACACTACACACACACACACACCGTTACACACACACACACACACCGTCACACACACACACACACACACACACACACACACAACACACACACACACCCCCACACACACACACACACACACACACTGGTGACAGAACTGAGAGGGGTAAACGTGGATATTCAGTTCCCGCAGCTACGTGCGTACCTTCCATCCCAGTGGAGTATTTGTTCACCACAACATGTCATGTTGCCGTCGGCAACGTCAGGAAAAGTGCGAATTTGGTGCGGCCACCGTGAAGCTTGTCCAGCCCAGCGCCTACAGAGTTGGCCCACTCCTCATAAATTGCTCGGTTTTCGACTTAGGCATATTTCATTTTCCTGATACTTTACAAACCGAAAACGCTAGGCTTGACAATCTCTACCATTTAGTCTTCAGTTTTGTGTCAGTGCTTTGTGAACTGACTCCGTGAACTCAGGTCGGTTCACAGTTCGTGCGCGCGGTAAAAGTATGGCTTCGTGACACTGCACCGTTGAGTTTCACTCACCATGCGCTTCTTCGTTCGGCCACACAGTGCTCACACTGGAAGACAGACAGATGGGAAGCGATGCATTTATGATCCTTTTTTTGGGGGGGGTGTGGGGTTGGGGGGTAGTAGAGGGTAGTATATGGGGGGGGGGGGGGGGGGGGGCATGCATTTAGAATACAGTCCGTCCCTGACCGTGGGCCGAACGTCGTCAACGGCTACAAACTGTTCATCAAAAGTTGGAAAATCCGTCCTGCAGTTCCTGACCTCCACAATGAAGCAACAGAGCCTTTTTGCATACCTCATGCACGTTTCCCAAGGCAGTCAGATATATATTTTAAAACTCTTTTTCCGTCTGTCCCATATTGCATCAACCACCGAAGGTTGTGGTCTACAGGTCGCTGGGATCAAACTTTTCCTCTCTCTTTGTGTGTGTGTGTGTTGTGTGTGTGTGTGTGTGTGTGTGTGTGTGTGTGTGTGTGTGTGTGTGTGTGTGTTACTTGTGTGAGGGATGTGACTGAGTGTGTGTGTGTGGGGGGGGGGGGGTGCGTGCGTCCGCGCGCGTGCGCCTCCGTGCGCGCGCGCGCATATGGTGGGGTTGGTTGAAACAACAAAAGAAATCAAGCATTTGGAGCCAATATCCACTTTTAGCCCCGTCGGTTCGCGATCATCAGATGGTATGAAAATGCGTGCGTGCGAACGACAGCGCGCGCGCGCGCGCGTGTGTACAGAATAAACTTGAAGTTGATTAGTGTCCACTACTGTAACATTGGCATGTCCACGTATCAGTTCATTCCGTACTATGCCAGTGCACACGCACGCACGCACGCACACACGCACGCACACACACACACACACACACACACACACACACACACGCGCGCGCGCGCGCGCGCCGCGCGCGCACTGACGCACACATTCTCGTGCCATCTAGTGAGGACCGCGAACCAAACATACACGTTTCCATGAGAATAAATGGCTAGCTTTTTTTAACTGTTATTTACTGTACATGAAAACGTTTACAGCGACAGACAATAATTACTGAGTAATTCTACAAACGCTGTCGCGGCGAAAACAGCGCTGCTAGGCGCTGACATAGGCCTAGCCTAAGCGTGTTCAAATCGAGACGAATGGAGCTTATGTGTGGGACGGCGTGCGTAAAACATTCCACATTCTAATTCACGACTGTTTCAGTCTTTCTATAGCTGTGTACTCACCTCCGGGGCCGGCCTCTGAAAAGAAGAGCTGGGTCTTGTTTCAGTTTCACCTTCTGTCTCTGCCGCGTTGGTCTCCACTTGCTACAGTGTCAGTCCACTTCTGTCTCTGTCGCGTTGGTCTCCACACTTGCCACAGTGTCAGTCCACTTCTGTCACTGTCGCGTTGGTCTCCACACTTGCCACAATGTCAGTCCACTTCTGTCTCTGTCGCGTTGGTCTCCACACTAGCCACAGTGTCAGTCCACAGCGTCCTCAAGTGTCAGTCACTGTCCGTGTGGTTATACCGACGGCACCACTGAATGAAAACATAGTCAATGGTTACCGACGGCAGAGTCAAAATTCATGTTCATATCTCCTTCCACAGGAGCTGAACCCGAATCCTCAGGTGAACACGTGTCTCCAGTAACTACAACAGCTTCCTCTCGGGCTTCGCTGTCCGAACTGAATGAGACCGTGCACGTGTTGTTTTCTGCTCAACTAGGCCTACCAGTCAACTCGAGGGGAGGGGGGCCGAGGTCACTGACTTGGCGAGTCTCCGATTGGTCGACTAGTGTTGGCTGTTGAGACTGGTTGCACGTGCTGGACCCTGCTCGCCCGTCAGCTGCACGATGGGTCTCTCAGTGTTCACCCCCGTGAACTGGCAGTATTTGTGTCTTGGACCCGAGGCGTGCACCCTTGAGAGCCGGTTTGGCCTGGCTAGTAAGCAGAAGGACCTCGGTTCGATACCGCTTCGGCTCTCCTCACAATTAATGAAACATTAAAATGGCTCTCATCGCTGCCCATCTTAATGCAGGTCATTCTGGTGGGTGACAGTGTAGCGATAGGTTATATACTCTCTCTCTCTCTCTCTCTCTCTCTCTCACTCTCTCTCTCTCTCTCCTCATCTCTCTCACTCTCTTCTCTCTCTCTCTCTCTCTCTCTTCTCTCTCTCTCTCTCCTTCTCTCCTCTCTCTCTCTTCCCCACACCTCCAATACCCACCTCCATACCCCCTCCCCCCATTCTCCCCCTCCCTAATAAGCCCTTATGGTTTCTGTTGACGTTAAGCACCCATGTTTACTTACTTTGCGTGTACCCCGCCGAACTGATGCCGCAATGACGCTGCAGTGTATGTGACGGCACGGTGGTGCGATGCTCCCAGACTGGATGGATCGAGACGACGGGGCTGAAGACATCCGAGTCTCGGTAGTGACGGAAGAGGGGTTGGCCTGGCTCGTTGTAATCCCCCAGCCTCCACATTCACTGCAGGCCCTGTTGTTGCTTCTGGTCAGTGTTGTTGTTGGTGGTGGTGGTGGTGGAGGTCACAGTCGTGAGGTGGTGCTGCTGCTGCGGGCCGCCTCTGCTATCAATCTTGTAGCTGCTGTCGGCGTCGTCGGCCGCGATGACCCATGTTCAGTCTCTCCTCTGTATCCACCGTCACGACTGTAACGGTGGTTACTGACGGTGATGGCGATGGTCGCTTGTACATATAGCTCTATTCTCCGCTCTCGAGCAGACTCACTGCAGCGCGGCTTTAGTGTCGCATGTGATTCTATTGAAATGAGTGACTGTCGCTTTTTTATAGCGCGTTTTGATTATCCACCGTGACTAGTTATGTCATTCCACAGAAACCATAATTATGGTATTTATTGGGGACGGCCGGGAGCCCAGGACGGCCACCTCAACTTTCACAGTGACAGCTCCTGAGCTCTGAAGCCCAAGGACACTCAGTAAAATCCAGTTCTTAACTGTGACTGACTAACTTGTGTCAGAGTCAAGTTGTTTGGTTGCAGCGGTGTTCCGGTATGCTTTCCATTTCATTGAGGTGAACTGAATCACACTGAAAAGGCACAACAACTCCAGCACGACGTTTTGTACTCACGCGCCGCACAAACAAGGGAGCTGGTGTTGTTGTTGTTGTTGTTGTTGTTGTATTTTTGTATTTTTTAAATAGTTTTTATGATGATTTGTGTGTGTGTGTAGTGTGTGTGTGTGTGTGTGTGTGTGTGTGTGTGTGTGTGTGTGTGTGTGTGTGTGTGTGTGTGTGTGAGTGTGTGTGTTAGTTTTTTTGTTGTTTTTTTTAACTGCTGTTCCCCATGAAAAGGTTAGGAAACACGAAATTATTTCACTACACAGACTGTCCCGATTTAAAAATGAACTGAACTAAATCACGTCACACACACATACGCGCGCGCGCGCTCACTGACACTGACACACACACACACACACACACACACACACACACACACACACACACACACACACACTGACACACGGCGTGGCCGGCACTGACACATACACCATTCTCCCTCTCTCTCTCCCCTCTCTCTCTCCCTCTCTCTCTCTTCTCTCTCTCTCTCTCTCTCTCTCTCTCTCTCTCTCTCTCTCTCTGATATAACCACAATGGTTGACTGGGCGGCGTAAAACACCAAGTTACTACTACTGCTACTGACTTAGGCCTATTGATATCATGTTCTCCGCAGTGGCAATGAAGGCCCGTCGAGTCAGTTTTGTTCCCCGACACATCATTTTTTCTTGAAGTTCTGTTGAAGACCTCTGTGTCCGTGCACATACATTACATGTCAGTGCTCTGACACTGAGACAGACATGAAGTGTCAGTGCACTGACAGAAACGAAGTGTCAGTGCTCTGACAGACGTGAAGAAAAAAAAACGAGCTTGCGGTTTAGCGTGCTTGGTTTAGGTCCAGTTGCACATGCTAAAGGCTTCGCGGAAGAGGGCTATTTACTGCGGCCTTACAACATGGCGGCGCGCTGTGATCTTTGAGAGCGCTCCACGTCAACTAAGACTGTGCTTGCTTCATGCACACAGAGACGCCAAGATGGGTCACATTCTCATCAGAATTATTATCTTCCTTTCCATATCTAAGCTTCCACCGTCGATATGTGGGAGCTTTGATCCATTTATGGACCAGACCATGTTCGCAATTGACTGGAAAGGACCCTTGCTGGACCCACTTGTGAGTCGTCTGCTAGTGCTACCTGTTATTATACTGTACAACTATTGCTTGTTGGTTTTGGTTGGGAAGGTGCTTGCTCTAGTTTCGTTAGACATACATAAACTGTAGGTAGACTGGTATGTTTTCTGGGGGTTGTGAAGAACATCGAAAAGTGGTAAACGGCAGAAGCCTCAGAGACTCAATCATTCCACGTAGCAACTGTTAAACTTGCGTTGTTGCTTCGTGTAGTTCTTCTTCCAGATACCCCCCCCCCCCCCCCCAACAACCCCCCCCCTCTCTCTCTCTCTCTCTCTCTCTCTCTCTCTCTCTCTCTCTCTCTCTCACACACACACACACACACACACACACACACACACACACACACACACACACACACACACACACACACAGCATCCTGCTCTGGCATTTCTGTTCAATAGATGACCAGCAATGTCAACACCGCCATTGAAGTAATGAATGGTGTTGATGTGCAGGTCAGACTTGGCTGTGTCATTTTGTAGTACATCATACCAAGTATCACCAGAAAGTTGTATGGATTTGTCAATCTTGTTAATGTTATCCATTATTAATGTTAACATTTCTCAGCTAAAACCCTAGGTTCACCCAATGTTACGTGAAAAGTTAGCATCATGTGCAACCATCTCCCCACACCTGTACACTGATGTACAAATGCAAACAAGTTTTGTTTCCCCACACCTGTACATACTGTTGTACATGTGCAGATTTGTTTCCCTGCACTGTACATACTGTTGTACATGTGCATACAAGTTTTGTTTCCCCACACCTGTATATGCTGTTGTACATGTATGTATGTGCATACAACTTTTAGTTTTACAAGTTTTGTTTCCCCACACATGACATGTACATACTGTTTTACATGTGCATACAAGTTTTGTTTGTGTCTCCACACATGTACATGTATGCTGTTGTACATGTGCATACAAGTTTTGTTTGTTTTCCCACACCTGTACATACTGTTGTACTTGTACATGTGCATACAAGTTTTGTTTGTTTCCTCACACCTGTACATGCTGTTGTATGCATACAATACAAGTGCAGTGTTATCCACCACTAACCACTCCAGCAGCTGCACTCCGACTGTGTGGATTTCAACAGTGGAGTTTGTCATGTAATGAAGATTAGCATGATCTGCAGCTGAAAGTAATCCTCACTACGACATGGAACTCTTACTAAGACTAAGAGTCTTAGTCTTACTCATAGCACAACAAACACCTTGCTGTAGCCCCACTTCTCTGGCAAGAAACACTAAGTCTAAGAAAAGTAAGATGGCAGTAATGAAAATGTCACTCCCCAGTACCCCTGATGGGGACCATCATGGATCAGGTTGAAGCTGAACCCATTTATAGTAAATTATACTGAAACAAAGAATTTAACTGAAAAAAAGTCAACAGCTACAAAAACAGTGATTGTGCTGAAACATTTTTCAAGCCAGTGTAACATCCATACATCACATGTGTCAGGTATAGATCTATTCCATCAGGAAAAATATTAACAGTAACAAGTAATACTAATAGTCATAGGATATCATATCATGCAATGCCAGTCAGTATTGAAGATATGTGTGTGTGTGTGTGTGTGTGTGTGTGTGTGTGTGTGTGTGTGTGTGTGTGTGTGTGTGTGTGTGTGTGTGTGTGTGCAAATGTTTGCTTTAGATTAGAACTTAAAGCTTAAGTAAGTTAACATAAAATTTCTTTCAAGGTCTTGTTTTTCTGTTTTATGCTTGCAGGAGGGAAGTACTGCTGACAACATGGTTGTGATGACAAAAGACCATGAACAGTACCAATGCATCCTGCCTGAGGTTTATGACAGTAAACACCGGGTTGGTTTCTCTTCTTATTCACTTCTTGTCATTTTGTATTGATTTTTTGTCCATACCAATGTGAAGATGATTTATACGTAAATTGTTACTTTCATGGACATTTGAGATTTTTTTAATTTAATTTTATAATTGTTATTTTAGCTGCTGTTGCTCACTGTTTAGTATAAATTTACTTTTATAGTTATAATTTATGGATTGCTTTATTCATAGAACAGTAGCACTAGTGGCAATGGTAGTAACACACAATGAGTGACATTAGCAAAAATAAATCGTGGTAATAGTAACGTTCTAGTACTGTAGTAGTATAACAGCTAATACAAATAACAGTAATTATTTAGGGGGGCGGGGATAGCTCAGTGGTTAGAGCGCCGAACTCGTGATTGAAAGGTCGCGGGTTCGAATCCCTGCTGGAACGGCAGGAGAATTTTCTTCTCCAGGGTCGACTTTCTGTGCTGACTCCTATTTCGGTATCCGTTCCACCCCCGTGTTACCACAGTAGCACGTAAAAAATCCCGGTCATTCTGCCAAAAGTGCAGGTGGCAGGTTACAGCTAAACACGCATGCACCTTACGTATTGAACCGTGCTTCGGCATTGGTCACAACTTGTACCTAATATGTCAAATGACATCTGAGGACATTAAGCATCAACTCAACAACAACAACAACAACAGTAATTATTAATATATATATAATACATAATATATACATGTATCCTCATTGCTGTTCTGTTTTAAAATTTTTTTTTATCAATGTTTACTAATTGTACTGTTAACTGTAACAAGTTTTGTTTACCAGTTGTATGTAGACATTTTTTATCATGTTGTGTTTAACTTTGTTATTATTATTATTATGACTGTGTTTTTCAAGAGGGTATCGAGGTGTACAAAGGACTCACAGCATATAACTTTGTTGTTGTTATTACAACTGTTTTTTGTTTTTTGTTTTCTTTCTTTTCAGGAGGGTTTTGATGGGTACCAAGGACCATATAACTTTGTTGTTATTATTATTATGACTGCATATTTTTCAGGAGGGTATTGATGGGTACCAAGTACCCTATAACTTTGTTGTTATTATTATTATTATGACTGTGTTTTTTTCTTTTTCTTTTCAGGAGGGTATTGATGGGTTTTAAGGACCCACAGCACATAACGTTGTTGTTAGTATTATGACTGTGTTTTTTTTCAGGAGGATATTGATTGGTACTGTGGACCCACAGCACATAACTTTGTTGTTAGTATTATGACTGTGTGTTTTTCAGGAGGCTGTTGATGGGGTACCAAGGACCGATAGCATATATATCTTTGTTGTTATTATTGTTATGACTGTGTGTTTTTCAGGAGGGTATGGATGAGTACCAAGGACCCACAGCAGCCGAGTTGATAGAGGGACTGTTTCATCTGACAAGTTGTTCCTATAGGGTATGTTCACTGTCAGCATCAATGTCCACTTGTCCAGTACAGCACAGGTCAGTTCTGTATAGCCGAATGGCCGTTGTGCTTGGCAAAGATGATCGAAATATGAAGGGGGGGGGGGGGGACTTTGAGGAAAGGGGTGTGGAAAGGGGACTGTGAGGAAAGGGCTGCAGGGAGGGGACTGTGAGGAAAGGGATGCAGGGAGGGGAATGTGGTGAAAGAGATGTAAAGAGGGGACTGTGGAGAAAGAACTGCAAGGGGGGGACTGTGAGGAACTGGATGTGAGGAGGGGAGTGTGTGGAAAGGGCTGCATGGAGAGGACTGTGAGGAAAGGGAGGGAGACGGGAGGCATACTGTGGTGAAAGGTATGTGGGGAAAGGACTGTGAGGAAAGGGCTGCAGGGAGGGGACTGTGAGGAAAGGGCTGCAGGGAGGGGACTGTGGGGAAAGGGCTGCATGGAGGGGACTGTGGGGAAAGGGATGCATGGAGGGGACTGTGGGGAAAGGGAATGCATGGAAGGGACTGTGGCAAAAGGGATGCAGAGGTGGACTGTGGGGAAAGGGATGCATGGAGGGGACTGTGAGGAAAGGGATGCTTGGAAGGGACTGTGGCAAAAGGGATGCAGAGGTGGACTGTGGGGAAAGGGATGCATGGAGGGGACTGTGAGGAAAGGGATGCATGGAAGGGACTGTGGCAAAAGGGATGCAGAGGTGGACTTTGGGGAAAGGGATGCATGGAGGGGACTGTGAGGAAAGGGATGCTGGGAGGGGACTGTGGGAAAAGTGAGGAGTGGACTGTGGGGAAGGGACCGAGGGGTAAGGGATGCAGAGAGGGGACTGTAGGGAAAGGGGTGAAGGGAGGGGACTGTGGGGAAAGGGATGTGGGGAGTGGACTGGGGGAAAATAGATGTAGAGGGTGGACTAGGGAAGGGACTGAGGGGGAAGGGATGCAGGAAGGGGACTGTGGGGAAAGGGATGAAGGGAGGGGACTGTGGGAAAAGAGATGTGGGGTGTGGACTGTGGGGAAAGGGATGCAGGGAGGGGACAGTGTGGAAAGGGATGCAGGGAGGGGACTGTGGGAAAAGAGATGTGGGGAGTGGAATGTGGGGAGGGACTGTGGGGAAAGGGGTGAAGGGAGGTGACTGTGGGGAAAGGGATGTATAGAAGAGACTGTGGCAAAACAAATGCAGGGAGGGGACTGTGGGGAATGGGATTCGGGGAGGGTGATGATTTAAATCATATGACCCGCTGGTTGTTCTACAACAAGGTCAAGTTGACAGCGCTGGTGACATGATCCACACAGTTATTTCTAACAGTGATAAGCCCTGTAATGCCACTGTGATTTGGCAGCAAGTTGACACCAGTGATATCAGATTTGAACAATTATGACGGTGAGATCCTTACTCATTGCAGCTATAGCAGGCCTGCTTGTTTCTAACTGTTGCAGCTGGAAAGTTACTGGACCTATGAGCTGTGCCATGGGAAGCACTTGCGGCAGTACCACGAGGTCAAGGAACAGGGAAAGGTCAGCCAGACTGTGTCAAATTTCTGCATGTAAATTCTAGCATGGTTTAGCAGTTGTATGGCCCAAAGCCTTTTTATTTCGTCCATTGTGTGTGGTTATAATACATTTTTCTGCATCTTTTTGTGTGGCATTTTGTGCCTTAGATTTGGCTAGAGATCATGCACCACAGAAATGTCCATTATTATTATTCATTCTGACATGGCGAAATACTGACATAAGCCCAAAGCACTCTCAACTATGCAGAACCCTGCAGACGGGTGACTTGAGTTTTTACAGAGGGTTTTCCATAAGGAAGCGCCTTTGAATTTGTTTGTGGGGAAAATTTAGTGTATCAAAGTTTCAACAGCAAACAAAAAATCTTCTTCTTAACCAAATGCAGCAAATGAGCAGAAATGTTATGAATGAGGTAATTTATTTTCTGGTCATATTTGTATACATTCATAGTAATGTGTTTGGATTGATGGTTATCCAGCAGTTTCTATTCCCGTGTATAAAATAAATATGTAAAGAGAGAAAAGGAAAGTGAAAAGGAAAGAATTGGATCTTGTTGCCATCTATCTATATATATATATATGAATGAAAGAATATGCTACTTTCTGGTACAGCTAGGTCTATTTCTTTTGCTTTCATAGACACACTTTCATGAGAGAGAGAAAGAGAGAGGCACACTTTCATGAGAGAGAGACAGACAGGGACAAAGTCAGTTTTAGCTGTTTGTTGTTTTGGGCACATCTTGAATTGTGATTCATTTATCTCCAATTCTCTTTATTGCTGATGTGTGGCATCCAAGTTTGTCTTCACCGTGGACTAAAGAACTGCTTGACTTGACTCGATACTGTTGACAACAGAAGCCAAAGCTGCAGGAGTACTTTCTGGGGTTCGGCCATGTCGACCCTGCCTCTTCGGGTACCAATGCAGATGCAGATGCAGGCACCACTGCGCCAGGTAGGGTTGGTCTTTTCTTTTCTGTACCAAATAATTCTGAGTGAGTCAAAACGCATAAAACATCAAAAGGAACACTAATGTAACGTAACAATACAAGACCTGCAAATATGGGGGGTATTTAAAACTGATTTCAGTTTTGGCAGTGTCTTCCAAGACACCAGAAGGAGAGACAGCAGAATGAGGGTCTCATTCCACAGGTGAGGTGAGCACAAATCACAAGGAACAAGGGACTTGGTTCATTCCTCATTACGGAATGTGTTCAGTACAATTCTTTGTAAAGGATGTGAAAATACTGAACACACAGTTCAGTAGTGAACTACAAAAGTGCAATGCTTTTTAGTGCCATACATGCTGCTGTCTAAATGTGGGTCATGTATGATCTTGTTCTGATTGCTGGCTGAGTTTTATGCAACTGTGGCAGGTCAGAGAATCTTACGACCTCCAAAAGTATACCATGACCACAAAGTAGTCTGACCCCAACCAGTTGTTTCCAGATTTGATATGTTTGATGGCTTCGGACTGGAAAATACAAGGTCCAAATGCATAATTTCCGTAAAATACAAAGTCAACAAGCAGAGCAATTTAGTGTTCCCTGTGCTCCTCCTGGGTTGACCCTGTGTGGTCGACAGGATGTTAAAATCCAGTAACTATCGCCCTAATAGAACCACACTGGTTACTTACTTACCAGTTACTAACTAGCTGTATATATATGTATCACACGAATAACAAAGGTACACAACCACAGAAACCAGAATCACCAACAGTATCTATCAGTTGGCATGCAAGTATACGTAGAAAGTAGACAATATAAGAGTCCACCAGGGTCACATCCTTTGGTTTGCTGTCTGTTTTCAGAGGCTTCGGAGGATGCTTCAGCGGACACCCATGACAGTAAAGAGGTCAACGTAAGTGACACATAAACGCTGCTCGTTAATTTTAGAGACAACCATGAGGTCATGTGGCTACGTAAGCAACAAATAAACGCTGCTCATTAATTTTAGAGAGAACCATGAGGTCATGTGGCTACATAAATGACACATAAATGCTGCTCGTTAATTTTAGAGAGAAGCATGAGATCATGTGGCTACATAAGAGACACATAAGTGACACATAAATGCTGCTCGTTAATTTTAGAGAGAAGCATGAGATCATGTGGCTACATAAGAGACACATAAATGACACATAAATGCTGCTCGTTAATTTTAGAGAGAAGCATGAGATCATGTGGCTACATAAGAGACACATAAGTGACACATAAATGCTGCTCATTAATTTTAGAGAGAAGCATGAGATCATGTGGCTACATAAGAGACACATAAGTGACACATAAATGCTGCTCGTTAATTTTAGAGAGAAGCATGAGATCATGTGGCTACATAAGAGACACATAAGTGACACATAAATGCTGCTTGTTAATTTCAGAAAGAACCATGAGGTCATGTGGCTGGGTTGCTAAGGCACAGAACTCAGATGGTTTTAGGTTCAAGTC
>OY757543.1:11868539-11896039 GCA_963584105.1 Alviniconcha strummeri
GTTCACTGTCAGTACTTCTCATCCATGATTATATTTCGGATACCTGCTGCATCAGTAGGTTGCTAAATGGTTCGTCCTGTTTCTGACACCTGTTGAATCGGTAGATCACCGTGAATACTTCTCATTCTGCTTCAGATGCTGCAGAATCAAATACCTGCTGATTCAGTAGGTCACTAAATGGTTTATCCTGTTTCTGACACTTGTTAAATCAGCAGCTCACTGTCAGTACTTCTTATCCATAATCCTGTTTCAGGTACCTGTTGCATCAGTAGGTCACCGCAAATACTTATCCTGTTTCAGATACCAGTTGAATCAGTGGGTCATTGTAAATGATTTGTCCTGTTTCAGATACCTGAACTACATGTACGTTGGTGGGGATGTATGTGATTTGACTGGCAAACAGAGAAAGGTGGAAGTGCGATTAAAGTAAGTTGTGTTCCATGTCCTCCAGCTGTAGTTTTTTTTGGTGTTTTTTTGTGTGTTAATGGCCCTTTCAGGTATGCATTGATCAAAACTATCAAAAGAACGAGCGGTCTGGCCCGGCTTGTCACGGGTGTGCCTGGTGACACCAGCCACAGAGCTTTTTTGTTGTTTATTTCACAGACATCTATACATGCATGCATGCTTGTGTGCATGCACACACACACACACACACACACACACACACACACACACACACACACACACACACACACACATCACATGCAAACATACTTTCATGGGGGTGTGCACACACAGGTACACACACACACATTACATGCACACTCACACACCCTGGTGCGTCACTGTATGGTGTACGCAGAACTTGGGTGGAGATGGCAGCAATTTCACATGGCACCAGCCATGTGGCAACCAAATGATGCTGTAAGTACACCACATCAATGGATATTCAAAAATGTGCTGTGAAAGGCTGCAGTCACTCATTCAGAAACACATGTGACAAGAGTGCAGTGAGTCTGCTCGAGAGTAGAGTAAGCAAGTTGGTGTTTTACTCCCAGTCAACCATTACAGTTAGTTAGTTAGTTGGTTCTTTGAGCCCAGTTAACCACAAAAGGTTATATCAGGGCTAACAACCATTACAGTTATATCCAGGTGAAACACGTTTTGTTATTAAACAATATATGTTCATAATATGTATGTGCTTGGAAGCTGAAAACAGAGGTATCGTGGAGAGAGTTTTTGGCATGAAATATAGGTGAAAGGGCTGGTAGACAAAAACTAGATGCAAGAAAGGAATGAAAGGGGTGGAGCAGCTTAGTTTAAGCACCCCTGGCACAAGAATCCGGCTCCATGGGGGCTCGAGAGTAGAGAATAGTGATGTATAATAGTTGTAACAACAATACGTGCATAGTCTCTGGCTGTGACACTTTCAGTTACTTGCCTCATATTGTTTTGTTGCTTAGTGATTGCTGCACATTTTTGTGTGCTTTTCATTTACATAGGAATTCTGTGGGGTTTGTTTGTTTATTTAGACTTTCTTTGTAGGCTCTTTATCATTAGTAGTTTAGCATAGATTAGTTGTTAGCTTTGGTTGAACCTAAGATACTTTCCTTTAAAAAAAAAAAGCCCTGATATAACCCGCTGTGCTTGACTCGGCTCAAAGCACCAACTAACTAACTAACCAACCTTTAGAAAAAGTAAAGTTTTGAATTTGAATTCTATTTTTGCTGTCTGTCTGTCTGTCAGTCTTTGTGCCTCTCTCTAGCCCATCCCAGTTTTTGTTGTTGTTGTTTTTTCTCCATGTGTAAGACAGAAACAATGTTTTCCAGATGTGCTGCCAAAAGCAACAGTCCCCATGGTGTTTCGCTGTTTTTGTCAGAACCTGCCACTTGTGAATATGTGTTGGTGGTAAGTTTGAAGTGCCAGCTGCATGATTCTGTTACTTACATCAATAATAATAATAATAAAACTCATATAGCGCCTCAACCATTATATGAGCTCTTAGCACTGTACAGATTAACTAATGCAATAAAACACACATCAATATGTTACTTAAATTGGCCTTAAACAACAATTTAAAAAGATCAATTCTCTCTATCTGTACATATTTCAGTGAACATCAGCAGCCAAGACTTTGGTTTCAAAGGGAATAATGGTGTTGCTGTCAGAAAATTTAATATGTGACTCATTTTGTAAAATCGTGATGCAAGAAAATTTATCAGCTGGAGAATGCTTGAATAACAGATAAGCCAGAAGTTGGTCACAATATACCTGTGTATGCTTTGCCTGCTGTCTGAAATTCTTCCATTTTAATTTCTGCCATTCTGTTTCATCAGCTTTTTTTTCCTTCTTTTTCCCCAAACCTCTTCAAACGTAAAGTGAAGTTTGTCATGAATGGTGCATCTCATATTTCACTTATGTTTTTATCAACTTCATTTCTCAATAATATAACCCCTAGATGACTTGGCATTAGCTACAGAAGAACTATTTATTAGGTTCTGAAGGCAAAATTAAAGAAGCGAAGAGGGTTTAGCAGCTGACCTCTCACTTTTAGCCAGATTGCTGCACCCACATAAACAAGTGGAGTAAACTACACAATTTTTATGTTTAACCTCAGAAAAATAATGATGGGTACTTAGCATGCCTAGCCCATACCCGCCCTCAGCACTGAAACTCACACTTTGACCTGCCCAGACTCAAGGCATTTCATCATTGTTTTCAAAAAAAGCACAGGCACATGCTTGGTCATTACATTATAATGGTATTGGGGCAGCCCACAGACTTGTCTAAACTCTGAGGATGTGTGTCTGTGCACAGGCGCTTACTGGCTAAAGCTCATTGTCAGCCAGAGGGTGGTGAGAGGTCAACACAAACTGAAGAGTTATATAATTTCCATTAATGTGAACCAGGAGACATAAAAAAAAATGGTGGTTGGGTGGGGGGTGGGAGTTTTTTGTTTGTTTGTTTGTTGTTTTTGAGAAAGAGAGAGAAGTGTTGTAGTGTTTTTTGTTTTGTGTATTGAATGTATAAACGAGTGCTTTGTACAGACGTAGTAATATGGCGTAATTGTTTGTTGGTGCAGGTGGAGTCGGCCATGTTGTGCGACCTGATGGATCAGGCTGACGAACATGCACTTTTAAACAACATCAACTTGTAGCCTCGCCGTCAGCGCCCCACATCTTACTTTTGTCTGTGATCAACGAGTGCTGTGTAACTATCCAACAGGCATGGGAGTTGCTTCAAAGTAAAAAAACTCTTAATTTTAGGAGGGTCAGAGGGCATGCCCTTCAGAATTCCCCCCCCCCCCCTTCCCCCCAAAAGATCCAAATCTATGCAATCTGAGGCTATCCTGAGGTCATTTTTATGGAAATAAAGATAACTGACATGAAACCGTGTGCCAGTGTGCTCCTTCTTCACCTCCTCACAAACTTTCACATCCACCTCAAGCCTTACCCACTCCCACTTCCACTAACTGGCTCAAACTGTCGTTGAACTTTTTGCCACAGTTGACAACTCAAAAAACAGACACAGTGAATCTTTCAAAACATTTGCTTTTTTCTCTGTCAAAACATGGCGCAGAAGCGTCATGTGGGAATGCATTCAGCGCTCATGCCTGCCTGCAAGTAAGAGCCAGCCACTGTGTTCACAATTAAAGAAACTAAGCTGGGCGACAGCCATATGCAAATGCGCTCAGGATGTTTCTCAGGTGTTCAGTGCAGACTGGTGCTTCCTTTTTTCTTTTTTTTATATCCGGTTTTGTTCCCCGTGGAAAGTCGGTCATTGCACTGCGTGTGTTTTCATGGACAATTCCCATGCCTGGTATGATTAGAATGTGTTGAGTGGGGTGGGGCTGGAGGTCAGGGAGGGAGGGGGGAGATTATCAGCTATGTGCATTGCTCAACTTTTTATTTTGCAGTTTGGTGTGGGTTGACCTGTTCTGGTTGGTTAAGGTGGTCTCATTGAACCATTTTATTTGTCCCCCTCCCCCCCCCCCCAACCCCCCCTTCCCTTTTTCTGGAATCTGCCATGTCAGAACTGTCTTCCAAACACTAGGCATTGAATTGAAAGCTGAAAAGTACATTTTTATTTTTTACCATTCAACTTGTTGTGTCACTTGAAAAAAAATGAAAAAAAGGGCTTACCCCCCAAAACCGTTTTGTATTGTCACATTAAATTAGCGTTCCTTTAAACAGTTTATGTGTTTGAAGAATTTCAGCGCAAAACAAGGGGTACTGAAATATTTCCAGCGTTGCAAAAGGACTGTTTACACTGAAAGTAGTGTCACAGACCCTTCAGAGTTCAGTGAATGACTTCTGTTTAGCATTACCATCCACAGCTAATATTGAAGGGGTCTCACCATTTGACAGCAATCATTAAGCTAGGGGCATTGCATTTTAAATTAAAAATGGTGAAGACCATAAATAACATAGGACAACATCAACAAGTAAACATTCCATAAAATTCTGTGCTTTAAAAAAAAAAATGTTTTCATGGAAATTCACAAATCTGTTACCAGAACACTCCCTGATGCTCCTCAGTTGAGACAATGTCTATTGTCGGAAAATCTGGTATTTATCTGAAGTCATTCAGAAGCGTCCATCACTTCTGGGATAGTGTATATGGCACACCAGAATATCTGAGTTTGCATTCCAAAGTGTTCGATCCTGAGGAAAAAGTCCAGGTGCATCTAATAATACATACACTAGCTGTGGCACCACCTTTCATTAGTTTCAAAAAGCAGGTAAAAATCATCAGGTCCCAGTTTGACATCTCACTTGTACCCATGGGCTCATACTTGCACATGGGGCCCGGAATGACAGATGTTTGAAGTCAGTTGTTGCTTCGTAGGTTTTTTGTTTTCGTGCATGTGTTGTCTTTTTTGTGTTTGTTGTTTTGGGGGGGTCTGGCAAGTGCATTGATAGTTGTGACACAGCTTTGGCATGTTAACTGCCAACGTTTAGAAAACAAATGGATGGACAATGCTGCTTTGGTGGATGCTGGGTTGTACATAAGCAGCGTTATGTGAAGAAGACTTGTGTGAATGAAACTGCATGTCGGATCAGTGTGAGAGACTGGAGTAAAGAGAAAGATGCGTGTGACATGTTCATTTCACCATACGCACATATCATACACCAATGGCATTGGTTTTCATTGTACATTAAACTATGTTGAAAAAAAGTGGGAAATACAGCAACATGTTTCAGGAGTGTGCATGAATGCTTTACGAATGTCTTAAATGTCGGTGTCATGGGCTTCTCCATTCAACTAAATAAAAACAAACACTGAAAGGTTTCCACTCTTGTCGCTTTATTTTCACCTCAGCTCATGCAGACACAAGAACGCAGACACTCTGTTTCATAATCATATGCATTAAATTTGTACACACCTATGCAGCCTCTCCATCCATCACTCTTGGAACCCTTTCACAGAGTAAGGCACCACACAGTCTCTCTCTCTCTCTCTCCCTCTCTCTCTCTCACACGCGTGCACGCACACACACTGAACCACACACTCGCAGAGTTGCAGTGCTGGTCTGTACCTGTACACGAGAGGCTGACAAAACACACATAATACACAAGAGCCCAGTCTACAAGCACGCAGCAACACTTGCATTGCAGTACATCCTGCACTAGTGGACACCTGCACGCTGTTACAGTACACCATATTGTGCTTCTAGGTGACAGCTGCACACAGTTACAGTACACAACATTCTGCTTCTAGGTGACACCTGCACACCGTTACAGTACACCACATTCTGCTTCTAGGTGACACCTGCACACCGTTACAGTACACCACATTCTGCTTCTAGGTGACACCTGCACACCGTTACAGTACACCACATTCTGCTTCTAGGTGACACCTGCACACCGTTACAGTACACCACATTCTGCTTCTAGGTGACACCTGCACACCGTTACAGTACACCACATTCTGCTTCTAGGTGACACCTGCACACCGTTTACAGTACACCACATTCTGCTTCTAGGTGACACCTGCACACCGTTACAGTACACCACATTCTGCTTCTAGGTGACACCTGCAAACCGTTACAGTACACCATATTCTGCTTCTAGGTGACACCTGCAGAGCGTTACAGTACACCACATTCTGCTTCTAGGTGACACCTGCACACCATTACAATACACCACATTCTGCTTCTAGGCAACACCTGCACAACGTTACAGTACACCACACCACACTTTGCTCTACCTCACAAAACCAAAACAGCAGCATTACAATGGTGAAGGGGGGTCAGGGGGGATGGGGGTTGCTAAACATGTACAAAACACTATCAAGTTACAAAACGCCAAATTCAAAACCACAAAAAGTGGACAGTTGCACATGATTTGAAGACCACCACTGTATACAGAACTGTGTTGTTTTCTTTTTCCTATGATTGAGAGGGGAAAAAAAAAGTATGTTGGTATTTATGGTAAGCAAGTAACTTGCTTACTTGGTGATTTTCGGCCAGTCAACCAGTACGGTTACATAAGGGTGAAGGTATCTTGGGGGAGGGAGGAGAAAAAAAAAGTCTCTTAGTGACTGAGATGCTGGCTTGTGTTTAGGGACCGCATGTTCAGAATGAATGCATTGTTAGTGTAACTAAACTACAAGTACACGAAACACAACGGGTGAAAAAGAACCTGGTGCTGATGGCTGTACACTGCTCTTAAGGAACACGCAAGTACACATACAACAACATTTGACCTCCGAAGTCATTATGGCTGCCATTGCAATCAGGGTAGGGGGACTTTATGATAGCTGTTTATCTGAAGACTATCTGTTGCTTTGCTTTTAAGAACACACTGTTACAAGTATTTGTTTACATGTGCCAGATACAAGTGTCCATTTTTCTTTTCTTTGCAAGTGGTGAGAAGGGGAGGGCATTTGTGGGAGTGGGTTGGTTATGGGTCATTAGAAAATTAAGAAAAACCACGCTACCCTATTTATGCTGTTGTTTTGATTCACTTGGCACTACTAGAGTAGTGAATCCATCCAAATGTCTGATTCCCATTTGCACTGAAAGCCATGTAAATTCTATGGAAAGAGAGTTGGTCACTTCCCCACATCAGCCAGATTATCAACACTCGTTCACCTTCACGTTATGGTTATTTCTGCAAACACCACAATGTGATGCTCATCTCAGCACGCCATGGATAAGTAAACTCTCACATCAAATACCCATTCACACACCATCAAACACCACCATTCTTGACTTGGGCCAGGCCCAAAATGTGGCAGTTTTCACTGGTAGTGTGCATCACCACCAACACACATTCCCCTTTCTAGAGGTTGACGCTGCTAGCTTCTTAAACTGTTCAGGAGTTACATACCTGAACAAACACACACACACACACATTAAAACTATAAAGCCTCTTTGTGGGCCAAAACAACTTTTCAACCTTAGAAAAAAACTGCAGCGTCTTCCATAGGAACCAATGCATCTTTCTGTGTCATCAACTGTTCTCTTTTTCTATGTAATAGAAGAGTATGTTTTGACCACAGAAACATGTGCACATGCGTGCACGCAGGCGCACACACACACACACACACACACACACACACACACACACACACACACACACACACACACATGCAAATGCTCAGCTGTCCCAGATTCAAAATCAAAAACACAACTTCCATCATTATTTTTTCCAAATTCTCCTTCAACTTTCAAAATGGGTCATGGTCATTGAATGTGGCATGCACAGGTACAGCCTGATACAGGTTATCATGGGAGAGAGTTTTACAGCTGTCAGTTGACTTCAACAGCATCCCAGAAAGGCCAGCATGAGGCTTACGGGAGAAGAAAGACGTGTCAATGACCTCCCTTAAGCATATGCTATAGCTCTTGAAAACATTTTCATGATCACATCCCAGAAGGTAAACACCCATACCAAGTCTGAACCTCTTGGTGCACATACTGTCTTCAGTCACCTCTTTCTGACACCTGCTACGTCCCTGAAATCCAGTCTTCACTGAAACTGCAATGACAGTGTAAATCCCACGGGTGGTTCACACAATGCAGTCTGGAAGACCTCATTTCCATGGACTCTGATCAGAAAGCTCATGCTCCATCATGAATCTAGCAATGTGTCAGTTATCTCCCTTCAGTACAAGCCCAGTTGCACACAGACAAGAAGCGTTTTGGAGCCTTGGCTTTCTCTAAATTTCAGACACCTGTGACCTTGACACTGGTCAAGGTGACCTGGACACTGGTCAAGGTCATTCAGACAGGTGTGACAGTGTGAAGGGCAACGGACAGTATCATCAAATTTGACAGATTTTGCTTACGTCACCTCTGAGAGAGAAAATGAGTGTGTTTAAAAAAAAAAAATTAAATTACATTTTGGACAGCCTAACACAAGACCAAACAATACAGTCAACAGATACTTGAATGATTTTTTTCATGCAGGTCAAAAATGGTTTTAGTCTGAGATTCAAATGAATGCTTCAAACCATCCATCAGCATGTCCAATGTTGAAAGGACACCGACCCTCAAGAAACAAAGGTGGACACAGATTTGTGAAGTACTCTTCAGCCCCCGACCACCAGCTTGCGAGATCAGTACAGGCATCTGGCACCTGCCTGCCATTCCAGTCAGCAACCCATGTACCCTCACAAGGAAGTTCCACTCAGCAACATAAATACCTGCAAATCATTTCCACTCTGGAACCAGACGTTGCAGATTCTGGGAGCGACCCCCAAGAGCTTCAACTCTAAACCTCACTAGACAAGCAGCTCCCTTTGAAGAACACCCTGCAACTGCAGCCCCACCCTTGCCCTGTCCATGTCTTGCCGGCAAGGACGGACAGAGATCAGCACCCTCCCTGCAGGCCAGCTGCGACCACTGATCTGGTCTCATCAGCTGACAGTACAGATGTAGGCACAATGATGTTCTCTGAAGCCCAACCATCACTGCCACTTTCCTCCAGTCTTTGCCCTGCTGTGGAGGGCCAAGATAGCAAACACCACAGGCCATCAACCATCACTGCTGCTTCCTCTACCAGCTGCAGTCCAGCCCTGCCATACCAGTGAGGATACAGATGAAGACGCAATGTTGCTGCAGATGGCTGATCATCATAGCTACTTTCCTCGACAGCCCAGCCCGTGAAGCTCCATGCAGACAAAAACACCGTCACTAATATCTGATCATCAACATCACTTTCCTCTTCCACTCCAGGTCTCGTCTTCAAAGTGCAAGATCCAAAGACATAACGTTGTCCCTAACGGTGAATTACAATCACCACTTTCCTCACCGACTCTACACATCATTTCAAAGTGCACACAGAGATGAAGACAGAACGCTGCCACTACTGGTGACCCACAATCAGCACTTTCCTCACTAACCAGTGTAACCCAAGTCCTCACCTTGCCAGTGCAGATAGGACAAAGACAGAACCTTATTATAACAGCAAACCATCATCGCCACTTTATCAACTCCAGTGCTCGCCTTGCCAGTGCAGATAGGACAAAGACAGAACCTTATTATAACAGCAAACCATCATCGCCACTTTAT
Organism: Alviniconcha strummeri; assembly: GCA_963584105.1. Taxonomy (NCBI): domain Eukaryota; kingdom Metazoa; phylum Mollusca; class Gastropoda; family Provannidae; genus Alviniconcha; species Alviniconcha strummeri. The sequence goes on from OY757543.1 coordinate 11,878,000, forward strand.
CAGCTCCAGTGCTTGCCTTGCCAGTGCAGATAAGATAGAAAACTGTCACTACCGGTGAACTACAATCACCACTTTCCTCACCAACTCCAGTGCTTGCCTGGCCAGTGCAGATAAGACAAGAGAAAACTGTCACTACCGATGAACCACAATCATCGTTTTCCTCGCTGATTCCAGTGTTCGCCTTGCCAGTGCAGATAAGACAAGACAGAAAACTTGCTACTGATGAACCACAATCACCATTTTGCTCACTGACTCCAGTGCTTGCCTTGCCGGTGCAGATGAGACAACGACAGAACATCACCACTAACAAAGAGCCACCACCACCACAGCTTTTCCCATCGACTCCCAACCATCCCTTTGCCAGCCAGAATGCAGACATCGACCCAACCCTGACACTGCAGGTCAGCCACTCATCTTCACTCTCTTCGTCAACATCAGTCCTTGAAGACTGCAGACACTGACCCAACAGTCCACCATCATCACCACTTTCCTCACTGACACCAGCCCTTACTGCAGACACAGACACAAGAAGATCACTAACAGTCTACTATCATCGCCACTTTCCTCATCGACGTCAGCCCTTGAAGATTACAGACACAGACACAACATGATCACTAACAGTCCACCATCATCGCCGCTTTCCTCATCGACGTCAGCCCTTGAAGATTACAGACACGGACACAACAAGGTCACTAACAGTCCACCATCATCACCACTTTCCTCGGCGACTCCAGTCCTTGCCCTGCCAGTGCAGACACTTGGGGTCGATGCGGATGGTGCGCTTGGACATGGCTCGGTTGTGGGAGTCAATCTGCTCCATGTTCATGGTGATGATGTATTGGCCCTTGTAATAGTTGATCAGGTTCAAATGCTGCAGCGTTGACACAACGTCCTCCTTCTTGATCGACGTCTTTTCTGAGATTTCACTGTAAAAAAACAACAGAAAATGCACCTTTTTTCTCCTCCTTTTTTTCGTTGCTGCGTTGTTTGCTGATCAATTTTACTGTGACTGGGAGAGTAGGTACTCATAACCGTGAATGAGTTGGGGAAAAAGCTGTGACAGGATGAAACCCCTCTTTTAACCCCACCCCAACCTTTAAAAAAAAAAAAAAAAGAGATTGTCCTTGATCTGTGTTTTTTTTACATAGCACTATGGAGAAAAACATTTCAGAAAATAAGGAATAATCCTAGAAGAGGGGTGGCTTCCCATCAGGGGTTCCACTGTAAAGAAAAACTGTAAGAGATTTTTTTTTTTTGGGGGGGGGGGGGGTGAGTGTGTCGGGGGGGGGCTGAGGAGGCCCCCTCAAATTCCAGGTTTCTGGCATCCTCAGTTGAGGCCACCTTTGACTGCACAATGCTGCAGTAGACATACTCATGTTGCCTCAACAACAACAAAAAGAAAAGAAAAAAAAACACTGAAGCAAGGCCAAGGGTACATACTTGAACACAAATTCAGCAACACACCATCTGTCTGGAAATGAGGCAAATGCACAACAATTCTTGCAAACGTAATGATTTCTTCATTTTACTGATCAGATGTACATTGCTGAAAGGTGTGCTTAGGAAGACTTTGCTAAAATATGTGGCAAGTCACAAAATCACCCAGCTCTTTGCTACAGCTATGAAGTGGACAAAATGAAAATATTGTTACTATTCTCTATCGCCACATGGCAACTCAAATAACGTTGACATGAAGCAGTAGTTACATATGAGCCCAAAGAGTAAGTACAAACAGCAGAAGAGAAACACAAAATCACCACTGACTTGATTGTGATGGTGGGTTGCTCCCCTTGTTCATTGGGCTTCATGTTGAGGAGTATTTCCATGATGGTTTGCGACCAGTAACTGCGGTAACTCAACAGCCCCAGGTCAGACAACGGCTTTTCTGGTGACCCTGTCTTGCACTCCACTTTGGAAAGTTCATAACCTAGGAGACAGAAGAAAGATTATTTTGAGAAGTCAACAAAGGACAGTTCAGGAGACAGACCAAGTGTTTTTGACAAGGTAACAAAGGACAGTTCAGGAGACAGACCAAGTGTTTTTGACAAGGTAACAAAGGACAGTTCAGGAAGACAGACCAAGTGTTTTTGACAAGGTAACAAAGGACAGTTCAGGAGACAGACCAAGTGTTTTTGACAAGGTAACAAAGGACAGTTCAGGAAGACAGACCAAGTGTTTTTGACAAGGCAACAAAGGACAGTTTGGGAGACAAACCAACTGAGCGTTTTAGACAAGGCAACAAAGGACTTGTTTTTGACAAAGCAACAAAGGACAGTCTTTGGGGAGGAAGGGGGGGAGGTGGGGGGGGGGGAACAAAAGTCAACAAATGACAGCTCATGATTGACCAACAATGAGTTTTAGACAAGCTGGCAAGGATCAGTTTAGTAGACAGACCAACCAAGTGTTTCAGACAATGTGAAATTGTTTGTTTCAACTGTTTGACACTGCTGTGGCCTTGAAGTTTGGAATAAAGGTCACTGACAGTGGTATGAGTAAGGCTCTTTGCATCAAAAGCTCATAAGCACTACCGGTGCAAATTTTGACATTTATCACATGTATTTCATAGTGCCACAGAAACTTGCAACATGTCGAGACAGCCAAACACCGACATTAACAATACATGACTCACTAGTCAAAACAATACAAATATTCATGACCCACACTACCAAGTCAGCTTTGGGCAATATGCACAAGCATAAAAATTCCAACAAGATCTCTTTATCAACAAGTATGCAGGCATGACAAGCAAACTGTAGTGAGCTGTCTGCAATGAAGTGTTTTGACGCTGGTGTTTCTAAGTTGTGAGGTGTGATGTGCTTAATTACTAAAACATGTGCTTGTTCCAGCCCCACAGACCTGGCAATTCTGTACAACAAGTATGTTACATGGACTAAAGTGGACCCTTACTGAATTCAATGAGAAGCTTGCCATAGCCTTTGCGCTGGTAGGGAGGTAGTGTCAGGATGCAGGCCACGTTGTAGTCTTCCGTCGACTCCTTCTCCTGCAAAATTTACTTTTATTATAAGCATCACAGTTGCACGGCCAAATCCCCTCTCCTGTGTCAGATGTGTGTGCTTGCTTTCAGAGCTGCCCAGCTATGCCTATTTTCATGACAGCACAGTTCTGCTTTCTGGGGAATTAATAAAAATGAAAGAGCACGAAAGAGAGCCTATCATCATTTTACAGCGTTCTGTCAGTACCACAAATCATAACCCCCATCAGAAAGCCTAATAATCAAACCAACCAAAGCTGTACACTGAAAAAGAAATGAACCACAAAATATTCTATTTCTGTGAAGCTTCTCAACAACACATTTTTCTCAAAAATCTTCTCTGCAAAAGAAGCTAAAATGACAACATATGCAAATAAGTGTACAACAAATAGCAGCCACCAGCTTTATGCTACCTGTAAACAAAGGCAGGACCACACAGCAGAAACAACAGAAAGTGGCTGAATGGTCAATACAGAGGTCTAGGATTAGGAAAACAGTTTCAGGGTGGTGAACTCAGTATCTAGTCCTTTGGTTGAGACAAAGCACCAAAACCTATACAGGCAGGCATAAGTTACAGAAAAGGTGGCATCCAAAGAACACTGCCCTGGCAAAATTCTGTAGAAATGCATAAGGGACCAATCAGGCTGGATACTGCAACCCTGTCACAGCTGTGGGTTTTTTCATGAGCATTCCAAATCTCCAAACTATACTAAAAATACTAATAAATAGCTACATAAATCTAAAATCTCACACTGTAGAAGACTGTGGCATCAATATGACAAAGAAGAAGAGCAAAAGGCTGTCACCAACTGCATTACAAAAGTGGCCTGACCTTGGAGAAGAAGCCGACCATGTGGTACCCTCTGGTGTCGTGTTCACACATGACGTAGAATAGGAATGGATCAGTGTCATAGTACAGAGTCTTGTGGTCTAGAAACAGCTTGGCCAGTAGACAGAGGTTCTGAGCGTACACCTGGAACAGTCACCACAGAATTAAATGCAGCAGAGCCCATAACAACAGTTTTCTTTTCAAACTGTTCTCACTAGAGACCACCCCCTTCCCCTTTTCAGACCACACTTTAGTATTATGATGTAAAACCCATCACCAACAATCACCCTTTTCAATCTCTTTTTTTTTTTTTTTGGGGGGGGGGGGGGAGGGGCATCTCCTTTTCACTTATGTTTTCGTTGTTGTTAGGGATTAGGGTGTTCCACTGCGCCACAAGCCTTTAATTCAATATTCCACCAAACCAGGAAGTCAACAGTGACACCACCATCCGCAACACATAAGAATACAACAAAACCTGTTCCATTGTTTGTGCAACTTTTCATCTTCACTCAGTTTATAGAATCGGCCAGCAGGAACACTGGAACAATATCTTGGACAGGTGATCCCGACATGTACGCAAAATTATATCTGGCCAGGTATGCCATGATGTCCATGATTTCCCAACGTACAATGGAGAAAGCCAAATACCCCCAACTCACCTTGTTTTTTCGGCCATCAATCTCGAAGAAAGAAATGTTGCTCTTTCTGTAGATCTCGTTTCCAGGAGGGTGGCGGTGCAGACATTTGGCCTGAGGAAAGCAAGAAAAAAACTGTGAAGGTATGTATGTCACATCCGATTGTCTGCCAACTCAACACAACAACAAACTGAAGTTCTTGTGCAACACAGCTTTCCATGGCACACCAGCACTCTCGCTCTCTCGCTCTCTCAATCACATGCATGCACACACACACACACCACTCTTCTCTTCCTTTCTTTTTTCTATTATAGTATCAGTTTGTTTCCCTTCAGAGAAAAAAAGGTTCTGTACTCACCAGATGCCTTTCCAAGCACTTGTTACTTTTGAGGTATTTGAGGCAGTATTCACAAAGGTAAAGGATGGGGTTGCTGGTCAGTTCCTACAAACACACAAAACACTGAGATGTTAGTAATTGGCTTTTAACATACTGTCAACCAGACAGGATTCACTGAGATGTACTCCAGCAAAACATTCACAATCTGTCACACTCCACAAACACTGAGAAACAGGCATGACATCAACAGTCACAAATTGTCAGTATGCCCAATACAATCTGCTGGAAGTCAATTTTTCAGAGGCAACTGTGACCTAAAAAACACACCAGTGCATATATTCCACCACAAGCAGGTGTCCGAGTCACAGCAGTCTGCAAACAGTCTTGTAAGCTTTTTCAGTTGTTGTTTTTAACTCGGTCCCACAGACTGGCTAATACTATTCAAAAATGCTCCTCTCCAACCTCGTTCCTTTGCCTCAATTCACTGAGCTTTAATATAGTGTCAAAGTAACGTGTACCTTTGAAAGTAACAGATCAACTGTCTGAATGGGGTCAGGGAGGGGGTGTGAGAAGGTGTGTGTGGTGGCAGGAAGGGAGGCGAGAAGGGGTGGCGGGGGAAGGGGGCAGAGCTTCACACATAAACCAGAGTACAACGCCAGAATGCCAGAGCACTAGAGGAAGATGTACAGAAGTGAACACACTGAAGCCCCTCTTTTAACACTACCCTAAATCAAAATCACGCCAAAGCATTTGCATTCTTACAAGAGGGGTACTCCTTGGTCACAGGTTCAGTCATATGGAGATGTGAAGAGAAAGGTTTTACAAATGGTGGTCTTTAAGTGGAGTGGTCTCTCATCAGAGTGCTCCTTTGATTTTACACACCAAACCATCACCAGATAAGTATACTTTTTTCCCCCTCCATTTATCATTAACTGTTGAATTAAGATGTACCTCTGGTGGAGTTTATATACCTTGTATTTACTTGCATGCCAGGCGAGTCACCGTAGGCGACTGAGGCCTTGTTGCTATGTCAGCGTGTGACATCTTGTGAGTGCTAATTAACTCTCTTTGTTTGTCAATTCTGTTATATTGTTGCTTTGAAAAAGGGGCCTACTCTAAGACTCATAATACTCACTACCTAGTGCTTTTCTGCTCAACAACCCACCTGAGGGTAAGGAGAGAAGTACCAAGGTTTGATACGCCATCGACCGATCTCAATCAGGTCTATGTTCTTCATGCGGGTCACCACATCATCGTGATGTGCCACCATGCTTCCTGTCTGCCTCGGCACCAGCTGGCCATCCTGGGAGTCTGTCTGTTCAACAAAAAACAGCCAGGCCTTCAACCAAAAAACACATATAGCTTTGCACAAATATCAAATAGCACTTATGACACTCACCACTACACCACATAGATTTTGTAGAAATGAAAAACATCAGCAGATTAAAGAAGTCTGGGTTTAGCATGACAAACAAAATTGAAACATGGATGGAGAGAGGACATGCAAAGTGTCAGAACCAGTTTTGACAGATTTGGTTTTTTGTTGCTGTTGTTATTGTTTTGACAGATCTGTTGGCTAATACAGCAAACACACAGAAACACTAACATAAGTTACTAAGACTTGGGATTTTTACAACAAAAAAGACTGAAACAAGAGAAAATGAAACAAACAAATCAACCAAAGAAAAATCAGTTTCTACCACGAAGAAGAACAAATAAACTATACTAACAACAGTAACGACAACAAAAAACATCTACTGTTTTGCACAAGTATACGTTTTCCGCCCAAGTTTAAACTTTAAAACAGCAACCCACTGTGGGCAGAAAAGAAGTGGAGACATCAAGCCTGAGACAGACCAAAAATAAAAAAGGGGAAGAACTTGCACTTTCGGTTTCAATACTCAACACATTAGCTTACTCAAGTGGTTTAGCCCACTGAAGTGGTACCCAACCATGTCCAATCACCAGACAGTAAATGAAGAGAACAGCATATACACACTGAACAAGGTTAAGGGCACACACAAGAGCATTACCCCAACAACTAGCCACAAACTGTTCAATGTAGTTTTACTGTTAAGGTTACATATACATACTGAACAAGGTTAAGGGCACACAAAAAGAGTATTAGACTATTACCCTAACAACTAGCCACAAACTGTTCAATGTAATTTCACTGTCAAGGTTATAATTCAAACAGCTGAAGTGAATGAATGGTGAGAGGGGTGGAAAGAGGGGGAAGGTGAGAGAATGTGAGTGGGTGGGTGGGAGGGTGGGGGGAGTGGGGGCTGGGGGAATATTTTACATTGTGCAAGAAAACTCCAAGCACCCGACACTGTGACAGCACCTACAGAAATTTCACGAAGGAAATGTCACAGCCGTGTGGACCCAGCGACACTTCCTGACGGGACTCCCAAATCCTGGTGGATAAAATAGAACTTCACAGAGGAACTTTCAAACCCTGGCAGATCCAGCGAAACTTCACGGAGGCACTCCTAATGCCTGGCAAAGTCCACTCAACTCTCAAATTAATCAAAGCCGAGTGGATCCAACAGAAAGTAACAAAGGAACTCTTGAAACCTGATGGATCTAATGAAACTTCCAGAAGGAATTCCAAAAGCTTGGTGGATATGGGGAAACTTATTGGTTCAAGTCTTAAAGCCTGGCAGATCTGGTGAAACTTCACAGTGCAATTTCCAAAGCCTGGCCCAGCCCCCACAAGCAGGAACTCCTGACAAAGATGACTGAAAATTCACGCTACACCTAGAATTCCCACTGCCTAACAGAACCTACCAAACAACAGAAACAGAAAAAACAGAGCATGAGATCGGATTCAACAGTGAAGACAGACAAGAAAGCTGAGCAAGGGAGAGGTGTACACAATAAAATTCAACAGATAATAACATAACAGATATAAACATACACGCCAGCAGTGCAAACAACACAGTGTTATTTTTTCACTCATTTTTGTGGGGCAAACAATGGTTAAACACTGCCAAGTTCACCCATGTGCATTTGAAGTCCAGAGGGAAAAGGGTGTGCGTTAAAACAAAAATTAAAAGAGAGAGAGTTAAAGGGTTAAGAGGTGCAAGGGGCCAATAGGGTGAGGCAACAGATTCACACCAGGAATGTCAGGGACAGCCTAGTGGGAAAAAGAGAGGCAAGTTCTTTATTTCTAGGCATTACTTGTATCTTTCACCTTTAGTCACACTCTCTAGTAGTGGATGGCAAACAACTGTACCAACCGTACTTCAAACCAGCAATGCAGTATCAACCAGACTTCAGACCAGCAACACTGTACCAACCATACTAAAACCAGCAACACTATGCCAACCATACTTCAAACCAGCAACACTGTACCAAACATACTAAAACCAGCAACATTGTACCAACTGTACTTAAAACAAGCAACACTGTACCAACCATACTTCAAACAAGCAACAATGAACCAACTGTGCTTCAAACCAGCAACACTGTACCAACTGTACTTCAAACCAACAACACTGTATAAACTGTACCTCAAACCAGCAACACTGTACCAACTATGCTTAAAACCAGAAACATTGTACCAACTGTACTTCAAACAAGAAACACTGTACCAACCATACTTCAAACCAGCAACACTGAACCAACTGTGCTTCAATTCAAACCAGCAACAAACAACAGTGGATTCACAGATTTGTGGAGAGAGAACGGTTGTGAATCCACTGTTGTCTGTTGCTGGTTTGAATTGAAGCACTGCATCAGGCTAAGTGATCTTATTCTACAAGTTCTCTTTTGCAACAAGGTCAGCCCAAGTACCCCATGAACGTGGAAACACTGACCTCATCAATGTCCTTCAGTCAAACACTGTTTGCACCATGGAAAATTCAAGTGATGATGAGAGAAACTCTGCGGTTATTGCTGTCAGCAGCTGAATCTGACCTATCCATGATCCTTTAGTGCATCATGGCCATTGCAGTTCTAGGTCAAAACAGATTAAGACTAAGAGTCAAAGCAGACAGTGATAGCTTGGCATCTGAGATTGTTCGTTTCAACTCTTTATCAGCTTATGAGGTCACTGTGCTGTGCTGTGCTTTCACTTGTCAGTTTCCCTACTGGTCCATCCTGCCATCAGATCACAGAACCAGACCAAATTTACAGCATGCCTTACACCCTGCTTCCTATGACTATGGCATTGGCAGGCTCCAATAAGACCATTACCATAATAGTACCAAGTCACACAGTCCAATTCTCCCAGCTGCTAGACAACCAGCTACATTTAGTTTAACCCAGGCAGTCAGACTGTGAAGCAGGGACTTTAGGCTGATGAGGGCAAAAGGAGGAGCTAGGTCTCTATCACACTGCAGTCACGTTTCTTTCATACCAATTGCACTTGATTGGGCAAGAGTCTCGGTGGAGGTGGTGGTGGTGGTGGTGGATGCTCCCTAGTCTGGTTCACAGGCTACAAGTACAGGCATAAACAACCATGCAAGACAAACAAGGCTTGAAACAGATATAAAAATCATGCAAAAACAAAAACAATTTATAAATAAATATCAGTGTCAGTGATACTATACTATTTATAGCCACACTGAGACTGAGAGGCAGAGAGACAATATTTTTCAACATTCTTCACTCATCAAAGCAGCAACATAAACCTGACGGACATATATATATTATATAACATAATTTGTATGTACACATGCAACTGTGAGAAAAAAAAACCAAAGAGACAAAAAAAGGAAACCAATTTAACACCAAGGGTAAGGTGAGAAAAAGATGTTCTGAAGGTAGCATATATGGGCATTTTGTTTCCCTTTACAACTGACAAAATCATGGCAAGTTTCAACATCCAATTAATGTCAACAGTTTTGCCCCTGTTGCCCCCAACTTTTAAACTAGGACCAAACACTAATTATCCACTTACATGTATCCCCAAACTAACTTACAGATAATAAAAACAAACAGTAAAACAGCCACATTCACACTTAAAAGTTAAAAGTACATTTGTTCACACACACTTATGACTCACTGTCCAACACTGACAAGTGAAAATACACGCTCACTGACGCACAAAACATACATATAAGCAGCAAGCGCACAATTACAAATACACTTACATGAAAATGCAGCAAGCGCACAAGTACAAATACACTTACATGAAAATGCACAGTCAGAAACACGCTTGTGAACTAAGTAATCAACAGCAAACCATGTCCTTTTCAGTACAAATACTCTCAGCAACTCACATGAAACAACATGCTCACAAACATACTTGGAATACACAGTCCCAAACATACTCGCAAGTGAGTAAACACACTGAAACCACACACACACACAAACACACACAAAACTACTATAAAACATGCACACTTACACACAGCATACATCCATACACAAACACGACCACACAGGTACAGGAATACATACTCAGTAAATCATAATCATACAAAAACATAAAAACACCACAGTAACAGCCACATACATAAACATCAACATTCACAAAAAGCACTTACACAGCATGTAAACAATTTTAACAAAATAAATGCTCAAAAATGACATATAACTTGCATTCAGATGTTTATGAATCATTGGTGGGACACAACTACCAGTTTTAACTGTTAACCATTCCTATGACCTTGAAACATTATTGTCACAAAAACAAACATTAATGCTCAGCTCAGAGCTCAACACCCTATCACTACACACAGTTTAATTGATCTTGCTTTGTAATTTTTTATAAATTTTGTTTTTGATCAGATTTTTTTATATACATTTCTGGCTTCCTAAAATATGACAATGACATACTGGGAGTATTGATAATTTGCTAACTGCAATGTGTATTTGAGTGGGCGATGGGGGAGTGACTGACTGGTGTGTGTGTGTGTGTGTGTGTGTGTGTGTGCACGCATGCGCGCATGTGTGTGTGTGTGTGTGTGTGCGTGTGTGTGTGTAGATGTATAGTTATTGTTTGCTGGGTGGTATTTTTATGGTCAACTACTATACTTAAGGTTCTGTTTCAGTGTTCGTTGAAATGTATGTTTAAGTGGTTTTTGTTGTCATGAGTTGTTTGCATGCACAGCAGAGTAAGTAAAAGTTTAACTCAGGTTAGAGAATAGCACTTTATAAGAATTATCTACTATTATCATTAATGATCTCTCCCCTTAGACCAAACTCAAACTAGTCAGAGACGATGGAACTTTAATAACTCGCAGTTCTCTGTTGTTCATAACACATCACTTTAACCACATTTGTTGGGGGGGGGGGGGGGGTTAAGGGGATTAAGAACAAAAAGAAATTAAGCTGAATAAAGTGAAACTGCAAAAACTAGAAGGAAGTGTAGGAAGACAAAACCTTCTGCCAGCAGGTGAACTAAGTATACAAAAAACAACAACTCATTTCTGATCTTCTGCAAGTGTGCAAGTGGGAACCACTGACAGCTCTGATCATCCCGGGGTGACCCAATGCAGTTGACAGAATGTTAAAACCCAACAATTAACTTCATCACAGCCCTGGGGTCTCACAATGACCTGAACTTCCGTGTCCCCAATCCCCACCGCTGCCAGCGCAGGGCACTGACAGTGGAATGGGCAGGTAGAACTCGAACACCGTTATACTAAGTCCAGCTGATCCTGCTTAAACTGTTAAAGACTAAGACGCCTGAAACATAACCCTGTTAAAGGTTTCTGACACGGATGAACAGCCATACTGATGGACCACTGATCCTTCTGTAATCGTTTTTGTTGTTGTAAATTGATTCAACTCAAAAAATGCATGCACAACTCACATCTTCCTCCAGTTTCCGTTTCCTGTTCAGCAGGTTGTTGTTTTTCTTGTTCAGCCCCCCACCCATGCCCCCACCCCCAGGAGGGAGGGGGGAGGGGGCAGGTGAGATTCCACCCAGGGGCAGAAGTACACTGGAGCTGGCACCATTGTGTAACTGAAAAAACAACAACACAACAACCCTGATCAGTAACTAAATATTCTTGCTGGTCCCCTTAGCTCAATCTATACTCAGATGAAATATTGCATAAACACACACACACACACACACACACACACACACACACACACACCAACACCAATGTTACCCCACATTTTCTACAAGGTAAAACCAACAATTTCTAGCTGATGAATATTATAATAAATGTAAAATACGTTTTTCTAAACAACAACAAAAACTCATTCAAACACTACATCACCTTCTCATATGGACCAAAATCAGGTGTGTCTTGTCTTTGAGGTCTATGGTATCGCTATATGTACAGCAATCAGTTGCACGAGAGCAAAAATAATTGAATCCAAAAGTAAGTTTACTATTTTTTCTTAACTCATGTAATCTTGAAAATGGGTCATGCTCATCAAAACTTTCATCATGGACATTTTGTGAAGTTCAAACTTCAACAGCTTAATTATTATCACATACCATTCCAAAGATCTTGCTCAAATAGCATTTAAGAAAACCCAACCCTAAGAAACCCTTTGGTGAAAATACAGTTTGTTTTATACAGTTTCTAAGAATGGGCCTAGGTTATTGTTACAAATAAAGTTTCTGAAAAAGCAAGACAGAGAAACACTGATCATTACAAACTGAGCTGTTCCTGTGATTAAGAACAAAGCGAAACAAATAGTACAGTGACACCCACCAAATGGTCTATTAGTATTACACATTACATGTGCCAAACTTTGATCTGTTCTTCACACAAATTCACCCAACACCCACCTCTGGGCTGGCCGGACGAGAGCCATTGGTCAGCTTGCTGGTCTGTGGTTCTTTCTTCGGGGTCTTGGCATCTTTCTTTGGCAGTTCTGCCTTTGTGACATCCATACGCTCTTCGGGAACCCATTCATCAAGGCGTTTGTTAACTGTAACAATACAGGGGTAACAGGTAAATGCAACAAAATCAGCAACCATACTAATCCTCTTCACACTTGGTTATTACATCATGATGCAATCTGGCCAGCAAACAATCTCAAAATACAAAGTCATATTGTGAAGGGCAGAAAAACATATAAAACATGAGTCAACAATGACAAATCTGTACAATCAAAGCAATGACTGCATCAGTACAAACTACTGTAGTAATTGGTATGCAATGGGCTTTTCTTTGTGAACTTCGGCCAAGGGTAAGTTGCACCAACAGTAACATTGCTAGTTACATAAAGTAAAAACACTAAAACAGTTTACAGTAAAGTAGGTAGCGGCAGCCAAAATTTAAATTTTACAACAGCAATTTAATTTATGCATTTTCAGAGAGGCCATATTGATACAAGAAAAAAAGAAAAAAAAAAGTAACTGTTTATCTTAATTAGTTCCAAAGATATAGCCATTCAAAAATACAGTTTTGCGTGACTATAAACAGTTTATTACATTTTCTCAAATTTACCCCCCCATAGTGGTTCTCATGAACATGGGAGAATCCAAATACTTACACTTTTCAAAAGTATACCTTGGTTGCACTTTGTCACAGCTAAATCATATGGTCAGCAAAGAAAGATAAAACATAGGCAGAGGGCTGAAGTTGCTCCAAAAAGCAATTCTGAGCTTGCCAATTTGCATGAAAGAGCACTTTGACACCACACAGTGGGTAACATATGGCAATGACAGCTTTCCCAATGGATTTCCAAGCAGGGTTTATCACAGTCTTTGCACTTATTTTTTTCTAAGCAGCTCTGACTCTTACTTTTAAAGTTACAGGGTCTTAAAGTTGGCAAAATCTTCAATTTGCACAGCGGAAAAAACACATATGTGGGTTGCCACACTTTAACTGGTAATAACTTGAAAACCACTACAGATACAGCAATGAAACTTGGCATGTACATTAAACTAAGTGTGAAGTACACTTGCAGCAACATTTGCAGTTATTTTGAGAGTGATAGATCTTAAAGCCTGCAAAAACTTCACTTTTCACAGTGGAAAAAAAGGACAAATCTAATGGTTTTCATACTTTAACTCATAACTTGAAAACTACTACAGATACAGCCATGAAACTTTGCAAGTACATTAAACTAAGTGTGAAGTATATTTGCAGCAGCATTTGCACTTATTTTGAGTGTTAGTCTTAAAGTCTGCAAAATCTTCACTTTTCACAGCAGAAAAAGGATGTGTATGCTAAAGAAAACATGGTACAGCAGTATCACCTTTATCATCCATGAACACACAGGCCTACAAGGCTGTGATTTGGAGTCAGTTGACACGGTCTACAGGTGATTTCACTGTAAATAGCATCTGAGTGCTTGATATCTGCCAAATAAATTCCTGCGAGATTCAACAAAGAACGAACATCCCTGGAGACAATGATGAAGGTGCAAGTTGCAGATTCTTGGCAAACAGAACTGCGGAGGAGATTTGAGTGTAATCTTCAGAGCATGGCCACCTGTACACAACAACTCCATCTTTACTGCCGCCTTCTCCAAGAAATTGACTATTGCCTCTTCCTCACTGATGATCCTGGTGACTTTGCTGAAAAAGAAATCTTCTACATTGTAGACTGCCACAATGTCACCCTCCTGTTGAAATCTGAAGCTGGCTTCAAACTCAGGTTCATCAGGTTCTGATTCATCATTTGGTTCAGTCGACATCTCCTGGGTCAGATTCCTCTTCCACTTGTTGACATCGCTGCTGGCAGCCACCATGGCCGTGAAGAGGTGGAAGTTCTGGAAGTGGCTCGCCTCCAAACAGCTCCTTCAGTCTGTTGACCATAAATACCGCAGACGAGAAAGCAACACTGTCTTGACCAGATCTGGTTTGAGAAGTTGCTGGAAGAATGCAGTCTCATCCAAAGTCTTGGATCCCTCATCTTTCGGGAGAAGCAGCTGCACTAACAGTCGGCTGTCCACATCAACCAGAGGAAGGTCTTGCCGGCATCCTCTCCCAGTTGCCAGGAAAACAGCCTTCAGTTTGGAAAATTGGTCATCATCTACAGGAAAACAAAAACACAGTTTTGTTGTTTCTGTTGATCTTCATTGAGAGAATGATCTACGGCCTACAGCATAATTAATAATAATCATTATCACTCAGGCCTTAACTCTTATCTGTTATGATTTTATCATCACTTATCACAATATCAGACTGGCTACCGTTAGCAAAGCAGAAATCCACTTATAATTTTGAACTAGAAATGCTGGTCAACATACTATTAAAGTTTGAGAATTTAATTACGATCGTTGAAAAACGAAAAAGACTTTTAACAGAGTTCAAGTGCAGAAGTTATTATGAAGTCGACTGTTTTCTCAGCATCTTAGTTACCTCCCCTGATGAAGAATTTTGATCACGAAAACAGCCATCGCCACGAATTTACGTCAAAGGTTCGTCCCCCCCAAATAATACTGTTCCAGAAGACATCAGAGAATGTATTTCAATGACTATTTTTTTGTGAAACTTTGGCGTATTTTGGCAATATTTAGGAGAACAAGCGAGTGATCGACAACTTCCGGTTAGTCGTATTTGTAAACAAAGACAGAACTATGAGTCGGTCGAGAAAATCGTAAGATTTTAGGCAAATCCTGCAAGAATGAATCAAAATATCATATAAAAATGCTAAATTATGAGATAAACTATCACCAAATTCAGTAAACTGGAGCCAGGTGAAGAGAATACTCACGAATCCTGTGCCAAAACTCGGCAATCGAGTCACAAAAACTCCACGCGGTCGATGCCATCTTGGATGAACTCAATTTGAAAAAAGCGCCTTTATTGCGGTCTTTTATTGGCTTGTGAAAGACCCACAGGTCATCAATCCATTAGCCCCATACCTCAATCGAAAGGGTACGGATTCAGCTTCATTTTGTGGGGGATATTTTAGACATTTGAGGGAGTTTTGTGGTTTAAAATGGAAATTTTTTGCGAGTTTTTGACTAAAATGCGTTCTAGCGACCAGAGATGTTTGTAAACGACCACGGCGTTTACACCACTGGAATCGGCATTCAATATCCGATCCAGTGATACCACATATTGCTGTGTAGAACGCGTATCGCTTTGTCACCGAGCGGATAAACACATCGACTGTTTTCGTTCAAGTCTCGGACCGCGTGATCGGCACCGGACAAACGGCAAATACCTCCCGTAGAAAATCAACTGGCGATTTTTCGAGGTACATTGCATGCAAACATAAAAACAACCATAAGAATGCGAAGAATACGTTCCTTTTATTCATGTAATTTCCAAGAGGATACATTCAGAGACTGTGGAGAAATTAGTGACTGAAATACAGTAAAACTGAGCAAAGTTCCGATGTTCCCGCATAGGCGATGAGAGGCTGCCGCTACCTAAGTAAAGTGATCGATTCCTGTATAAAAAGGTCAGATCCAAACTTACACCTCACACACAATGTCAATGATCACACCATGACCAGTTCCACATGGTACAGACTACACAGTGCACCAGCACACGATGAGCTATACTTACAATCATCAAAGTGAATGTAGTACAGCGGTTTCCCATTGATGTCTTTTTTGCTGAGAATCTCTGCCCAGTCTGAAACAATCAAATGATTTTGTGCAATACAGGTAAGAAACCGACTTGCTTTGTCAGAACACATGCATATATATATTTATTTTAATTACCTCTGTAGGCTCTGACCACTTCAAGTTGAAGAGATTTGACAAATGAAGACAACGAAGCTGCACACTCACTTTTTCACTTCTGTCTTCCAAATAAAACAATCATGCTAAGCAAAATGCTGGATTATAAATTCTGAAAAATCATTGCAGAAGGATAAATTATGACTCGCCTGACCAGCCAGCCTGGACTCACCCAGAGGCTTTGTGACAGTATCAATACCAGCCTCTGGTGACCAGGCAAGCCAGTTTCTACAGCCCTGTCTCGCTACACCACAAAACATATGTGTAAAATGATTTTGCATTAAACAGGCAGCTCTGTGGCTGTAAGTCATTATGATTATGTTTCATTAATTGTGTCAGAGCAAAGTCACAACTAGACAGTGTCAATAAACTATAACTTTGTATAAGTTACAGATAAGTGAGCAAATGCGGAATCCAACCAGTGTCCAGTCTGTCAGCTTACAATGTTTTTCTTGACAGTCATATTCTTATAATCATTATATTACAATGTGTACTTAAACTACTTGGATAATAACTGTTGTTTAAAAAAAAGAAGTGTAAACACATTCTGGTATTCACCTTAGAACTACCTAAAGACTACATAGAAACTGCTGTGGGAAATGTGCTCTCTCTCTCACCCCAAGATAAACCTGTCTGGTTAACATAACAGTGACAGTCAGTAATATTTTGTTAACACTAAATGACCAATGGATTTAAAAAAGAAAAAAGAAAAAAAGTAATATACAGAGGATGGCCTACCTGTACCACCCCAACATCTTTCCACCACAGTTCACATCAGGAAACTATGGTCATAGTCATACTGAAGCATCAAGGAACTACAACTCTTTGTCTTACCACATCCTTATTATAATATTAGTATATTTCTCTGGTTTGTGAACATCTTCACAATACTAATAATGATATTCAACACATAATATAACTAAATATCTTCCCTGCTGTCCCTGCAATATGTATTTATAATAGTCAGCCCTGTGCACACTTTCATTCAAGCAAGTGCAACATCCTGGGCTTTGTTACTGGAGTTACTCCTGGGTAGAGTTACTGCTGGCATGAAGCACGTCTATCACAGTATCAGGATTCTGATGCATCCACTCTGGACACAAAATCATCCTGTCACAATTCAAACACTACGGGTTCATCACTTGAATAAGTTATAAAGTATTCAAATAGTATTATGAACGCCTACCATAAAAATATAATTAATCCAGTATGACTATAAGAATTAATAATAAAGTTTAAGGTGTCTGCTGGAATACTTCTAGTTCTAACTTGCATTCATTAATAATATACTGGTTAGTATAGTTACATAGTAACCAGCTCCCAAAAAACACACCTACAGAAACATGTTTGGTTTTCTAAATGCTCAGGAATATTTTGGGGCCACATTTTGTTTTAAATGGGTTTTCTGTTACAGCGTTAGGCTGTTGGCAATTCTTCACGTTGAGATGACTTCAGTGTATGTTTTACTGAAAACTCTTCAAATATTTGGAGGGCATTTTTCCAGCAATTTCAGTACCGTTGGTTTGTGGTCCTCAAGTAGTATGAGAATGTGTGTGGACGGAATGAACTTGAAGTATGTACTACGTTGGCATATCCACATATCAGTTCATTTCATACTATGCCAGTGCTATACACAAGCACATGTACACATGCATCCTTAAACCATTTGAGGATAATAAACTGAC
>OY757543.1:11898763-12001665 GCA_963584105.1 Alviniconcha strummeri
ATGAGACAGTCTCAAAAAGCCACGCATTTTGAAGAGAAAGGAGAGCTGAAGCAGACTTGAACCAGTGTCCCATCAGCTTGCCAGCCTTGACACCATACCACTTGGCTAACTGGCGCACTATGCAGTGACTCTGTTGGGGCATTTTATCTACAGCTACCCAGAGCCCGTGCTTCTACAGACATGCACAGAGATGAACCCACAATGTATGGTGGTAGATGGACTTTGTAGAATCTTCTTTTTGTTATTATTATTAGCTATTGCAAACACACACACACACACACATGAATGCATTTACAGGTATGCCTGTGTGCTTGCAACACATGTAAGTGCAAGCACACACACATGCAAACACATACATGCAAGCATGCACACACACACACATGCACACACACACACACGCACACACACACACACACACACACACACACACACACACACACACACACACACACACACACGCTTGCACATGCATATATATATATGCATGACATGCATCTCACATGCACACACACACACACACACCACAAGATGGTATATGCAGATATCAACCAGTAAAATATCAGAAATTATGGGGTAATGCAAATCCTGTTCTATACTGTCTTCAACTTTGCTTCAGTCTGCATGGCAGCAGCCTAGGAGATGATGGTATCCAGCTGCTTGGAAAGTCACTCCTGTCTCACCCAAACATAGTCTCCCTGGATGTTGGTGACTGCCAGCTGGGGGACGTAGCTGTCGATGTGCTGTATGATCTGCTGCTGCCAGAGCATAGCAGGCCAGGTGAGCCATTGGCACAGCAATGCCAGAAAGGCCAAAATGAACCACTTTGTTTTGTGGTCTGTCATTGGTTTAACTTTGGTGTTATATATTTGGTTTGAAGAAAAGAGTGAGGAGCTGCTGTATTGAATGAAATTAACTTGATTTTTAATTAGAGTTCTTTCAAACAAATTTTCATGTTTCCACTACAGATGCTATAGTGAAAACATAAGAAAATTTGTGTTAACAATAACAAAAATGGAGAGAGAAAAAAATAAACTCTAAATGTGTGTGTGTGTGTGTGTGTGTGTGTGTGTGTGTGTGTGTGTGTGTGTGTGTGTGTGTGTGTGTGTGTGTGTGCGTATTTGAATGTGTGCCTGTGTACATTTTATTATCTTGTGTACATGGGGTTTATACGCTTGAGACATGACAGCCAAATTATGCTGATAATTTGGGAGTACTTTACTGGTTGTTTTCTATTGTATGTACTGAGGTAGGGGAAGCCAGAAATTACTTTGCAGGGATTACAAGCACCACAATTGGAAGAAGCAAGAACCGAACCCTTGGCTGTGCAGTGCAAACTCTGCACTCCACCAGTATGCAGCTGGCACCAACATATTATTTATCAAGTCATTTTTCCTGCCTATCTATTTCCTGGCTGTATTTTTCAGCTTTGGTGGAGCTGACACTGAGTGCCAATCCACGAATTTCTGCACAAGGGTGGGCACGTCTGTCCATGGCGGTGGCCAACTGCACATCTCTGAGGATGCTGATGCTGGATTACAACCCCCTGGGTGACTACAGTGCCTCCTGCCTGCTGGTTGCTGTGTCAGCCATTCAGAATATGGAGATCCTGGATCTGGAGGGGTGTGGTCTGACAGAGCATACTGCACAGGTTTGTTCTTCAGTGTTATTACTACACACACACACACACACACACACACACACACACACACACACACACACACACATACATGCACACATGCAGGCACACACACCTACACACACACACCCTTGAGACTTTCCCTTCACATCTCCCCAAATCACTACCCTCAGAATAGGCCCCACCCCATCCCACCAATAAGTGGTGTTGATGATGGCTAGGGATGTGCCAGTCAGGGTTTGCCCCTGGTGACTGCTACAGCAGCAATATTGGCCTAGTCAGAGATGTGAAATGCCTGTGAGACACTCAAAAGTCTGTGTTTGTTTGTAAGATTTTTATTTTTTATTTTTTGGTGCAACCCGTAACAGTGACATGATCTTTAATATGATGAAGGAAGTCACTCAATGGAAGAAGAAGATGTTCTGGTGGAGGTTTGATTTCTTGCTGTTGGTTTTGCCACTTTATTTCTAGCTTTACTTATCTTTTGATTTCTTGCTGTTGGTTTTGCCATTTTATTTCTAGCTTTTCTTATCTGCAATGTCCTGCAAGACGACATTTTCTGCCCATTTCTTAATGGGCAAAAAAACAAACAAAAAAAGAATGTAGCATCAGAAACATTTCTTATAAATAAAACTAAAAACATGTACATGAAGTTACAACTACTTATATATATATGAAGAGTAACAAGTATATCTAGTTGCAGTAACCTTTCTTAGGAATCTTTTTTCTTCCTTTCACCAGTTAATCACAATTATCAGCACTGTGCACTCATTAGGGCACTGAGTGGTTCCTTGTTCTTAATGCTTTTGATTTTGTTTGTCAATTTTCACTTGCTTTGTCTAGGGAAATTGACATGCTACCAGTTTGATCTCTTGCAGTACTGACCAGTATTCTTTCTGTGCTGTTTTTGTCTATTCTGTTTTAAATGCATGTTACCTTTCCTTTGCAGCTGATCCTGCACCTTGTACAGAACCACTTGGGTGGCCTCAGCAAGATTGTTCTGCATGGCAACAAGGTCAAGAAATCCACTGTGGATGCCATCAAGACATACCTGAGAGAAAACCACATGGACACTGAGAGCGAAACCACAACCGACCTTGACCTTACGCTCTCCAGCATCACATCAGAGACAACTTCTGATGACTCATCACAGAATCAGGTAATTACTGGCATTTATGCTTTAACTTGAGTGGAGGGCTGGGTGGGATATCTTTTGTGAAAAAAAGGTCCATATATGTTATTTTTGTGACACTGATGTTAACGATTTGGTGCTGGGATGCTTGTTACGTTGTGCTAGTGCAATAAGTTTTTGAAGTCTTTTGATTCCTTACTTTTACTCATAAACATCATGATGCATGCAACTTTTTGCAAAGATCGAGTGTTGATGTAGTGATATGATTTTAAGTACCTTTTTTTCTTCTTCACCTTTACTCCTAAATTTTATGATGTGTGCATTTGTGAAAAGGCATGGGTTGTGTGTGTGTGTGTGTGTGTGTGTGTGTGTGTGTGTGTGTGTTTGTGTGTGTGTATGTGTGTTGCATGTGTGCATGCGTGTATACATGTATGTGTGTAGGCGTGTTTTACTTTAATTAAGCATGTCACTATGACAGTGTTAGTGTGATTGAAAGGGGCACTATTGTGAGTGAAACTGTGTATGTATGTACTTTTGACAGCTATATAATTTTACTGAAAAAGACCAATTATCATGACCTAGAAATATCTTGTGGATAACCCAACAGATCACCACTTTTCTGGAATGTCACAATATATCTTCAAAAGTCCACTCTGCAGAGAGAAAAAAACACCACAGAATAAAAACAAAAACAGCAACAGAAATGAAACCATGTATATATTTCTTCTGTGACCTGTATGCAAAACTATATAGTTCAGGAGCTGTGTGAGAGTCAAGGTGGCCATCCTGGGCAGTCCGTCCTAATGAGCCTTCTGGTTTCTGTGGACTTAAAGCTATATCGAACCATGCTTTGGCATTGGTCTCAGCTTGTCCCTAATATGTCAACTAACATCCAAGGACATTAAGCAACACTACCTACCCCACTATATGTGAAACTGACAGCTTCTGGTGTCCTATCCATGACATCAAAACACTTCAGTGACACCAAACTAAAAGGCTGAAAAGAGTGCAAAACACAGGGAAGAGCACACGAGAAGGCATCATTGACACAGTACTTTCAATCACAAAATGTTTACTGTGTAAAATTGTTCTTCCCACCTTTTCCAAGCACTTCAAGATTTATTTTTGTTATTTTTGGTGTTGTTCAGTTCTGAGAATGCTAGTTCATTTAAAAGCTGTCAGTGACACACACTTTGACACAGTGATGGAGGGGATTCCTCATTTATCTCATTCTTTCACAGATTGGGAAACAAACATCTTCCACCTCTGGTACCACTGAGACAGACAGTGAAGATGACGCATCCACCATCAGAGGCTCAGCCACTGAAGAGTACGTGAAGGTCCTGTCAGATAAGGAAAAGTATCATGAAGACGAAAAGGAGAAGGATGACGAAGAGGATAGTTTAGGAGAAGAACTGATGGAGGTTCCAGTGTTCTATGCCTGAGGATTTCCTTGTTGCGAAGTTGTTGGGTTTGTTGCTGTTGTAGTTGTTTTGTGAACTTTTTGGTCACTGCCAATATCAATGCATGCTGAAATTTAACACATGTGTTGAACAAGTTACGCAAAAGAAAGGCACTTTTCTAACATGTACATGTACACTTTTACAAAAAAGAAGTCTCTCTTCATGGCTTGACTGTTTCTGAAAATTAAATACAACAGACCGTATGGCCAGTAAGTAAGTTGGTGTTTTATGCCCATTCAACCTGTGCAGTTATTTATATCAGGGTGCACTGTATGGCCAACAAACAAACAAAACTGAATATGTGTGCAAGAACTTCCCTGTAAAAGCACAACTTCGACACAAATTAAAATTCCCACCAAATGAAATGGTGATCTTTTTTTTTCTTTTAAGCAATGCAAACGTATAAAGAAAACTATGGAAGAAGTATCAAAACACAGGGAATGAGAGCTCTGCAAATATGTCTTACGTATGCATGATAAAGGTGATTGCGCAGGTTATCAGTTTTTACCTTGCTTGATACAATTTAGTGCGTGTATTTGAAGTGTTCAGACTTCAAAACTGCTTTGTGCAAGTTGTATGTGCACTCAGGTTTGCTGTGATTCTACACCGCTGTGATACTTTTGTACAGTTAGTGTTCTTGTAGTAACTTATTCTGCAGATGTGAATATCTTTGTTACACTCATTGCTGTAACACATTTGAGTTGTAAATTTGTGCTCAAGTCACAGTGTTCTGCTGAAAGTGAGATGTCAGTAATTTTAACCAAGCCCTGTTCATAGGATTGGTTGTTTTCTGTCTGTTATTTACTGTGCTGGCACTAATGCATGCAAGAGGTTTAGAGTGCATGTCTCCTTGCTTTTCAGACTAGTCACACTTATTCTCTCATACACATGTATTAATGCATACGCAGAGATGGTTGTACATGCTTTGGATGAATGCATAATCCCAACAGTTGTTTTTCCTTTTTATTAAAGAGGATGATTTTTTTCTGGATTTGTTCACATGGTGTGTTAAATATACAAAACTGCAGTATGTGTGTACCATTTTTGTCTGATTAGGTGGAGTTAAGTGAATGCAAAAAAACAACTTTTGTGAGAATAATGGGCCTGACAAGGCAATTGTCACAGGTATGCCAGCTGATGCAGTGATGTGTGTTCTACAATTGATGACTACCGTTTTCTAGTTCCCTGTGCCCATTTCTGGACACGTGTTTGATCCAACACACCTGTACACACACACTTATTTCTGGAAATAAAACAACTTTTGTGAGAATAATGGGCCTGACAAGGCAATTGTCACAGGTATGCCAGCTGATGCAGTGATGTGTGTTCTACAATTGATGACTACCGTTTTCTAGTTCCCTGTGCCCATTTCTGGACACGTGTTTGATCCAACACACCTGTACACACACACTTATTTCTGGAAATAAGTTTGATCCAACACACATACACCCACACCCACACAGAGACAAGTACACACACCCACACACATGGCTTAGTGGTAGAGCAGGTTGTTGAATCCCTGGTTTCCTTCATTGACACATTCAGTCACAAAAGTGACAGCATTTCAAGTATATCGCTTTCCAGCATACATGTACATTCATCTTACAATCTAACAGCAAGGCTCAGTTCAGCAATTATCAGCATGAATGATGGGCAATCATGTTCAAGTGTAAGAAAGCAACAACAAAAACTGATAAGGAGTGGTTTGAAAGAATTATGGTACTACGATTGTTCTCTTGATCAAATGTTTCATTAAAATGTTCATCTCCATGCATACATCAAACAAAATTAATAAGGTGTCTTGTGCTGGTGGGGGGGGGGGGGGGGGGGGTCATTCCCAAAACATCATATGGCATTGAAACACACCCACAAGGTTTCATCATGTACACACCTTTCTGTAGTAATTTCACAAAGACATCTGTACCTTGGACTTGTCCATCTGACAGAAAGCTTGCAGAAAATAATCGCAGTACAACCTGCTATGCATGACCCCTGCAATGGATGACACTGCCACGGTTGTGTGACTAGCTTCCGAGGCCCATCAGCCAGTAAGGATCACATTAATGCCTGTTTTATGCATATTTTATGCAGTTTTGAATGCCCCATACATGTTCTTCAGATCATGAAGCATAATGCCTATGCAAAAATCAAAGGGCTATTTTCCTGACATGCCACTGACATGAATGTATCTAAAAATGACTAGAGTTAAATAAGTGCCATCGCCTTGTCACGCTTCAACTGTCCTTCTCTGCCCTGTCTTTTGCCCTGTCACGCTTCACCTGTCCTCCCTCTTTGCCATGTCTTTTGCCTTGTCACGCTTCAGCTGTCCTCCCTCTTTGTCCTGTCACACTTCAACTGTCTTCCCTCTTTGCCCTGTCTTTTGCCTTGTCACGCTTCAGCTGTCCTCCCTCTTTGTCCCGTCACGCTTCAACTGTCTTCCCTCTTTGCCCTGTCTTTTGCCTTGCCATGCATAAACTGTCCTCCCTCTTTGCCCTGTCTTCCAGTCACTAAAGTAGCAACCTATCACCATGTTCTGGTCCAAGCAAAACGAAAAAAGGAAAACTGCATGGGGCCCCGCAAAAGGGCATCTTAACAGCTGTAACCGGGTTGTACATGGTTACAGGGACTGCTTTCTAGTGTCCTGTGAATGGTCACATGCAGCATATGCACACACACACACACACACACACACACACACACACACACACACACACACACACACAGAAGCATGAATACACACACACCCTCACACACACACACACACCCTCATAATTATGCATTTATATATGCAAGCACCACTTATTATTTCACATAGTTTCACATCCAGCCCTACACTGCAACCAGCTTTTGTGTTTTTTCATTCAAAAGTTGTTGTTTTCTTCAGCTATGTTCACAGTCATCAATAGTCGTACTTCAGCTTTCTTGGTGTCATGAAACGTTTCACCACCTCATCTGTGACTTTAGCACGACGCTCCTGGTGCTCGGCAACCAGCTTCTGTAAAACTCCGATCAGTTCCTTCTTCAGAAAGCCTGTAAGGAGTTCACCACTTGTGTAGTCCTGTTAACAAAAGCCAAAACAGTGGATTTGAAATGCATCAGTTTATACATCTGCCTGCAGAGTCAACTGCTGAGGTTAGCGTGGACAGTACACAGTCTGTGTACTAGAAGCATAACATGGTGTCACATTTTATACAAGTGCAAAGCTAAACTGCAGACAGACTAGGACGATCAGTTTAGAAGCAAAAGTAACTGCAGCAACCTTTACCACAGAAATCAAAACAAGTCCAGTGTGTGACAACTGTGCCTGTGACAGTGAGAGAGCACTGGCAACATAAATCGGCGCCACCAAATGAGTGTTGCGCTGGTAAAAATGTTAAAAACTAAGTGCATCATTTGAGGGGAGGGGGACGGGAGTATGGTTACACAATAGTTAAATCCCAGCCACCTGCATAAGAGATACGTTTGGTCACACTGAGGTGTGCAGATCAACAACTGTCAAAACATCAGCACCAAAGACCTGCTTCACCTTGTAATCTTCAGTTATCATTAAAAGTCATCAACGTGTAACACCCCCATCCGACAAGGCTTTTACTGGCATTACAGTGGTGTTGGCCTGTATGACTGTGCACACATTGGTGAAGCTGACCTGCACCTCTTAGTTCCTTTTTCTTCCATTTTTGTTTGTTTTCAACAAATAAACCATGGGTTCATGTGGCAAGGTGGAAAAAGAAAGTGTTGCTCCTTTGCTCACGTTGACCACACATCACAGACACCAACCTGACGGATTTTTTCCAGCTTTTCATCATCTTCCAGGAAAAACCGCAGGTACTGGTAAGATACATCCACATCACAGTTGCCGCCATATTTACGATGTTCTTCCATGGTGTCACGTCCCCCAGAAAATGCATACTTGTTGATCTGCAGAAAATCAAACGCAAGCATGATGGATTATCAAAAGAACCAAGTCCACAGTACTCACGAAAGCCTAGGGCTTTGTGACTCCACAAACATAGTTTCTGCAGCAACACTTCATCCAGGTCACACATGGTGTAGCACTCAAAGAATCTTTCACTAGTCAAAACTTTACATGTGCTGATGCAAATTTCAATATGGCCAAGGAACTATCAAGAGGTCTTTTTTTTATGCACTTTGGGAGCAGGGTGGGGAGGCAGGGTGAATTGGGGACCACACAAAACAGTACGGGAGCAACATCTCTGAAGCCAGAGTGTGCATGCTGAAGCAGAAAGAAAGAAACGCACAAACAGACACAATACTGGATGGGGGGAGGGGTAGAAAGAGAAGTTACGGTCCAGTAATAGTGAACAGCCTGAGATTGAACACACACTGTGTCTTTACTCCTCTTGTATAAGTGGACAGAGCTTTCCGGCTAAATGCAAGAGGTCAATTCAGGCAGTTCAGTGGCCAGCATGTAGGTCAGCGAAGGATGGTAACAAACAACAGTATACTGTATATGCTGCAAGTCCTACAGCAGACAGACTGGACAAGCTTAGGGGCAGGATGGCTCAGCCATCAGAGCATCTGACCAAAAAGCCAGGTGCAACACAGATGCGGGTTCGATTCTCCGGTGCAGCTAGGGATTTTTATCCCAGTCAGCTTTCAGCGCAGGCCCTCTAGCGGTAGTTGCACAGTCCCTATGTGCAACAGCATGTATCAACACCTGTGCACACATTAAAAATCCCAAACAGTGGGAGCCATACCACTGTCCATATACACAAAACAACTGCACACATTGGTAGAAATGGGCAGCACTGCTCTTGTGGCTGGTGTAGCCTTATCCAGGTGAGACAACCCAAATTTCCTGCAAGAGATCAATAAGTACAAACAAAAACTGTCACGAAGCTGCCTTACAGACCCCCATTCCCCCCTCCCCTCACCTTATCTTTGATCTGTTTGGGTTTGTCTGTGAGGAAGATGGAGGAGGTTGGTTCACTGGAGCTCATTTTGGTCTTGGGTCCCTGGAGTGCTGGGAAGAACTTGGAGTGAATCAGCGCTGGCTTGGGATAGCCTAGCCTCGGGGCCACGTCTCGCGTCATTCTGAAGTACGGGTCCTGTGAGAATGGTTCAGAATGGAGAGATGTAAACACAGGGTAATTCTCATCATGAAATGTTTAATGCAACTGTTCAGTGACTGTAAATCAAAACCATGCTTGTTTTTGTTGTTGTTTTTAGATTGAATTTTATTTTTATTTAAAATAAATTGCTGCTGGGGATGTGATGAATCATTTCACTGTCAGCCCAAACAAGTTTCCCCTTGGCTGTTATTGGCAGCCAAATCAACAAAGGGAAGTAACAGTGCTCAACTGATGTCACACGTCCAAGGGGCAACAACAAACCTAAATCACCAACGCAATCACACACCTGGAACACAAGATATGCAACCAACATAAAATCCAACAGGGTTACGTCCTCAAAATGTGTACATGGCAATGGACACAGACTCACTGTCCGTGTGGTCAGCATGCATGTGATCCCAAACCATGGATAACACAGGTATAGAAAACATGAGCTGGTACAAGGCACAAAGCTTGTAACCAGACATATCAGTTTGAGTTTGCTTTGGCTCTCAATTCTCTTCAATAGTCATGGTTTGTAGACACTGTCCCCATTGCTACCTCTCCGGAGAGACTTCAGCGTTGAACAAGTCTTAACCTTGGTAGTAGTGTGAAGACAACCAGCACTCGATGCCCTTACAACCGATGAAGTTATATCCAGTCAGCAATCTTGCCAGCTACTGGTGGTGGTACAAAGACAACCAATACTATATGGCTATGCCTTTAAAACTGATGAATTTATAACCACACAGCAATCTTGCCAGCCAATGGTGGTGGTACAAAGACAACCAGTACTCTATGCCCTTACAACTGATGAAGTTATACCCAGTCAGCAATCTTGCCAGCCGCAACTAGACCTTAGCAATAAAGGAAGGGCAGCTATAAGAATGATCTAAACTGTGTTCACGATACATTACAATGCATTTGGAAAGTTTTCTGTTTTGTTTTTTTGAATGAAAGTACTTTTGCTGATCTGTGTCCAGTAGTTACAAATGGGCTAACTTTGTCTTTGGGGATGGGGGGTGGATATGACCAGAGTATTAAGACAATGAATTCTATTACTGTATTTTACACAATGTAAAGAAGGAATGGGGACCCAGACACAGGGGTGTAAACATTCCTGGCTATTCCAAAATAACCAAAGCCAGCGCGGTACGTTTACACACCTGGTCGATAGCGCACGGGATCAGACACGGGACGTTGGTTTTCCCATTAAAGATTTCTGGAAACGAAGAGCTGAAACTAGGTGCTGCCTGGATGGCTGGAAAGGAGTTCTTGCCAATGTTTGTCTCTCCATTAAAACCAAAAATACCCCAGGCCTGGTTGTTGGTGACCCGTCTTTGAATTCTGCAGACAGTCCTGTAGAACTGCCCTCTGCAACACACATCAATGTCTCTGAACTTCACAATATATTCTGTCTGAATTTCACAATATATTCTGACAATCACAATATATTCTGTCTGAACTTCACAGTATATTCTAACTTCACAATAGATTCTGTCTGAATTTCACAATATATTTTGTCTGAATTTCACAATATATTCTGTCTGAACTTCACACAATATTCTGTCTGAATTTTACAGCACATTCTGAGTATTAAGAAACACTGGATGTTTAAGTTATAACACATGACTTTCTTACCCCCTCTGTACGGAGTGCATTAACAGCAGCAGTAGACTTCAACATTCAAGCTGACACACCACCTAAAATATGCTACAACTTTTAAGCCACTGAACTGATTTCAGATATGTTCAACAAAATATTTCTTACATGTATGACTTCTTCATGTATGCACAATTTCATTAATATTGCATAAAAAGAATTGGATGTTGTTAAATGCATGTTGATTTTTCTCCAACAGGTCACAAAACTGAAGGTGCTGTTGTGTATGAACATTGCACTGAACGTTAACTCTGGGCTAGGAGAAAAATCCCCTGCAGTACCTGGGAGTCCACCTTGCATCAGCAGAGGGCTGGACCAAATGCTCAACCGACCAAGCTGCATCCCCACCCTCCCATCTGGACATAAACACTGCCATCAGAATTTCACAACATATGCCTCCACAGTTTGTGCAGTTTAACTTCAATGTTCGGGCATGCGGACAAAACACTCACCCCATATAATCAAAGTCACTGAAGATGAAGGTCTTGTCCTCTTCAAAGCCACAGGCGATGATGTCCTTGGCGTTCTCGTAGGCCAGCGCATTGGCCTCCTCATCACTGAGGTCTTTCCACAGGTATTTCTCATCGTCAGTCAGCTGGATCACCAGCGGGACATCAAACACATCCTGAAGCCACCTGGGACAGAAACGCTCAGACTCTTCACAACACAAACGTAGCCAAGATATGGCAGGCAGTTTACACATCTATGTGTTACATAACATTTCTTTAATTCACTGCTGTTGTTTTAGATGTTTGCTACAGCTGATGTGCCTACACGTATTGGGTGCATGTATGCATGCAACAGGTGCAACAATGGCTGGTACATGTATGTGTGCATACAATGGGTGCATGCACGCATGCATGAGAGAGAAACAGGAAAAAAGACACAGAGGGTGAGAGACACAATCAGAGATCTGAGTAGCTCAACCATGATTCACTGAACATCCTGGTATACCTTTTGAAATACCAGCATTATGCTGGTACAGAATATTGTAACAGTGTGGGTGTCCATACCAATACTATAGCTCTACTTACTTTGTCATGATGAAAGGCACAAGATGACCCAGATGCATTGCATCTGATGAAGGACCACGACCAGTGTAGAGATAAAATGGCTGCTTCTTCTCGTACAAGTCCAGCAAGGAATGCATATCTCTGGACAATAAAAAAATCATACTGAATAATGATAAAAACATTTTTAGAAGGGTAATGCTAATAGGAGTACTTACTAACAGCAGGAGCACACACAACAAATGCAATATATTATATGCTGTCTTCATCTGTCTCAAGTCTCTGCTCCCAGTTCCAATTTGTATAAATTAAGTTTTGTATAGCCAGTATGCTTGTATGCACAGGTGCTCCTGTGTGTGTGTGTGTGTGTGTGTGTGTGTGTGTGTGTGTGTGTGTGTGTGTGTGTGTGTGTGTGTGCACGCACACACGCATGTGTGTGTCTGTGAGAGTATGCACTTAGAATATTCTCTACGGACAAGATTTTGCACTTTATAAATATTTTACTTATTATTAATCATATATATGCAAGCTTAACAAGGTAAATGTTTCTAACTTTAAAGCATACACTCTGGCTCTTTACGCTGGTTTGAAAGAGACCTGAATAAACTGCCTCTATCAATAACATAATTACAGTAGAACCCCTGTGTCCCAAACACTGTAGAAATCAATCAAAAGCAGTCACAAAAGAGGGGTGACTGTCAGTGAGAGGTCTGTCAACTTCATCCAGTTTTGCTGACCTCAGTCAGTACATAACATTCCTTGTAAAAGTACTGGTAACTGTTTCTCTGTGGCAAATTTGTTGTTGGTACAACAGTGTTCCGACTATCCTACTGACAACTTTCCCTCTCTGAACTTTTGACTTCTGTTATGAATATTTTGGACAGTCCCTGAATGGCAATATTTGACATCAACCTTCAAAGACTGCTGTAGATGTACCGTCTTGCACATGCTGTTGTCAAGTGAAATGACTGAGCAAACAGACTAGCAGGCAAAACGACCATCACAAGTGCCTTGAGTATCAGAAGATAGCAAGTGTTGAGGAGCTTCAGACACTCCATATGAGCACAAAGCCAAGGACATCAGACCACCGCCTGCCATGAGGAGAGAGGCACAGAAAGAGGAAGTGCTCAATGATCTTCTTTAAAGGAGAAAAAAGGGACACCATCATTAATAAGAGCAGGGAATATGTAGAGCGCTTTCAGTGACCCAAACAATTCTACAGCTGAAATCAGACCAGCACTGGAACTGTTCCAAAGGCAACACTGAGAGATGGAATGGAGTGCACAAACACCAGCTTGAGCTGAGCTGAACTCATTCTACCTGTACGATTTATATCCCATAATAATGGATATTTGTAAAGCACCTACCCTGTGGCCCAAAGCGCTGAACAAGTATAATATGACACATAATGTACATCGAAATGGAAAATGTTACCAGCAATTAAACAAAAAGCTAGCACATAATGTAGACAATGACAAAGGTTCAAGCATAACTATGTGAAAGATGTGTGCACACACACACACACACACACACACACGCAAAACACACACTATACATACTGATAGGGGTGAAGGACAAAGCTGCTTATTAATCAGAAGCATTATCAAATATGTACCTGTGAGAGAAAAATATTCCCCGTCGCAGGAAGTGATGGACAGGCTTGCCAGTGACTTTCTCCATTCTCTGTATCAAGGCGTCATCAAGTTTGCTGCTGCCAAACCGAACTGGAAGAAAAGGAGGCTGAATGGATGCATCAGTAAAACAAGAAACGAAGAAGTCCAGCAGGATCAATTTCCATCAATAATTTTTAACTGTCGTCGTGTCGAACTTTAGTTAAAGCCAGGGCAAACCTTCTCAAACCATGTTTTGTCCAACAGGTCAGAAGCAGTTATTGAGTTAAAAAACAAAAAAACAAAAACAATGAAGGATTCTGTCTCAAAATGGCGGGTCTCTTTATATTGGAATCAGGTTTCATCATCAATGAGCAGGATCTGGTCACAGATGTAAAAATTATTGTCAAGCCTTGCAGCCTGCCTCTTGCAACCAATACTCTCTGTGGCTAAGAGTGAGAGAACATCATCACTAACAAAGTAACATGTGTGCATTTGTAGTGTGTGAATGACAGTGTGTGTGTGTGTGTGTGTGTGTGTGTGTGTGTGTGTGTGTGTGTGTGTGTGTGTGTGTGTGTGTGTGTGTGTGTGTGTGTGTGTGTGCGTGCAAGTGTGAGCATGCATGTGCATGTGTGTGTGTGTGAGTCTGAGTGTTTGTGTGTGTGCAAATCAAATGTGCATGCATGTGTACATTCATGCATGTGTGCTTTTGAATGTGATGAATGCACAAATATGTAGGCCTTTGAAAGCACCCTGAACATTTGTGAGATGGAGCCCACCCTATCTACCCCATGCCCCCAAAAAACACAACACAAATCTATTTCTTTGGTATCTACCATACACAAACATGTAATTTGTTAAGAGTAATAAGACCAAAATATAACTTAACAAATGCTAGCAACTGTGCGTTTTTTGGCACTGCTGTTGTTGGGTCTGCGTGTGTGTGTGTGTGTGTGTGTGTGTGTGTGTGTGTGTGTGTGTGTGTGTGTGTGTGTGTGAAAACAGTGATGAACATGAAAATCTTACTGATCAGTTTGTCATAATCAACGCCCTTGTCTGAAGAACTCTTCACGTTCCATGGGTCGACAACATCTTCCTGTTCCCCCGGAGCTGAGTCGCCAATTTTCACCTCCTCCATGGCTTTTGTGGATTCTTCCGTCGTCATGTTCAGATGCTGCCTAAGCCAAAGTACAATGGTCAATTACATGTACTCAAAGACAATGCAGTTCCACAACTCTAAAAAAATTGTGTGTTTTTTTTATCAAAATAGTCCTTAAACTCAACAAATAAAAATAACAGTTTTAAAAAAGGTCTCACAGTCTGAATAAAATTCTTCTGTATAAATTATGTCTTCCTATCAAACATTCCAGTCCAGATATGGTGACAGTGGTTCACCTACTGGCCTGACAGTATGCATAATATAGTTTCAAAACATTTCATCACACAGCATTATAGTGCTGTCTGATGAAATGTTTTGAAACTGTGCTTATCAGCAATTTGCAACTATAAAATCAATAGCATCAATATTTAAATGAGTAATATATGATGCATACTACCATTAAGCATACACAGACTGTGATGATAATATTTTAATAGTCTGCTCAAATAAGACTTTGAGTTTCAATATAATCCTGGAAATAATGTGCTGATGCTCATGCCATCTGTTGGAACATAAAATTCTGGGATTTTTTTTGTTAAAAGTGTTGGCAAGTACACTAGTACTGCCATACTTTACAACCTACATTACTGAATTCTGCACCACTGTAGTGGATGTTTGTCTGGAATAAGACAATAATGGTGTTCCATTTGAAATTATCTCTTCTTTTTTAATTGTTACCGATAAATATACCATTATGAGTAAAATGCATAGCTTTATTTTCTTTTTTGAGTACCAAGAATGCGCTACATTAGTACATACAACCAAAGGTTTCACAGGTTACACAGCCAGAGGTTCTTCCACAGTCAATGAAACAAAACAGACTTTTTTTCTTTTCTTTTTAATATGTTCATAAAATAATTAATTCCACCCCACTTGCAACACTTACCTTGATCATTTGGGGCTATTTCTTTTATAGCTTTAGCCTCACACACGCATGAAAATGAATTTCAGCATTCAGTTGTCCCAAAACATATTTCCAATACAAATTATACTTACCAAACATCAGTGATTTGTTTTGGTTTTATAATGTTATGACTTATGGTTAAACAGTTAAACTTAAAGTTATCTTTTGTATGTTTGACAATATCTGTAGGCATGAACTTTTCACCATGTTTTTTTGTTTTTTAACACACACCCACAAACTACATGAGACTTTAACAAAAGTCAAAATAGACAGTTTTCCAGAAATGTTACATTTCTGACAGAGATGAAAATAATATCACGATTTAAATCATATCACTCTTAAATTTTCAGAGACATTGAGCTGTCACTGCTGTCAATTATTTGTCTTGGCATGCGGATAACTAGAAGCCATAGACTGATAGAGAAATGAGGCACCCTGAGATTCCTTTGCTGGAACCTCACTCAGGCCCTGCCCAACAACCTGCAACTGGAATGTCTACCTAGCACTCATCTGCCAGCTCCTGGAGTCCAGAACCATCATCTAGGACTGACACCTCAAGCAGGACATCGACAAGTTGCAGCGAATCCAGCGAAATGCAGCACCCTTCATAGCCAGGGACTACAGCAGTGTAGGTCCCAAACACCTGGCTTTGTGATGGGTCTGCTCCTCAAGCATTATCTCCCAACTCCCCGGGAGCGGTATGAACAGCTGCATCTCACTTTCATTAGTTTCATGCACAAGATGACCAAGCCTCAAGGGGCTGGTGCCAGCAGATACACTCTTGACTCCCCCGAAACAAAGATGTCAGATCCGATCCAGCAGATCAACAGTCTTTGTGTCCAGAAACCCGGCAGAAACTACATCCTAAACAACGACTGATACTATTATTACTACAGAGTGCCACATTGTCATTACGAACAATACAAAATTACAAGCACTCTTAATTGGCCAAGAACTGTCATAATCATACAGATTCATAGCCTGGAACCACTTCGACAAGTCCATTTAGTCAGTACTGAGTACTTTCCACTTTTCAGTCGGCCCTGGCTTCGGCGAAGTGCCGATAGCCCACTACCGCTGTGCACCCCAACCCGTCGCATCAATACCACTTACGTGATTCCGGGAGTGGACGCTAGCGACGTATGTTACAGAAACATTCTTTCCTTTATATTTTCTCATTTATAATGTTAATAATAATAACGACATTTGTAATGCTCTCACCGACGCCCTCAGCGCTCACACACACACACACACAATACTAGTCTAAGTACCTGATGCAAGCTATGGAAACTGGTCTGTGAATATTTCACCAAATTGTTTACTAACCACGTTCCACGCCGGGACTACCATGCGTTGCGTCAGAAGACCGCTGTTATTCATGTTTTCATTGGCTGTTGAGCTTCTCATTTTATAAGAAAAAATACTATTGGACAATTATCGACTTTAATTTTAATTTTCTGCTACTTGAGGAAGATAACCGTTTAAGAATTTTGCTATTTAAGAACACGTGTGTGCGCGTATGAGCGGGGGGCGGGGGATAGCTCGGTGGTTAGCTCGCCGGACTCGTGATTGAAAGGTCGCGGGTTCGAATCCCTCCTGGAACGGCGGGAGAATTTTCTTCTCCAGGGTCGACTTTCTGTGCTGACTCTTATTTCGGTATCCGTTCCACCCCCGTGTTACCACAGTAGCACGTAAAAGATCCCGGTCATCCTGTCAAAAGTGCAGGTGGCAGGTTACACATAAACACGCATACACCTTTCATATGTGGCTTTTATTGAACCATGCTTCGGCATTTGTCACAACTTGTCCCTAATATGTCAAATGACATCTGAGGACATTAAGCATCAACTCATCATCATCAGCGTATGAGTGTTGTTTCTCGTCAGTTTTGGGAGAGGGGAACGCGACTTCCTTTTTACTGTCAGTCTGTTTTGAGCGTGATATTAGATGGTCTTTTTTTGTGTGTGTTTGTTCTGCTTCTCTATCACCATTCTTCACGGTAATTTTAATGATTAATTATTTTTTTCCAACACTGAAATTGTACATAATTACATATATATTTGTACAGCGCAGTGAGTGTAACGCTGCTTAGAAACTAGCACTTTACGAGAATATGAATTTATTTTATCAACAGTTTTATTTTAAGCTGCCATGTTTTCATTCATAAATAGTCTGCTGATAAGGCTTAAATACTTCTCTTATGCAATATCCATAAACAGACTCCGATATCTCGAGTGCTATAAACTATATACAAAATGGCATCATACAAAGCAGCACAAATGCTGTGATAATTACATACTATTAAACTGCACCAAACAAAAGAAATTCTGCATACACATACAGTATGACTGCTTTAATTGTCATTAATTACATCATTATATCATGGGCAGACTGTCACAACAGTTACCTATTAACTCAGTAACTGTATCTTTTTTTCTTTTTCTAAACTGCGGTATGTACCACCTCATGATTTATGTTGTTGTGGACTGATTGCCCCTTTTTTCTTTTTTACTTGATGTCATTTCATTAAAAAAAAAATTACCACTAGCTCTGAAAAGAGAGCAATATTAGTCAGTAGAAAACACTCTCTCTCTCTCTCTCTCTCTCTCTCTCTCTCTCTGCACATAAAAATATGCATATGGATGCTTGGGTCAGCAGTGTGGAGTAAGGATGATGAACCCTGCACTCTACAGCATGAATATACATCATAACAACCACCGTTTTCTTTACCAAATTGTGTTTAATATTGAGAATCAGCTACAATACATAATAATCAGAACTACAGTAAACGAGATTTCAAACCATGCAAGCAGGCTAAGCAAAATTCATTAAAAAAATTAATGCACAATCAAATTAATATTTCCCAGTGGTGCACAGTTACTTCCACTAAGAGCACCAACAATTACCACAGCACCAAAGTTGATTCAAATCAACATCATCATGTGTTCTAATGCTGAGAAACTACAGGTGACTCCTGCAACAAATCTATCAATAATATTAACTAGATCTAGAAGCATAATTATAAGCATAACTACAGTGAGTCATAGTAGCTACATTGAAGACAAATATATCCTAATGTTATTTGTGGAAAACATTTTACAAATATTCCACCTGCAGTTAACCCAAACACAACATTTGCTTGTTACACTTGTGCTCCTTCTTATTAGCATTATTGATTGCTTTATATATATCTCTTGACAAAACTAAAGTGCTGAAAGTTAAGTCAGTGAGTTAAGTTGTTAACATCAATGATACCTTTTCATGCACTATTTCCTGCCTTTGACTTTCATGTTACCAAAGTGTCTTTGATGTTACCAAAGTGTCTTTGATGTTACCAAAGTGTCTTTCATTTTACCAAAGTGTCTTTCATGTTACCAAAGTGTTTTTCATGTTACCAAAGTGTCTTTCATGTTACCAAAGTGTCTTTCACATTATGGATAGAACACAAGAAGCTCTCAGTTCTCTGAACGAGTCACAGAAGAAATCCATATAGTTAGAAACAAATTCACATTTTATTTTATTTTTAAATTCTGCAGTGTTTCTCTCCATTAAGTGATGTTTTGATGGCATACTGCAGCATCCAAACATATAAAAGGTTAAAAAATAAAATAAAATAAATGACAGTACAAAACACACAGATTCAAAGTGACAAAAGTTAAACGGTGATATATGAAAACACTGCAGCATTCTGCATAGGGGATGATCTGTTGCATGAATCCCAAGCTAATCTTACATCACTATGCAAGTTACAGTAATATTTGGGGTAAAATTAGCAAGCAAATGAAAAGAAGAAAAAAAGGGAAAAAAAACTGCAGAAAAACAACACCTAAACAAAAACTTCATACATGAACAAATTGTTTTCTAGC
The DNA here is from genome assembly GCA_963584105.1 of Alviniconcha strummeri. Lineage (NCBI taxonomy): Eukaryota > Metazoa > Mollusca > Gastropoda > Provannidae > Alviniconcha > Alviniconcha strummeri. The sequence continues at coordinate 11,918,278 of OY757543.1, forward strand.
TGGAACTGATAAAGGCTAATTCTTCTGACTGCTTGCTGAAAATGCCCACACTGATGTCTTAATAAAAAGCATCCAATTTTAACCTTTTGTTAATTTTAATCTCCAACTAATCATGTATTTTTATGTTTTTACCTTTTCTGGACTGAACTGTTTGCATCCCTCTGTAAATTTTACACAAACATTTTGTTTGATTTGATCTGTAAATTATCACATTTTTACCATTTACTGAATTGTTTTCATCCTTCTGTAACTATGTGAATTCAAAGGCATTTCCTGGGAGGGAGATCAACCCTCAGACCACCAATTAAAACACAGGTCCTCAAATTAACAGCAGCAGTTCAAGAAGCATGAAAAAAGAAAGAAAAAGGACTGTGCAAATAAACTGTCCCACATTAATGTCTGGTTATGAAATGACATTAATCCGCAAAAGGATACACTGTTTGTGCGTACAGTTATGGCTACACAAACACAAGCAGATAATACAACATGGCACCAGATGGTACCATTTTTGCTGAAGCGTCACTATGCACATCCAATGTCACTTGACACTGCCACAGATTCTGGACTTTTTTATGAGGGCAGTGAGGTGCTACAGACATACTAGTAGTCGAACTTGAGCTTTCTGGGTGTCATGTAGCGTTTCACCACCTCATCAGTCACCTGGGCCCGTCGCCGCTGATGCTCACCAACCAGCTTCTGCAGCACGGTGATCAGCTCCTTCTTCAGGTCACCAGTGAGCAGCTTTCCACTCGTGTAGTCCTGTTGGGTCACAAATGACAGGATAGTTAGGTCAAAAACAGTAGGATAACTAGGTCAAAACAGTAGGACAGATAGGCTCACCAATGAGCAGCGTTCCACTTGTGCTGTCCTGTTGGGTCAAAAATAATTGGATGGTTGGGTCAAAAACAGTAGAACAACTGTGTCAAAACAGGACAGAAAGGCTCACCATTCAGCAGCTTTCCACTTGTGTAGTCCTGTTGGGTCAAAAATATAACTGGATCAAAACAGTAGGACAGATAGGCTCACCAGTGAGCAGCTTTCCACTTGTGTGGTCATGTTGGGTCAAAAATAACTGGATGGTTGGGTCGTAAACAATAGAACTTGCCCGCTGGGTAACAAACGAATTGGCAGCTGTGTCAAAAACAACAGGACATAAACAGCAGGACCGTGAAAAGTGGAGAGACAAAAAAGAGAAGAAAAACAAAGTAGTCTACGTGCCTGAGCAATCAATGGTAGTATTTATGCAGCATGCAAACAGCAAGCGGTTTACATTTTCTGAATCTGTTCTGTTGCTACATTCTCAACAAATGTCGGTATACTATGTACATATAATAATATGTAACCGAGTGTATTGTATACATGTTCCGGGCCATGACTCTTTAATCCTTTCTTTCCGGTCCTTTTCCTTTTTGATTGGGTGGGTATTTTATGGCCCCAGTTATCTAAGGTGTTAAAAGTTGTGTGCTGGGCTGGCAGTGTCCCTTTTCCCCCAGTGTCCCTGCAGAGGCAGGTTGTTTGTTTACTGTTGCGGCCGGTGTTCATGTGTTCATCTCAGGGGAGAGCCTGTAAGTAGTTATTTTTCTATGGCTTGTTATTCTATTCTATTGATGTAAATAATGTATGTTTATAATGTTACCATGTTCACAACATGCCTTGATTTTGGTTCTTGAATACGTGGGTAATTTCAGCCTCAGATTGCCGCCTGGTTGCAGCCGCCATGGCGTCAGTGTACATTGTTTTGTGTGTTCAAATGTTAAGCCTTTATGCCACAAGATGACCAGTGTTTCCAAAATGTATGCAGCTAACCTTGGTTAGCTGATATGTAGCGAGTATGTTATGTTGCCATTGTTGGATGTTCAGTTTGAGTGATGCTTTGCTGATGTAGACAGTTATCCCTCAGTAGGGTATGGTTCCTTTGTGCGACCGTGCAGATCTCTCTGCAGCATAACTTATTTGTTTAGTTTCCAACCGATCTATTTTTCTGCATGAAATCGGTGGTATATTATGGCTAACACTTTGAAGATGTTGACTTCATAGTATTGTCAAATGTTCATTTTACTTGAATGTTCATTTTACTAGTTGAATATGGTTTAGTGCATAGGGGTGATTGTATAAACTGTGAGACATGTTATTTCTGTTTTGATCCGGCTTTGTATGGCCGAGTCTTGGGCACGCAGACTTTCACTCTGTTTAGCTCGTAAACCCTTTCTGGGTCTTTGCACGTGTACCCGAACTGGCTGGTGATGCGCGTCAGTGGTGGCAATTAGGTCTTTATCTCTGTTCACTAACCGAGCAGCCAGATCAGCAGTTTAGATTCTTGATGGGCTACCCGCATCAGTAAGATGCTTGACATTGTTCACAGATATGCTCTGCTAGTCAGTGACATGCTGTAATGCTTTGAGTAACGAGGCTAGAGCCGGTCAGTTTATGACTGACTTCCTCCCTCTTACGGCATGGTCCCAAGTGCCACCCGTGTCACTATCCATCTCGTTGTGTGCTTATGTGGAACTGTTGTAACGATTATCTCACTCTTCCTGTTAAGAATGAGCTTGGTAATCCGCATTCTTCACTGTTACTTTATTGTATACTATTATACTGGGAGTGCATCAGTTAATTGACTGGCCGTCTCTTGTATACTCCCCGTGATACTGTGAGATATGGGTTTTAAGTGCAAGTCATGCACACAAGTCATGTACTTGATAATTAATTATTTTGCAGTACGGTCACAGTTACCATCATGTATTATAGTATCCTACAAGTAAACTACATGAAACTGTATTTATTAAATAATTGCTGTTGTTTAGACTTTACATTTGCTTTCATGTTCTAAATGTTTTGTTTGCTTGTGTCTTTTCCAACAGACACTGTTTCCTGGTTGGTTGGTGTACAAATAAAGGTTATGTTATAGCAACCTCTGACTTGTGGCTCTTCATCAGTGCTTCCAACCTGCTTCCCTCACTCCTCACCACCCCCACTCCCCTACAAAGCTAAATTTCTATACTGGACCCTACCCAACATTAAGACATGCACCAACCTGGCGAATTTGTTCCAGCTTGGCATCATCTTCCAGGAAGAATCGCAGATACTGGAAGGAGACATCCTTGTCACAGTCACCTCCTTTTTTCCTCTGTTCCTCCACTGTGTCCTGGCCTCCAGAAAATGCGTGCTTCATGACCTGTTCAGAAAAATGGAATCATCATACTCACTCTATCTGATAACAAAAACTGACACAGAAGGTTCAAGCAAAGGGTAAATGTTTCCAAGGTAACACTGGGCACTAAAAGTCACAAGACATTGTCCACAGACCAGGAAGCCAAAGGAGAATCAAGCCAAGGTCCTTCTGCTTGCCTGCCTAATGCATTACCACTAGGCCAACCAGCTGTCTACAAAAACCAGACTGGTACAATACTGATATTTCATCATCATACCACTACTTTCACTGGTGTGCCAGTAGCACTGAGAAGAAATCAAAGTTCAGTGACTCAAACTACACATATATATGCACATCCACACACACACACACATATATAATTATATATACACGTATGCACGCACACACATACTCTGAGAAGAATTCTGCTCAATGTCAGATTTCCCCTTTGCTTTTTAACAACTTCTGGTCAAAAAGGATTCTGCCAAGATTACTATAATTGACACAAGTGTAGTTTCCCTTTACTGCTTTCAGCACCTTTTGCTATTGCTTACGAAAATGGCTATGTGGACCAGCATGCTGCAGCCATACCAGCATACTGTAACACAAAAACTTTGTCCCAAGGTTTACCAAGGTAATATTGTGCAGCTCTAATGATACCAAACATGTTCAATTCCCACAGGACAACCAGTCCCAGAAACTTTACCTTATCTCTGATCTGATCTGGTGTGTCTGTCAGGAAGATGGAGGAAGACTCGATGCTGGAGCTCATCTTTCCCTTGGGCCCCTGCAGCGCTGGGAAGAACTTGGAGTGAATCAGGGCAGGCTTCAGCAAACCCATACGAGGGGCTGCATCCCGTGTCATTCTGAAGTAGGGGTCCTGGTTGTGATAAACCAACAACCTGCATGATTGAAAACCCTAGAGTTTTGAAGAAGAAGAATGTGTGTGCACACATGCATGTGCATGTATGTGTGTGCACGCATGCATGTGTGTGTGCATGCATGCTGCATGCATGTGTGATCAAATGATCAAACCTGAGAGATAAACATGATGTATATCCACACACACACACATCATGAACAGTTTTTCTTTTAGGGACAACCTGTCTTAGTTGTGTTACTGAACTCAATTAACAAATGCAGTACTTAGTAATGCTAGCAGAGAATATACCTGATCAATTGCACATGGGATGAAGCAAGGAACATCCTGCTTGTTGTTGAAGATCTGTGGAAACACACCACTAAAGCTGGGAGCTGCTTGGATTGCTGGGAAGGCAATCTGGCCAATGTTTGAGCTGCCATCAAAGCCAAAGATGGCTTTCGCTTGGTTGAAAGTGACCAGTTTCTGAATACGGCACACCATCTTGTAGAAAGGACCACTGTCAGAATAACATTCATCAGCATCATGATTTTAATAATAGCACAATAACAACACTAACAAAAAGTGTTATGACAACCATCATCCTCAAAAAACAAAATGAAATAAAAAATATGAGTGAACACAATTTCTTTTACTGTACTCAAAACTCAAAGAAGATGAAAAAAAATTGAAGTAATTTTTTTTTATACCTTACCCAAAACCAAAAGGAGCATGTTTTATGTGTCAACGTGTCAAGAATCATTTTCAAAAATGGCTTAATTCTAATAAATATAATATCACCAATTTTTATTAACATAAAAATATAGGTAATCTGATTAGCCAAGCCCTTCAGTGCTTCTTGATCTTCTAAGCCACCCCTCTCCTTTCAATAGGTTCAAACTAAAAAATCTTTTTTTTTTTGGATGAAGCCCAGAAAATCAGTTGCCATTTTTATCAATTTCTCAAAGCCATAAGTTTGATTTTAAAAAAAGAAAAGATTCCCAGTTTGTTTCATTTATGCCAGTACATTATGCACCCAAAAGCTACCTACTGAATACCAGCTGTAATAATGACATCCATGTGACATGATTAATGTGTTAATCTACCTCACATAGTCAAAGTCACTGAAGATGAAGGTCTTGGCCTCGTCAAAGCCACAGGCGATGATGTCTTTGGCATTCTCATAGGCCAGTTTGTGAGTTTCTTCAGGAGTGGGATTCCTCCACAGGAACTTTTCATCATCAGTCAGCTGGATCACCAGGGGAACATCAAAGACATCCTGCAGCCACCTAGCATTTTTTTAAACAAACAACTGAAGCATGACGACAAGGAGTTTCATGGTGCCTAAAACTGACATGATATGCATAAACAGGTTTGTCTCGGTCACAGTTCTGTATTTAACTCTGGGGGCATAAATCTAAAATCTAAAAAGGACAAGACTCCTGGTCTCCTATCATCCTATGAAAGAACATGCTCTGCGCATAAAGCCTTAGGCTGCCCAGTGCTGGGATACACTGGTGCCGTCTTGGACCCACACACTCCTGGCAACAAAATGGAAATCAACACTTCCAGCGTTAGAGTGCTCAACAGGTCCTGAACGACCGCAGGCAGGCAGCCCGTGCACTGACACCATGCTGAAATCCCTGATCTGGCCCACCTCACAATCAAGAAAAAATGGAAATCAAGATGGGCAAGCTGCTACAAACGCCACCCTGCACCCCTAAGTATGAACACCTAATAACCCCCAACTCCCAGTCCCCCACTCCTCCTTCTCTTCCTAAACTTCTAACAGGAGGAGGAGGAGGAAACACCTGACTGAGTCATTCTGTATTTCTTCACCCTCAGGACCATTTTGCTTTACGTCCACAGAAGCGAGGTGGCTTATTAGGGACAGGGGGGAAGGGGATGAAAGAGTGAAGGCTCGAACTCGAATACCGCCCAAAAGAGACCATGGACCACCGCCAGAACAATGGAAGTGTTAAGGCGGTGTCCCCTCGCCATTGCCCAGCGACTTGTGCACTGTGCAATAGCTGTTTTAACTGCTGTGCTTGGGCAGAGTCACAAAAACAATGTCCGCTGCACTGCTGTTGACGAACAACTTGGACAACTCGAAGCGAAAGAGGTCCAACTTTCACAGCCCAGCTCCACCTCCCTACTCATGATCTTTTCTGGGTTAACTTGAAGGTCCAGCTCCACCTCCCTCCCTCCTCTAAGATCTCTTGATCTTTTGATCTCGCCTGGAACCTTGATTCACCCTCACTTTTGGCTTTTATGTTGCTTTGCGTCCACGGAGGTGGGATGACCTATTAGGGACGGGGACAGAGTGGGAAAGGGGACAGGGTGATTGGCTCGACCGCGGAAACCGCCCGAAAAAGACCGTAGACCGCCGCCAGAACAATGGAAGTGTTAAGGCGGTGTCCCCTCGCCATTGCCCAGCGACTTGTGCACTGCGCAATTGCTCTTTCAACTGCTGTGCTGGACAGAGTCACTAAGACAATGTCCGTTGCACCGCTGTTGACGAACAACTTGGACAACTCGAAGCAAAAGACGTCCAACTTGCTCAGCCCAGCTCCACCTCCCTACTCATGATCTCTTCTGGGCAAAAGTGAGGGTCCAGCTCCACCTCCCTCCTCTAAGATCTCTTGATCTTTTGATCTCGCCTGGAACCTTGATTCACCCTCACCACAACTATTATTTTTTATATCCCCACCCAGTCCCCAATGAAGGGGGCATAACCATGGGGGCAAAACATTTTATGTTCCTTCCCCTTTTTCATCTCCTTATATAAAATAAGTCTAAGTCTCCTCTTAGACTCATAGTTCAGGAGCTGTGTGAGAGTCGAGGTGGACGTCCTGGGCTGTCCATCCTAACAAGCCTTCTGGTTTCCGTGGACGTAAAGATTTATTGAACCGTGCTTCGGCATTGGTCACAACTTGTTCCTAACATGTCAATTGACATCTGAGGACATTAAGCAACACTTCACTTCTTAGACTAGCTAGAGTTTTAAACGTAATTACATTTTTATAAAAAAAAAAAATACATTTAAAACTCTAACTAGTCTAAGAGGAGACTTAGACTTATTTTATATATTATACACATAGTCCACAACTGCAACAACGGAACTTAACAGGGCCAAATGTATTTTCCTTCCTGAACCACTACAGACAAAAACTGCCTAGCTGCCACAGATTTTCAGCAGCACCCTCCATGGAGACTATCCAGTCCCTTTAGCAAACCCCCTGCAAACCAGCTTCTTTCTTCTTCTTTTTAACCCATTTGTCAAATATTTCATAACACTTGTACAAAAATGTATGTTCCACCTATCCACAAATAATCAAAACCACAAAACAGTTTAAAAAAATCATTTGAAAATCAACTTTCTAATCTATCGAGAATTACCTGTAAAATCAAAAACAGACTTTCACAGAGGACGATGGCAAGTACACCACCAACATGCAAAGAAACAGACTCTTACTTTGTCATGATGAACGGCACCAGATGTCCCAGATGCATGGCATCAGATGACGGGCCACGGCCAGTGTACAGGTAAAATGGAGTCTTCTTCTCATAAAAGTCCAGCAATGGATCCATATCTCTGCAAAACCCAGCTTCAGTTTACTGTAAAAATGAACTAAACAGAGCAAAGGATTCAATCTTGCTACAGGAAACAAGCTCTTCTGCAAACATTTCTGTATAAAAAAAATTTAATATATTATGCATATAATTTTTAAGCATTTAATAAGTAGTCTTCACAGTACATGTGTTACTAGCCACTATTATTATTATTTTTAAATGTATATATTATGCATATAATTTTTAAGCATTTAATAACTAGTCTTCTCAGTACATGTGTTACTAGTCACTATTATAAAAAATAAATAAAAAATAACATACATAATTATAAACACAATGCAGTTTTCCACTAAATTTCTCATATATTTTACAAAAAACAACAACTGACTCTTGAAAGCTGCAAAAGACACAGCTGTGAGCTCTGCCATTTTGTGCCCAGCAGTCTCTATTATTAGTATCTCTGACATCACAAACAAGGCTGGCATGTGTAGCAAAGGTATCTTGAGCTTGCATCTTTGGCTCAGTTCCCCTTCAAGTGGTTATTACCAGTTTCTTATGCTGCATCATCTGTCTGGAACAGTCTCCCTTGCAAAATTAGGTCATCAGACACACTCTCAGTCTCATCTTTCAAATCAGCTTTGAAATCTCACCTCTTCAAGCTGTCCTACTGAGAGAGAGTGAGAGAGAGAGAGTGCGTGTGTGTTTGTGTGCATGTGTGTGTGCATGCAAGCATGCATGCATGTGTGTATGCATGTATGTGTGTGTGTGTGCATGCGTGTATGCATGCTTGTGTTTGATTTTTTGCTTTGTAATGGGCTGTGCTCCAGTCTGGAGAATCCACACAAAATAATTATAACTAAGATTAGTAAGAATCTTCTTCTTTTTCTGTCTTGAAAGATTTTTTTTTTTTTCTGTCTTGGTCATGTTACTTAGCTATGTGCCTCTGCTCAAAGATTTTATATCTTTTTTTCACCTGTGTGAGAAGAAGATGTCTCGTCTGATGAAACGATGAAGAGGCTGGCCTTGGGGAATCAAGCTCTGTATCCGCTTTTTCAGTCTTTCGTCAATTCTGTTGCTCCCAAATTTTTCTGCAAAGCATAAGACACTGGTAGGTATAGCCATTCAAATTTGCAGTTGATTACCAAAAAAAAATCGAAAGCTGCAGTGATTTCAAAATTACTAGCTACTCAACACCAACAGGACAGGAATTGGTATGAACAAAAGGATCACTGCCAGTCTTCACTTGAATGAGCCATGTCTGAAGAAAAGCCAGAAGTTTTTGTTACACATAGATTCACAGTATGCAACAAAAACACAGACTGCCACTTTTCAGTTTCATATTCGAGTCAAAAAGTGACATTATTTAGTCTGATTTATGGTGGTTGGGGCAATTTTACTTTGTTGTCAACTGTCACGCTTGAAAAGTAACAATAAGCTATAACATTACAAACATCAGAACTCTACTGAACTTACTGATCAGTTTGTCATAGTCGACGCCCTTTTCCGATGCACTCTCCACAGTCCAGGGATCAACAACATCTTCACCCTCTTCCTCCACTGCTGGCTCTCCAGCAAGCGCAGAAGTCAGGCCTTTAATTTCACCCACTGCTGCACTTGTAGCTTGGACAGACGCTGCTGTCCCTTTGACCGTCTCACCAAGAGCATTCAATCGTTGGTTTATATCATATATTAAAGCTGCTTGATCCATTTTGTCAAATTCCGATATGTCTTTTGTTTTTAAGCTGCCGATGTTATTGCTGTGTACGAGACTGACTGAACTTTTTAAATCAGTTAACAGTCACTGACCAAATCAGAAATGTACCCAATTTGCTACCCTAGTCAAGTGACTGCAAAACAAAATTTTGTGCAGTCTAGACAAGTTTCAAGTTTTTCGTCTGCTTCAAGAAACAAGCGTAGCACGCAGGCAGCAGGGCGAATACTGCTGCGGTTGTGCGCGCGCTTGGATAGAAGCAGCGTCGGGCTGGGTGATCTACTAATATTTGTTTTCATCAGTCTATGCCGGCGAGTGCCTGACGCAATGGTTTCGAAATACTCGAGAATACGGATCACTGCTCTGTCGATTACCCCAGCCATTTTCTGAGAAGTCCTGATAGTGAGTCGAAGCCTGCGTCACCAGATTGTACACTGATACGGCGAGCCTACTTGCGTTTTTAAGAAAGTCAGTTGTAAGACCAGTGTTCATTGGTTGAAGGAATGCCTATTTTGCAAGAAGTGAAATGATTGGAAAACCGCTTCAAAATGGCCGTCACAGTGACAGTGGCTGAGCTGATAACAAACAGAGTGGGAGAGAGGCGGGGTCACTCTCACAAGCAGTCAGAAGGACTGGGCGGAGTTCTGTGGGTGTATAAAGTAGGTCTCAAATAACCAGTCAACATAGTTCAGGAGCTGTGTGAGGGTCGAGGTGGACATCCTGGGCTGTCCGTCCTAACGAGCCTTCTGGTTTCCGTGGACGTAAAGAATTATTGAACCGTGCTTCGGCATTGGTCACAACTTGTCCCTAATATGTCAAATGACATCTGAGGACATTAAGCATCAACTCATCATCACCAGTCAACCCCACATAGTTCAGGAGCTGTGTGAGAGTCGAGGTGGCCGTCCTGGGCTGTCCGTTCTAACGAGCCTTCTGGTTTCCGTGGACGTAAAGCTATATTGAACCATGCTTCGGCATTTGTCACAGCTTGTCCCTAATATGTCAAATGACATCCGAGGACATTAAGTAACACTACCTACCCAGTCATTGCAATGGCAGTCACTTGAAAAACTCTCTCTCTCTCTCTCTCTCTCTCTCTCTCTCTCTCTCTCTCTCTCTCTCTCTCTCTCTCTCTCTCCCTCTCTCTCTCTCTCTCTCTCTCTGACAGAGACAGAACCTGAACTCCAAAACTATATTTTACATGGATTGTAGCTTAGGTTCAGTCAAAAACATGCCTAACAACTAATCCTTGCCAAGCTACTGCTGAATAAATATAAAATAACAGGCATCACTTATATATATATATATATAGGCATGAATTTGTGAGTGAAATTTTATACATGAAAACTTCCACACAAAACATAGTGTGTTCACAGGTGCCAGATGCACACATGCGTACATCACTCAGTTATACATTATTATCAGTTATACATTATTATCAGTTATACATACAACCAGTAAATAAGGCAATAGAACATCTGATCAATTCATATGACCAGTATTGGAAAAGAAAATGAAGGCAATGCTTATGTTGTAAAGAACAGTAAGGGAGAGAGGGGGAAGATAGGGGAAAAAAGTTAGAAGGACTGGGCAGGAGTTATATGGGTGTATAAAGTAAGTCTCAAATGACCTGTCATTGCAATGGCAATCACTTGAAAACCTATCTGTTTCTCCCTAGCAGTATTATGTTAAATAGCTCAGTTGTACATGTTATGATTATTTTGCAGTATGTCGCACTGCTTGATATGGTTCTGAATAGGCAATATTTATTTGTTTGTTCATTTTTGCAGTGAGACGAAACAGCCAGTCATTTTAGTCTAAAGAATATGGATCAACTGGCAGCATACAGCAGTGATTCTGATGCTGATGATAATGAGGATGACAGCACTAACACAGATGACAAAAGTGTTGACAGTGATAAACTTGGGAACAAAACCAGTCTCAGTTCTTCCGGGAAACAAAAGTGTTTTGATGAACACTCTGACAGTCCCGGAGTAGAAAGAACTGGACAGGCAGCGAGTGCTGGTGTCAATTTCTTTGGCATCTGCAGCAGCGAGATCCAGCTAATCTCAGGTGAGACTGATGTCAGCAATGGAGAAGAACAGGAGAGACTTGTCCACATTCATGGCAACTCTGTAGTGCTGCCGCACAGTGAGTTTTGGAGAAATTTTTCTGAAGCGGATGTTCCCACAGAGGGATTCAACAGTGACACAGACGGAGCCTGCAAGAGAAAGTTTGAGAGCCCATCTAGGGCTCCAAGTCATTTTAATAAACTGCAAGCCTCAGACATGGCTGTTGCTGTAAGACGTGAACGGTCGGCTCTAAATTTGCAGACCAGTCATGATCAACACCATCCAAACAACTTTGCAAAATCACATAGTCATGTGGACAGTGATAATCTGAGAACTGACACAGCCAGAGCTGACCCTTTATCATCAGACCTCAAAATGAAGGTGTATGTAGTTCACCCCAAAATCTCCCCACACCTGAATCGTCACCAAGGCAACCGGTGCGCCTGCAAAGAGTTGCATCGCTGGCCAGCCCACACTGGTGCCATCAACAGAATTGCCTGGTGCAGCAACCTGTCCTTCAGCCACCTGATCCTCTCTGCCTCTATGGACAGCACAGTGCGTGTATGGAATGCGTGGGGACAGCAGCAGGCATGTGTTCGAACCTTAACCACTCACAACAAGGCAGTGCGTGATGCCCAGTGGAGTGGGGATGGAAGGCAAATTTTAAGCTGTAGCTATGATCGGACAGCTTCCATCACCGATGTTCACACAGGTTTGTAGAGTCAAATTTTTGAAAGAAGTTGGAAGAATGTTTTAGTGATGGACACATCTGATGTAGCACAGTATTACAGAATGTTCTTTGTGTCATTGAATGCCTCAGCATCATTGTCTCCAAATGACAAGTTCAGTCAGACAAGCCAAATAACTCATGAGAAGAATCATGTAGTTATTTTTTTTAATTCTAATAAAACCAAAACAAACAAAAATTTAATAAATTTAATGATAATATTTATTAGTTGCTGTTACACCTAGAGTTTACTCCATCAGTTCAGTGTAACTGTTACCAAACTGGGTCTTACAGTACTTTTCAATGATGGCTGTTTTGTCCAATCAGAAGCTGAGAAGAGATCGTCTGTGTCCACTTGCATAACTTGAGTTCTGTGCACACAAATTATACACACCAGTAAGTTCAGCTGTGGACAGATAAATTAGGTCTGGCACAGTTCATTTTGATTTTGCTGCTGTCATTCCTAGGTTGTTGTTGGCATGTTGTTGTTTTTATAGTTTTTTTTTTTATTGTTTTCTTTAGATGCATTGTTTATAGCATAACTTTGTTTTTATTATGTTCTGCTATACAGGTCAGTGCCAGTTACAGCTTGAGCACAGTGGTTATGTGAGTGCTGGGAAGTTCCACCCAGTGACTCCCCACCTGGTTACAACTGGAACTAACAACTGTATCCACGTGTGGGATAGCCGACACCCTGAAGTGCCCATCCGCACTTTGACGCACAAAGAAGAGCTGGGGCAGGTCAGTGAACACAGTGAATCTTTTTTCAGTTTTGCATGATGTCCCACTTATCAAGATGGGGGGGGGAGGAGGTTGAAATTTGAATCACCACATCTGTTTTTCCTTCTTTCTGTCTGGTTCTGTCTGGACAATACCTTGAACCACTTGACCTACAGTCTGAGACACCCTGAGTGTCCAGGTTTTGTCTGAACCGTATCATGAACCACTTGACCTTTTGACACCAGATGTGGCCTACATGATGGTGCACCACAGAAGAAGAAACAAATGGGTTGCTGTCTTCAAAGTCAAGGTCTAGGCAAACCTTGTTTGCTGTGTAATGGAGTGGAGTGGTCAAAGGACAGGACACAGGCAGCGGAGTCAGTCAAAAAGCAAGACCACAGCCGGCAGAGGCAGCAATCAGGTTTTATTGTACAGCAGCAGACAATTTTCAGCACACCCAAAATCCTCACTTGCAGGCATAGATAAGAGAGCAGTGCGGGCCGCAAGGAACACACTCTATCGCTACAATCAAATTGGCCCTCTGGACCACAAAATGGCTGACAATTGTGTTTCCTTGGCCCACACAAATACAGTTTTGAAACAGCCTGCTTTTTTAAACCTTTGTTTGTTTAATAAAACATTTTCCTTCATATTTCTGTGTAAATAAAGCCCTGCTTGAGGACCGCCCCTCTTTTGATTACTTTTGTTTGTCTGTTAGGATAAGGGTGGTTTCTCTGCACAACTTCATCACACAGCAGTTTCAATCAGTCCATGTTTTTTGCATGCCAGTTGATCTGCTTCACACTGCCCAGAGGTTAACAGCCAGCTTCATGGCTATAGTCACTCTATACATGTATGTCGTGCTCAAGGTCATCCTGCCACCTCACTCTCCCCATTTAAATGGACAAATGAAATCAGATACTAGTACATAATATTTTGGTCAGACCAAGTGCTGAAATGGTGAAATAGCATGATAATCTGGTCCCTGAACCGGGAGCGAAATGTATTTTTTGACTGAATGTGTGACTGAATAATATGTGAAGTGTACATGTATACTACTGGATGTCTTGGGAAAGTGCCAGTTTCAAAAGTAGAGTTTACACTAATTCGTTGTATACTACTGGATGTCTTGGGAAAGTGCCAGTTTCAAAAGTAGAGTTTACACTAATTTGTTCATGCCCAAAATGAAGAGGCACCTGAATCCGAAGAAACTGCTTGGTGGCACAAGCAAACACCTGTACACTGAAACTGATAGACCAGATGTCTGTATCACCATAACATGACTATGATGGCTGCCTTGTGGCAATAATACAACTTTATTACCAAATGTCAATACAATTGCATTGCCATTGGGAATGTTTTGTGGTGCCAAGTACACTCATCACACATTCACTCAAAATCATAAAACATCATTAAATTACAACAACAGCAAACGAACATCCAGGAAACAAGTCATTCGTAAATAAATACACAAGAAATCCAGTAATGAGAACTTAAGACACCCGTCATCTGATCACTGCATTATAAGCAAGATGGTGGTATTATGGTGAGGTCTGTTGAATCTTTGATTGGTTTTGCCATATTTCAGGTTCTAGACTTGATGTTTTCCCATGATGGTCAGGAGCTGTTTTCATGTGGAGATGTGGTCACAAAAGAGTCATCAGATCGAACCATCCTAGCCTGGGATTTCAGGACAGGGGTCATCCTGTCCAATCAAATTTTTCAGGTGACATTTATGAGATTGTTATTATGCTTCATACATCTACCCCTTCCCCCTCCCTTCAAATTTGGTTGTCGAGTCTGCTGTAAACATGGACTAATCATTACTTCTTTCTCCTCCATTGGCATTGGTACCCCACCCGCTCCCAGTAACTAACTTTTTTTGTGATTGTGTGTGTGTTATTTTCTATTTCCCTTTTTTGAGGGGTTTGGGGGTGCGGACTGTTGGTTCATAATATCTGCTTGAATATAAAAGACTGCACAATATGCAAGGGTAACTGTCTGTCCCTAATATTAAATAAACCATATGGTTTCATGTTTACTTACTTACAAGGGTAATTTCCATCTTTGCCTTGTTTCTGAACAAGCCACATCCACCTGTGTATTTATGAACAATGCTTTCAAACTGGGTCATGACTGAACCACTTGATAACCAAGTAATGTCAGCACTGAGCAAGAAGTGATTATTCATTCAGTGTGTTCAGTTGCATGTACATGTATGCACGAGAGTGAAGAAGCCACATTATCCTGTGTGTAACCCTTGAGACGAACAATGCTTTCAAACTGGGTCATGACTGAACCACTTGATAACCAAGTAATGTCAGCACTGAGCAAGAAGTGATTATTCATTCAGTGTGTTCAGTTGCATGTACATGTATGCATGAGAGTGAAGAAGCCACATTATCCTGTGTGTAACCCTTGAGACGAACAATGCTTTCAAATTGGGTCATGACTGAACCACTTGATAATCAAGTAATGTCAGCATTTAGCAGGAAGTGATTATTCATTCAGTGTGTTCAACTGCAAGTACATGTATGCACAAGAGTGAAGAAAGATTTGATCTGTGGGGTTTTATGATTTTGTAAGCAAAATGTCAATGAAACAGTCGTTTAGTGGCTGGATGAATTAGAGCCCGTGACTTCTATCTAGACCTGTCCAGAGTGATCGCGTCACCAACTTTCCACCACTACCCACATTTCTGACGCATGAATCCAGCCAATATTTTATTGGGTCGTAAAGTGAAAAGAACAAATGACTTAACACCGTAACAGCATGCTTTAACACTCTAACAGTATGTATAGTGACTAAATCAGTTAGTGCGGACATGTTTTGTAAATGGGACTATGCATGTCACTATATACCTAAATACCAAGTAAAGAGAAAACAAAATTCAAGGTGACAAAGTCACTGTGTTCCGGAACTGACTTTCATTGAAAGATTGTATTTATGAGAAGTCACACATGCACACACATACACACACACTCACACACACAAGCACACACACATACACACACGTGCACACACCACAGGCTTCATTCATCCTGAAATTCCTGAAATTCAAGGTGACAAAAGACACTGTGTTCCGGAACTGACTTTCATTGAAAGATTGCATTTATGAGAAGTCACAAACACACACACACACACACACACACACACACACACACACACATGTGCGCACACCACAGGCTTCATTCGTCCTGAAGCATTGTATGTGCCTGACAACCAAAAAGTTGAGTCAAAAAACAAATGCAATGCTGGTGACTGGGTCATTTCTCAGGAACAAGCTTGATATTCCCTAAAAAAAGGATGTACGCTGTTTCTGAGGAAATGACTCACTGAGTCTCATCAGGCTGAAAAATGGGGGAAATGGCCACAAAAAAAAGTGTGTGGGGGTGGGAGGTGGGGGGGGAGACATACCCTGCTTCTGAGGAATGACTAGACTGTCTGACTAGACTGAAAACAAGACTGTCTGACTAGACTGAAAAAAGAGGGAAATGGCCTACTCATCTGCTTTAAATATAGTATGTGTAATGTTGTTAGAATCCTGTCGGCGACGCCAAATGTAATGTTGTTGGTTTCTATGAAGTCGAAAACAGTCTTCCAAACGGACACTCTTTATTCCTGTCTTCTCTCTCTTGTCTCTCTCTCTCTGGTCTCCTTCTCTCTCACACACTCCTATCGTAGGATACATATATGCTTCATAGCAACTGAGAACAGTTCAGTTTTCAACCTGTGTTGCACGGAGCTCATGCAACGCAATCACATTCATTCCATCCACTGACCATTCACTCATCCATTCACCTGCAACACATTCACATTCAACTGACCATTCGTTCATGCCACAGGCACATGCACTACACACATCCCGCTAAACATGCAACGTCGTCCCGACGTTAACATAATACAATCAAGTCAACACTAAACTCTCACACACTCAACACTACATCATACTACCATATAAAACTATCCATAAGCAGCACTGATTATATTACAGGAATCAGTTCAATGCTGTGTGCTCAAACTTTTGCAATTCAAAAATTAGTTATAAATTCTAATATAACTTTTACTATAATCTAGATTTAAATCAAACAAAATACCTAACACATCAACTATAGAATGTGTGACAAACACCTGAACACCCTAACTGCAGCATTTTCAAATGTTGTGAATGCTAGTATAGTTTTTGCTATGATCTGGATTTCAATCAACTGCATGTTATTTCAGCTGTTCAGTATGTTAATAACCGTTTAACATTGACTCATTGTAGCTGCAGCGACTTCAATATTCTGGCAAAAATGTCATGAACTCTAGTATAGTTTTAACTATAACCTAGATTTCAATTCAAAACCACAAAGACCTCATATAAAAATAACTAGCAGACAATTCTTTCTTTTATGAACAACTATAATTAAATAACTGTAAAAACACAATCTACAGTGTAATACCACTGGTTACTGTAAACTCTGAACCATCACTTATGAAACTACATGTGTGACAAGTTTCCAACAAAGTTCATCATCTTCTCTGTCATGTCTAGTACAAATTTATGACTTTCCGAGACCAGTGCTGGTTGTTCCTCTGTTTCCACGTGGTGAACGCAGACTGATCTGGGCATGTGGTGAGGGTTGCTGTGACATCCAGCCGTTGTTCTGGCACTGCACCTTGGGAGTGGGGTCGGTCTCTCCGGTGCTGGATTCCGTCTCGGTGCATGTGGTGGTTGGTCTCTGACCACTCTCATCACTTCAGTCTCACTCATGTTACTGTTCTGTTCTGCGTCAGCACTGTCCACTGCCTCAGGCTCACTGCCAAAAGAAACGCATTTGAGTTCATTCCTGTGGACTCTTTTCAGTTCTCCAGTTTCCTTGCTGATCACTGTGTAGACGTTGTTACACACTTCCGTCACCTCAAACATTTCCTCCTTCCACTTGTCCTGGATCTTGTTTCTGCCTTTGGGTCGATTCCTCAACAGTACAGTTTGACCCCTGCTGATGGGATCCAGCATGACGTGCTGATCAAAACGCGTCTTCCGTTTCGTCGCTTCGTCTTGCATCCTTCTTCTTGCCTGTCTGTATGCGAGGTCCAGGTTTCTGCGGTGATGCATTTTCCATTCACGGTGCCGGAAACTGATAGATAATCATGTCGGAAGAAGAGAGTGAGAACACTATCTCTACTGAAACTTTGATGAAAGAAATGAAGAGACTTCAGGAAGAGGTAAAGAAGCAAAGCATGATTAACCAAACAAGTTTTTCTTACATAGCAAAGGAAAAGAAAGTAAGGAAATTTTCTGGAGAAGACCCTTCATTGGAGGTCAATGATTGGGTCACAGATTGTAGGCTGGCTTTAAATGCAAGTTATTCTTCTAGAACGCCAGGTGAACAGCTGTCTTTTGTTTTACAGAATCTAGAAGGTCCCGCTAAAAGAGAGGCAAAACTGCATGTTCAGAAGGACAGTAATGTGGATGACATTTTTAGGTTATTGATAGTAACATTTAGTGGTACGAAGTCCTATACTGAAGTACAAAAGAAGTTCTATGAACGCAGACAAAATCCGGAGGAGAGTATTAGAGACTTTTCGTATGCTCTAAATGAACTGATGCAGAAAATAGAACAGGTAAAACCAGAAAGTGTTCATAACAGAGATGAAGTGCTCAGAGATCATTTTATAAATGGAATTAGGGACACGATTCTCAGACGTGAATTGAAGAAATCTGTGAACGAGAGGCCAGCACTAACGTTTCTGGATGTCAGAATGATTGCCATGCAATGGATTGATGACATACCTGCCTCACCTACACTTCAGACAGTTAACAAAATATCTGCGGTGAATAATGCTGAAATCGATGATTTGAAAGCAATCGTCAAAGAGCAGCAGAAAACAATATCCGAGCTGACTGAAGCAGTCAAGAAGTTGACAGAGCATCAGCTGCAAGCAGGTAGGCCCACTCTTCCTCAGGACGGCTCAAGACAAGCCATGCAGTGCTTTCGGTGTGGCGCCTACGGTCACATGGTAAGGGTCTGTGACCAACCGACCGAATCAGCCGGGTCCCAGTTTACGTCCCATGGAGGTCCAGCTCATGGAGATAGACGAGGCGGCGGGTTGAGAGGTTGTGGAGCGTCTCAGCGAGGATCACGTCACCACTTTGGTTCAGGAAACTAGCTTCCGTCTCCGTTGAGAGCCAAACGCAGACGGCTGGGAAGGAACGAGGCTCATCGAAGAAACAAGCTACAAAGACAGTAAGGGCACTGTCCGACAGTAACAATTTGTATTGGAGGAAAGGAAGTGACTTGTCTTTTGGACACTGGATCGATGGTGACCACGGTCACTGAAGACTTCTTCAGGAAGAACCTTCAAGACAAATGAGACATGATGAATAGCTCGTTTTACTGTCTGAAAGCAGCTAACGGCATCGACATTCCTTACATTGGCTTCATTTCTACAGACATAACAGTGGGAGACGAGATGATCACGGATGTCGGAATCTTCGTGACCAAAACACCTTCGGATGCAGGCACGAAGAGAAGAAGAGAAAACATCCCAGGACTGCTAGGCATGAATGTCTTACAGAAATGCAGTGACATTGCCGGGTTGTTTGGATGATCATGTTTGGCAGTAGATAGAGTGAAAGCGGAGATTGCAAAGAAAACTTTTAGCCGAGCTAAGTTTGTAAGATCTGCCAATGACAGGACTCTGTTACCAGCCAACTCTGTGACCACCGTCATGACAAATGGAGGACCAACGAGTTCTGACGACCCAGTGATGATACAGCATCTGGTCTACAATGAGCATCTCCCCAGAGGCATGATGGTTGTGGACACACTAACATGCAAGAAAAATGGCTTGTACCCCGTCCATGTCGCCAACCTTGGACAGGCAGACGTCTGGCTCAACAAAGGGGTACGAGTAGCCATGATCAAGGAGGTTGATGTTATCTGTGATTCAGACAGTGACACCTGCATAGAGGAAATGGGTGTCAACGAGATATTTGTCCACAGACAGGAAGTGGTTTGTGTCGGCAAAGACTGGGAAGGAATCAAGCTCCCAGAGGTTGATACGTCCAGGTTTGATGAGACTGAATCCGAAAAGATCAGGAACTTTTTGAAATGGCATGCCAGTAGTTTCCCCTGAGAAGACGAGATTGGGTTCTCAGACACTGTGCGACACAAAGTGAACACATATGATGACAGCCCCATGTCCCAGCCTTACAGGAGGATCCCGCTGAACCAACTCATGGAGGTTAAGGCACACATTCAGAAACTGCTAGACCAAGGCGTCATTAAACCAAGCCACAGTCCCTATGCCTCACCGATCGTCTTGGCCAGAAAGAAGGATGGATCACTCAGGATGTGCATAGACTACAGACATCTGAATGCCAAAACGTGCAGAGATTCCTTCCCCCTCCCACGTATAGAAGAGGCACTGGATTCATTGAAAGGTGCCAAATACTTCTCTACCCTCGACCTGGCATCGGGATACAACCAGATTGCAGTGGACGAAGCCGACAAATACAAGACAGCGTTCATCACGCCGTTTGGGTTGTTTCAGTACGAACGTCTCCCTTTTGGCATGTCAGGAGCTCCTGCAACTTTCCAGCACTTCATGCAACGCCTTTTCAGTGAGAAGTTGTTTGAAATCCTCCTCATTTACCTGGACGACCTGTTGGTCTTCAGTGAAACATTTGAGGAACACCTTCAACACTTAGACTACGTGCTCACTACCATCGAGAAGAATGGACTGAAACTGAAGCCTTCAAAATGCCAGTTGTTCAGAGACGAGGTGCCATATCTGGGTCACATCATATCGGCAGAAGGTGTAGCAACAGATCCGGAGAAAGTCAAGGCTGTTGAGGAATGGCCAGCACCGGCCACAGTCAAGCAGCTGCAAGCTTTTCTTGGTCTCGCGGGGTACTACAGGCGATACATTGAAAGGTTTGCCCAGATCGCTGCGCCCTTGTGCAACGCCATGCATGCAGAGACCGTAACTCAGCAAGGAAAGAAGATGGTGGCGAGAAAGCTGGTTTGGACCGCCGACTGTGAGAAAGCATTCAACACCCTGAAGAAGCGACTGACATCAGCCCCTGTACTGACCTTCGCAGACTTCACAAAGCCTTTCATTCTGCATGTGGATGCCAGCAATGAAGGTCTGGGTGCAGTGCTGTCACGGGAAGTGGACCAGAAACTGCGAGTGGTTGCCTATGCCAGCAGAAGACTGAAGCCAACGGAGAAGGACATGCAAAACTACTCCAGTTGGAAACTTGAACTTCTGGCTTTGAAGTGGTCTGTAACCGAGAAGTTCAAAGACTACCTCCTGGGCTCAAAGTTCACAGTCTTCCAAACGGACACGAGCACGGAGCTCGTGCAACACAATCACATTCATTCCATCCGCTGACCATTCACTCATCCATTCACCTGCAACACATTCACATTCAACTGACCATTCGTTCATGCCACAGGCACATGCACTACATATGGGTAATGTAATACAAGGAAATCCATAGTTTTTGTGCATTGACACTTGAATGATGCACCTTCTTGCTAGACTGGACTTTGAATAAATTAAAATATGCATGCTTACACACTTACAAGTTGCCTTTTTTAGGATTAGGACTTTTTTTCTTTATTTGCTGAACCCAAACCAGGTCATCTTTATTTGAACTACATTGAGTTTAAGCTTGTGTGCACATATTTTAACTGCAATAGATTACAGTGTTGTTGTTTTTTAATTATTATTATTATTGGTAAAGATTAGGACTGTGCATCTTATATCTTTGGTGGTTTTTGCTGTTCTTGTTTTTGCAGGGTTTTTTGTTTTTGTTTTTTCTTTTGGTTCATTTTTTTTTAATACATTGTGCCTGGATTAATGGTGATGCTTCAATCATTGTCTTTGAGAGGTTCATTGACACCATGTATGATTTGTCTTTCTTTCTTTTTTCACATTTTTTTTTTTTTTTTTTTGGCTGTTGTTTTGTTTTGCTTTTCCACTGAAAACAATAAGCTTTATCAAAACATGTTTTGTTTTACATGGTCATATTAAAATCAGAATTGTTTTTAACCTTTTGTGTTTAGATCTTATCAATAACATGTTTTGTCCAACTTATCAAGTGAAGGCTAAGAGATTTTGTTTTAAAATGCCCGTTTGGTATGGCTCAGAAAATGATCCCCCCCCCCCCCCCCACCTTCCCCATCAGTGCTTTAAATGTCCTCACATGTATGGTGCATTTTCATGTCACCTGATCTGAGGCAAAACACCAGAAAGGCTTTGAGTATGGACAAAGCTTGCTGTGGCACTTGATGGTGTTTTCTGTGTCCAAGGATTCAGCATGTCATCACTGAATTAGAGACTTGGTTTCTAAACTGAACATAAAATTATCAGAGCATGCTCAAACATAAAACCTCAGTTGTCAGTTCTCTCTCTCCCTCTCTCTCTCTCTCTCTCTCTCTCTCTCTCTCTCTCTCAGTTGTCAGTTCTCTCTCTCTCTCTCTCTCTCTCTCTCTCTCTCTCTCTCTCTCTCTCTCTCTCTCTCTCTCTCTCTCTCTCTCACCCATTGAGAAAAACATACATTTGGGGGAAGGCTAATGAGTAATATGCCATGACTATGATTTGCCTTTCAGGAGCGCTACACAGTGACGCGGCTAAGCCTGCATCCCTCACTCCCCCAGTTTCTGGCGCAGACACAGGCAGGTTATGCAGCTGTCTTCTCAACGCAACGGCCATACAAGATGAACAAAAATAAACGCTTTGAAGGCCACAAGGTAGGTCAGGTTTTCCCCACAGTCATGAACAACTGCTGTGGCGTTTTGTATTTTGGGGTTGTCAATGTGCAGCCACAGTATCAACTCAATTGATGGCTTTCAATTAAGGCTGATTCTTTGCAATAGAGTAAGAAGTAAGACAGCAGTTGTCTCCAGCAGTTAGGACCCGGAAGTCTGTGAACCCAAGATGACAGCATTGTTGGGCAGTTCAGCAAAGCTGGTTTGCCCAAGTGAATGCCCTTTGTAATATTTCGCGCAAGAAGTCGCGAGAGGTCGCAGCATCACTTCCAGGCCAATTTCTTAGCAGGCATTGCTTTACTCTGTATATAACAATGGAAGTAGAATTGCGAAGCAATACAAATGCTGCCACTGTTGCAGTTGCAAAAAGTACATGGGAAAGGTGATGGAGGGTGGAAAAAAGTGTCTTTACATTGTTTTTCAGCTGACCAGAAAATCGTGAGTATGTGGAAAAAATGCAGTTCGGGGGCATCCTGTAACACGCGCAACAAGTTGCTGCTGGTTGCCAGACACATTCTGACAACAGGCCTTCAAAAAAGCCTTTAAAGTTAGCAGTGTAAACTTTGCAAATTCACTGTCACCGCCTTCCATTTTGAAGGAAGTATGCACCAGAAGTAAAAGCGACCAAGGGATTTAAGCGATGCCGGGTACAAGGCAAGGGAGTTAACAGCCCCTCCTAAACCGCCCAGTAACTGCTTTTTCAAGTGAAAAAAAGAAAGAAAAAAAGTTTAATGTCTTCTCTGATGTGCTATTACTGCACATTTGAGAACATAGTCCATTCCATGAACACAAAGCACAAGGAATGAAAAACAGAACTAACTTGCTCACCAAAAAGCAAGCCAAAAACAAAACTGACAACTTGCAGGCTAAAAAAACAGCTTTTGGCCATTATCAGTAACAACAGTTTCTGTGTTCCTCTTTTTGGGAGGTAGTACACCTATTTTTCAAGAGTCATTGTGTATGTGACCATTTTCAGTTCCCCAGCCACTTGGGTAACCACATGCCACCTTCGCGGGTTTATGTAGTGTGTGCTGTATTTTTGTGTGTGTCTGAACATGGGTATCGCTGCCAATGTTTGAGTTTTCAGATATGCTCCGAGATGTTAATGCCTGCAATGGCACCCAGCAGCTGTACAAACACTATAATTTATAGTGAGTCTGCACTGAAAGTTGACTTGGGGAGAAAAATCTCTTGTGCCAGTGAGTCAAAGTTGTGTCAGCAGGTCACTGGACCTCATGCTCAACCACCTGAGCTATGTCCCTGCCTCATCCATATATATGTGTGTCAGTAGTGAGTATATATTTAAGACGTCTTGTGTGGGTTTCACTTGTTAAGTGAAAGTTTTGACTTGGAACTGTAGCTGTAACAAGATGTGGTAGCTCAACAGGCATCACAAGATGGGAACCTGCATATATTTAATCATGTCACGTTTTTTAACCACTTGCAGAGTGCTGGTTAGAACACATGGCTGTGACTGTCACTGTTTCAACACGGCACATCTCCGTCACAAGGCAAAAGGAGCCTTAACACCTCAGCCTTAAATCTTGTCTGCAGAGTGTGTTGCCCATGAGATAGGACATTAAGACAGAAACCCAAACATAATATAGGACATCAAGACAGAAACCCGAACATAATATATAAATATCTGGTTGCCCTTTGCAGAGTGCTGGTTACAGTGCGTGGCTGTGACTGGGAATGTTGCAACATGGCACTTCTCTGTCACAAGGGAGCCGTAACATCTAAAGTTACATCTGCTTGTTCCGTTTCCACTTGCAGAGTGTTGCCCATGACATAGGACAGTCTCTTCTGCAAGATGGAATGTTTCTGCAATGAGGCTGGGCCTTTAACATACTAAATCATTTCTTGCCTGCTTCTCATTTACAGCATGCTGGTTGCAAATACAACACATAACTGTGACTTGTCAGTGTTGCAAGATGGGGTGTGGTTACCCAAGTGGCTGGGGAATTGAAAATGGTCACCTTCACAATGACTCAAAAAATAGATGCACTACCCCCACTAAAAGAGGAACACAGAAGAAGATGCCATTACTGATAATGGCCAAAAGCTGCTGTTGTTTTTTCAGTCTGCAAGACAGAAATCCAAACATAATAATATGTCTGGTTGCCCTTTGCAGAGTGCTGGTATGGTTACAGCCTAGAACTCCCTGTTGCAAGATGTGGCACTGCTGTTAACATCGCAATTCACAGCAGTGCAAGACAGCAGCAGAGACCATAACATTAAAACGTCTTCAGCCAGGTCATGTCTGGAATCCATAAATGTGGAGAGTCCTTGATACAATATTGAATATCTCACCATCTCAGAATTATAACCAGAATATTTTCACAATTTTGCCTTGCCTGTTTTCTGTTTGCAGAGTTCTGGTTACAACATAGGGCTGTCACTGTCACAAGATGGAGGCCTGGTGTACAGTGGTTCATCGGATGGCAAACTTCACTGCTACAGTTTCAACAATTGCAAAAAGCTTCGAACTGTTGGTAGTGGAGAAGTGCTGCTTGATGTTGCTGCACACCCAGTGCTGCCATCTGTTGTTGCTGGGGCAACATGGGATGGGGATATTGTGCTTTTTCAGTAGGTGTGCTTGTCAAGGTTAGGATTTGTTTCTTTTAGTGTGACAGTTTCATTGTGATGGATGAGCAAGAGACATCCAACATGGGTGCCTACGCTGATGTATGATTTGGTATCAGTCGAAGCCACAGTTCATTGCATGCGCTTTACTGTTTTGTTGGTCTGATGTTCCTCAGTCCTTAATTAAGACGTGTGTACTTATGTTCGGTATCTTTTTGTTTTATCATGTAAATATGGTCTACCAAATTGTGTTCATGAAAATGTGACATACATTATATGTATCTGTGAACACAATGTTGTGTTACACACAAAACAAGAATTCAAATAAACAATGCAGCTCTTGACCAACGTATATGTGATGTGTGACATATATGTAACACTGCAAGTTTGTGTGTGTGTGTGTGTATGTGTGTGTGTGTGTGTACTGTTCAATGTTGGTGTATCATGATAGGAGCATGTTATGTGCATTATGTACTAGGACATGTTCTATGGTGTTTTGTGTGTAAACCATAACTTTAATATTGTTATTCGTAAACACAGTATTGTGTTACACACAAAACAATAATTCAAATAAACAATGCAGCTCTTGACCAAAGTATGTGTGGCATATATGTAACACTGCATGTGTGTGTGTGTGTGTGTGTGTGTGTGTGTGTGTGTGTGTGTGTGTGTGTGTGTGTGTACTGTTCAATGTTGGTGTACCAAGATAGGAGCATGTTATGTGCATTATGTGCTAGTACATGTTCTATGATGTTTTGTGTGTAAACCATAACTTTAAAATGTCTATAAAGGTGTGCATAATTTGCATACAACCAACAAATGAATTTTAGAGGAAGCAAACTTACAGAACACTCTCTCTCCCCTCCCCCTAACATCGTCACATGTTACATGCACACATTCTTTAAGATAGTCAAATCCTATTTTCATAATTAAGGTTTTTAATTTCACGATTTTCATCAAATGATCACAAGATTATTTACCATAAAAGTTACAATCTGTCCCTAATATTAATATGTCAACTTGACATCCAAGGACATTAAGCCCCACATCACCATCATCTAACCATTAAAAACAAAGCCCCACAAAATCTTTGAAAATTAGATTAGGACTCCCATAGCAACTATAAACATAAATAAAATGGATGCATGCACAAGTATGCATTGTATTATGCTGACATTAGTGATAATGTATTGCATTTCAGTCTTTAGCTGTAAACATTCATCCACAGCACATCACTTTTCAAGACAAACAAACAACCACATTTTTGTTTCAAATCACTGAATTGTCACAAATAAGAAACGGAATGAGGCCCAGAGCACTCATGCAGAATCAACACACAAGGGAGTTAATTAGCACTCAAAATACATAACACAAGTACAACAAGACCTGAGTTGCCTATGGTAACTCTTGCCTATGGCATGCATGTACCTCTTTGAGGATGTATGGAGTTTATGTACCTTGCCAGGTGAGAGTTACCATAGGTAACTTGGGTCTTCGTTGCTGTACTTACGTTACGTACTGATTCAAATCACTGAAACCAGTGAAAGTTGAAATCAGAGTCGTCAACCACTCTGTGCTTCTCAGATCCTCTCCGTCTTCATACACTCTGTGTTTCTCGAATCTTCTCCATCTTCAAAGGAAGAAGTGTTGACAGTTCCTCACACAGCGATAGTTCCTTGTCCACCTCAGCCTTAGCCTCGGGGTGGCGCTGGCAGTAGTCCACCACAAATTTGTAGCACTCCAGCGACCGCTTCATGCATGTCAGGCGCTCGCTGACCTCCGGGCTCAGCAGTTTTCCCCACAGGCGCCCGCAGCAGAACATGGCAACCAGAGCCGGTCGGGTGTTTCCGTCAGGGAATGTTTCGGGGAGGTCCGGCTTCCCGCCTTTCAGCGTGTCCAGGTAGGCCTCGTACTGCTTGATGCTCTGCTGGGCCAGGCTGTTGATTTTGCGCACAGCATGAGGTGTGGGCGGGACCGACTCGAGCTCCAGCATAGCCAGCTTGATGTCCAGCATGCTGCTGTAGGTCTCGGCCACCTCAAAGATAAGCTGGCGGCACACCAGCAGGTAGTGCTGGAGGCTGACCTCATTCAGCAGGGCGACCAGCATGTCCACCCGCCGCTTGTGCATGCGGCACTGCCGCTCCATGTCCAGCTCAAAGAAGGCCAGCAGCTTGAAAGCCTTGCTGTGGTCCTGGGTCAGTTCGATGTAATCAGTGCAGTGCCCATCCAGCTGATATACCTGTTTGGCATAGGCAATTCCCTCCTGGATGAAGAGAAACACCTGACGCGCCTCCTCAAACGTTTTCACCAGTTTGTCCGTCACCTTTTCCTCGTAAGAGGTGACCTCCAGGTTGAAGGGCTCGAAGGACTTTTCGCCATTGGATCCCTCCTCTGCTTTGTCCTGCTCAGATTTGGATGTCTTATCGTAGTTGTGGTCAGCAGTGGATGCAGTGTCTTGGTCTGATTTCTCTGCCATACCATGGTCTTCATCAAACGTATTGACTTCCTCCAGCATCTTGTCTCTCGACACCTCCAGCAGTTGCAGGCCATATTTGACCCAGCATCTGTGAATGTCAGCATCCTTGTAGTCCCAGTTCTCCTTGGCTTCCTCAGACACTTCTCTGTTTGGTCGGGTCTCTTCAAAGATGACGGAGGAGCTTGCCAGGCAATGACGTGCCAGTGGAAATTTTTCTTGGGTGATGTAAACCTAAAAAGAAGAAAAAAAGTTTTCAATAAAACAGCACATCTGTTTATTAAATTACATTGTGATTGAACTGATAGTGAAATGATACTGAAAGCACCCCATGCAAAGGAGTATTCCTGATGGATGACTATATAGTGACAGTAATTACTAATATTGTGTAATAACCTGTGTAAGACTAAGACCCAAGGATTGGATAGACTGACAGAGCCACTGACAAACCTAACGACAGACTTTGTGTTCAGTGGGAACTGGGATCAAGGGGCCCCATGTACTGATGTAGTGGACAGCAGCAGGGTCTTTGAGAGGGCATGCCACGAGTCTGTGGCCAGTGGATGTGTTGGACTGACACAAAAGTAAGACTAAGATGAGCATGCAGGGAGTTTGTGGGTGGGTCAAAGTAAGAATACTAAGAGTAAGTTTAATACAAAAGTGAAAGGGGTGCACAAGCCGCAAGGGATCATGCTGGAAGTTTGTGGGTAGGTCAGAGTAAGAGTACAAAGTAATACAAAAGTAAGAGAAGTGCACAAGGCCAAGGGAGCATGCAGGGAGTTTGTGGGTAGGTCCGAGCAAGAGTACAAAGTAATACAAAAGTAAGGAGTGCACATGGGACTGGAGTCAAGAGTTATACCGAGTGAGCATCCCCCCAAGAGCAGACTGCCACTACACCCTTCCACCAACGCTCAGGCTGTGTGGACTCTCTGATGTTGAGGGCTTTGACTTTGAGTTCAAATGATCAGAACTGCTTCAGGCAAGGAACAGGGCCAGAACACCAAGAGAAAGATCACCATGAGAGCATGGCATTTTAGGCTACAAAAGCTCAGACTCTTTTATGCAGTGATTGATGAGGATGATAACAAACGGTATGATGCTATGAAGGTCCAGTTCAGTTGGACTCTTTGAGATCACTTGACAGGGCCACAGACCATGCTGTCATAAAATTTCATCCTGATGGTTTCTTAAAAAAAAAAATTAAAAAAATGCAATGCTCTTGACACAACTGTTGTTATTTTGCTACTCAAGGTCTATTACTGTATTAGTGTTAATCAACTTAATGCCAGCCTGGACAAACTGTTTTTTGCTTGTTTGTTTGTTTGAACAAACAAAATACTTCTGGTGACTGCAAACAGTACAATTTCTCTTTCATGTATTTATACAAAGTTTCTATGACCAGAAAATTCCCAGAAGGGTAATCTGACAATTCTACATAGCAGCTGTTTCAGTGTTTGGCATGAGACCACACTTAAGTTACTTTTAAAAGCTAAATAACACTAACAGTAACTTTTTCTTTCTTTTCATTACACCACTATATAGGACTCTGCAGAAGCCAAAAGTGCAGCAAAATCTCCAAGCAGTTTTCCGCTCATTGGCAGGTGGCTTCCTAACACAACAAAGAAGAAGAACCCAGCAGATCAATAAAACATTAACCTGGGATAATGTTGCAGCATTGAGGGCCCAGTCTGTCGCATCATAGTCATGAGAATCCAGCTGCCTGCGCAGAGTTGTGTGACAGTACTTTGCAGAGGCATCACTATCTCCCAGTTTTGCCATCACCTGTGCCATGTAATACAAAGTATGTGTATACGTCGCTTCAAATTTGTTTGACCTATTACGAAGAAGTTCACTTTCATCTTCTTCAGGCTTCAGGAAGAATTCGTCAGCTCGTTTGGGTGCATCGCCAACGTTCTTCTTGTATTCATGAAAAAGTTCTTCTGCTTGATCTAAGTATTTCTTGGCTTTTTCATGCCGGTTGCGAGCACACCACAGAACACCGAGGTGGTTTAGTGCATGCAAATAGATGCATATTGCTCCCTCTTCCATCTTCAGCTCCTCAAGACTTTTCAGCACTCTTGACAAATATTCCTCTCCTGTGCTGGTTTCATCAGTGTCGGTGAAGTTGCAACCAAGATGCAGATCCAAGGAAGCCAGGGCAAACAGCAAATCCTTGTTGTTTGAGTCATCATCGTAGAAATCACTCAATTTAGCCCGAAGATCCGTTAAGAGTTCTCGAGCTTCATACAGTGATTTGTAAGGCTGGTCATCTGGATCATCTTTCGAAGCTACCTTACTTAAATAATTAGCCTTCTTGAACAATTCATAGCCTTCATTTTCCAGAAAGCTTGAAACAGCAGCCATATTGATGCGCAACAGTGCAGTAATGAACAAAGTCTGAAGATTTAATTAGTAATAATGATATTTTCTAAATTACAAAAATCATCCGAAAGAAAGCTGAGTCAACAAGTCAATGTTTGTTTATACCTCGTTCAATCTTTATCTTTTTTTATGCATAAAATCTTCTTTTTTTAAGCCCTGAAAAAAACCGTGATCGAATTTACTGCGGAGATAAATTCCTCGGTGGCGACTGCAAAACATCCGGTAATGTAGAACGTGCTACGCTTTGCAGACAAAACTGCTCCAGCCATTATACCCTAGTTGTGTTCTTGTAATTTGTAATTTGTGACAAAGCAAATCTGAAATAACGACTGTGAGTGTCAAATGATTTGCTGATTCTATTCCAGCTTTACTAAACTGAATATTTTTCTTGCAGACAAGCGTTCAAGATGGATGGGAACTTGTGGGATCTGGCAATTCATCAGGCTAAGCTAACTAAAGGTATCATGACTGACTGTTACTAACCGATATGTGAAACGGCCCAATATGTGCCGGTGCAGTCGCCTGAGATCTTATGCTGGCACGCCGAATCATAACCCCAAGATGCAGTTCAGATGTCCCCCACCCTTGGCACCTTCAAGTCGAAGGTGTTGTCCCCCTCCCAATAAATTCCAAAACTCTTCTCTTTTTTCCCCCTTCTTTTCTTTCTGCCTATATATGATCTCATATCGGGTGTACCAATACAAGATTTTATATTCGCACTTGCATCAGTATATATATCAGGCCATTTCACATATAATATTGGTTCATGGCAATTTTTATTTGTACCAACAAATCATCTCATGGCCAATATTACTCATTGCTATACCAGTAGCCAAATCATGCAGACATTGCTAAAAAATAAAAAATAAAAAAGAGGAAAAAATAAAAGTGCAGTGTGTGGTATTGTTGTTTTAGTTGCACATCCTGAATCAGCTACATACTAACGTAGTCAAATATTTGGACATTACATCAGCATGCGCAGGGGTAGTTGTAGTATTTAATAATTTATTAATTATAGCAGTTCATATTTTTTTGGTATCATATTAAGTCTGCCTATGAACTGTACAGCATGACAAAATGCATATTTTATTTATCTGCATTTTGTTGCAGAGGAAGGACAGTCAAGAGAAGATTCAGCTGTGTTTCTGCTAGGCAGCAAAAATGCTGTAAGTATGAGAAAATGACCAGTCGTGAAGCTGGTCAACTTAAGCCATTCGCTGGTAACCCTCTTCCTTTCAGTGACAGTGTGTGAGGCCTCATTCTGAAGTCAGTGTTTCCATGAGTTCTAATTTTTATTCATCATCATGATGTAGCAAGATTATTTTTTATTTTTTTTACATTAAGGTTGTCAATGTGCATTTTTATGCATCACACCATCTCATGCAAAATCATCAGGCCTTGGATTCTTGGGATAGAAAACAAACAAAAAAATAGCTGATTGACACTATCACCATTTGACAGCCCATTGATAATAAAGTTTATCTGTTGCAAACAAAAAAATAGCTGATTGACACTATCACCATTTGACAGCCCGTTGATAATAAAGTTTATCTGTTGCAAACTGCTGGCATTAATGTTGAAATTGCCTGCATGTGGCTGTGTTGTAATCCATGCGTCATTAGAGGTTTGAAAATTTGGGACTACAGAACCTTGGCATAATGTAATGCACAGTGTGTGAAAAGATCAACTTTTTCAAGCGCTAATTAACTCACTTGTTTGCGTGTGTGTGTGTGGGCATGCATGTGTGTGGGTAACTTAAGGCTGTCTTTAACTACAAAAGAACTAACAGAGGATGATTTGTTGTTTTTCCAAAAAGGTTATTCTGTGTATATTTATTATGCTTTCCTTTTCTTCTTCAGGGCAAAACATCCATCATTCTAAGATTCCTAGACAGGTATGATTTTATGTGTGTAGATTATGCTGTGTACTTGTATTAATGCAAACATTAACACTATGCAGTATGCATCACAATTCACATGATATATATATATATATGTCTGTATAAACACAGGTTCAAGTCCCAGGTACGGCAAGGGATTTTTCTCCCAGAGTCAGCTTTCAGTGCAGACTCTCATACAGTGTCCCTACAGCCCCCATGTGCAGTCACATGCATCAACATCTGTGTGCACATTAAAAATCCCAGACACTGGCACAGTGGCAGCCATACCATTGTTGAACACACAAAAATACTACACACACTTAGGATTGGGTAGCGCTGCTCTTGCAGTTGCAGTACCTTACACAGGTAAGGTGACCCAAGTTTCCCCACAAGAGACAAAGAAGTACTAGATAAAAGGAAAGAAATGATAATGTTTTGTTTGGATTATTTACTCTTTAAGTTTTTTTGTTTTTGTTTTTTAACTTCTTTTTCTGTTGTTTTGTGGGGGTGGGGGGGGGGATTTTGTTTTTAACCAAAAAGGCAGTAAGCAAAATATTTGACTTTCAGAGCTGACAGAATAACTTTGAAATGAAAGGGTTCCACAGCCATTCTTCACATTGTCAGCATTGTGCTGTAAGTTGCGTAACAAGTGCTCACACTGTGTGTTTCTGCTGTTTCAGAGATGAAGCTCCCAAACCAACTGTTGCCCTTGAATACACATTTGGCCGAAGAGCAAAGGGACACAATGTGGTCAGTTTTTGTTAGGACATTATGAATACCTAGCCTTGTTTTCCTATAGCTGTACATACATTTTTACATGGCAGTTATCCATATCACGGCAGCCTGTTCGGTGGTTTGTGATGATCTTGACATTACGTTGGGGGTTTTAGTGCATGAGTGATTTGAACCAGGTTACTGAAAATAACACTTGAAGTCAGTTTTCAGCTGTCCAAAAGGCAGGATAGACTGCATGCATGTATTCATTATGAACATTAAGTTAAGATGTGGGTGTGTCTGTGTACATTGAGGAACACTGTTGCACATGCCAGTCATCACCAGGCTGTGGCTGAATATCGTTTCTGTGTTAAAAGACCACAAACTCCACCGCCCCCTTCCCCTCCCTCCCCCAGCTGAAAGAAGAAAACATCAAGGACTCATTTTTATGTGTCAGGAAGCAAGTAGGCAGATTCCTGAGGCTGTTCCATCTGACAGCTACTTTGTACCACTGGAAAAACAAAACAAATAAGGCCGAAAAGGTCAGAAGATGTCCAGACAACAAACCTTGTAGATCAGTCAGAAAGAGAGAGCACTCACTGCTATGATGTAGAAACCACTAAGACAGCCATATTCAGAAACAAGCTTTTTTTCATGACCAGTTGTAGTCTGGAACAACCTGGAGGACCGCACAGTCTGCAGTTCAATTCTTGATTGTGTGTTAATGTATAAGATCAAACAACAGTTTTAATTTTCCCTCTGGGATGAATAAAGTTTATTGTTATTGTCTGTGCTGAAACATTTGAGAGATTTGGATCTTCTCTCCTGTCCTCCCCAGTCTAACAAGTAACTGACAATTAAAAAATAAAGATTGAGTGCTCTTCCCATTGGTTTTCGTACCAAAACTGGGCATTGCCAATGTAAGTTTATCGAGATCAAGATCAAGAGTTTTAATCTCAACAACAGAACTGCATGCTTAAACTTTTGTGAATGTTGTGTAAATTGCAAATTCTCCAGGCATACCAGTTTTGCTTGTCTTTGGGGTTTTTCTTAGTTACAACTCTTGATCTTGATCTCGATAAACTTACATTGGCAATGCCCAGTTTTGGTACAAAACCCAATGGGAAGAGCACTCAATCTTTATTTTTTAATTGTCAGTTACTTGTAATTATGTATCAGCAAATTGTTACTTTTTATTTACTTTAAAAAAAAAAATGCACACATTATGCGCACACACAGGCATGCATGCACACACACACACACACACACACACACACACACACACACACACACACACACACGCACACACAAATATATATTATACAGTCAACTAGTTTTACCGTATAATCTGGACTTTGAAATAGTAAAGTGAGAAAAAAATCATTTTACAATAAGATTATGGATAAGTTAGTCACTGTTTTTTCCTTTTCTTAAAAGCATATATATATATATATACAGTATACTGTATATATACATTACTAATGTTTCAATGTCTGTTGTGATATAGATTGACAAGAAACAAAAAAAATTGTAAAATGGATTTTTTTTTTTTTTAAACTTTGAAGTACATGGCACAGTATTACGAATTGCAAACAATCTGAAAGTAAAGTGTTCCTATCCACTGTGTATTTCCAGATTTCTTGTTTTTACTTTGAAATACATGGCAAAGCAGTATAATTGTAAACAGTCTAAAAACTATGAACTGCTCATATCCACTTACACTGTGTATTTCCAAATTTCCTACATTTTGAGAAAGTTGTATTTTTGTTCAGTATGGTTTGTCGGAAATTTGCCAGATGCATTTATTATGTTTATTCCGAGTTCCTGAATTACATTAATATTTTCTTCTGTTTTCTTCTCATCGTTGCTGTACCTCTTCATCTCGTGTACCTTGTTAATTGTTGGGTGAGATTATTTGTCATATCGTTTTCACTTTCTCGCCAGTCTCATATATACAGTTCTTTCCTTTTAGTTTGGGTCTTGGCTTCTTTTCTTCTGCTTCTTCTTCTTCTTCTTCCTCTGTAAACATTATTTTTGTCATTTTCTCCGCCATGTGAGTGTATTTTGGAAGCTTTTGATGTGGTTTATTTTGTCGCAAACTGCTTTGTATCTCACGTAGTTTTTCTTGCTATTTCTGTGATAAGTATTTTGTTGTTTTAAAAACAAACACAAAACATTAAAGCTGTGCTGGTTTTGTTTAGTTTTTTTCAATGCATTTTCTTCAAGGGTAAAAGCTGGTCCTCTGGAATCCTGCTTTTGAAATTGGTAACTCAGAAAATTCAGGATTGTTTTGTTTGACCACTTATGGCAGAATTATGCCTGCTGTTGTCTGTTTGCTCAAAATGATATCACTCTCTCTTATTGATGACTGGTTGTCATGCTTTGCATCACCAGTTTTCTGTGATAAATCCTGTTACTAACTAACTAGCTGTGATAAAATGCTGGGAAATGGCTCTGTATTGCCAGTCCTACAATATTTCAACCACAACAAAATACTTAGTTTTTATCATTTTTGCCCCTAGACCAGTGTATGGGTGCTGCAGTTACTTGATTGTCAGAACAGGACTCTCCATTTGGACAGTTTTTACCCTTGAGCATAGCAGGAGGTGGGCATGTTTTCTTTCCAAAAAACGGTCCCCCCAGTTAGTTTTTTTTTTCTTTTTTTTTTTTTTTCTTTCTTTTTTTTTTTTGCTTGCTTTTTTCTGTGGGAGAGGTTGTATAGTGTTTTATCATTTGTTTTTCTTGTTTGGCATATAATTCTAGAGAGCTGTCAGGCCTGCTAATATGTTTTTGTTTGTTTTTTCTTTTCTGTTCCTGGAATTTTTGTCAACTGAATCTTTGTTTTTCCATGTTGTTGATTTTTGTTGTTGTTGTTTTTGTTTTTTCTTTGCTTGCTGTTTGTAATGGTTGTAGGAGCTGGAGAATTAGAAGCTGTTTTGCTGCTTGCTTGGTATATTGCAATCTAGTCACAAGTTGGGAATGTACTTGTAGAGCACTGGTAGTTAACATGTTTTTTGTGTTTTGATGAGCAGTGAGTGTGTGTGTGTGTGTGTGTGTGTGTGTGTGTGTGTGTGTGTGTGTGTGTGTGTGTGTGTGTGTGTGTGTGTTGTTCTTGTGGTTGCTCTTTCATGATTGTTGTTATTGTTGCTTTGGGATGAGGGGTATCGTTATTTTATACCCTCCATATCCACATATCCGAATCGCAGGGGTGGGGGTATATTGTTGGAGAGAGAGGGTTGCGTTAAACAGCTTCGTAAATGAACTCACCTTCAAACCATGATTTGTTCAATGCACAAGGCATCATTTCAAAATCAAAACATATTCTGAGAAGGCTAGTTTCTTTAAATGTGTGATGAGTGTAATACATGAAGGTTTGGTATTTATAAACTTACTATGATGAGTCTGTGTGCATGTGTGTGTGTGTGCATGTGTGTGTGCATGCATGCGTATGTCTGTGTGCTCGCGTATGCACACGCATGTATGTGTGTGTGTGTGTGAGTGATGGACAGACAGAATATTCTGATTTTGTATACATTGTGATTTATTCTATATATATATACTGTTTACCAGTATATTAGTTAAATAGATATAATTTTTCAGGCAGTTCAACCCACTGTAGTCTCATTTTGTCAGCATAATGTCATGTGCTGTTTGCTTTCCTCCTCTCAAGTTTGTGTGTATGCATGTGTTTTGCTGATGATTCACACAGGCACCCAAATGGCCAAGTGGCAATTGTCTGACTGTAGCTCTTGGAGCAGTACCTCACCTTGGCTGGCTCTGTTTGACAGGCAAAGGATGTGGGACACATCTGGGAGCTGGGGGGAGGCACCTGGCTGTCCAAACTCATCGACATACCCATCAACCCAGAGACCATCAAGTGAGCGCCGGGGAGGAGTGCAGAGGGTTGGGATCGAGGGTGTAATGTCAGTGTGTTTGTGTGTAAGAGTCATACCTGTCGACCCATATAGTTTACCAGTATAAAGTACAGTTTTTTTCATGGGGGGGGAGGGGTATGGCCATATTGGAAAATGAATCCAGGAAAACATAATTTTCATGAGATTTCGTTCATGTTTTAAACTGAGCAGAAAGATTGAAAAACTGTCGAACAAGCAGCCGACACACACCGTCGCCAAATGCACACTCACAATAGGCTAAAAAATCTTGTCGGAAGTGAGATTTGAAGTCACATGTGTATCTGACACAACATTGCTTCTTCCTTCCACTGCCACACGTGCCTGCTGGAATTCAAAATGCCACTGTCACCAGCAAAAAAGCAAAAGACCCCGGCCTGTGTAAGCCATGATAAGGGAAATACAGGTTCACAAACTCTGGACTAAGGGTTACTCCCAAAAGGGGTTGACAGCTATGAAGAGTGAGTTGGGATAAAGGGTGTAATGTCAGTGTGTTTGTGTGTAAGAGTGAGCTGGGATAGAGAGTGTAATCTCAGTGTGTTTGTGTGCAAGAGTGAGTTGGGATAGGGGGTGTAATGTCAGTGTGTAAGAGAGAGCTGAGATAGAGGGTGTAATGTCAGTGTGTGTGTGGGTGAGAGAGAGAGAGTTAGGGGTGTGTTGGCAGCCCATTGGCAGTACTTCAGGCTTCAGAGACTGAGCTCCCTGCCCTATGTAATGATAATGACAATAATGGGTACTCAAAGTGCCTAATCCGCACAGGCCCTAAGCACTGACACAGTCATTAAATGTACATGTTTCAAGATTCAATGCATACAAAACACACACACACAATAATGACAACACACAGAACACACACATACACATCTAATTATGTCGCTGTCAACCAATGAAGACTCACACACACACACACACACACACACACACACACACACACACACACACACACACACACACACACACACACACACATTAACGACAACAACACACACCCAAACAAACAAAATGTTACGTTTCTGTCAACTAATGTCAGTGAAGACTCTTATCTCAAGTGCTGTCCCTTTGGCACACTGCACTGTTTCCAGTCGTGAACCTGTCCCAGCCCCAGGAGCTGTGGTTCACGCTGGTGTGGCTGCTACAGGCCTGGGCAAGCTATGTTGCTGTCAGTCATCATTGCTGCTTTCTCTCTTTCTCAGGCACATCACACTGGTCCTATTCCTGGACCTGTCTCAGCCTCAGAAGATGTGGTTTACGCTTGGAGTCACTGCTATATTGCTACTTTCTCCCTTTTTCAGGCACACAACGCTATTCCTGGTCCTAGGTCTCTCCTGGCGCAGGAGCTGTGGTTGACTCTTGGAGTCACTGCTACATTGCTGCTTTCTCCCTTTCTCAGGCACACATCGCTATTCCTGGTCCTAGGTCTGCCCCTGTGCAGGAGCTGTGGTTGACTCTTGGAGTCACTGCTACATTGCTGCTTTATTCCTTTCTCAGGCACACAATGCTATTCCTGGTCCTGGATCTGTCCCAGCCGCAGGAGCTGTGGTTCACACTTGGAGTCACTGCTACTTTGCTGCTTTATCCCTTTCTCAGGCACACAATGCTATTCCTGGTCCTGGATCTGTCCCAGATGCAGGAGCTGTGGTTCATGCCTGGAGTCACTGCTACATTGCTGCTTTCTCCCTTTCTCAGTCACACAACGCTATTCTTGGTCCTAGGTCTGTCCCAGCGCAGGAGCTGTGGTTGACTGTTAGAGTCACTGCTACATTACTGCTTTATCCCTTTCGCAGGCACATGACGCTATTCCTGGTCCATCTGTCCCAGTGCAGGAGCTGTGGTTGACTCTTGGAGTCACTGCTACATTGCTGCTTTATCCCTTTCTCAGGCACACTACGCTATTCCTGGTCCTGGATCTGTCCCAGCCGCAGGAGCTGTGGTTCACGCTTGAGTCGCTGCTACAGACAGCCAAGTCACGAGTGGAGGGCGTCATCGCTGACATGAAATCCACTGACCCTGACATCAAACAGAAGCTGCAGAAAGCAGCGTGGGAGAGGGTGGGAGAAGAAAACCCGGTAAAGTGTGGCGATTTTATTGTCCAGAACAATTTTGATTTGAATACAGTGCAACCCCTGTTCAGATAAATATCACCCTGAAACTCATGACACAAAAGTGGTCTTAGAAGAGGGGCGGTCCTTGATGAGGGGTTCATTTCCACGGACATGTGAAGGGAAAGGTTTCAGAGAAGAGTGGCCTTTAAAGTGAAATGCTCTCTCACCAGGGTGCTCTTTTTCACCAGGTGTTCTGCTGTATTTGCTAGACTGTCTGACACCTGTGTCTGTGTCTGTGCATGTGCTGTTAGTGTTATTTTAAAGTGCACTATGCTCCCACCTTGTGTGGTAGGTGGTAGAAATTCCCTTTATTGTTATTATTATTCAACAGCCAGTAAAAAGGCATCAGCACAGCAGTTTTTAGTGTAGTACAGCATCCTGCGAAACAGTTCCAGTTTCCTCCAATTTCCAACTTTTCTTCAGCATTTTCCATATACAGGGTTCCATTGATGCTTAGTATCTGCATTGCATCCTAGGAGGAAAGTTGACATGTTGTCCATTGTGCCGTGCAGGACAAGAGCATGATGGACCCCTTCCTGATGCCGCTGGTCATCGTGGGATCCAAGTACGACTTTTTTCAGGTTTGTCTTTTTGTCTGCACATCAGGTTTGTCTTTTTGTCTGCTTCATCTGCAGTATGCTTGAGCCGAAATGTTAACCACTATAGGAAGTAAGGAGTGCAATGCATTTCATGTTTTCATCAAATAATGTTGAGGTAACAATTTCAAAAAGTCAGTAATGATTTGTGAAATCACTGACAGTGTGGACGACCCTTTTGAGGGATATTTTCCATTCAGTGTCAAATGGCTTGAGGTATTAGTTTCTGACAGCTGTTCCCAAGATGTACCTGTTGCTGGTGGTTCTAGTTCTTGCTTGTTGGCATTTTGATTGAGCTTTTTTGGTTTGTTTGTTTGTTTTTAGTATGGCAATTTTATATATATATGCTCACGGCTAACAGAAACTAAAAATCATTGCTGAGATTAATTGTTTGCACTTAAGGGGAAAAAAGGGTTAAAAAAACAGGCAGTTACTTGAAACCTTGAAGATTAAGTATGGTTTGTTACTGTGATGTGCATTGTTTCAGGACTTTGACTCAGAGAAGCGCAAGGTGATTTGCAAGACATTACGCTTTGTGGCTCACATCTATGGTGCTTCCCTTCAGGTAGGTTTTGAAAAAGAAAAGATGGTGTGGTTGTAAGTCTGTTTCAAAGTGTGGTGTGGTTGTAAATCTGTTCATCTGTTTCAAATCAAACGTTGAAGTTACAGCCATATATTATCTTACTTTTGGATCTGTCTGCAGGTTATACATTTTTAGATTTTTTGGAAATTGTGAAATCAAACAGTGTGTGATGATTTGCTTTTCACTTTAACATTTTTTAATATCAACCCTGCAGTTGCAGCCAGTATTTGTAACACTTCATCTGTCAGCTGATATGGAACAAGTCCGTTGGTACATCTGTAGGGTTAATAAAAAAGTTCACTTTTGTACAAGTGAACATTAGTGTGGTATATCTGTAGGGACCCCCCCCCCCCACACACACACACACACACACACACACACACACACAAAGCAATCATTTTTATACAAGAGAACATTGATCTTTATAAACCCAGCAATCTGTGATGTAAACTGGTGATTATAATAAAGGATCATCATCCTTAAGAGTGGTTACAGAGAGAGCATTGTTAGTTGGGATTTTTATTTTTAATACAGATCAGTTAGTTTGATAACAGAGAGGTTGTGTTGTTATTTTTTTTTATGTGTTGGTCAGTGTGATGAGCAAACAACAACAGTGTGGGTATTTGCAGAAAGTGTGCGTTGCTAGTTTTTCAGCACCAAGCAGGAACAGCTGGTGTCCAGAATGAGGGCACTGATTAGCCATCACCTGTTTGGCACCACAGCCAGGTAATGGAATCAGTGATCATTATCATAGGAAACCTTTATCATGCAGGCATGCGTGAAAGGTGCACAGTTTTATACTGAAATTTGTATGTTGGGACTGCTGAATACTAATATGTGTATTGCTGAACTGCTGACTACTGAAATCTCTGATGTGGGACTGGTGAATACTGACATCTGTACTGCAGGACTGCTGAATACTGAAATATGTATTGTGGAACTGTTGACTACTAAAATCTCTGATGTGGGACTGGTGAATGCTGACATCTGTACTGCAGGACTGCTAGGTAGGTAGTGTTGCTTTATGTCCTCAAATGTCAGTTGACGTATTAGGGACAAGCTGAGACCAATGCCAAAGCATGGTTCAATATAGCTTTACGTCCATGGAAACCAGAAGGCTCGTTATGACGGACAGCCCAGGGCGGCCACCTCGACTCTCACACAGCTCCTGAACTATGAGCAGGACTGCTGAATACTGAAATATATATATAATGGAATAGCTGACTACTGAAATCTCTGGTGTGGGACTGGTGAATATTTGACATCTGTATTGTGGCACTGGTGAATACTGACATCTGTATTCTGAGGCTGGTGAATACTGACATCTGTATTGTGGCACTGGTGAATACTGACATCTGTACTGTGGAACTGGTGAATACTGACATATATATTGTGGGACTGCTGAATACTGACATCTGTATTATGGGACTGCTGAATACTGACATCTGTATTGTGGGACTGGTGAATACTAACATCTGTACTGTGGAACTGGTGAATTATGACATGTTTATTGTGGGTGAATACTGCAGTCTGTGTTGTGGAACTGCTGATGGGGATTTTGATGCATGTGGATTGTTGTTCTTCATTCCTCTCCTATTCCTCAGGTTCACTCAGATCAAAGTGAGCTGATGCAGGTGCAAGCTTTTTTCCTGCTTTTAAAGGTACATTATTATACACAACTGCAGCATTTCACATGGTTCAAACTTATGGGGACAGCAGTGACTGTTAAACCACATCCCTCCCCCCCCCCTCCAAATTCAGAATGCAACTCAGCCTGAACTGTGGGGGACACTGCACGTAATATATTTTGATGTATATGCAGGAAAACAGTTGCACAGGCAAAATCTCATCTAGCTGTGGGTGAGATAAAAGCTGTAGCAAGGGAACAGCAGCAAACAGTGGGTTTTTTGTTTCTGTTACAGCAAAAGCATGCAGACGGAACCTAACAAACCACTGATGGTGCCAGCCGGCCTGGATTCCATACAGCAGATAGGTCAGTGTCTTTGGGGGCTTCAGCTGCATGCACTTCAAGCTTCTTCTTTTTTTTTCTCCTCTGTTTTTATTTCATGACACATCATTGTCATGCTAACATTCTTCCAAGCACTGGACACTGAAACAACAAAAACAGCCCAATCAAAAGAAGATACATATCCTGCATGTCATTTTTCACTGTTTAACTGTTGTTAAAGTGTTGTTTTGTAGCTGGAAAAAGGGGCTTACCCAGAAAATTTGCATGTTGTGTTTTGTCACAATAAACAGCTTTCCATTTTGACCTGTTATGTGTTTGGATCTTCTTCTTTTCTGTTTGTGTCCTACTTGCCTTCTTCTCAACCTGTGCTTAAAGGGGAACCAAAACAAAGAAGCACCATAGGAATAGAATAAAAAATATACACACAGCAATTGTTTACTCGATTTTTTTGTCCTGTGTGTTAAAAATCAACGTTTGAAAGTCACTAAAAACATGACCATAGGAGCTGCCATTTTGTGCCCAGCAGTCTGTATCAGTGATGTCATTGAATAAGGCTGGCATTTGTGGCAAAAAACATGTTGCAATCCAGCCTTTATCTGCTCTTCTTAGGTAAAGAGCAAACCGATGCGGTTGCAATCTCATAAGCCCAAATTCAGGGGGAGTACTTATTCCATATGAATGTCGACAGAATAACCACATGAAGAATGCAGATGCGTATATTTGCACATTTTCTGTGTTTTTTTCAGCCTGATTGACTGGGTGACTGGGGAAAAACAAGTTATTTCTGTGTTTTGGGCATATTTGGTTTGTTTCCCCTTTAAAATGAGATTCTGCTTAAGATAAA
Organism: Alviniconcha strummeri; assembly: GCA_963584105.1. Classification (NCBI taxonomy): domain Eukaryota; kingdom Metazoa; phylum Mollusca; class Gastropoda; family Provannidae; genus Alviniconcha; species Alviniconcha strummeri. The sequence continues at coordinate 11,960,897 of OY757543.1, forward strand.
AGGATTTTATCTGCACTTGTATTTTTCATCTTTAAACTATATTAAAGGGAATGTTAAAACTGCTCAACCAAAATGTAAACTTCACTTGTTCATGACTAGCCAGAAGGGAAATTTAGTCTTTCCAGTCTTTGCACTTTGGGGCACACTTCTGTTCCCATCAGGAAGCAATCACTTGGATGGTCCAGCCTTGTCTGTCGCTAGGAGGTGGGTAGCAGTGTAAAATAGATTTCTGTAGTAATTTCAGGGGAAATGTCAAGTTTGTTGGATGCAGACCTAGGCCATGAAGTACACACCAAAATTGCTTTGCTTGAAAGATCTGTGAACAAAGTGTGCTGCGCCGTTTTTGCAGGATCACCACCCATCTCTGACAAAGATATTGGCAGGGTACAGGCCAAGTGAGTTTTTTGTTTGTTTTAATATTGTCATGTCACCGTCATCCATTTCTGTTACCAGTAGCATTGAGTTTAATTGATGTATTTTTGTAGGTTCGTAATTGCAGTTTTGGGTGGTTTAAAAAAAAAATGGTGTGCTTTTTTTGCTTTGGTTTGGGATTTTACTGTTTACAATCAATAGTGTCATATCACCGTCATCCACTTCTGTGACCAGTAGCACTGAGTCTAGTTGATGTATTTTGGAGGGCTCGTAACTGCAGTTTTGGGGGGGTTGAAAAACAAATTGTGTGCTTTCTTTGCTTGTGTTTGGGGTTTGACTGTTTACAGTCAAGTATATTGTACTGTTTATGCAGAGTTCAGGTCTACATGCTGCTCCACTGACTGTATAAAAAAATTAAAACTGAAATGTACATATACCGTGTTTTTTCCTTTGTTTGCTCAGGACTCCCTTTGAACTGTGGAAGGTTGCCTTCACGGGATACTTCCCACAAGAGGTATGTGTGAAATGTGCTGCCTTTACGGAAACATGGTGTTTAAAATCCACAGAAACCATACTGTATTTTGTTTTATAAGTCTTGATTATATAGTGCAGGTATCATTGTATGTGAAAGTCCCCGTCCCTAATAAGCCTTACGGTTTCTGTGGACGTTAAGCACCATGTTTACATAGTTATGTGAAAGTGTATTAGTCTTGAACTTTGATGAGGAAATCAACATAATCTGCTGTCTGTTGCTAGTAGCAGTAGTACTGACTGTCGTGTTACTTTCCCCCAATCGCAGTACATGTACTGTTTAGAGTGGTGTTAGCTGCATATTGTTTGAACAATGGTACAAACACAAAACCAAAAGAAAATGGTCATAAAGTAGAAACAGATCTACGTTGTATGCCACTTCTGCAGTTCTAGAATTTAGCTCTGTTGAAAAATGTTTTATTCTTTCTCTGGTCAGACAAAACACAGTGTCTGCCTTTTAGCTTAATTGATTCCTTCTTCTTCTTCCTTTTTTATTTAAAGTCTTTTCTCGTATGTAATGTTTGACTGATCTTACAATTATCACACTAACAACGTGTATCAGCAAGTTGCACCAATAGAAATTTATGTTGAAAAAAACCCTGACCACCCCCCACTCACCCCCACCACCACCTTATTTGCAGTCAACAAACAACCATATATACATTTGTGTCTGTATCCATGCTGGTATTGTTTCACTGATTAGACAGATGGAGCAATATTGTTCAGGTATATCTTTTGTATTTTTTACAAAATTTGTTGATCCATTTAAGAAATTCAGGTGACCATGCATGGCTGAGGAAGCCTACAGCAGCCACTCAAGTATCACTACCCAGCTTTAACATTGTATATGGCCTTTCAGTTGATTTACTGATTTTTGTTGTTGTCAAGACAGCCAAGGAAACAGCCGCCTGCTCTTGTATATTTTCCAATTGCCTGAGGATCTTTTACATGCACAACCAGAAGAATGCGTGTCTGACAGATTGTTCATGCTCGTCCAAAGGACTAAATATTCAGTTTGACTACCAGCATCCCCAGCAGATTAGATGATGAAGTGCAGAGAAGATCTTGAGCCCCATTGTGTGAAATAATAACCAGTGGTTGCTAGGGAGGGAACCCTTCCCCACCATTTAATAACCTGTGATTGCCAGGGAGGGAACCCTTTGCCACAATTTCATAACCAACGATTGCCAGGGAGGGAACCCTTTGCCACCATTTCATAACCAGTGATTGCCAGGGAGGAAACCCTTCGCCACCATTTAATAACCAGTGATTGCCAGGGAGGGAACCCTTTGCCACCATTTCATAACCAGTGATTGCCAGGGATGAAACCCTTTGCCACCATTTAATAACCAGTGACTGCCAGGGATGAAACCCTTTGCCACCATTTAATAACCAGTGACTGCCAGGGATGAAACCCTTTGCCACCATTTAACAACCACTGATTGTCAGGGAGGGAACCCTTTGTCACTATTTAATAACCAGTGGTTGCCAGGGAGGGAACCCTTTGCCACCATTTAATAACTCGATATAGATATGGCCCGCTAATGATCAAGCATAACCTTTAATTGTTAGTTCACTTTGGTGCCCACAGCAGACTTTGAATTTGTCAGCAGTTTAGTTGCTGGGAATAAAGCTGTGTGTAGGGTTTCCCAGACTTCTTGCTTGTATGTATACACATTTTGTACAGTCTTCCACTGTGAGCATAACCATGTTTCTTTGCATTGTATGTGAGTGGTTTTGCATGACTGCTGAGTATAATCTAGTGTCTTTCATTTTGTACTTTCAACAAAGCAGGAAGAGGAGGTAACTGCAATTTGCTCTTTTGTTTTGAATTGTGGTTTTGTGTGGGTTTCAGTTTGCTTTGGATTGTTTCATTCCCCCACCACTTTTTATTTACTTTCACAGTGTTCTTATTTACTTTCACAGTGTTCTTTTTTACTCTCTGTGCTGTTAATTACCTTGCTTCTTTTTTTGTACATGTAAAAAATGTGAAGAATTTATTGATAATTAGAACGCAGAGGGAGAGAGAGGTTTGGAATGCATTAATTAATAACCACTGATTGGGTGAATTATTTTGGGGTTGGTTGATATGGTGTGTGTGTGTGGATGAGGGGGAATTTCTTTATGTAGGGATGTTTTGGTTTTTGTCAGTTGGTTTCTTTTTTCTTTTTTTGGAGAGAGTAGGGGGGTTATGGTGGCTTTTGAATTTTGACTGATTATGTCGGTGTTGTACTGTCTGTCGCTTTGACTTTCTCTCCAAGTCTCTCACTCACTCTACACCCCCACCCCCACACCCCACACACCCACACCCATGTATAGGGGCCTATGGCCAATAAAATTTCATTTTCTCCCCCTCCCCCATCCATCCCCTCCTCCTCCCTCCCCCCTTTGTCTCCTTATCAATATCTCTTTTTGTTTTTGACATTTCAGTGTGTCATGTAATACATTTGTCTGATTTGTTTGTACATGTTTTGTCCCTCGCTGATTGCTCCCTTGTATTTATTGAGCTACTGAGCCTTAAAGCAAACGCTGTGGTTCCAACAATAAACTACCACAGACGTGACATTTTCAACACTACTTGTGTGTTAATTCTCTTTGTTTCTGAGTGTTCACTTCAAACCCCCTCAATATGTGAAACTTACATTGATGTGCATGCAGCTAGTGTCTGTGTCCGTGTCTCTTTTGTGAATATTGCTGTGGCAATGACATCACTCATCAGTGTTCATAAAATATTAACTTTTCATTGCATATGTCAAATGCAGGTGTGTTGTGACTGTCTGTTGTGTTTGGGTACATTTATTTTTTCTCATTAAAAGTCATTATTTGAGCAGTGCTTTGTCTTTTTTTTTTTTTTTTTTTTTTGCTTTTGTATTTGGTTTGTCTCTGATTTTAAATTGCTTTTCCATGAACTCTGAGCATTTTTGTCCTGTGATTTGATTCAGCTCTATGGCCAGAAACATTTATGCATGTATACTGGAAAAGATACATTTCTTTGGATTTATGTACGTTACTGTTTAGTTCGTGCGGGTGCATGAATGCATGCATGTGTGCTTGTGAGTAAGTGAGTGCATGTCACTATTTCAAAGTTGTTATGGGTTGTTGTTGTTGTTTTTCTCCCAGAAACTGAGTGATCCCAAAATGGTGGAAGACCCAGCCAAGGATCCACAGTTCAAGGAGCATGCCATTGATTCTCTGCGTGCCCAGAAAGATGAGGTTGGAGAATTGGATTTTTTTCTCTGCGTGTGTGTGTGTGTGTGTGTGTGTGTGTGTGTGTGTGTGTGTGTGTGTGTGTGTGTGTGTGGCTGTGGGTGGGGGGAGGGGGAGACGTGTGTGTCTGTGTGTGATAGAGAGAGAGAGAATGAAAGAGAGAGCTCAATGAATATTTTTAGTGCATTATGCTAAAGTATCAATTACATGCCCACTGTCTTGCCACTGTATAAATGCACACATGCACACACACATGCACACATGTGCACATGCACTCACACACACACACACACACACACACACACACACACACACACACACACACACACACACACACACACACTAAGCTGGCTGTTTCTGGACAGACATCAAACGCTATGGGATATTTTGCTATTTCAAAATTGTGATGTCATTGTTTGTCAATGACCATGTTTGCACTCAAGTGTGTCAGGCTGGTGTATCTTATGTGCATTCCCTGTAAAATGTGCTTCATATATATATATGGTTGCTTTCTTGCAGTCCATCTTTGCATTCCAGATTTAGTTCTCAGTGAGACATCAAAGCTGTGTCAAAACCATGTATCAGTACTTGTGGGGTTGTGTGTGTGTGTGTGTGTGTGTGTGTGTGTGTGTGTGTGTGTGTGTGTGTGTGTGTGTGTGTGTGTGTGTGTGTTTGCATGTGATGTTAAATCATGCCATCTTCTTCATCCTCCACAGGAGCTGGAGCGCTATCGTCGCCTGGCTGAACGCAGAGCCAAAGAGGCAGAAAATAATCAGTATGCAGCATAGCAGGCATCCAGTGATCGCAAAGCATCATTCACATTCCACCATGGCTGTGATGTTTAAAAAGTCAAGAGTGTGAAAGGGAGAGAAATGTTTGTGTTGACACTGATTAGCACAATGTTGTGTTTCATTCACTCAGATATTGGAGCCCCCCTCCCCTCCCTTCCCCTCCCCTCTTGGGATGCATGCCAGATCTAAAATGTAGGTATGCTCCTTTATTGGTGACTCTAGAGGCAGTGGTGTATGTACATTATATACACAAGTCTGAGGATGGCTGAAAGCTACACTTGTGTTTTTAGGATGGGGGTAGAGGGTCCACATTCAGTATCGATCTCATGTGAGTCCCAGGAAGTTTGAGAGTTGATTGAATAAAGTCGCATGAATCTGATATTAGTTATATTTAAAGTTTTTTTGTTCAGATAGGTTGGACTCGGTTAATAGGGTTTGTGTGTGTGGTGCAGGGTTTCACCAACATGTATCCAAGTCAAGGTCTCTGTTTTATTTTTCCATGATGAGGTACCATGTTTTATTTTTCCATGATGAGGTACCACAGATGCAAAAAATATACAAGGTCCCCTTTCCTCAGCTGAGAACCCAGAACCGAAAAAAGCTTAAGTCTGGACCAGGTTAGAATGTAGCTTTTCATGCTTTGCCCACTGTCAGGAATTCTACGTCTAATTTCTGCCTTCTTGGTCCTTTCAACTTCATTTTTTTCCTAATATAAATCAACATGTAACATGAGCAGTGAATCTGACTAGTGATTTGTGTTTTGTCCTGATGTGACTTCAACGGTTTACTTCATGTTGAATATCAAGAATTGGTCAGTTTTACTTTTCAAACACAATCTGATTAGATGAGAAAGAACTTGTGCTGAAAAGACAAAGCAGAAAGTGTTCAAGAGGACCATCATCGAAGTACAAGTAATTAATATTGTGGCATGGGCAGCTGAAGAATGGGGTGGAGCTGTTATGGGACTTCCCATTCTCTGCAGTGCCACATTGATAAGTCATAGCCATCTTTGTAGGCACAGCAAACACAGCCACCCTGGCACATGTTATTCCTCCATATACATCAAAGAAGATGTTCCTCAAGACTTAAAACTGTTGCAGATCATCTGCATGTACCTCTGTGATGTGCAGGCTCTCTGTCCAGAATTGAAATCCGTCCATTTTATTGTGAACATTGTTTCTGTTGAATCTTCTGTCGTCTCATTCTTTTACAACTCTACTGTATTCACTCATCTCACTTTTGTTTTTTGTTGTTGTTTTTGTGTGTGTGTTTTTGTTTAAAGTTCACCCTGATATAACAGGGCCCTGGCATTCAAAACGATTTTGGGGGCGGGGATAGCTCAGTGGTTAGAGCGCCGGACTCGTGATTGAAAGGTCGCAGGTTCGAATCCCTGCTGGAACGGCGGGAGAATTTTCTTCTCCAGGGTCGACTTTCTGTGCTGACTCTTATTTCGGTATCCGTTCCACCCCCGTGTTACCACAGTAGCACGTAAAAGATCCCGGTCATTCTGCCAAAAGTGCAGGTGGCATGTTACAGCTAAACACGCATGCACCTTACGTATGTGGCTTTTATTGAACCGTGCTTCGGCATTGGTCACAACTTGTCCCTAATATGTCAAATGACATCTGAGGACATTAAGCATCAACTCATCATCATCAAAACGATTTTTTGTTTGTTACCACAGTAGCACGTAAAAGATCCCGGTCATTCTGCCAAAAGTGCAGGTGGCATGTTACAGCTAAACATGCATACACCTTACGTATGTGGCTTTTATTGAACCGTGCTTCGGCATTGGTCACAACTTGTCCCTAATATGTCAAATGACATCTGAGGACATTAAGCATCAACTCATCATCATCAAAACGATTTTTTTTTTTATCCATGTCTTCATTTTCCACAGGTTCTCCTTTAACAAGGCTGGGTATTCATTGTCTGTTGCTACTGAATGAATGCATTCAGTTCCCCAACACTCCCACGGTAAGGGAGGGGTATGGATTGCTTGGCTTATGCTCTGTTTTGTTTTATTTTAAATTGTTTGTTACAGAATTTTATGTTCTGTCTTTTTTCTTCTTTTTTAAATATAATTTATTTTTATATGAGTAAAAAGAATTAAACACACTGACTTGAACGAGTTCTCGGAGAGAGAGAGAGAGAGAGAGAGAGAGAGAGTGTGTGTGTGTTGTGCAATCTTTCAGCGTTAAAACATTTACAGCCTCTTTCCGGACTGATGCTTACGTAAACCAGTGTGGACATCATGGTCCTGAAATGGACGGCACGCCTCTCACACACCACACACAAAAGGGACCTGAGCTTGCTCTTCAAAAGTTCATGAACATGAACAAAGAAATTAACGCAAAATCGGTTACGCTATTGTGGCAATTCACGCACCGAAAACCTCTGCTTCTAGGCGGGCACGGGCATCTGGTGGTATTGATCGAGACGGTGTATTGAAATGCTGGCTTTGCCGTAGTTGTCGCAAGTTGGCCTGTCACATAAAACATCTCGCATTACCCGCAATTTCTCTCTCTCTCTCTCTCTCTCTCTCTCTCTCTCTCTCTCTCTCTCTCTCTCTCTCTCTCTCTCTCTCTCTCTCTCTCTCTCTCTCTCTCTCTCACCTTGCACTGATTGGCTACAGAATACAGCCGTAACAGCGATCGAAAAAATAAAAATAACAGTAATGAAAATTTCTTTTTCTTTTTTGTTGTTGTTGAAAACTTGCGTGTATAGATACTCGGACGGTCAATGACTGGACAAACAAGTGCATGTCGTCGATCTTGGTGACACTTGGTGAAACCTGTGTGACCATTACACTCTCTCTCTCTCCTCTCTCTCTCTCTCTCTCTCTCTCTCTCTCTCTCTCTCTCTCTCTCTCTCTCTCTCTCTCTCTCTCTCTCTCTGACTAGACATAAAAGGACTTCGATTCTACGCCACTGCTCGCCTTTAAAAAACAAACACCACTCTGTCGTTCCCTGTCCGAATGTAAAAAGACTGCCAGTCCACACCACTCTCGTTTTTTTTTCTTCCGTTTTTTTAAATCCTCCATTTATACTCTCTCATCTTAAAGTCCTTACGAACTCGGTTACTAAAAAGAATATATATATAATATACAGTTCCGCCACACGCCAAGTCTTCTGTATGTTCTACGGATCCATGTGTTGTTCTTTGACACGCAAAACCGTTTACGGTGTCTGTATGTATTTGACAACACAAATCGTTTCAGGACTAATATTTGAGAGATCTAACCTTTTCAATGCGTGTTTTGTCTAACATTTCAATAAAAGAGATCATGCTATAAATACTGAAGGATTATGGTCTAAGATGCCCCGCCCCATATTATGAATTTTTAAACTGAGCTGCGTGGGTGACGATTCGCGGGACTGGTTGCACAAAATACCGTCTGATGTCGTGGCGGTTCGCCATGTCGTTTTGTTGGGCTTAACGCCCACAGAGACCATAATTATATGCGATCCGCTATTGAAGAAAGAGTTAGAGGAAGGGGTGGTAGCTATGTATAGCTCATCCCAAGCGCTCCGACCCGCAAAAACCGGAAAGTACGAGTGTCACCACCATTGAGCACAAACCTTTGTCTTTAAAAAAAACATTTCTTCAGTCCCATTGCCCTGATATGCGATGTGTGTGTGTGTGTGTGTGTGTGTGTGTGTGTGTGTGTGTGTGTGTGTGCGCGCGCGCGCGCGCGCGCGCGCGCGCGTCGCGTGCGTGTGTGTGTGTATGTGCGTGCGTTCATGTTGTAAGTTAAATGTTGTATGTTAAATTTGGACAATATCTGCTTGTAAAGAATGTGTAAGCGCTTAGGGCCTGTCGGGCTCAGGCGCTCCAAGTATTTGTTATTATTATTAAATATTATAAGTGGTGAGGACCTTGCCAGTACGAAGAAACTTGTGTAATCCGTAAATAACTTGCTCTTTCAACAGTTGTGCGGAAGCAAAAGTCACCGGCAAAGACTGTGTCCAGAGAGAACCAACTGTTGCTAAAAGCTCAGCGGCGGCAGCTAGAAAACCCGTCCATGCTGTGAGAACCCAGCTCCACCTCCCCGGCTGTTCACGCCCAGAAGCTGTGTGAAATTCGAGGTGGCTGTCCTTGGCTCCCCGTCCCTGATAAGCCTGATGGTTTCTGTGGACGTAAATCGACAGTAAAACGGACCATTGTCCGCGTCCATGAATACGAACTTTGCCTAACTCAAAGTCTCGGACTCTAAAGTCAGGGACTTTGGTTTAGGCCTGGCCTACCATAGTCCCGATTCATAGTCACGGACCCCGGTCACGCAGCTTTTCTGGGATCCCTTTCACCTGTCCGGCGCAGACCGCGGCTTCTTTTGAACCGGTGGGTATGCTTGCCGCGATGCCCGCGGCTGAACAAGATCAAAGAGACCGAGGGTGGGCTATGACACTTGACGGCGTTTCGTAGGTCCGGACCCGCTAATCGTCACTCACGAAACTCAGTTTCTAAAACTGATCGAAATACTAAATCGGCGGGGAATTTTGAAAACAGTCCCCAATATTTAAAACTGATCGAAATACTATATCAGCGAGGCATTTTAAAAACAGAGTCCCAAATATTTAAAACTGATCGAAAAATATATCAGCGGGGCATTTTAAAACTGATCGAAATACTATATTAAATAGAGTCCCAAGTAATTCGTAGTTTCTGTTTTGATCTCTTGTACCTCCCTGGACCGGCAAAACAAGATTTTTGCGACTAGAAGGTTTGTTCAGATTTCGAAACAGGATCGACTCACTCAAGTTATCGATCGAGCCGGCAGTCGATTTATTGTCAGTCAGACTTAGAGGCGAGGGAAGTTTCACGGCTGTTGACACACTCAGTGGCTTTCAGAATTTATTCCTTCAAAGTACAACATCTTGGTGCATATCTGTGACAACTGACATCAATGTACAGAATTCTCTCTCTCTCTCTCTCTCTCTCTCTCTCTCTCTCTCTCTCTCTCTCTCTCTCTCTCTCTCTCTCTCTCTCTCTCTCTCTCTCTCTCTTCAGTAGCTTAGCAAGGAAGTTGTTAGGTTTTTGACTGAACCTAAACTACAATCCTTGTAAAATAAAGTTTCCGAGTTCGAGTTCTCTCTCTCTCTCTCTCTCTCTCTCTCTCTCTCTCTCTCTCTCTCTCTCTCTCTCTCTCTCTCTCTCTCTCTCTCTCCTCCAGTGTGGGTTACTACGATCAAAGATTATAAATACATTTATAATCTTTGCTACGATGCGCATTTTTACATAACCGCCGCGTGAGTATCACACACGCCTCGCGGAAATGGGATGTGGTGTAGAAGGAAGATGTTCACACCATGGACCTATATATATATAATATAAGCTTAGGTCCGTGGTTTACACATTGCCACTTCAGACCCGTTCTCGGCAACACCCACTTGTCAGCCGGCAGCACGCTTTTAAAGGGGCAGTTACAGCAAGTAATATTCCTGATAAGCCAGTTTTAGTCCCAAGCCTAGCGGCATGGACCTATATATATATATATGTTGCGCTAAGGTAAGCAGGTAAGCGGGCTGGTAGGCAGATAAACACCAAGTATTGGTTCACGACACACTTTCTTGGAGGAACTGCCGGAAAGCGATGCTCGGAGTGTGGTAAGCAGAATGACCTCGGTTCGATTCCGCGGCTTCGGCTCTCTCTTCAAAAGTTGTGGTCTGTGGACACTGTCTTAATTGTGACTTTCAGTGCCCCGTCGTAATTAATGCGGAATTAAAACGGTTCTCATCGCTGCCCACCCTAATGCAGAAAACACGCTGGTGGTGACTGTAGCCTACACTCCGAGCACCGCTTTCCGGCACCTTCCTTGAAGGAAGGATGTCGTAAACCAGTGCTTGGAGTTTGAGTGTAGCCATGCTTAGGTATGGGCCCTCCCCTCCACCTTCTGGGATCTCGGCCCCAGCCAGTACCTGTCCGGAGACATTCTGAGCATCGCTTTCCGGCACCTCAGTTCCTCCAAACTCTGGTTATGCCACTGAAGGGGCACTCTCTGTCTCCTCGCAGCTGTCCATCGACGCTGTCAGCGCCTTCCAAAAGGTTTGGGTACTAATAAGACTGGCAGCAGCAACATAGCGTCATTACCCGTCCCTAATAAGCCTTACGGTTTCTGTGGACGTTAAGCACCATGTTTACTTACTTACTAACATAGCGTCCAAGCACGCACGTGAACATAAGGCGCTCCCGCCCCAGGTTAAAAAAAGAAGAGTGTGTTCAGTCTCGATTCAAACGATTTTGGTTTTATTTGTGTTGGCATAAGCAAGGCGGTGGGCAGTTATTAAAAACAAAACAAACAAAAACTGACACAATCTGAGTTATCTGTTAAAAACTACTCCCATTTGAGCACCAAAATTATGACCAATGGCGTAATCAGTTATGGCGGTGGCTGGAGGAAGGATGTCGTAAACCAGTGCTTAGAGTTTGGTCCAGAGACTGACAGCTCTGCGTTAAACAAGTCAAAGGAACGATCGGACAGCGTTTACTGATGTGAGCCGGTTAGCCTAGCGGTGAGGCGTTGTTGGACTGGTAAGCGGATGATGTGGTCGTGGGTCGATTCCCTGCTTCGATGATGATGATGAGTTGATGCTTAATGTCCTCAGATGTCATTTGACATATTAGGGACAAGTTGTGACCAATGCCGAAGCACGGTTCAATAAAAGCCACATACGTAAGGTGTATGCGTGTTTAGCTGTAACCTGCGTATGCGTGTTTAGCTGTAACCTGCCACCTGCACTTTTGGCAGAATGACCGGGATTTTTTACGTGCTACTGTGGTAACACGGGGGTGGAACGGATACCGAAATAAGAGTCAGCACAGAAAGTCGACCCTGGAGAAGAAAATTCTCCCGCCGTTCCAGCAGGGATTCGAACCCGCGACCTTTCAATCACGAGTCCGGTGTTCTAACCACTGAGCTATCCCCGCCCCTCCCTGCTTCGTAAGTAAGTAAACATGGTGCTTAACGTCCACAGAAACCATAAGGCTTCGGTCCTCCTTTCTCTTTAAATACCAGTGTGGTTTATGGCATGGACTTACATATACATATACATAGGTCCATGGTTTATGGATACTGTTTCGTGACTTTGCCCCTCGCAGGAAATGAAATATAAAATGGTTCTCGTAGCTGCCCATGTTAATGCAGAAGTCATTGTGGTGTTGACAAACAGAGCAGCATTGGGTACATACTTCCCTCTCGCCTACTTCATCGGTGGGATTCCGTCCTGTCCCTGATAAACCGTAAGAGGTTTGTGGACGTTAAGGTTTCTCAGCCGGGCCATCACAGTGAGCTTCATGAGATCATTTCTTACTCCCAGGCTTGCATCTCCGATGTCCAGGCCTGGATGCACTGCAACAAAGTGCAGTTAAACGCAAAAGACAAGACGGAAATAATTCTCATCACTCCAAAACATAATTGTTCAGAATCCCCCCCCCCCCCCCCACCCCGCCCCCCACAAATTTTACCTTCTTCCATCCAATTGAATGGTTGTGACATACCTTTGTCTACCTCTGTTTGGAACTAAGGTGTCACTTTTGATCAGACTCTATTTTTCCAACAACATGTATCCCATACATGCAAGGTTTGCTATTTCGAGCTCCGTCGAGTCAGCCCATCCGTCACCATCCCACCCATGATGCTCTCAAGACTCTCATTTGCGCTTTCGCTCTGTCTCGTATTGATTACTGTAATTCACTTCTCGCTGGATGCCCACGAAATCTGATCTGTAAGCTTCAAAACGTTCAGAATAACGCTGCCCGCCTCATCTGTCGTTCTACGGCCAGGTCTGACCACATAGCTCCGATCCTTCGTGCTCTGCACTGGCTTCCTGTCGAATCCCGCAGTCAGTACAAAATTATTCAGCGGAAACGTGTGTTGAAGCGGCTAGTTTTTTTTTTTTTTTTTTTTTTTCTCTCCAAAAAATCGAGCACGTGCCCCCGTATGTAGCTTCAATTCCCAGTCACTGAACCAGCAGTTACATAGCGGACACAGCAAGCACGACACACAAAATGAATTACTTGTCGCACTTTATAAATACATCATAAAATGAAAATGCATCGTAGGAGTACAGTTTCCCAACCGGCACCGACATAATGTGTCACTGTGTGCAAGACCAGTTGCGAATGACTTGCCTGTTACATTCGCACTTCAGAAACACATGATCAAGTGACAGTGGAGGAAATCGTCGGAGTGTAGTTTCGGAATGCCACATAAAGTGTCTTTGTTCGCGAGTGGGACTGAAACTCCGTGCAGTGGGATTTTTCTTGAGAGCAGAGACTGACCGATTTAGCTGCAGCCATTCTCTAAACTGGTCTGTACTGTGTCACTAACTATTTAAATAAGCTGATAATTATGTCGCCTGGCTGATACTACAATGCCGGACTCGTCAGCGGCTGATTCGTCCGAAGAGGTCGTTTGGGTGAACGAGCTTCGCAGTCTTCTTCTGTGTGGCGTCTCTGCCGCGTCCAGTTTCAGGTCGGAAACTACTGCCTTTGTTTTACATAACGTTCCCTAGTTGAACACTCTCAGCGGGCACTCGGTCTGTTTGCGATTGTACATCGCCTAAAGCATTCCATAGGATGAGAGGATGGCGTGTAACAGTTCGTTGTACCAAAGCCTATTTTAAAATAGACGGGCTTTGGTTGTACTTATCCCCAAGTCAGAAAACATTAAGTACAACAAACGTAGTTGGGCATGGTCGTTGTTCTTGTTCTTGAGTCCTCAGTTTGATTAGAATAGCCAAGTCAGTAATGTATTTGAAAGTGGTTTGGACAAATATGAAAAGCAGGCCTAATGCGAGCCGATTTTCTTCTTCTTCTTTTTTTTTCTCTTCAGCATCTTATGCATGTCATAGCAAACAAACAGAAACTTTTTTTTTTTTATCTTTAAAAAGCTGTCGATCTCACCTCCTCGTGTCCTCTTCAACTTTTACATCATAATCATATATAATGTTCTGTTGTTGTTTATTATGTATTATTATTATTATTATTATTGTACCATTTAGGTTTTGTACATGATGCTGTTTAAAAAAGAAAAGAAAAAAAAGTGGTGGCTGAGGACAGATTAGGCCTATATTAGCAATGGTAGCTGTATAAAGAGGTTAACGTGCGTGCGTGCGTGCGTGGGTTCTCTCCAGTTCCAGCATTTTCTGTTGTTGGTGTTAACCCCTCACAGGAGCAGATGCATGACTGTGCGGTATTCCAGTTTTCGTTTTGACTCGGTGTCAGTTCAGTCACGAGTTACGGAGCGCGTGTTTATGTGCGTGACAAGTATGTGTACGCGGCGTTTTGTCGTGACAAGTGTGTGTACGTGGCGTGTGTTGTGACAGGTGTGCGTGCGCGGCGTGGGGTGCCGTGACAAGTGAGCGTGTGCGGCGTGTGTCGCGACAAGTGTGTGTGAGTGGCATGTGTTGTGACAAGTGTGTGTGCGTGGCATGTGTGGTGACAAGTGTGTGTGCGTGGCATGTGTGGTGACAAGTGTGTGTGAGCGACGTGTCGTGACAAGTGTGTGTGTGCGTGGCGCGTGTTGTGACAAGTGTGTGTGTGTGTGTGCGTGACGTGTGTTGTGACAAGTGTGTGAGCGCAACATGAGTGTTGAGTGTCTGTTGTGACAAAAGATACTTGAGAAAGAGTGAGAAAATCAACTCCGCGTGCGTGCGTTCGTGCGTGCGTGCATGCGTGCGTGCGTGCGTGTGTGTGTGTGTGTGTGTGCGCGCGCGCGCGATAAAGATATACATGATCCAGACAACGAGAAAGAGACGAACAGACAGCCAGGCAGACAGACAAACAAAGAAGGAAAGAAAAAAGGTAGGTGTGTAAATGAGACTAGAGGAGAGAGTGAGAGTAAGTAACAATAACAAATGCCAAGAAAATCGTTGCTTTCATCTCTTTATTCGCAAAATGATACAGTCAACAACAACAACAACAACAACAAAGTGGAAAACAATACTTTCCATGCCGGTTATAAGTATAACAAAGTGGAAAACAATACTTTCCATGCCGGTTATAAGTATGTATAATCAGATTATCTAAGTTTAGCATGACTACTATTTTTCACGAGAAAGATGCCTTAATTTCTTAATTTGAACTGACACACACGCGCGCGCGCAGACTAGAAAGAGGGAAAGAGGGAGAGAGAGAGAGAGAACTCGAACTCGAAAACTTTATTTTACAAGGATTGTAGTTTAGGTTCAGCCAAAAACCTGTCTAACAACTAGTCCTTGCTAAGCTACTGATGAACAAATTACAAAGAGAGAAAACTATTTCTCAACGGAGAGAGAGAGACAGAGACAGAGACACAAAGAGAGAGAGAGAGATAAATGTAAGTCACACATAGAGTCAGTGAGAGAAAGACAGAAAGTGTAGGCAGACAGACACCTGGAAACTTCACTGAATTATTTCTCGCTCTTCATATGAGCTTAGTCACATGGTTCAGTCACATACGGCTACAGCCCAGTGGGTCTTCTCGGCGGCAGAAAATACATCGCTATGTAGATGCGAGTGTGAAGTGCTTAGAACTCATCTCGAGATGAGACGCTCAACAAGTGTTCACATAATAATAATTTTATAAGCGTTATGGTTGACTATGCGTGTTAAAAATCAATTACCTATCTCTCTTCAGTCACCTGCACAAGTACAGTAACTTCACTGAGTTCAGCTCAGTACAGGATGAGCCAGTGACTCAATGCATACTGTCTGCTCACTGACAAAATTTGTATGTGTGTGTGTGTATATATATAAACTATACTAATCAATAATTCTTATAAAGCGCTATTCCTTAACAAGAGTTATACTCACCGCGCTGTACAAACAACAACAAAAGAAAACTCACAAACTACTCACTGAGCATTAACGTGCCGCTAGGACTGAGACAGCCCGAATGTGCCACACATTGACGTAAGACCGCGCGTGCTGGTTGGCTCCACGCGGTCTGTCAGTCAAATCTCGGCGACAAGTCATTCGCGATAAAAACTCACCTTTCTTGACGATGATGATGATGAGTTGATGCTTAATGTCCTCAGATGTCATTTGACATATTAGGGACAAGTTGTGACCAATGCCGAAGCACGGTTCAATAAAAGCCACATACGTAAGGTGTATGCGTGTTTAGCTGTAACCTGCCACCTGCACTTTTGGCAGAATGACCGGGATTTTTTACGTGCTACTGTGGTAACACGGGGGTGGAACGGATACCGAAATAAGAGTCAGCACAGAAAGTCGACCCTGGAGAAGAAAATTCTCCCGCCGTTCCAGCTGGGATTCGAACCCGCGACCTTTCAATCACGAGTCCGGCGCTCTAACCACTGAGCTATCCCCGCCCCCCTTTCTTGACGAGATGCTCTAATGTCCCTTATACGTCAGCGCGACATCTGAGGACATTAAGCCCCTCCTCCTCATCATCATCACGGGATGCTCCGCCGGGGACGGATGGGGTCGGTGGGGTACAGCACTGGCCCGGTCCCCATGCACCTCCTTAACGCTTATTGTTCTGGCGGTGGCCGACGGTCTCTGCGGTCCACTTGATGCACGTTTCAACCGCAAGGAGCCTGCAAAACAGGAGATGATTTGTACTGATCAAACGGCTGAGCTGGCAGTTCTAAATAAAACTAGAATGAGTCACACGTGCAATGTAATCGCACTGCACAGTAAGTAAACACGGTGCTTAACGTCCACAGAAACCATAAGGTTTATTAGGGACTGGGAGAAGGGGGGAAGGGGTATGCAGGTGGTGGTGGAGGTGGGGGGGGGTGGGGGGGTAGAGATTATATACCTATCTCTACACTGTCACCATCAGAATGACTTCTGCATTAAGGTGGGCAGCGATGAGAGCCATTTTAATGTTTCATAATTGTGATGGACAAAGTCACAAGACAGTGTCCACAGACCACAACTTTTGAAGAGAAAGGAGAACCGAAGCGGATTTGAACTGATGTCCTTCCGCTTACCAGCCTACCGCCTTACCGCTAGGCCAAGCCGGCTCACAACGCACTGCACAAACCGCATGGACTGATTTGAGTATGTATCGTCCACGTCAGCTGTCGAGGATGATGTGTCCTTTCGATCATGTGGCGACCGGCATTGACGATGACTGGCAGAAACAGTGTCGATTGAGCTCTTCCGGGCTCAATCCAATATTTTATTTTATTTCTGTTCACGTCGAGGTGATATTAGACCAAAAACAAAAAACAGAAACAAAAACAGATAATTATTATTTATGCTAATTTTCCCACAGGACTATGAACAATCGATTTGACAATATTAGTGATAACATCAGTATTATACAAAATATCTCTTACATTGTTGTAAACATTTAAGTCATATCCATTTTTAATGAAATAACTCTGTAGTAATAGGACATTCAAGCAGTATGTGTTTAACAGATAAAATATTTTCACAAACACATGTCACATTCTGTAGATATTTATGTTCCATGAATTTAAACGTAACTTGTATATTACTCTTGCTAAATATCTAGAACAAGAAGGTATCGCAGATTTTTTTTTTCTTTTCAATTTGTTTATATAGTCTTCTTAAGTAGTGAATTAATCTCATGAGATGAGAGTAGTAGGTTACTGGATGATAATAATTCTTCTGGGTTCTTTTGCTATTGATCGTTAATTAGCTCTTGAATTTTAACGTCACGTAGGACCCCAGGAACGGTCAGAATCGGAGGGAGCCGAGGTGAAGCTGGGGGCTCTCATAGCCGGACGGATTGTCTCGTTGCTGAGTTGTTCCTCAACAGCTGCTTATCTGGGCACAAACTCCAAGCACTGGTTTACAACATCCTTTTGGAGGAAGGTGCTGGAAAGCGATGCTCGGAGTGTCATCTGGGCATTGTCTTTGCGGCTTTGTTCCGCACAGCTGTTGAAAGAGCAAGCTGCGGAGTACACAAGTTGCTTCGCACTGGCCCGGTCCCCGTGCACCTCCTTGACACTTACTGTTTTGGCGATGGCTGACGGTCTCTTCGGTCTTTACGGGTCGGAGCGCAAGGCCGAGCTATTCCGACCACCCCACCCCACCCATATAAGCAGTATGTGGTTTCTGTGGACGTTACGCAACATGAAAAAAAGAGAAGAAAAAAAAAGAGAAGAAGGATTAAAAAAAAAAAAAACGTCCCATCAACTGCTCCAGTTCACCACAGGCGAGGTGGCCGTCCTGGGCTGTCCGTCCTAACGAGCCTTCTGGTTTCCGTGGACGTAAAGCTATACTGAACCATGCTTCGTCACTGGTCTCAGCTTGTCCCTAATATGTCAACTGACATCTGAGGACATTAAGCAACACTACCTACCTACCTCTCAGAAGCCGTAGACACACTCTCAAGCCAAAAAGATAAGCAAACATTTAAGAAGTAAGGAGTCTAATTCTCATCAAATACTGAGGTCCTTCCCTAATAAGCCGTATGTGGCTTCCGTGGATTAAGCAACATGGAAGAAGAAAAAGAAGAAAGAACGTCCCCGCAACTGCTCGGGGTCATCTCAGGGCAATTCTAGCGATAGGCATCTCTTACAAGAGTGCTACTTCAAGCAACACTAGTGATGGAAACAAAACAATGTCCGGAGACACACAGGCGCCTGGACGGGTTAATTAATCCTTTGTTCAGATGTTGATTTAATACTTTGCCATTCTTCGCGTATCTCAGAGGCCGTAGACACACTCCTAGTACACTCAAGTCAAAAAGATAAGCAACCGTTTAAGAAGCAAAGAGTTATTTTTATCAAATAAGTCTAAGGAGTCATATTCTCATCAAATAAGGTCAGATAACGATTTCAGAAAGGCGATGATGATTTGTCGGATCAGTGACACTGTGGACGATCACCTTTCAGGATGTATTTGACTGCTGACTGCAAACGTAACTTGAAACTGTCTAGCAATTGCATGCTGTACAAAGCCAAGGCTTTTCCATCTAGTGGTATCAAATTAATGACTCCTGAACCTGGTTTGTTTCACCCGTATGTAATACTGGCAAACCTAGCCTCTCTTTCCCCCACCCCCTCTCCCACCGTGATACACACATCGGACATGTTTCTCACATTACATCACACGGTGTAGAGTACGCGTGGAACTGATAGCATGTTGAATGGAGGTAGAGAGGCCAGGGAACTGCATGTTGAATATAGGTAAAAGACCAGTGAATTGCATGCTGAATGGACATAGAGATCAGTGAATAAGCCTTCCGTCTCTAGGGATTTTGTGGAAGAAAGCTAATGAAGGTTTGAACATCTGTGCATTGCTGTAAAAAGCTGCT
Source organism: Alviniconcha strummeri (assembly GCA_963584105.1). Classification (NCBI taxonomy): domain Eukaryota; kingdom Metazoa; phylum Mollusca; class Gastropoda; family Provannidae; genus Alviniconcha; species Alviniconcha strummeri. Next base: position 11,980,040 of record OY757543.1, read on the forward strand.
TAACTTTCGAGCTTGAGTATATTCGACAGGTGCCAGTGACAACTCTCGAAAGGTAATTGACTGTGGTCAAGAAAGTATATGATCACTGACAGTGAACATCGAAAGGTGTCAGGAACAACTCTTGAAAGGCAACTGACTGTAGTCGAGACCTTAGTCGAGAAAGTCAATGGAGGTTTGAACTGCTGTGCGTTGATTTGTTGTGAAATGTTGCTAACTTTTGAGCTTGAGTATATTATCACAGAGAATTTCAAAACTGTGTCAGTGACGACTGTTAAAGGGTAATTGACTGTAGTCAAGAAAGTCAATGGAGGTTTTAACTTATGTGCATTGATTTGTTGTAAAAAGTTTCTTAACTTTTGAGCTTGAGTATATTATCACAGAGAATATCGAAAGGTGTCAGTGACGACTGCTGAAGGGTAATTGACCGTAGTCGAGTGCCTGTGGTCACAGGCTAGTCGTGCTCAGTGTGGAGCTGGCTGCAAAGTGGTTGAAGAGCCGGCTTAATTGGCCATTGACCTGGAAACGCATTAGGACAGGCAGACTGACGCGTGGAGGAATCCATCCCCGTCTCTATCTGATTACCATAACAACTGTGGTGTGAAGTGGACCGACACACAATAACTATAATATAGGCAATTGGCACGGAGTAAGTATATTATTTTAGCCTACTGCAACATTGGCTCATCAATTGAGCATCTGCTCCGTCACCACAGAGAATATTAGCCCTCCGTATGAAAGAAAAAGCTGCCGTGACTTTTTTTCTCTCTCCAAAAGAACTGACCTTCTCAACACATGTTTTGTTGTACAACCCGTAGAAGCGATGCAACAACAACAATAAAACAATAAATGAGATCAGTCTAAAGTTAGGATCCGAATTTTGTTTTCAAATACGCCGTTCATTTTATATCTATACGATAGTGGATTCGGTGCGCGTGAGCTAATCTCCACTTTAAAAAATGTTTTAAACATTGCGTAGCCGGAAGTTTGACAAAAAGGAAAATGGCATGAAGGGCGATAAACATACAAACATAAGCAAACGACAACGCGGACATGCCTTAACTAACATAATTAAAAATGACACCACGTTCGCCGATTTAGAGAACACACCCACACCAGCGTTAACATGCATACACACTTACCCCCCCCCCCCACACACACACACACACCAGCGTTGACATGCATACACGCTTCCCCCCCTCCCCCCCCCCCCACTCCAGCGTTGACATGCATACACACTTACCCCCCCCCCCCCCACACACACACACACTCCAGCGTTGACATGCATACACACTTACCCGCACCCCCACCCCACACACACTCCAGCGTTGACATGCATACACACTTACCCCCCCCCCCCCCCACACACACACACACACACTCCAGAGTTGACATGCATACACACTTACCCCCCCCCCCCCCCACACACACACACACACACTCCAGCGTTGACATGCATACACACTCCCCCCCCCCCCCCCCCCACACACACACACTCTCCAGCGTTAACATGCATACACACCTAAAAGTCCCCCCTCCCCTCCCCCCCCACACACCAGTGTTAACAAGCATACACACTTAAAAGTCCCCCTCTCTCCCCTCCCCCCTCCCCCCCCCCATACACAGGCTCACGCGCCCGCACACACACACTGAAACACGCGCGTTTGCACACCCGCCCAGCCACCCACACGTCTGGATAACGTTAAACTTATATAGTAAACATATAATTATATGGTCCTACGTCTAAAACTAAGACAAAAGTTCAACCCACATAAAACTCAGTCACGCGCGGCAGAACGCACGCACACACACACTCATCAGTGCCCGCACGCACACACAAACACACGAACGTACACACACAAACACAAACTCTCTCTCTCTCTCTCTCTCTCTCTCTCTCTCTCTCTCTCTCTCTCTCTCTCTCTCTCTCTCTCTCTCACTCCGTCAGTGTAAATCATATGCATGCGCTGAAGCATAGTGCGGACAAGCTCTATGGTTGGAGCGATGCGCCAACCTGAAATTCGATGGACCTATATAATTATATAGGTCCATGTGGACGTTAAGCACCACCTTACAGGGTTCCAGGCGAGATCAAAAGATCAAGAGATCTTAGAGGAGGGAGGTGGAGCTGTACCCTCAAGTTAGCCCAGAAGAGATCATGAGCAGGAAGGTGGAGCTGGGCTGAGCAAGTTGGACATCTTTTGCTTCGAGTTGTCCAAGTTGTTCGTCAACAGCGGTGCAACGGATACTGTCTTAGTGGCTCTGTCCAGCATAGCAGTTGAAACAGCAATTGCGCAGTGCACAAGTCGCTGGGCAATGGCGAGGGGACACCGCCTTAACACTTCCATTGTTCTGGCGGCGGTCCACGGTCTCTCCGGTCTTTTTCGGGCGGTTTCCGCGGTCGAGCCTTCACTCTGTCGTCCCCTTCCCACTCTGTCCCCGTCCCTAATAGGCCATATCGCCTCCGTGGACGTAAAGCAACATGAAAGAAAGAAAGTTGGGCACCATGTTTACTTGGCGAGGCCGCGTGAGTCGATCATCGTTCCCCATAATCCTCAGGGTGCGCGTGAAAAAAAGCCTCCACCACCACCACCACCACTATCAGTTATGGATCACTGGCGGTTGAGTCATAGGCACTCCTCGCATCATACCTGGTAAGGGGGACCTTTGGCACGGTGTTAAAGGAACTAGCCCTCTGAAAATATGATCTCAGTGTCCGATATGTAGGAGAGATCAAAATCATTTTGGAGTGACAATTAACAGGACTGGCTGTACAACCTGTAAAGTGTTTAGCTCCCCTGTCTTAGAAGTTTGGCACGCGTCAGTGCTCACTTCACCCCAAAAGAAATATCAAAGCGGCTGTGGTCGCCTTCATGCCAGCTGTAACGTCTGACGGTCCGCTTTTTGCGCATCCCTTCCTGATAATGATAGTCGTCACACACGAAATTGTTGCTTTCTTCTAAAGTCGAGGATCAGTCGGCATAGTGGCTCTGTGAGCAGAGACTACTAAATGTAGAACTCGGGCCGCTCGATGAATAGACTACTAAATGTAGAACTCCGGCCGCTCGGTGAGCAGACTACTAAATGTAGAACACGGGCCGCTCGGTGAGCCAGCAGACTACAAAATGTAGAACACGGGCCGATCGGTGAGCAGAGACTGACGACTAAATGTAGAACACGGGCCGCTCGATGAGCAGCTACTAAATGTAGAACATGGGCCGCTCAGTGAGCAGAGACCACAAAATGTAGAACACAGGCCGCTCGATGAGCAGAGACCACTAAATGTAGAAATCGGGCCGCTCCGGCGGTGAGCAGAAACGACTATATGTAGAACAAAGGCCGCACGGTGAGCAGAGACGACTAAATGTAGAACACGGGCCGCACGGTGAGCAAAGACGACTAAATGTAGAACACGGGCCGCTCGGTGAGCAGACAACTAAATGTAGAATAGCAGAGACGACTAAATATTGAACACGGGCCGCTCGGTGAGCAGAGACAACTAAATGAAGAGAACGGCCTGAACGTTCCCTGACGAGTTGCATCAGTGTGAGCTCGTTGGTGTCCCGCCTGACGATCGAGTTCTCACACTATGCCTGGACAGCAACAGCATAGTCATCCCACTCTGACTTCGTTGGATCAAGGGTATATACGTGTTACATGATGTAGCTGTAACCTGCCACCTCAGTGCACCTTGACATAATGACCGGGCTCCTTTACGTGTTACTGCGGTAATACGAGGGTGGAACGGACACTGAAATATTTTGGAGTTAGTACAGAAAGTTAACTCTGGAGAGAAAAAAATATTTTTTTAAAAATCCACAAACCCGGCTGGTGTTTGAACCCCAGACCTTCAGGCCACTGGTCCGGCGCTCTACCATTGACCTATATCATTACCACTTCGGCATAAGGCAGAGTGAGGGCAAACTGTTATTTCATTAAAGCGCACCAGTACACGTTACTGATGGAGCGACTTCTTCCGGCCCTCATCCGGTTTCTTGCCATTCATTTCCCTAATTTAAAAAAAGAAGAAAAAAATCTACCATTGACCTATATCATTACCACTTCGGCATAAGGCAGAGTGAGGGCAAACTGTTATTTCATTAAAGCGCACCAGTACACGTTACTGATGGAGCGACTTCTTCCGGCCCTCATCCGGTTTCTTGCCATTCATTTCCCTAATTTAAAAAAAGAAGAAAAAAAGCAAAGGGTGGGGGTGGGGGGGGGGGTGGGGGGGGGGAGGGGGAGGGGGGGTTAGGGACGTCACATCAAGTGCTTAAAAATGTTACGTGATGTCGGACGATGACGGCGCTTTTCGTTCAGCAGAATGACACGACTACAAATTAAGTATGTATCAGTTCTAGGTGTGTGAGCTTAATGACAAATCAGTGTCGATCAGGACAGCAGAGGGTCAGTTGATTGTCATGACGTAGGCTTGTTGTTGTTGTTGTTGTTTCTTCAGCAGTTAGCCTAGTAAACCTAACTAGATTTTAACGTCCTGTCAACCGCACAGCCGGAATCACTTTCGGAAGATTTTGGTCACATAACTCAGAGCAAGAGTGCCTAACATCATGTAGGCTAGCGTCCTGTATTATAAATGTTTCGTTCTCAGTTTCACCTAAAAAAAAAAATAAAAAAAAATCTTGCTAGGGGCTGTTTCGCTATGTAATCGGTTGTCAGTGCGGCAGTGTGTCACGAGTGTAATCACTTGTAAGTACAGGCCCTAGGACAAATTTATATTCTCAACTGAGCGTGACCTGCATGAGTTAGCACATAGTAAAAACGAGGTGTAGCATAACCACTCTGTGTGTTACTGTTAGTGTAAACAAGCCACGTTCTCTTTCTTTTTACTACGTCAAGTTCAGAACCAACCTCGCATTATCGAAAGCTCGCATGTTCAGACCGGAATGTGAGCGCATGTCTGGGTCCCAGCCAGAGACACTACACTACTGATATGCTGTAGCCTCTCTGGTCCCAGCCATACCTGTGGCAGAGATCGATGCAGACCGCTGGGCTTGGTCCAGGCTAGCAAATCTTGGCACTGTTACTGTTAGCCACCTCAGTTGCTGGCATCGCGTGGGGACAAGTTTCCACATCAGTGATAGCTAGGGTTGTAACTAACTTACATGACACGCGCGTACATATGCCTACCTAGTCTCAAAACTGATGGGCATACACACGCACATACACTCCCCGGCCTCTCTCCCTCAGTCTCTCTCTCTCTCTCACACACACACACACACATTACACTGTCACACACACACACACACACACACACACACACACACACACACACACACACACACACACACACACACACACACACACACACTGCTCCTAGTACGAATGCTCTCGTTCAATCAGTTTTGCCCATGACCGCTACCGGACGGCAGCCATACATTTCTAAGAATAAAAAAATCCGACATTGGTTCATCAGAATTACTGACTGAAACTGATGAACTTAAATGATCAGCGGTAATTCCTTCAAGCTGCAGAGAAAGTCTGATCTAGGAAAGTCTGATCTAGTTCCAAGCGGGGTTTATTATCCGACCGTTACAATACGACCGAGTAGTTGCGGAACTGAAAAGCCGGGTTGGCGAAAGTTGTAACAATGACAAGAATTGGTCACGATGTCCTCATCGCCTGAGTGTCAGCAGCTCAGTTCACTCCTTTGGTCGGGTGCACTTAACTCCATCAGTTTTGTGTTACCTGTAGCCTAAAAGCAGGATGACACGTTAAAAAGTGAGGCCGGCTTTTGCGTATCATTCCGAGTCCGCTTATTATATTCCGTCGCGACTCGACGCGACAGCCCGATCACTGCATGCCGAGCATAAGCGTGTCGGTATCATCCGAGGGTAGGCCGACATGGCCTGGCCTAATCATAAATCGCTTTCCACGTCATTGTGACGAGTCAAATCGCCGTTTCGTCGCTCACACAAAAGTGAGACCTCTCTGCACTGGCACTTGAAATGCGGTGAGCCGGTTTGGCCTAGCGGTAAGGCCGCGTTAGGCTGGTACTGAAGCAGAGGGACCTCGGCCGTTCGAATCCGCTTCAGCTCTCCTTTCTCTTAAAAAAAAATTGTGGTCTGTGGACACTGTCTTGTCAGTGATTCTGTCCCTCACAATTCAGCAATGAAACATTAAAATTGCTCTCATCACTGCCCATCTTAATGCAGGAGTCATTCTGGTGGTGACAGTGTCACGTAGCGATAGGTATAATAGTCTCCTTCTTCCTCCATAATCCCTTCCGGCCCCCTTCTCTCCGCCCCTAATAAGCCTTACGGTTTCTGTGGACGTTAAGCACTATGTTTATTTACTTACTAACAAACGTATGGGGGTGGGGGTGGGGGGGGGGTGGGCGGGAGAGACTTATCACCATCTAGTTTTTTTGTATGTCTGTGCTGTAGTATCCGAGTCTCTGGTAGGTCCGCTGTTACATATGCAGTCCTCATTATCATCGGAACCATCCGCATATGATCGTGTGTACCGGGACGTGACTGATTCAGTCGGCCTAAGCGGCCGTTGTCACTCAGCCTGTTGGCGCCGCAGCACGGTGACTGACACTGAGTCTGAGGTTCGTCAGTCACAGTTAGTGACTGACTCGATACGGCTCATACTGTCAGTAGTGACGTCAGTCAGCTAATAGTTCAGTTCAGGTTTGTTTCTGATCAAGTTATGGGAGTGACTGAAAATACCGTCTTAGGCCTGACAGTCGTGCCTTATTGGAGTTTTCTTTAGTTCCGGCCTTTCTCAGGCCGCGCAGTTTTTACCTGTCTCAGTCCTTTCACTTCTGTGTGTCTGTAGGCAGGGCCACACCGATCCATGGCCGACTTACCGAAATACCGCCGTAAGTCGAGTTGCACTGAACCGAGACTGACACTCGCTACACTACTTGCTGCAGGCTCAGTACTGTGGTGTCTCTGTACTGAACAATGCGTGGCGCTTTCCTCGGAAAAAGTCGACTCACAACGGAACCGCTCCATAAGTCGGCCAAGTTCAGGCGGTCAACACCGCACACCCACACACGTGCTTAGACTAGGTGCCAACACCGCTGATGCGGCACAGCGGACACATGTATCTGACGCAGATCCCCCCCCCCCCCCCCCCCCCCACCCCCCACCTCCTTAGTCTCTCAGTGTCAGTCTTTCACAAACACACTCGACACAGTCACGTCAGTCGATTCAATGACGGTGTTCACACTGACACACACACACTGCCGTCTCTCTCTCTCTCTCTCTCTCTCTCTCTCTCTCTCTCTCTCACACACACACACACACACACACACACTGCCGTCACACACACACACACACACACTGACACACACACACTGCCGTCACACACACACACACACACACACACACACACACACACACACATACTGGCGTCACACATACACACAACACACCCTCACTGTGTCAGTATATATATTTTGCACAGATCTTGATCCGCGTTTGAGAGCTCAGGAGCTGTGTGAAAGTCGAGGTTGCCGTCCGGACCCCCACCCCAACCCGGCCTCCTCCGGCATACCCGCCTCTGTGGACGTAAAGCAACATTGAACTTGCTCCACACACAGACTGGCTGACTGACACATAGGCCGACACGCGCAACATCATCTATCCATATCGCCCGGGCAGGGCGGTTGCAAGTACGTGGACTGCGTATAGTTATATCTTGTCCGCTCCGCGGCTATGGACTGTGCATACAGCGGACAAGCTCTGTGGACTGTGTGCATAGAGCTTGTCCGCTCTATGGACTGTGCATATAGCTTGTCCGCTCTGTAGACTGTGCATGGAGTGTGTCCACTCTATGGACTGTGCCGCATAGAGCGTGTCCACTGTATGGACTGCATATAGCTTGTCCGCTCTGTGGACTGACTGTGCATATAGCTTGTCCGCTCTGTGGACTGTGCATGGAGTCTGTCGGCATTCTATGGACTGTGCATAGAGCTTGTCCGCTCTATGGACTGGGACAGTGCATAGAGCGTGTCCGCTGTAGGGACTGGGACTGTGCATAGAGCTTGTCCGCTCTAGGGACTGGGACAGTGCACAGAGCTTGTCCGCTCTAGGGCCGACTGGGACAGTGCATAGAGCTTGTCCGCTCTAGGGACTGTGCATAGAGCTTGTCCGCTCTAGGGACTGTGCATAGAACTTGTCCGCTCTAGGGACTGGGACTGTGCATAGAGCTTGTCCGCTGTAGGGACTGGGACTGTACACAGAACTTGTCCGCTGTAGGGACTGTGCAGACCACCACACCAGAGGGCAGGGAGGGGGAGACTTCCGATCGTTTAACGCCCAGTCAGCAGCGGCCGGACCGGTTGCGTATGTGTTATAATGACGCGGTGTGGAGTGTGTGCATGAGAGAGAGAGAGAGAGAGAGAGAGGTGTCATTTTGGACTGAATTCACTGCCACGCTCAACCGCTCTTTCAGGCAAGCACTCCAGTTTCCTCAGTTTAGCTGTTTTCGTAAATTAATTACCATAGTGATCTAAAGTTCCAGCCGGCTTTCAGTGTAAATCCAGTGGCAGTTAATGTCAGTCCCAGTGTCAGTATGGCATATAGCCGTGTCAGAGTTTGTCAATGACCGTGTGTGTGTGTGTGTGTGTGTGTGTGTGTGTGTGTGTGTGTGTGTGTGTGTGTGTAAGTTCGAGGCCGCAGTATGTGTCAGTGTCGGTCACGACATGGCGATGTCAGTGTGTGTGCCCACGAGGAAGTATACATGTATCCGTGTCACATGGCGGTGTGTGTTCATGCGCGCGTGCGTGTGTGTACGTGCGTGCGTGTGCGTGTGTCAGTACATGTGTTATTTCAGTCTTTCCCTTTGATTTGAACCAACCAGAACGTGACCGTCACATCAGAACGCGGCGGCAATGGCCGCCTGGCTCTCTGAATATCACAGTGACTGACACAGCTGTAGTGCCAGTACTTCGGCACTGATTGATGAAGACTCGAGACGTCTGAGGCCTTTGAACAGTTTCGCCGCGGCAGAGAACCAGCCAGTGGAGAACCATTCAGGTACAACTGAATACAGTCGACTATACCATAATCACAGGCGGCAAGCAGGAGACAGGGAACTAGACTCGAGAAAAAAAGAAGGGGAAAGAAGAAGAAGAACAAGAAGAACAACAACTAAAACAGAAAAACACTGAAACAAACAGCAGTCAAACCCGATGATGATGTGGGGTTTAATACCCTCAGATGTCGAGCGGCCATATTTGAGACAAATGTGAATGCGGGAGTCGTATTACTCAAGTCAGTGTTATACTGAACAACTGGGGCTTGCTTCCCGGCGTGGGAACGACAAGCCCCGGCCGGATAAGCCATGCAGGCTGCTCAGCGACAAAAGAGGATGGAGAGAGAGAGAGAGAGAGAGAGAGAGAGAGAGAGAGAGAGAGAGAGAGAGAGAGAGAGAGAGAGAGAGCGAACATTTTACTATTTTACTGAAGGATTGTAGTTTTGAGCAAGAGTGAACGAGGCTATGTGTGTGTGTGTGTGTGTGTGTGTGTGTGTGTGTGTGTGTGTGTAGGGGGGTGGGAGCAAGAATTCAAACACTGTATTTTACTGAAGGATTGTATTTTAGAGCAAGAGTGAGTGAGACTCTGTGTGTGTGTGTGTGTGTGTGTGTGTGTGTGTGTGTCTGTGTGCATGTGGAGAAGACAGGTCTTTTTACATCTAGCCCTCACCCATGAGGGAAACTACTAAGGATACAGCGAGTACAATATGTTGTGTTCACGTACATTTATACAGACCATGTTAAAATGGACACCACGGAAAACCAAGGGGGAAAAATTTGATAATGAGAATGAAAAATAATATATAAAAATCATTAAGATCTGGGCTAAACACACACATGTGCCCACATAATAACATGTTTGTCATTGAAAAAACATGCACATAGAGCACAGACACACAAAAGATATGGACTGTCTGAAGCAGCACAACACAGGCTGAAAGCAGCACAGCGAGATATATATCTGTTATCATGGTTTTACGTAACACCTAAGAGAGATAACATGAAGCATAAGATGCTTTTTAAACACTGAAGGACTGACCGGAAGCCTCAATGTGCTAGACAATGAGTTCCAGAGAGCCAGCAGGGCCAGAACTAAACCAGGTTGGACTTGAATAAATCTGTCACCTAGGTATTGGCACATTTAGCTTTCTTGATGAATTCCTCAAGCTTTGATTAATCAACAATTTTGTTGATAGATATCAGCAGGGACATTTAGCTTTCATGATGAATTCCTCGAGCTTTGATTAATCAACAAATATTTTGTTGATAGATAAATTCATGCCCTACCCAATACAATTTTGTGCACAAAACATGCTTTATTACACATTAGTCTATACCTGATGATTGAATGTATCAGTCAGTGCTGGGAGGATTTTTTCCTTCTGGCATGGAAGTTAAGGAAACACTTATTTTTTGCTATTTGGTCACGAATGTGGGGGCCCGAGGTCAGATTACTGTCAATTGTAACACCTAATACTTTGTGATCAGTCACTAATGACCTCACCAGTTATTTGTTAATTACCAGTGGAAAGGGTGTGCAGCCTGATGGAGAGAGAGAACTCGAACTTGAAAACTTTATTTTCCAAGGATTGTAGTTTAGGCTTATTTAGACCTGTCTAACTACTAGTCCTTGCTAAACTACCAAATAAGTGAAAAATGGAGGGGAAAAAAATAATCTTTTTACAAACTCGATTAATATTTAAACAGGATAAACAAAATATAAACAAATAAAATATAATACTACCACTATTAATAGTAATAAACATACAGGAAAAGCAAAATCATTGAAAATACTTTGAAATGACAATAAATAAATAAGATGTATACAAAGCAAAAATGGTGTTGAGATAACTCACAATTATTTGAAAATCACGAGAAAACATAACATGCTCAGTGGTACGGGGGGAGGGAGAGAAGGAGAGAAAAAGCAACAACAACAAAAAGCATGTAGATCAGATCATAAATCACAGTAGGCAATGCTGCATTTACTCACACATAGACACACACACATAGACACACACACACACACACAGCGCGGTAGCAACAGTAAATCACTTTTCAGTGATGTGATAAACGATGATACCGGCATCTGTATAGCAAGCACTAGTCTACAGAATGAAAATGATGGGGGTTGGGGGGGGGGGGGGGGGGGGGGGTCATAAGCTGTCTTATACGGTTTTGTTAAGCAGCTCACGGAGGTTTCTCTTGAAGGAGCTGAGTGAGTGACATGATCTGAGGCGCACTGGAAGACTATTCCAAAACAGGGCACCCGAAAAGGCCATTTTTGTTTTGAATAAATCTATGCGCAGTTCGACTTCTTGTGGTACCTTGCAGTAGCCGTGTGGCAAAGCGTGATGATTTCGCACGGGACAGATAATCCACCAAACGTATGTTGAGAGAGAGAGAGAGAGAGAGAGAGAGAGAGAGAGAGAGAGAGAGAGAGAGAGAGAGAGAGAGAGAGAGAGCAGTGTAGTTGCTGTACCTAAAAATTGTTTTAACAGTTTGTCACAGGAGACATGTATATATTTTGTTCCTGTTCAGTCGCCCCGTCTCGTCTTCGTGGCACGGATCTTCGGCAGCAAGTGCCGCTTTTCCGCGCTCTCTCAGTCACAGCGATAGCCTGGTGTAAGTTTCACCGATGATTTTACTTAGTCTGACAGGTTCAGCTGTCGTCCTAAAACATCTAACGATTTGATTTACACCTATCTCAGTTATATAACCGTACGATCAAGATACAGCAGTCGACGTACGCAAGATCGCTCTTTGATCGGCAATGTAGGCGGGGCATTTGTTGCTCATCAAGGTGTTGCACATGCGCAGTTCGACTTCTTGTGGTACCTTGCAGTAGCCGTGTGGCGAAGCGTGCTGATTTCGCACGGGACAGATAATCCATCAAACGTATGTTGATTTCGTATTTTCTCGTCCTGTTAACAAGGTCCAGTGATTATTAACCGCGAGCAGAAGACTTGGTTAATATCTGGTGTTGTCCGGGACGAGAACTGCATTATTCGGGTGCATTTATTAATCACGCCAAACGGTGAACCGACCCTCGAAGAAAATGACTGGATGGTTGCGACAACATTTTTAATCGATTGGGTTTTCCAGATTACGAACACCTGACAGATTCGCAGTTTTTATTTCATAAGGTATGTATGAATGTATTAGATCTTTTCGATTTTCAGTTACAACGATGAACCAGTTGATATTATAGGCAGACACTGGCTCTGTTTAGAGCGTAGTGATATCACAAACATGGCTGACGAGTCGAAATGATCAGTGTTTTACTCTTTTGGTGAGTTCTGTGCGTCCGTTTGGTGATGTTTATTGTAAAATGCATGTCCGGTTGCAAAAATTGTTCTGTGCAATAGGCCTACTAATTGACTTCCACACCTTATCTGCAGAACATTTTTGCACCAGTGTCCATCTTCCGTTTATCAAACCATGATAACACTGACAACTGTGACTGTGACTGACCTAAGCGGGCCTCGAAAACAGATGTGTGTTAAATTGTTTGTTTTTTTGTTTTTTTTTGTACCTGGCTTTTACAGGCTGGCACCATCATATGTTACTGTAATGATACTTGCGTCTAACCGATCTTCATGATAGAGATGACAATAATTTTAATGTGATTGGGGTGTGAGTGAAAATGTTTTATTCAGTGCAGAACCCTCATCTTACTAAGTACTGCTACTAGTACTAGTACGGTAATAGACTAATCATTACAAGTGCAACTTGACTTACACAAGTTACTGTCGTGGTTTAGTGATGTCTGACATGCACATGCTCACCAGTTTGTTCACAGGATAAATGAATAGGAAGGACAGTTTTAGTTAAGTATTGTAATTTATTCTACATAGTACATTAGTAGTACATATACATGAAGGAGATGGCCCTGTAAAATGTGTGATTGTATTGATAGTTTGTGAGAAGTATAATGAGGTTATGCTACAGATTGCTACATTGGGTCTAGCTTATCAACAGACACCACAATCAAAATCTAGGACTGGCAGGTATACAAATCAGTTAGGAAGCATTTGGTGCAAATCCATTGGCACTACATGTTTTTTTACTGCATATATGGAACAAAATATTGCAGCCATTAATGGACCTGACCTACCTCTCAAAGTCACACAGGTGTCACAGTGGGAAAAAAGACAAACGAACTGTAAAGCATTTTGATATATTAGTGATTAGACAAAATTACCCAGGTTGGTCACATGGGAAAACAGTTGTGCCATCGAATGATTGATGGAGCAGTTCTTTCCAGAGTCAGAAGAATTACTGTGGCACAGCACCCATTTTTCTGTGCTGAAGCCTCCGGTAGTAATGTTAGAAATATGTGGGAGAAACATCATGGATAAAAAGCTACTCCATATATGAGAAATCCATTGTAGAAAAGACAGTGGGTCCAAGATTTGTCCATACTGACTAACACCTATGTCTAGACTGCACCATATCTTAACCTGGAAATACCTATTTCCAGATAGCACCATATATATATATATTTAATATTAACCTAGAAACACTGTTGGTCTGATCATAAGCTTGTCTCCAAGATTTGTCCATGCTAACTAATAGTAATACCTATGTCCAGATGGCACCATATATTAACCTGGAAACACCTTGTTGGTCTGATCATAAGCTTTGTCAGGTCAGGCTACATGTACTGATTTAGTAAGAAGAAGAAGAAGAAAGGGTTGAACGCATATTAATTTTGAGGGTGTTGTTTGGTTTTATCTTTTTTCTTCTTCTTCTCAGAGGTTTACAATCAAATCATACAAATGCCAGGATGTTAAAATTCAAATACTATGTAACTGTTTAATAAACAACGGTTTGCTCTGACACTAGTGACAGTGTACCCAGCTTTGAAGTGCTTGCTAATTTTGACAGAAGCAAGTAAGGGATACATCATTACATGCTAATATAATAATTTAAGCAATATATATCTGCTTCTTCATTTCTTGCAAAAAACTATGGATTACTTCTGCCTACTCTTCTTCTCACACAGTCACAGGCATTGGAAGATGTACCCTAGATAAGTAGATTTAAAAATAAAATAAAAAATGGTTGGGGTGGGGGAGTGGGTTAGCGAGATACTGGGGGAGGGGGGGGGGGGGGGGAGTGAGATCTTGTGTGTGTGTGCATGATGGGGAGAGTGAAGGACAGAAGGAGCTATATATTGTAAGACATTATTAAATTAGGTTTGTACTGTTGTAATGTTTCATGTATTGTACTTTGAGCATCATAGAAAGATTTGGCACAATAGAAATGCATTTATTATTGTTGTATTTCAGTGAACTTTGACTGTGAAAGAAAAGCAACAGTCAACATTTTTATTTCTTTACACTGATGTGAATGGCTTCATCTATATACCTGTATCATGTCTATTGTCTCCAAAGGGATTAATCAAATTTATGGTTGGTCTGAATTTGTTCAGACACAAATTGCTGAGAATGGACAACCTGCTGTTTCAGCTTTCAGATATGCAACCTCTACTGAACCAGTGAAGTTTCTGATTTTAGAATTATTTAAAAAAGTACGGTAACTATGGATACTATGAGTGTAATTGTACTGGTACAAATGACTTTTAAAGGCATGGAAACTTGTTTTAAACATCATCAACATTGTAAATTTGTACTGTTCCACAATTACTTCTAAATTATGTATGAAGGTTTAAATACCATCAACTTAGACTGAACTAGGTTGGTCAGCAGATAAATAACCTGCTGGGGTTGGGAGCATTGTATGACAGACCAGGGTCATCACCAATAGTTAGTGATGCATAATACTATATATATCACATGAGTATGTATACCACAGGTGGATTTCTGTAGAACTGATCACTTAAATGATGACATCTGATATATGGCATTGTTGATCAACAGGGATTTGATTTTGAGACTAAATCAGTGTGGACATTGTGATGCATGTACTGAGGTAATCAGCTTATGCTGCCGAGTTATGCCAGTTTGTGGGTCATGTTCATGGGCTTTTTTATTTATTTTTAATAACTTGCAACAAAGTGTGAATCTAATTTTACATTGTTGTGTGATCTTGTCCAGCTGGCTTGCCATGGCACTAACCTAACTGCAAGTTTTTGGGACACTGTGATCAGTATTAAACTTCCCATGGAGCATACCATGTGTGAAGTTCATACCACATTTGCTGTTTCACTTTCAGTGACTGTGACTTCATGAGTAACACTAACAGCAGATGCTGCAACTGAAAATTGTTCCACATGTTAAGTAAGCTTGTCTTCATGACTTATGTGATCAAATTCAGTTTTTATACTCCATGGATGGGGAAGTGGTATGATAATGACTTTGTCCATCTGTCCAGATTTTATAGCTAGATAGTATCTCCTGATGTGCTGAACATTTAGTAAGCAAACTTGTTATGGTGATGCATCTTCATGACCCAGGGCATCTTCTCATGTGAGAAGGCTTGTCAGCTGTCTTAAGGGTCAAGGTCACAGTAAGGGTTTATAATTATTGTAAAGAGACGCACCCTCTTTCCACCATTTTTTTAAATTTATTTTTTGTGCTGGTTCATTTGCAGCCAAATTTGGGTTGATGACAACTGACATACAGCTGGAGTGTTGTGAAAAGATTGGAGCACTGAGCTCAAAGTTAAGTCACAGCAAAGGTACAAATATTTATAGGCTGTTCTTAATCTTAGTCTGACCTCTTTGCAACAAAACTAGATATGTTGATGCACTGCTGCACCAGACCAGATGCAAAATGGGTAAAGTGTTAAAGTATGCTGACAAAACCTTTGACTTACAATGGAGCATCTAGGCACACAAGAGTGAGCTTTTTTTTTTTTTTAGTCATCAGATTATTTTTTTAAGTCTCATTGGCGAACAAAATATGGTTGCCACTTTCACAGCTGTGTGGGTATGCATGCCCACCCACTCATGAACCACTGTGATCTCCCAAACGTCTGTATTATAGTATAGTGTGTAATAAACTGGACAGTGAGTTCTTTTGTTAAAATCTCTTAGATTATTTCCAGGGGAAAACCCCTTAGGCCCCCCCCCCCACAGACTCCCAGAATCTGAAAATCTCTGACCACCCCCCCCCCCCCCCCCATAAAGAAAGGTGTGCAGCTGGGAGTTTAAATCACATTTTGATGTTAGGGAAGTTCTTTTTGCACACACCTATGACATTTCAGAGATCGAGTGACAGAATCAAGGGGAAACTGAAGTCGAAATGGTTTTAAAAACTACTTTAATGCATTACATGGCATGTCAGTATTGAAGGGAAGAAACTCATCATGGGAGGTTGGGGGAGTTAGCAGCACTGAATTACTAATGATATTATAGTAAGTGACGGTGGTAGGTACTCACGATTCTTCTGCCTGGCCTAATCCAGTAAGAAGCTTGTTCCCCGTAGACCTCTTTTATTAGGAGGTGGACAGAAAAGGAACGGGTCGTGTCCTTTGCTTTTGTGCTGCGTCTCTTCTCCTCCCTGGCCTCCGCTGGAATAACACCAAGCTGGGCAAACAATGACCTTTCCGGGCCCGTCTTGCTGTCACGGGATCTCGCCAGGTCTGTGATAAGAAGGATCTGGTTTGCCAGCGTGTAGGAAGAGGCTGCGTTGTGTGGTCGAGAGCACTGCATTTTGTTCCACACGACGGTCTGGTCTGACGTCGTCTCTCCCCCCAGAGAAGCAAGCGTCAGGGGGTGAAACGCAAACTGTGCAGTGGACCACTTGGTCGGTGTGCAGACTATGCCTGGAATGTTGTCCCCTGCGTTCAAGTGATAAACCGGGAGAGCGAAGCGAAGGGGCGTTGTGTACAAGAAACCCGTCACGGCCCGCCTCTCTTCATAATCTTTACCTAGCTGGCCACTCCACCTGCTGCGCAAATGAGTGATTGCATGGGAGGGGTTTGGGGACCGGCGTGATCCCTGCGTGTGACACAGTTACTTGCTTCAGTTGGTGTGTTTGGTCAAGTCAGTGTTCAGTGATGTGGCCTTCTGCCCTTTTTGTTTGTTTTTCTTGCTCAGTCACAGTGAGGTGTTTCGGATTGGTCGTTCATTAACTAAGTACATCATTCAGGAAGCTCTGCAGGTTTGCACTTTGTTTTGTGGTGCCGGAGAAAGCACAGGTGGCCTACCCGTTACCGGGACAAGCTTGTTGTCTGAAAGTGGATGCAGAACGCGGTGAGGTTTGTGACTCGAAAGGGGAGGAGTTGTGTCCCAAAGCTGTGAGAGCTGGTTGGTTGCAACACGGCACAGAGGGGTTCGTTAGCCAGTTCACCTCTGTTCTGTCCCCTTTTCTTGGACCCCTGCCATCCATCCCGAGGGGGACAGGGAAGTATGTCGCGCGGTGGCTCGTTACGACATAGGGCGTCGTGCTTTTCTGGGTCAGTCCACTGAGCCTCCAGCCCAGCACATTCCTCTGCTCCCCCCCTCGTACGCTGACTCGTCTACCACTCCCCCTCCCCCGTGAAACTTGAGTAAGGACAAAGCCAGCAAGGAAGCCAGTTTGCGTCTCACGAAGCAACTGCGAATTTTTTTTCACCTGCCAGCTTTTTTAACGAGTGGTCCGAATTGCAACTCCGGGTACATGGTCAGCGACGGGAAGTGCTTACAAAGTTCAGGTGTTTGGGAGCTCGTGGTGGACATTTTGGAGGTCAGCGGTTCGCTAACAACCCAGGGACTAACTTTACCAACCGTCCCCCAGGCCGTCTGTTTGCCTACTGGGTCCCCTGTGGTATTGTTTTACTGCTCGCTGTCAGCCACACTGGCTCTGGGGACAGTTTTGGAGTGCTTGGAGGTCACATCAAATTTGTTCAATGCTTAGACCTCAGCTTTTAGAATGAGATTGTAGCCCCCTTTTTTCCCTCCAGACAGCTGGAAGTGTCAGTGGAATAGTGGAATTTGTTGCCTGTATTTATAGCTGGAGTATAAAATATATAAAATGTTAGTTGGCTGATTACATCTTATAGTACAAACAGCTTGAAAACTGCCTTCAAGTTTCAAGGAATGTGATATAACTGCTCCCTAGTTAGACTTAAGTGGTTGGTACTTGACCTTTGCATTTTTGTGCCTTTCAGACTCAGCTGAGGGGATAAATGAGGTGTCTGCTCTTCTGTAAAAGATATTGAAACAGTTTGTTGTTGTTTTTTTGAAGAAAAAAAGACAGTTTATTGATTTGATGCCAGACATTGACCTTATTTTCTAGCTGTGATGTAGGACAGATCCATGCTTTGCTGTGTGCCACAACCAAGGAAGATTCATGTCACATGATATCCTGGTGAATGTGAACTGTGTGACAAAAGAGCATTGGGTGAAAAGGGGATTGTGTTGAAGAGTGCTAGGACCTTCCTTTCAAGCCCAGCAGCAAGTAAAGCCTGTAGTCTGCCAGAGGCAGAGACAAGTACAGAAAGCCAGTACCTGGCCAATTTTGTGTCATCATTGGATTTTCGGGCACAGAACGTGGGACTGCTGCTGTAGGCGAGATGGAGAGGAAAGGGTAAGCCTACACTCCATGCGCCATTCACCATTAAAAATCCACTAAGTGCCTCTATTGTAAATATGTGTATTAACTTTACATGTAATGTATACTGCCGCAATGAGGTATTGCGGATGCAGAAATTAATTTCCACTCTGCAGGAACCTCGCTATCAAAGGTCAAAGGTTCCTTCATTTAGACCTGTTTGTTGTTTTGTTTTTTTACTCGCTGACAGGAGTTCCACCTTTCTAGTTAGTGATTTTTACTTTTTCAGTAATTTCAGTCCTCTTTAGTTTAATACAGCAGTGAACATGATTACTTCTTCTCGTTGATGTTGATTGCTCTTAAGTCTTATATATATATACTAATATAGCACTGTATACTATACTAGTATAGCACTATATATAAACTGTTCTCTGCTCTCGAGCAGACTCGTTGCGCTCTTGTCACATGATTCTCAGTGAGTGTGGCTTTTTATTGCATGTTTTGAAATTAATATCCACTGAAGCAGTGTTCTTGCAGTGCTGTTTGGTTGTTACAACGTACATGGCTGGTGCCGCATGGAACTAAGTACTGCTGTTTCAGTGCATGTTCTGTGTACACCATTCAGTAATGCAACATGTCACATTTCGTCAGTAGCCTGATGAATGAAAGGGATTTTTACATGCTACTGTGGTAAAACATAGGGGTGCGACAGATACTGAAATAATAGCACAGAAAGTAGACCCTGGAGAAGAAAATTCTCCTGCCAGGACTCAAACCCTTGATCTTTTGATCACAAGTCTGGGGTTCTAAGTACTGCTGAGCTATCCCTGCTGCCCCTTTTCATGTATTTTGATGATTTTTTTTGGCGAGATACAATCTACGCAGTAGACTGGGCATTAGATAGTTTACTATGATTATTTACAAAAACATGGTCATTTGCACTGGAACAGGGATGGGGAAAATTGTTTCTGTAAGTTTAACTCTCCTTTTGTATTATTACTATTAAATTATTATTATTATTGTCTATATTTCTATGACTGATGTTATCCATGTATTGTTACTGTTAGTCGTTATGCACAAATATTGTGTATAGATGTGACACATTAAGCTGGGTCCTGATCACTGAGCAATAAGTAAACCCAGTTATGTACTGATACAGCAGTAGCTTAGCCCAAATGCATTAGTTCCAACCTGTGTGTCACCTGTACACATGATTACGTGTACTGTTAGTGTTACAATAACAATACTGGTTTATGCATCAGTTGTCAGTTGCACAGTTGTGTCAGCACAGTTTTAACCCCAGACCACAGTCCATGCCTGTGTGCTAAGACTCTTGTGTAGTCAGTAATGGTTGTGACCCCTTGAACTTGAAGTTGCACTATGAGTATGACCCTCTGGAATTTTAGCAACCAAGCTTGTACCAGGTCTGACCCCTTTTAGAAGCCTTATATTGTTATAAAGGGTACAGTACTGGAATCACTGTCCATTTGTGTGTCCAGTTTTGTTTGGATCTCTTAACTGCTCAGCCTTTACTACTTTAGTGACCAGACTTTGTACATTGGTGCATCATCGTGAGCTGGAGTGTTGTGTGGGGAAAAAATGGGTTGCTATTGACAAGGTCACATCACAGAGAGGGCTGGTAATAAAAAATATGACAATTTCTGTATCAGGGCTCCCAGAAAACCCCAATCTGTGTGTATTCACACACTAGGACCTCATATTCACCCTTGGGATTTTCAGTCCATGCATGAAAATGATGCATTAAATTTAAAATCTGTAGGAGGGAGTAAAAATAATCCTTAAAAATCTGTCTAGTTGGTGATGGCAACCACCAATTTTTCACTGAGACAATCCAACATAAACAGTGCAACACATTTTTGAAACTGCAGTGGAACAAGTGATGCGCTTATGTGCAGAGTCAAATGTGGCTTGAATCAGTGACTAAAATGTCTTCTGAATGTTTATTGGCTGTTGCTTTTCACTTTCATTCAATCATGTGAGCTGTAAGTGAATGTGAAGATTATTATCGCAATTGGTGTGGCTAATCATCATGCCGGCCTGAAAGCAAGGCACCATGAAGATTCAGTGGATGTGCTTAAACAACCAGCCAACCCAATTTTAGTACTAATAGTAGGCCTACAGCAAAAAAAGACTCAGAGTTCAGTGTTTTAGGAGTGCATGGTTAAGTGAGTGACTTGGCTAATCAAGGACAAGGACAATGAAGCGTCATTGATACCTTTGCAGCTGCACAGTGTGTTAATGATATCTTTGCAACTGCACAGTGTGTTAATGTACTATTACTCATTACTGTTAGTAATGACCAGACCAAGTTCAGAGGGGGCATTTGTACTGACAGTAAATTAAATGGCAGCGTGGTGTGCATTTTTTATGGCTGTGCACATGACAGGGGGTATTTTGCTGTGCAAGGTGGCAGACCATAGTATGGATGAGCCTCCCAGCTTCTGATGAGGGTAAAAAGCAAGGTGGATATGTGTGCCACTGTACAGGTATGCACGAAAGCTCCACAGGTGTTGCTTTATTATGAACTGTGATGTTTGAAGGAACAACTGAGGATAATTTCATGCACGTTGTGGGTTGAGCCATTTTGTTCAAGGTTTTTTTTCTTTCTGGCAAAGTGAACAGAAATCTTAAACACGAATGACTGCTAGCGTTCTAATACTAGAGCCAGACACATAAAAGATTCAAAAGAACACTATTTATTATGCACTGGACACGTAAACAACATAGCTGAACCAAAAACAGATAAGTGGCTTGGCTCTCTAGCTCATTTTTCTCATGTTTGGATCATGAAAGTGAGCAGAAGATCCAAACACATAAAAATTAAAAGGTTCAAAAGAATGTTATTTTGTTAGGGCAAAACACAACATGCACATCTTTGGGGTAATCTCCGTTATCAAGCTACAAAGCAACAGTAACAGTTAAACAAAAATGAGATTATATATATAGAATGAAGACACTTAACTACTTTTGGTTGATCTGTGTTTTTGTGACCAGTGCTTGGAAGAACAGTAGTAACTTGGTGTTTTACACCAAGTCAACCATTGCATTGGAAGAATAGAAGATGCCAAATTATACAGTGGAGTCAGAACTGGTTGTGTGTGTGTGTGCGCGCACATGCTTATGTGCATGCATGTGTTCATGTTTATCCACATGGTGGTG